>PGTU02000006.1:7962985-8424729 GCA_002896215.2 Cicer echinospermum | reverse complement strand
CGACCCAGTTAACTTAAACGATTTTCAAAACAAATATTAAGTAAACGAGACATTAAGAGATTCCCCATCTTAATTCTCATTTAACTTAAACGATTTTCAAAAACAAAATTAGTAACCAAGACATTAAGAGATTCCCCATTCTTAACGCCCAGTTAACTTAAACGATTTTCAAAACAAATATTAAGTAAACGAGACATTAAGAGATTCCCCATTCTTAATTTCATTTAACTTAAACGATTTTCAAAACAAACATTAAGTAACCAAGACATTAAGAGATTCCCCATTCTTAACGCCCAGTTAACTTAAACGATTTTCAAAACAAATATTAAGTAAACGAGACATTAAGAGATCCCCATTCTTAATTCTCATTTAACTTAAACGATTTTCAAAACAAATATTAAGTAACCAAACATTAAGAGATTCCCCATTCTTAACGCCCAGTTAACTTAAACGATTTTCAAAACAAATATTAAGTAAACGAGACATTAAGAGATTCCCCATTCTTAATTCTCATTTAACTTAAACGATTTTCAAAAACAAACATAAGTAACCAAGACATTAAGAGATTCCCCATTCTTAACGCCCAGTTAACTTAAACGATTTTCAAAACAAATATTAAGTAAACGAGACATTAAGAGATTCCCCATTCTTAATTCTCATTTAACTTAAACGATTTTCAAAAAACAAAATTAAGTAACCAAGACATTAAGAGATTCCCCATTCTTAACGCCCAGTTAACTTAAACGATTTTCAAAACAAATATTAAGTAAACGAGACATTAAGAGATTCCCCATTCTTAATTCTCATTTAATTAAACGATTTTCAAAAACAAACATTAAGTAACCAAGACATTAAGAGATTCCCCATTCTTAACGCCCAGTTAACTTAAACGATTTTCAAAACAAATATTAAGTAAACGGACATTAAGAGATTCCCCATTCTTAATTCTCATTTAACTTAAACGATTTCAAAACAAAATATTAAGTAACCAAGACTTAAGAGATTCCCCATTCTTAACGCCCAGTTAACTTAAACGATTTTCAAAACAAATATTAAGTAAACGAGACATAAGAGATTCCCCATTCTAATTCTCATTTAACTTAAACGATTTTCAAAAAAACAACATTAAGTAACCAAGACATTAAGAGATTCCCCATTCTTAACGCCAGTTAACTTAAACGATTTTCAAAACAAATATTAAGTAAACGAGACATTAAGAGATTCCCCATTCTTAATCATTTAACTTAAACGATTTTCAAAAACAAACATTAAGTAACCAAGACATTAAGAGATTCCCCAATCTAACGCCCAGTACTTAAACGAATTTTCAAAAAACAAATATTAAGTAACCAAGACATTAAGAGATTCCCCATTCTTAACGCCCAGTTAACTTAAACGATTTTTCAAAAAACAAATACATTAAGTAACCAAGACATTAAGAGATTCCCCATTCTTAACGCCCAGTTAACTTAAACGATTTTCAAAAACAAATATTAAGTAAACGAGACATTAAGAGATTCCCCATTCTTAATTCTCGGTTAACTTAAACGATTTTCAAAAACAAATATTAAGTAACCGAGACATTAAGAGATTCCCCATTCTTAACGCCCAGTTAACTTAAACGATTTTCAAAAACAAATATTAAGTAACCGAGACATTAAGAGATTCCCCATTCTTAATTCCCAGTTAACTTAAACGATTTTTCAAAAACAAATATTAAGTAACCGAGACATTAAGAGATTCCCCATTCTTAACGCCCAGTTAACTTAAACGATTTTCAAAACAAATATTCAGTAAACGAGACATTAAGAGATTCCCCATTCTTAATACTCATTTACTAAACGATTTTCAAAAACAAATATTAAGTAACCGAGACATTAAGAGATTTCCCATTCTTAACGCCCAAGTTAACTTAAACGATTTTCAAAAACAAATATTAAGTAACCAAGACATTAAGAGATTTCCCCATTCTTAACGCCCAGTTAACTTAAACGATTTTCAATACAAAATATTCAGTAAACGAGACATTAAGAGATTCCCCATTCTTAATACTCATTTACTAAACGATTTTCAAAAACAAACATTAAGTAACCGAGACATTTAAGAGATTCCCCATTTCTTAACGCCCAGTTAACTTAACAATTTTCAAAACAAATATTAAGTAACCAAGACATTAAGAGATTCCCCATTCTTAACGCCCAGTTAACTTAAACGATTTTCAAAACAAATATTCAGTAAACGAGACATTAAGAGATTCCCCATTCTTAATACTCATTTACTAAACGATTTTCAAAAACAAACATTAAGTAAGACATTAAGAGATTCCCCATTCTTAACGCCCAGTTAACTTAACAATTTTCAAAACAAATATTAAGTAACCAAGACATTAAGAGATTCCCCATTCTTAACGCCCAGTTAACTTAAACGATAAGAGATTCCCCATTCACAAACAAAACACACATTAAGTAAACAAGACATTAAGAGATTCCCATTCTTAACGCCCAGTTAACTTAAACGATTTTCAAAAACAATATTAAAAACAAATATTAAGTAACGAAGACATTAAGAGATTCCCCATTCTTAACGCCCAGTTAACTTAAACGATTTTCAAAAACAAATATTAAGTAACCGAGACATTAAGAGATTCCCCATTCTTAACGCCCAGTTAACTTAAACGATTTTCAAAAACAAATATTAAGTAACCAAGACATTAAGAGATTCCCCATTCTTAACGCCCAGTTAACTTAAACGATTTTCAAAACAAATATTAAGTAACCGAGACATTAAGAGATTCCCCATTCTTAACGCCCAGTTAACTTAAACGATTTTCAAAAACAAATATTAAGTAACCGAGACATTAAGAGATTCCCCATTCTTAACGCCCAGTTAACTTAAACGATTTTCAAAACAAAATATTCAGTAAACGAGACATTAAGAGATTCCCCATTCTTAATTACTCATTTAACTTAAACGATTTTCAAAAACAAATATTAAGTAACCAAGACATTAAGAGATTCCCCATTCTTAACGCCCAGTTAACTTAACGATTTTCAAAACAAATATTAAGTAACCGAGACATTAAGAGATTCCCCATTCTTAACGCCCAGTTAACTTAAACGATTTTCACAAAAAACACGACATTAAGTAAACAAGACATTAAGAGATTCCCCATTCTTAACGCCCAGTTAACTTAAACGATTTTCAAAACAAATATTAAGTAAACGAGACATTAAGAGATTCCCCATTCTTAACGCCCAGTTAACTTAAACGATTTTCAAAACAAATATTAAGTAACCAAGACATTAAGAGATTCCCCATTCTTAACGCCCAGTTAACTTAAACGATTTTCAAAAACAAATATTAAGTAACCGAGACATTAAGAGATTCCCCATTCTTAACGCCCAGTTAACTTAAACGATTTCAAAAACAAATATTAAGTAAACCGAGACATTAAGAGATTCCCCATTCTTAACGCTCAGTTACTTAAACGATTTTCAAAATACAAAACAAATATTAAGTAACCAAGACATTAAGAGATTCCCCATTCTTAACGCCCAGTTAACTTAAACGATTTTCAAAACAAATATTAAGTAAACGAGACATTAAGAGATTTCCCCATTCTTAATACTCATTTAACTAAAACGATTTTCAAAAACATTAAGAGATATTAAGTAACCGAGACATTAAAGAGATTCCCCATTCTTAACGCCCAGTTAACTTAAACGATTTTCAAAACAAATATTAAGTAACCAAGACATTAAGAGATTCCCCATTCTTAACGCCCAGTTAACTTAAACGATTTTCAAAACAAAATATTAAGTAAACGAGACATTAAGAGATTCCCCATTCTTAACGCTCAGTTAACTTAAACGATTTTCAAAAACAAATATTAAGTAACCGAGACATTAAGAGATTCCCCATTCTTAAACGCCCAGTTCAAAACTTAAACGATTTTTTAACTTAAAAAAACAAATATTAAGTAACCGAGACATTAAGAGATTCCCCATTCTTAACGCCCAGATTTTCAAAACAAATATTAGTAACCGAGACATTAAGAAACTTAATTAACTTCGATTTTCAAAAACAAATATTAAGTAACCGAGACATTAAGAGATTCCCCATTCTTTAACGCCCAGTTAACTTAAACGATTTTTCAAAAACAAAAACTTAAGTAACCGAGACATTAAGAGATTCCCCATTCTTAACGCCCAGTTAACTTAAACGATTTTCAAAACAAAATATTAAGTAAACGAGACATTAAGAGATTCCCCATTCTTAATACTCATTTACTAAACGATTTTCAAAAACAAACATTAAGTAACCGAGACATTAAGAGATTCCCCATTCTTAACGCCCAGTTAACTTAAACGATATTTCAAAAACAAATATTAAGTAACCGAGACATTAAGAGATTCCCCATTCTTAACGCCCAGTTAACTTAAATGATTTTCAAAAACAAATATTAAGTAACCGAGACATTAAGAGATTTCCCCATTCTTAACGCCAGTTAACTTAAACGATTTTTCAAAACAAATATTCAGTAAACGAGACATTAAGAGATTCTCCATTCTTAATACTCATTTACAAATATTAAGTAACGATTTTCAAAAACAAAGATTAAGTAACCGAGACATTAAGAGATTCCCCCATTCTTAACGCCCAGTTAACTTAAACGATTTTCAAAACAAATATTAAGTAACCAAGACATTAAGAGATTCCCCATTCTTAACGCCCAGTTAACTTAAACGATTTTCAAAACAAATATTCAGTAAACGAGACATTAAGAGATTCCCCATTCTTAATACTCATTTACTAAACGATTTTCAAAAACAAACATTAAGTAACCAAGACATTAAGAGATTCCCCATTCTTAACGCCCAGTTAACTTAAACGATTTTCAAAAACAAATATTAAGTAACCGAGACATTAAGAGATTCCCCATTCTTAACGCCCATTTAACTTAAACGATTTTCAAAAACAAATATTAAGTAACCGAGACATTAAGAGATTCCCCATTCTTAACGCCCAGTTAACTTAAACGATTTTCAAAAACAAATATTAAGTAACCGAGACATTAAGAGATTCCCCATTCTTAACGCTCAGTTAACTTAAACGATTTTCAAAACAAAACATATTAAGTAACCGAGACATTAAGAGATTCCCCATTCTTAACGCCCAGTTAACTTAAACGATATTCAAAAACAAATATTTAAGTAAACGAGACATTAAGAGATTCCCCCATTCTTAACGCCCAGTTAACTTAAACGATTTTCAAAAACAAATATTAAGTAACCGAGACATTAAGAGATTCCCCATTCTTAACGCCCAGTTAACTTAAACGATTTTCAAAACAAATATTAAGTAACCGAGACATTAAGAGACATTAAAGAGATTCCCCATTCTTAACGCCCAGTTAACTTAAACGATTTTCAAAAACAAATATTAAGTAACCGAGACATTAAGAGATTCCCCATTCTTAACGCCCAGTTAACTTAAACGATTTTCAAAACAAAATATTCAGTAAACGAGACATTAAGAGATTCCCCATTCTTAAATACTCATTTTACTAAACGATTTTCAAAAACAAACATTAAGAGACATTCCCCATTCTTAACGCCCAGTTACTTAAACAATTTTCAAAACAAATATTAAGTAAAGAGACATTAAGAGATTCCCCATTCTTAACGCCAAGAGTTAACTTAAACGATTTTCAAAAACAAATATTAAGTAACCGAGACATTAAGAGATTCCCCATTCTTAAACGCCCAGTTAACTTAAACGATTTTCAAAACAAAATATTCAGTAAACGAGACATTAAGAGATTCCCCATTCTTAATACTCATTTACTAAACGATTTTCAAAAACAAACATTAAGTAACCAAGACATTAAGAGATTCCCCATTCTTAACGCCCAGTTAACTTAAACAATTTTCAAAAAAAAATATTAAGTAACCACAGACATTAAGAGATTCCCCATTCTTAACGCCCAGTTAACCTAAAACGATTTTCAAAACAAATATTCAGTAAACGAGACATTAAGAGATTCCCCATTCTTAATACTCATTTAACTAAACGATTTTCAAAAAACAAACATTAAGTAACCGAGACATTAAGAGATTCCCCATTCTTAACGCCCAGTTAACTAACAATTTTCAAAAACAAATATTAAGTAACCAAGACATTAAAGAAGAGTAATTCTCCCATTCTTAACCCCCAGTTAACTTAAACGATTTTCCAAAACAAATATTCAGTAAACGAGACATTAAGAGATTCCCCATTCTTAATACTCATTTAACTAAACGATTTTCAAAACAAACCGAGACATTTAAGAGATTCCCCATTCTTAACACGCCCAGTTAACTTAACGATTTTTCAAAACAAATATTAAGTAACCAAGACATTAAGAGATTCTCCATTCTTAACGCCCAGTTAACTTAAACGATTTTCAAAAAACAAATATTAAGTAACCGAGACATTAAGAGATTCCCCATTCTTAACGCCCAGTTAACTTAAACGATTTTCAAAAACAAATATTAAGTAACCGAGACATTAAGAGATTCCCCATTCTTAACGCCCAGTTAACTTAAACGATTTTCAAAAACAAATATTAAGTAACCGAGACATTAAGAGATTCCCCCATTCTTAACGCCCAGTTAACTTAAATGATTTTCAAAACAAATATTAAGTAACCGAGACATTAAGAGATTCCCCATTCTTAACGCCCAGTTAACTTAAATGATTTTCAAAAAACAAAAATTAAGTAACCAAGACATTAAGAGATTCCCCATTCTTAACGCCCAGTTAACTTAAACGATTTTCAAAACAAAATATTCAGTAAACGAGACATTAAGAGATTCCTCATTCTTAATACTCATTTACTAAACGATTTTCAAAAACAAAGATTAAGTAACCGAGACATTAAGAGATTCCCCATTCTTAACGCCCAGTTAACTTAAACGATTTTTCAAAACAAAATATTCAGTAAACGAGACATTAAGAGATTCTCCATTCTTAATACTCATTTACAAAACGATTTTTAAAAACAAAGATTAAGTAACGAGACATTAAGAGATTCCCCATTCTTACGACGCCCAGTTAACTTAACAATTTTCAAACAAATATTAAGTAACCAAGACATTAAGAGATTCCCCATTCTTAACGCCCAGTTAACTTAAACGATTTTCAAAACAAAATATTCAGTAAACGAGACATTAAGAGATTCCCCATTCTTAATACTCATTTACTAAACGATTTTCAAAAACAAACATTAAGTAACCGAGACATTAAAAGATTCCTCATTCTTAACGCCCAGTTAACTTAAACGATTTTCAAAAACAAATATTAAGTAACCGAGACATTAAGAGATCCCCATTCTTCACGCCCAGTTAACTTAAACGATTTTCAAAAACAAATATTAAGTAACCGAGACATTAAGAGATTCCCAATTCTTAACGCCCAGTTAACTTAAACGATTTTCAAAACAAAATATTCAGTAAACGAGACATTAAGAGATTCCCCATTCTTAATACTCATTTACTAAACGATTTTCAAAAACAAAGATTAAGTAACCGAGACATTAAGAGATTCCCCATTCTTAACGCCCAGTTAACTTAAACGATTTTCAAAAACAAATATTAAGTAACCGAGACATTAAGAGATTCCCCATTCTTAACGCCCAGTTAACTTAAATGATTTTCAAAAACAAATATTAAGTAACCGAGACATTAAGAGATTCCCCATTCTTAACGCCAAGTTAACTTAAACGATTTTCAAAACAAAATATTCAGTAAACGAGACATTAAGAGATTCTCCATTCTTAATACTCATTTACAAAACGATTTTCAAAAACAAAGATTAAGTAACCGAGACATTAAGAGATTCCCCATTCTTAACGCCCAGTTAACTTAACAATTTTCAAAACAAATATTAAGTAACCAAGACATTAAGAGATTCCCCATTCTTAACGCCCAGTTAACTTAAACGATTTTCAAAAACAAAATATTCAGTAAACGAGACATTAAGAGATTCCCCATTCTTAATACTCATTTACTAAACGATTTTCAAAAACAAACATTAAGTAACCGAGACATTAAAAGATTCCTCATTCTTAACGCCCAGTTAACTTAAACTTAAACGATTTTCAAAAACAAATATTAAGTAACCGAGACATTAAGAGATTTCCCATTCTTAACGCCCAGTTAACTTAAACGATTTTCAAAAACAAATATTAAGTAACCGAGACATTAAGAGATTCCCCATTCTTAACGCCCAGTTAACTTAAATGATTTTCAAAAACAAATATTAAGTAACCGAGACATTAAGAGATTCCCCATTCTTAACGCCCAGTTAACTTAAACGATTTTCAAAACAAAATATTCAGTAAACGAGACATTAAGAGATTCCTCATTCTTAATACTCATTTACTAAACGATTTTCAAAAAACAAAGATTAAGTAACCTAGACATTAAGAGATTCCCCATTCTTAACGCCAGTTAACTTAAACGATTTTCAAAACAAATATTAAGTAACCGAGACATTAAGAGATTTCCCCATTCTTAACGCCCAGTTAACTAAGAGATTAAACGATTAACTTCAAAAACAAATATTAAGTAACCGAGACATTAAGAGATTCCCCATTCTTAACGCCAAGTTAACTTAAACGATTTTCAAAAACAAATATTAAGTAACCGAGACATTAAGAGATTCCCCATTCTTAACGCCCAGTTAACTTAAACGATTTTCAAAACAAAATATTAAGTAACCAAGACATTAAGAGATTCCCCATTCTTAACGCCAAGTTAACTTAAACGATTTTCAAAACAAATATTAAGTAACCAAGACATTAAGAGATTCCCCATTCTTAACGCCCAGTTAACTTAAACGATTTTCAAAACAAAATATTTAGTAAACGAGACATTAAGAGATTACCCATTCTTAATACTCATTTACTAAACGATTTTCAAAAACAAACATTAAGTAACCAAGACATTAAGAGATTCTTAACGCCCATTCTTAACGCCCAGTTAACTTAACAATTTTCAAAACAAATATTAAGTAACCAAGACATTAAGAGATTCCCCATTCTTAACGCCCAGTTAACTTAAACGATTTTCAATACAAAATATTCAGTAAACGAGACATTAAGAGATTCCCCATTCTTAATACTCATTTACTAAACGATTTTCAAAAACAAACATTAAGTAACCGAGACATTAAGAGATTCCCCATTCTTAACGCCCAGTTAACTTAACAATTTTCAAAACAAATATTAAGTAACCAAGACATTAAGAGATTCCCCATTCTTAACCCCCAGTTAACTTAAACGATTTTCAAAACAAAATATTCAGTAAACGAGACATTAAGAGATTCCCCATTCTTAATACTCATTTACTAAACGATTTTCAAAAACAAACATTTAAGAGATTCCCCATTCTTAACGCCCAGTTAACTTAACAATTTTCAAAACAAATATTAAGTAACCAAGACATTAAGAGATTCCCCATTCTTAACGCCCAGTTAACTTAAACGATTTTTCACAAACAAACACACATTAAGTAAACAAGACATTAAGAGATTCCCCATTCTTAACGCCCAGTTAACTTAAACGATTTTCAAAAACAAATATTAAGTAACCGAGACATTAAGAGATTCCCCATTCTTAACGCCCAGTTAACTTAAACGAATTTCAAAACAAATATTAAGTAACCGAGACATTAAGAGATTCCCCATTCTTAACGCCCAGTTAACTTAAACGATTTTCAAAAAAAAAATATTAAGTAACCGAGACATTAAGAGATTCCCCATTCTTAACGCCCAGTTAACTTAAATGATTTTCAAAAACAAATATTAAGTAACCGAGACATTAAGAGATTCCCCATTCTTAATGCCCAGTTAACTTAACAATTTTCAAAACAAATATTAAGTAACCAAGACATTAAGAGATTCCCCATTCTTAACGCCAAGTTAACTTAAATGATTTTCAAAACAAATATTAAGTAACCAAGACATTAAGAGATTCCCCATTCTTAACGCCCAGTTAACTTAAACGATTTTCAAAACAAAATATTCAGTAAACGAGACATTAAGAGATTCCCCATTCTTAATACTCATTTACTAAACGATTTCAAAAACAAACATTAAGTAACCAAGACATTAAGAGATTCCCCATTCTTAACGCCCAGTTAACTTAACAATTTTCAAAACAAATATTAAGTAACCAAGACATTAAGAGATTCCCCATTCTTAACGCCCAGTTAACTTAAACGATTTTCAATACAAAATATTCAGTAAACGAGACATTAAGAGATTCCCCATTCTTAATACTCATTTACTAAACGATTTTCAAAAACAAACATTAAGTAACCGAGACATTAAGAGATTCCCCATTCTTAACACCCAGTTAACTTAACAATTTTCAAAACAAATATTAAGTAACCAAGACATTAAGAGATTCCCCATTCTTAACCCCAGTTAACTTAAACGATTTTCAAAACAAAATATTCAGTAAACGAGACATTAAGAGATTCCCCATTCTTAATACTCATTTACTAAACGATTTTCAAAAACAAACATTTAAGAGATTCCCCATTCTTAACGCCCAGTTAACTTAACAATTTTCAAAACAAATATTAAGTAACCAAGACATTAAGAGATCCCCATTCTTAACGCCCAGTTAACTTAAACGATTTTTCACAAACAAACACACATTAAGTAAACAAGACATTAAGAGATTCCCCATTCTTAACGCCCAGTTAACTTAAACGATTTTCAAAAACAAATATTAAGTAACCGAGACATTAAGAGATTCCCCATTCTTAACGCCCAGTTAACTTAAACGAATTTCAAAAACAAATATTAAGTAACCGAGACATTAAGAGATTCCCCATTCTTAACGCCCAGTTAACTTAAACGATTTTCAAAAACAAATATTAAGTAACCGAGACATTAAGAGATTCCCCATTCTTAACGCCCAGTTAACTTAAATGATTTTTCAAAAACAAATATTAAGTAACCGAGACATTAAGAGATTCCCCATTCTTAATGCCAGTTAACTTAACAATTTTCAAAACAAATATTAAGTAACCAAGACATTAAGAGATTCCCCATTCTTAACGCCAAGTTAACTTAAATGATTTTCAAAACAAATATTAAGTAACCAAGACATTAAGAGATTCCCCATTCTTAACGCCCAGTTAACTTAAACGATTTTCAAAACAAAATATTCAGTAAACGAGACATTAAGAGATTCCCCATTCTTAATACTCATTTACTAAACGATTTTCAAAAACAAACATTAAGTAACCAAGACATTAAGAGATTCCCCATTCTTAACGCCCAGTTAACTTAACAATTTTCAAAACAAATATTAAGTAACCAAGACATTAAGAGATTCCCCATTCTTAACGCCCAGTTAACTTAAACGATTTTCAATACAAAATATTCAGTAAACGAGACATTAAGAGATTCCCCATTCTTAATACTCATTTACTAAACGATTTTCAAAAAACAAACATTAAGTAACCGAGACATTAAGAGATTCCCCATTCTTAACACCCAGTTAACTTAACAATTTCAAAACAAATATTAAGTAACCAAGACATTAAGAGATTCCCCATTCTTAACCCCCAGTTAACTTAAACGATTTTCAAAACAAAATATTCAGTAAACGAGACATTAAGAGATTCCCCATTCTTAATACTCATTTACTAAACGAGTTTCAAAAACAAACATTTAAGAGATTCCCCATTCTTAACGCCCAGTTAACTTAACAATTTTCAAAACAAATATTAAGTAACCAAGACATTAAGAGATTCCCCATTCTTAACGCCCAGTTAACTTAAACGATTTTTCACAAACAAACACACATTAAGTAAACAAGACATTAAGAGATTCCCCATTCTTAACGCCCAGTTAACTTAAACGATTTTTCAAAAACAAATATTAAGTAACCGAGACATTAAGAGATTCCCTATTCTTAACGCCCAGTTAACTTAAACGATTTTCAAAAACAAATAATAAGTAACCGAGACATTAAGAGATTCCCCATTCTTAACGCCCAGTTAACTTAAACGATTTTCAAAAACAAATATTAAGTAACCGAGACATTAAGAGATTCCCCATTCTTAACGCCCAGTTAACTTAAATGATTTTCAAAAACAAATATTAAGTAACCGAGACATTAAGAGATTCCCCATTCTTAACGCCCAGTTAACTTAAACGATTTTCAAAAACAAAATATTCAGTAAACGAGACATTAAGAGATTCTCCATTCTTAATACTCATTTACTAAACGATTTTCAAAAACAAAGATTAAGTAACCGAGACATTAAGAGATTCCCCATTCTTAACCCCAGTTAACTTAACAATTTTCAAAACAAATATTAAGTAACCAAGACATTAAGAGATTCCCCATTCTTAACGCCCAGTTAACTTAAACGATTTTCAAAACAAAATATTCAGTAAACGAGACATTAAGAGATTCCCCATTCTTAATACTCATTTACTAAACGATTTTCAAAAACAAACATTAAGTAACCGAGACATTAAGAGATTCCTCATTCTTAACACCCAGTTAACTTAACAATTTTCAAAACAAATATTAAGTAACCAAGACATTAAGAGATTCCCCATTCTTAACGCCCAGTTAACTTAAACGATTTTTCACAAACAAACACACATTAAGTAAACAAGACATTAAGAGATTCCCCATTCTTAATCCTCGTTTAACTTAATGTTTTTCAAATTCCACACAAAACAAACTCAAACATACTTTCAACCCACATCAAAACACATCAATTCATTTATTCACAAGATCCAACCATACACATATCAAATTTCATCAATATCAATTAAGAGCACGTCAAAAACAACGAACACAAATCGACACAATCCACTACTCAAAACACACAAGTTTCATTTACTCAAAATCTTACATACGTGAGGTAAATTCATTTTTCCCAAAACAATACTCCGATCCTAAAAAAATTCGTTTCCACACAACCACAGATAAGGCCCTAGATGCAAACTAAAAGTTTGGAAGGAGCCCTTACCTTAACGTTAGCTCTAACGTACGATTACAGCACCGTGAGTAAATTCGGTAAAATCATCGCTTGCAACGTCGCCTCCAAATTGGTCCCCTAGCACCGTGGCGTGGTAGTGAGCAACTTTCCCTTCTAACTCTTCGCGAAATGAAGCTTGGATCTAGAAGAAACGGAGGGGTTTGTGTTTGAATCTCAAATACCGTTTTTCTTTGTTTTCGAATCAAAGAGGAAGAGTGGAGTTGCGAAATCCTTGTTCTAACACTCACCCAACTTTGGGTTACTAGTCTTGAAGAAAGAAAGCAACGAAAGACGAAAATGGAGGAGAAGGGAAAATGGGGGGTCACGCGTAGGGAGGAAGAAGATGGAATTCTGAATTTTCTTTCCTTCCTTTTTCCTTTCTTTGTTTTCCTTCCTTTCTATTTCCTTCTTTCCTTTATATAACCTTTCTTTTCCTTTTCCTTCCTTCTAATTTCCTTTCTTTCTATTCTCTCCAAGCAAACATATATATTAAAATATAACTTAACAAATATCTCAAAATATCTAGATATTTGTTAATTTACCATTTCACCCGTAACGCATTAAATTCTCCGTAAAGGATTTACCGCACTTAATTTAAATTTATTTATCTACGAGTAATTCTAAACGGTGTCAAAATAACTTTTTGATCCTATAAACTCATAATATTATTAACTTTGGCTTAAAAGCCTCCGAGCCAAAATCCAAAACATATAAAATACATAAAGTGTACTTTAAAATTATGGTCTTACACCGGTCGTCCATTTCATTTGGACTTTTTGGGAAATTTTTGTGCCAACCAACAAAAATGAACCAAAATTCGTATTTTCGGACTAGACGATGGCTTAATGTTTAAAATCTGGCGCGGAGCCCAAAAAATAGTTATAAATTTTGGAGAAGAATGCTATAAGGGTCTCTTGGTCCTTGATTTCATCTAGACTTTTCCGGCGATTCTCGTACCACCTGAAACACAATTATAAATTTTGGAGAAGAATGCTATAAAGGTCTCTCGGTCCCTTTTGTTTCATATGTATTTTTTGGACGATTTTCGTACCACTCGACAAAAATGGACCAAAATCTGTATTTTTCGAACAAAACGATGGTGTGGGTTTGGAATCTGACACGGAACCCGAAACACAGTTATAAGTTTTGGAGAAGAATGCTATAAGGGTCTCTCGTACACATGAAGAAAAAAAATGGACAGAAATTCGTATTTTCGAACAAGCAATGGATAGTGTTTGAAATCAGAGGCGGAACCCGAATCACATTTACAAATTTAGGAGAAGAATGCTATAAGAGTCTCCTGGTCCTCGATTTCATCTAGAATTTTCGGGATATTTTTGTACAAGACGATGGCTAGTGTTTGAAATATGGCGCGGAACCCGAAACAAAGTTATAAATTTTGGGGAAGAATGCTATAATGGTTTCGCGGTCCTCGATTTCATTTGGAATTTCGGACGATTTTCGTACCCGCAACAAAAATGGACCAACATCAGTATTTTCGGACCAGACGATGGCTAGTGTTTGAAATCTGGCGCGGAACCTGAGTCATAGTTATATATTTTAGAGAAGAATGCTATAAGAGTCTCTCAGTCATTGAGTACAATTACAAAACGAAGATAATAATAATATTTATTAAAATAGAGTTGTCTAATAAATAAGTTATTATTACTTTATTTGAAAACTTTATTTTATTATATGTTATTATTATCTTCGTTTTATTGTTTTACTACATAACGAAGATACTAATAACATATAATAAAATTGAGTTTATCAAATAAATATGTACTTATTACTTTATTTGACAACTCTATTTTATTTTATGTTATTATTATTATTTTCATTATATAGTTGTACTTTCATAACGAAGACAATACTAACATATAATTAAATAGAGTTGTTAAATAAAGTAAACAATTACATATTTATTTGACACTCTATTTGATTATATGTTATTACTATCTTCGTTATGCAATCATACTTTAAAAGGAAGATAATAATAACATATGACAAAATATAATTATCAAATAAATTAATAGTTATATATTTATTTGACAACTCTATTTTTATTATATGTTATTATTATCTTCGTTTTATAATTTTACTTCATAACGAAGATAATAATAACATATAACAAAAATTGAGTTGTAAAATAAATAAGTAATTATTATTTTATTGACAACTCTATTTTATTATATGTTATTATTATATGTGTTATGAAATAAAACCATAAAACGAAGATAATAACAACATTAAATAAAATAGAGTTGTCAAATAATGTAATACTTAAATATTTATTTGGTCCGAAAATACGAACTTCGGTTCATTTTTGTTGGGTGGTCAAAAATTGCCCAAAAAGTCCAAATGAAATTGAGGATCGGGAGACCCTTACAACATTCTACTTCTAAATTTATAATTGTGTTTCAGGTTCGGCTCCACACCATAGTCTTGTTCGAAAATTCGAATTTAGGTCCATTTTAGAGAGGTCGTATGAAAATCGCCCGAACAGTCCAGATGAAATCGAGGACCGGGAGAACCCTTATATCATTCTTCTCCAAAATTTATAATTGTGGTTTAGGTTCCGTGCCAGATTTCAAACACTAACCATCATTTTGTTTGAAATAAAGAATTTCGGTCCATTTTAGTTGGCTGGTAAGAAAATTGACCCAAAAGTTCAGATGAAATTGAGGACTAGGAGACCATTATATCATTCTACTCCAAAATTTATAACTGTGTTTTGGGTTCCGCGTCAATATTCAAACACTAGCCATCGCCTGGTCCGAAAATACAGAATTTGGCATATTTTTGTCGATGGGTACAAAAATCGACCGAAAAGTCTAGATGAAATCGAGGACCGGGAGACCCTTATAGCATTCTTCTCCAAAAAATTTAATTGTGTTTCGGGTTCTGCGTCAGATTTCAAACACTAGCCATCGGCTTGTCTGAAAATACGGATTTCGGTCCATTTTGGTTTGGTGATACGTAAATCGCCCGAAAAGTCCAAATCAAATCGAGGACCCAGAGACCCTTATAGCATTCTTCTCCAAAATTTATAACTGTGTTTCGGGTTCCGCATAAGATTTCAAATGTGACACTCTAAACCCCCCAAATAACATTATATAATAATATATACTAAATTATTTGAAGAAAACTTGCAGCGGATAAAAAAATCTGTTAAAGAGAATAAAAACTTTAATATCTAATTTAGGATATCACGTTTCTCTAAATACACATGTAACAATTCACTTTGTTCCTCAATTAAAATAGTACAATATCAATGAACTTGATTTAACTAGAATTTCTTGATTTAATTCCCAAGACTTACTCGTACTAAGTTTTCATATAAAAAGTCATTTGTAATAACATAAGTAAAATACACATTACAACTCTTAATTCCCGGTATCACCTATCAGAGCGGGGTTTCTCCCAAACTTGAACTTCGAGACTCATTAACCTGTAATAACTGCGATTTCGCAAACGCATGGCCAAGCCAGTCAAACACCAACAAAGAAGGAGGTGAGTTTTGAAATCATGTTCATAGTATAATACAAATAAGAGGAACACACAATTAATCATCAATAAACTGTATCATTACACAAACATTCTTCAAGGAAAAACATCACATTATATAGTCAAAATCAAAGAAAATCCATATGCTTCACTGTAACATCAAATCATCGCATAAATTATTATCACACATAATACATATTAATCACAACAAAACAGTCACAAGAAAATGCAATGATATGCATGAGCTGAGACTCTACTTCACAATGTGGTACCATTCTAACTCTAAAGTACTTCGTTAGGAGGCTTGATACTATGCCACCATCCCGGTGGACGGACAATTCAAATTGGCCATGTCCTCATAGATCCCCTCAACTCAACCCGAGACACATGTACGTGATAGTCGAGGTAAACGTGTGTTGCGTGGTAGCTCCCGACATTTGGAGTGCTACCTCCAAGTCACCTAGGAATTCCCCACTCGAATACCTCCAAGGTCTAACAATCTTGCCTTAAGGCTCGACAGCAGACTGCCACAATCAGGCTCATTCAGTTGTACTTCCCCGGAATCACTAGGCTTGTCAGGCCCTACCTATATGATGAAAAAATAATCTCAACTTCACAAATTCACAATATTTATTTTCTCCTCTCGTTGGTATATGATACTCCATTAAAACCGTCATCTCAAACACAAATTGAAATCACCATTATTTCATCAACTATGGGGTTAATTCAATATTCTCATCACGGTTTAGAACATCACTATCATCATCATCACATAAACTCATCACAAACATATAGCATCACTATCATCAATCAAACATTATCACAAATTTATAACGTCACTATTATTAATCGTACATCATCATCATTACATAAAACTATCACAACACATCCATCTTTTGTTATCACATCACATAAACCCATCTAATCACACACATATAAATTTAATTCGACACCCAATATCACAATAATATCAATATCACACATTCAAATAAATTAAATCAATGAACACCCTACAAATATTTCTATTCTATATTTTAATCTCACAATTTCCATATTTTCACATTAATTAATTTATCCCTCAAAGGGCTACTGCCATACGTAGCGAGCCCCAAATGAATCGTTGGGAAATACGGTTTTCCCGTTCATCTCACAATATATTACACTCATGAATTCAAACGCTCTCTCACCCCTTACCTTATTTCGATGCTTTCACACATGAATAGGATTTCACGAGCAAACAACCTTTTTTCCTTGACTCTTTGTCCATCAATCGATCTAACTCGACAGTTTTTGGGTAAATGTTAAAAATAAAATATGAGAAAATACTCTAAAAACTAACTTCGTAATTCGGTCAAGAAAAATTACCATAAATCAGAAATCCAATCAGTGGATAATATAGCCACTTTTCACACGGTCGTTTTGGCGTTGGTTTCACTCAAATCGGACTCAGGGTGAAGGAGAACGGTGCAAAATAACGAATTCTACAAACGGAGAAGTCGGGTATTTTAGAGAGAAATTGGGGTTGTTAAAATTCTGGAAAATTATGGTTAATGGACAAGTTAAATGAACATTAGTTTTCTGGACAGTTATCGATCACCGGTGTCAAACGATAGGTTGTTGTTGTGTTTCTACTTTGGTTTCAAAGGTGCCCTTCCAATTCCATTTTTTGTTGTTGTTTTATTTTATTAAACATTAGGGTTCACACATGGTTAAAACTAATTGGTCCCTTTATTTATTTTTAAATAAAACCAATAATTAATAAAACTAATGTATTAACATTTTTTTATAACATAATTTAATTACTAAATAATGCTAATATTTTATAAAATATAGTAATAAATCATTAAAATATATTAATAATCAAAACCTTCATATTCAAAATAATCACCCTAATGATACTTTTTTTTTAATACTCACATTAAAATACTATCATAATTAGAGAATATTCAAAATTGTAAAATAAATAAATATAAAAATCAACACTTTATATTAAATACTAAATCATACTAAATATATATATTAATCACAATATCATAATAAGTATATATAAATAAAGAAAATCAAACACAATATTACCACTATCTAAAGATAATTATTTATAATGTAAATAATTAAAATAATATATATTTAGAATTAAATAAATATAATTAAGTACACATTTAATATTAGTCAAACGCATAAAAGAATGATATTAATTGGGTGTGCATACATACACATAAAGTCGTATAAAATCTTTTTCTTTAAAATATATATTACACTAAATACTATTATTTTTTAAAAAGTATATCAAATAATAAAATATAATATTTATTATTTATATCGCTCATGTAATCTAGTATATATAAAAGTAGCACATCATAAAAATCACCTATATAATGGAAATTAATCACAAAGTTTATTAACATATATTTTTTTAATAATTTTAACATCAAATTAATTATTTAAAATCCTATTTAATTAATAGAATAGTTTATCATAAAATTTAGGGTGTTACATCAAACACTAGCCATTGACTTGTCCGAAAATACGTATTTCGGTCCATTTTGGTCGGGTGGTACGAAAATCACTCGAAAAGTCTAGATGAAGTCGAGGATCGGGAGACTCTTACAACATTCTTCTTCTAAATTTATAACAGTGTTTTGGATTTCACATCAGATTTCAAACACTAGCCATCATCTATCCTAATAATAGATTTCGGTCCATATTTTTCGAGGCATAAGAAAATCGGCCGAAAAGTCCAGATCTAAACTGTGTTTTGGGTTCTACGTCAGATTTCAAAAACTAGCCATCGTCTTGTTCAAAAATACAGATTTCGGTCCATTTTAGTCGGGTAGTACGAAAATCGCCTGAAAAGCCCAGATGAAATCGAGGACCGAGAGACCCTTATAGCATTATTCTCCTAAATTTATAACTGTGTTCCGAGTTCCGTGTCGGATTTCAAACACTAGCCATTGTTTTGTTCAAAGATACGAATTTTGGTCCATTTTAGTCGGGGTGGTACGAAAATCAACCGAAAATACTACATGAATCGAGTACCTATAGACCCTTATAGCATTCTTCTCCTAAATATATAACAGTGTTTTGAATTCCGTGTCAGATTTCAAACACTAGCCATTGTCTGGTATGAAAATATAGATTTCAATCCATTTTAGACCCTTATAGCATTCTTCTTCTAAATTTATAACTGTTTTTTAGGTTCCATGTCAAATTTGAAACACTAGCCATCGTCTGGTCCGAAAATACAGATTTCAATCCATTTTAGACTAGTGGTATGAAAATCGCCCGAAAAGTCCACATGAAATCGAGGACAGGGAGACCCTTATAGAATTCTTCTGCTAAATTTATAAATGTGTTTTAGATTCCATATAATACCACTAGTTTTGATAATAAGTCCTAATAAAAGCTTCACAACGTCAGATTTCAAGCATTAGCCATTGTCTTGTTCGAAAATACATATTTCTTTCCATTTTTGTCGGGTGGTACGAAAGTCGCCCGAAAAGTCCAGATGAAATCGAGGACCGGGAAAACCTTATAGCATTCTTCTCCTAAATTTATAACAGTATTTTAGGTTCGGCGTCAATTTCAAACACTAGCCCTCTTATGGTCCGAAAGTACAAATTTCGGTCCATTTTTGTCGGGTGTTACGAAAATCAACCCAAAAGTCCAAATGAAATCGAGGATCGGGAAACCCTTATAGCATTCTTCTACTTAATAGATAAACATGTTTCGGGTTTCGCATCAGATTTCAAACACTACCCATCGTCTGGTCCGAAAATATAAATTTTGATCCATTTTTGTAGAGGGATACGAAAATCGCTCGTAAAGTCCAGATGAAATCGAGGACCTAGAGAGACTTATATCATTCATCTCCTAAATTTATAAATGTGTTTCGTGTTCCGCGTCAGATTTCAAACACTAGCCACGTCTTGTTCGAAAATACGCATTTCGATACATTTTTGTCGTGTAGTACGAAAATCCCCGGAAAGTCCAAATGAAAACGAAGATCGAGAGACCCTCATAGCATTCTTCTCCTAAATATATAACAGTTTTTCGGGTTCCGCGTCAGATTTCAAACACTAGCCATCGTCTGCTCCTAAAATACATATTTTGGTCAATTTTTGTCGAGGGGTATGAAACTCGCTCAAAAGTCCAGATGAAATCGAGAGACTCTTACAACATTCTTCTTCTAAATTTAAAACTGTGTTTCGGGTTCCGCGTCAGATTTCAAACACTAGCCAACGTCTTGTTCGAAAATAAGGATTTTGGTCCATTTTTGTCGTGGGGTACCAAAACGCCCGAAAAGTCCAGATGAAATCGAGGATTGAGAGACCCTTATAGCATTCTTCTTCTAAATTTATAAATGTGTTTCAGGATCCGCGTCAGATTTCAAATACTAGCCATCATCTTGTTCGAAAATACATATATCGGTCCATGTTAGTCGAGTGGCACGAAAATTGCCTGAAATGTTCAGATGAAATTGAGGACCAGAAGACTCTTATAGCATTTTTCACCTAAAATTACAATTGCGTTTCGGGTTTCGCGAGAGATTTCAAACACTAGCCATCGTCTTGTTCGAAAATATGGATTTTGGTCCATTTTAGACAGGTGGTACGAAAATTGCCTGAAAAATTCAAATAAAATCGATGACCGGGAGGACCTTATATCATTCTTCTCCAAAATTTATAACTGTATTTAGGGATCCGCGTCAAATTTCAAACACTAGCCCTCGTCTGGTCCGAAAATACAGATTTCGGTCCTTTTTTGTCGGGTAGTACGAAAATCGCCCAAAAAATCCAAATGAAATCGAGGACCGAGAGACCCTTACAACATTCTTCTCCTAAATATATAACAGTTTTTCACGTTATGCGTCAGATTTCAAACACTAGACATCGTCTTGTTCGAAAATACGAATTTCGGTCAATTTTTGTCGTGTGGAACGAAAATCTCATGGAAAGTCCAGATGAAATCAAGGACCGAGCGACCCTTATATCATTCTTCTCCTTAATACATAACAGTGTTTCGGGTTCCGCGTCAGATTTCAAACACTAGCCATCGTTTAGTTTGAAAATACAGATTTTGGTCCATTTTTGTCGAGGGGTACGAAACTCGCCCGAAACGTTCAGATGAAATCATGGACCGAGGGTCCCTTATGAAATTCTTCTTCTAAATTGATAACTGTGTTTCAGTTTTCTCTTTAGATTTCAAAAACTAGCCATCACCTTGTTCGAAAATACGATTTTCGATCCATTTTAGTCGGGTTGTACAAAAATCGCCTGAAATGTCCAGATGAAATCGAGGATTGGGAAACCCTTATTGCATTCTCCTTCTAAATGTATAACAGTATTTCGGGTTCCGCGTTAGATTTAAAAAACTGACCATCGTTTGGTTCGGAAAAATGGATTTTGGTCCATTTTTGTCGGGTGGTACGAAAATCGCCAGAAAAGTCCAAATTAAATCGAGGACTGAGAGACCCTCTTAACATTCTTCTCCTGAATATATTTAGGAGAAGAATGCTATAAGGTTCTCTCGGTCCTCGATTTCATTTGGAATTTTTGGGCAATTTTCGTACCACCAGACTAAAATGGACCGAAACTAGTGTTTTCGAACAAGATGATGGCTATTGTTTGAAATCTGACGCAGAAACTGAAACAAATATATAAATTTAGAAAAAGAGTGCTATAAGGGACTCTCGGTCCGCGATTTCATCTGGACTTTTCGGGCGAGTTTCGTACCCTTCGACAAAAATGGACAAAAATCTATATTTTTCAACTAGACGATGGCTAGTTTTTGAAATCTGGCGCGGTACCCAAATCACTGTTATATATTTAGGAAAAAAATGCTATAAGGGTCTCTCGGTCCTGGATTTCATCTGGACTTTTCGGCGATTTTCGTACCACCTTACAAAAATGGACCAAAATATGTATTTTCGAACAAGACGATGGCTATTGTTTAAAATCTGACTCCAAAACCGAAACATTGTTATAAATTTAGAATATGAATGCTATAAGGAACTCTCGGTCCTCGATTTCATCTGATCTTTTCGGGCAAGTGTCGTACCCCTCGACAAAAATAGACCAAAATCTATATTTTCAAACCAGACGATAGCTAGTGCTTGAAATCTGACGCGGAACCTGAAACACTATTTTATATTTAGGAGAAGAATGTTAAAATGGTCTTTTGGTCCTCGATTTCATTTGGACTTTTCGGGCGATTTTCGTACCACCCGACAAAAATTTACCAAAATCCATTTTTTCGAACCTAACTATGGTTAGTTTTTTAAATCTGATGCGGAACCCGAAATACTGTTATAAAATTTAGGAGAACAATGCAATAATGGTTTCCTGGTCCTCAATTTCATTTGGACTTTTTGGGCGATTTTCGTACCACCCGACAAAAAGGGACCGAAATGTGTATTTTCGGACTAGACGATAGCTTGTATTAGAAATGTGACTCGGAACCCGAAACACAGTTATAAATTTAGGAAAAGAATGCAATAAGAGTCTCCTTGTCCTCGATTTCATCTGGACATTTCGGGAGATTTTTGTACGTCTAGAGTAAAATGGACCGATATCTGTATTTTCGAACAAGATGATGGCTAGTATTTCAATTCTGACGCGCAACTAAAAACACAGTTATAAATTTAGAAGAAGAATCCTATAAAGGACTCTCAATCCTCGATTTCATCTGGACTATTGGGGCGATTTTGGTACCACCCGCAAAAAATAGACCGAAATCCGTATTTTCGAACAAGACGATAAATAGTGTTTGAAATCTGACGCGGAACCCGAAACTCATTTATAAATTGGGGAGAAGAATGCTATAAGAGACTCCTGGTCCTCGATTTCATCTGGACATTTTAGGCAATTTACGTACCACCTGACTATAATGGACCGAAATCCGTATATTCGAACAATACGATGGCTAGTGTTTGAAATCTGATGCGGAAACCGAAATATAGTCATAAATTTAGAAGAAGAATGCTATAAGTGTCTCTCGGTCCTCGATTTAATCTGGACTTTTATGGCGATTTTCATACCCTGTGACAAAAATTGACCAAAATCTGTATTTTCATAACCCGAAAAACTATTATATATTAAGGAGAAGAATGATATAAGGGTCGCTCGGTCCTCGATTTCATCTAGACTTTTCGGGCTATTTTCGTACCACACGACAAAAATGGACCGAAATTCGTATTTTCGAACAACACGATGTCTAGTGTTTGAAATCTGACGCATAATGTGAAACACTTTTATATATTTTAGAGAAGAATGTTGAAAGGGTCTCTCGGTCCTCGATTTCATCTAGACTTTTCGGGCAATTTTTGTACTACCCGAAAAAATGGACCGAAATCTATATTTTCGGAATAGACGAGGGCTGGTGTTTGAAATTTGACCAGGAACCGAAAACACAGTTATAAATTTAGGCGAAAAATGCTATAAGATTCTTCTGGTCCTCGAGTTCATCTGGCCATTTTGGGCAATTTTCGTGCCACCCGGCTAAAATGGACCGATATACGTATTCTCGAACAAGATGATGGCTAGTGTTTGAAATCTTACGTGCAACCTGAAACACATTTATAAATTTAGAAGAAGAATGCTATAAGAGTCTCTCGGTCCTCGATTTCATATGGACTTTTTGGGCGATTTTTGTACCCCTCGACAAAAATGGACCAATATCTGTATTTCGTGCCACACGATTACAATGGACCGATATTCATATTTTCCAACAAAACTATGGTTAGTGTTTGAAATCTGTCACGGAAAGTGAAACACAATTATAAATTTTGGAGAAGAATGCTATAAAGGTCTTTCGGTCCTCGATTTGATCTGGACTTTTTGGACGATTTTCGTACCAGCTACAAAAATTAACCAAAATATGTATTTTCGAACAAAACAATATTAGTGATTGAAATCTGACACAGAACCCGTTACGCATGTATAAATTTAGATGAAGAATGTTATAAGGGTCGCTCTGTCCTCAACTTTATTCGGACTTTTCGGGAAATTTTCGTACCCCTCGACAAAAATGGACCAAAATCTGTATTTTCAGACTAGACGATGGCTAGTGATTGAAATCTGGCCCGAAATGAGAAACAGTGTTATATATTTTGGAGAAGAATGCTATAAGGGTCACCCGGTCCTCGATTTCATCTAGACTTTTCGAGCGCTTTTCGTAACCCTAGACAAAAAGGGACCGAAATCTGTATTTTCATACATGATGAGGGCTAGTCTTGGAAATCTAACGCGGAACCCGAAACATAGTTATAAATTTTGGAGAAGAATGATATAGGGTCTCTCGTTGCACTTTTCAGGCGATTTTCGTACCACCTGACAAAAATGGACCGAAATTCGTATTTTAGAACAAAACAATGGCTAGCTTTTGAAATCTGACGCTGAACCCAAAACACAATTATAAATTTTGAATAAGAATGCTATAACGGTCTCTCGGTCCTAGATTTCATTTGGACTTTTCGAGCGATTTTCGTACCACCTGACTAAAATGGACCGAAATTCGTATTTTCGAACAAAACGATGGTTAGTGTTTGAAATCTGGCGCGGAACCCGAATCACATTTATAAATTTTTTAGAAGAATGCTATAAGGGTCTCCTGATTTCGATTTCGTTGGACTTTTTCTGGCGATTGTCATACCACCTAACTAAAATGGACCGAAATTCGTATTTTCGAACAAGACTATGGCTAGTGTTGAAATCTGACGCAGAACCTGAAACACAGTTTTGGCCGATTTTCGTACCACCGAAAAAAAATGGACCAAAATTTGTATTTTCGGACCAGACGATGGCTAGTGTTTAAAATTGGGCGCGGAGCCCGAAAACGGTTTTAAATTTTGGAGAAGAATGCTATAACGGTCTCCTGGTCCTCGATTTCATCTGGTTTTTTCGAAAGGTTTTCGTGCCACACGATTACAATGGACCGATATTCATATTTTCAAACAAAACTATGGTTAGTGTTTGAAATCTGTCACGGAAAGTGAAACACAATTATAAATTTTGGAGAAGAATGCTATAAAGGTCTTTCGGTCCTCGATTTGATCTGGACTTTTTGGACGATTTTCGTACCAGCTACAAAAATTAACCAAAATATGTATTTTCGAACAAAACAATATTAGTGATTGAAATCTGACACAGAACCCGTTACACATGTATAAATTTAGATGAAGAATGTTATAAGGGTCGCTCTGTCCTCAATTTTATTCGGACTTTTCGGGAAATTTTCGTACCCCTCGACAAAAATGGACCAAAATCTGTATTTTCAGACTAGACGATGGCTAGTGATTGAAATCTGGCCCGAAATGAGAAACAGTGTTATATATTTTGGAGAAGAATGCTATAAGGGTCACCCGGTCCTCGATTCATCTAGACTTTTCGAGCGCTTTTCGTAACCCTAGACAAAAAAGGGACCGAAATCTGTATTTTCATACATGACGAGGGCTAGTCTTGGGAAATCTAACGCGGAACCCGAAACATAGTTATAAATTTTGGAGAAGAATGATATAAGGGTCTCTCGTTGCACTTTTCAGGCGATTTTCGTACCACCTGACAAAAATGGACCGAAATTTGTATTTTAGAACAAAACAATGGCTAGCTTTTGAAATCTGACGCTGAACCCAAAACACAATTATAAATTTTGAATAAGAATGCTATAACGGTCTCTCGGTCCTAGATTTCATTTGGACTTTTCGAGCGATTTTCGTACCACCTGACTAAAATGGACCGAAATTCGTATTTTCGAACAAAACGATGGTTAGTGTTTGAAATCTGGCGCGGAACCCGAATCACATTTATAAATTTTTTAGAAGAATGCTATAAGGGTCTCCTGATTTCGATTTCGTTGGACTTTTTCTGGCGATTGTCATACCACCTAACTAAAATGGACCGAAATTCGTATTTTCGAACAAGACTATGGCTAGTGTTGAAATCTGACGCGCAACCTGAAACACAGTTATAACTTTAGATGAAGAATGTTATAAGGGTCTCCCTATCCTCGATTTCATCTGGACTTTTTGGCCGATTTTCGTACCACCGAAAAAAATTGTCCGAAATTCGTATTTTCGGACCAAACAATGGCTAGTTTTTAAAATCGGGCGCGGAGCCCGAAAAACAGTTTTAAATTTTGGAGAAGAATGCTATAAGGGTCTCCTGGTCCTCGATTTTATCTGGTCTTTTTGGGCAATTTTCGTCCCACACGATTAAAATGGACCAAAATTCAAATTTTCGAACAAAACGATGGTTAGTGTTTGAAATATGTCGCAGAACGTGAAACACAATTATAAATTTTGGAGAAGAATGCTATAAAGGTCTTCCATTCCTCGATTTGGTCTGGACTTTTTGGACGATTTTCTTACCACCCAAATAAAATGAACCAAAATCTGTATTTTCGAACAAAACGATGATTAGTGTTTGAAATTTGACACAGAACCCATTACACAGATACAAATTTAGATGAAGAATGTTATAAGGGTCAATATGTCCTCGATTTCATCTGGACTTTTCGGGCAATTTTCGTACCCCTCGACAAAAATGGACCAAAATCTGTATTTTCAGACCAGACGATGGCAAGTGATTGAAATTTGACTCGAAAGGAGAAACATTGTTATATATTTAGGAGAAGAGTGCTATAAGGGTCACCCGGTCCTTGATTTCATCTGGACTTATCGAGCGATTTTCGTAACCCTCGACAAAAAAGGACCAAAATCTGTATTTTCAAACATGTCAAGGGCTAGTGTGGGAAATCTAACGCGAAACCTGAAACACATATATAAATTTTGTAGAAGAATGATATAAGGGTATCCCGGTCCCAGATTTCATTGGCACTTTTCATGCGATTTTCGTACCACCTAACTAAAATAGACCGAAATTCGTACTTTAGAAAAAACGATGGCTAGTGTTTGAAATCTAACGCAGAACCCGAAACACATTTATAAATTTAGAAGAAGAATGCTATAACGGTCTCTCGGTCCTAGATTTCATTTGGACTTTTCAAGCGATTTTCGTACCACCCAACTAAAATGGACCGAAATTCGTATTTTCAAACAAAACTGTGGTTAGTGTTTGAAATCTGGTGCGAAACCCGAAACACAGTTATAATTTTTGAGAAGAATGCTATATGGGTCTCCTGGTCTTCGATTTTCATACCACCTAACTAAAATGGACCGAAATTCATATTTTCCAACAAGACTACGGCTAGTGTTTGAAATCTGACGCGGAACATGAAACACATTTGTAAATTTAGAAGAAGAATGTTATAAGGGTCTCCCTATCCTCGATTTCATCTGGACGTTTTGGGTGATTTTTGTACCACCCAATAAAAATGGATAGAAATTTGTATTTTTGGACTAGACGATGGCTAGATTTTAAAATCGGGAGCGGAGCATGAAAAACAGTTATAAATTTGTGAGAAGAATGCTATAAGGGTCTCCTGGTCCTCAATTTCGTCACGTCTTTTCGGGCAATTTTCGTACCACACAGCTAAGATGGACCAAAATTCGTATTTTCGAACAAATCGATGGTTAGTGTTTGAAATATGTCGCGGAATCTGAAAGACAATTATAAATTTTGGAGAAGAATGCTTTAAAGGTCTTCCGGTCCTCGATTTCATCTGGACTTTTTGGACGATTTTCCTACACCCTACTAAAATGAACAAAAATCTGTATTTTCGAACAAAACGATGGTTAGTGATTGAAATCTGACACGGAACCCGGAACAAAGTTA
Source organism: Cicer echinospermum (assembly GCA_002896215.2). Taxonomy (NCBI): domain Eukaryota; kingdom Viridiplantae; phylum Streptophyta; class Magnoliopsida; order Fabales; family Fabaceae; genus Cicer; species Cicer echinospermum. The sequence continues at coordinate 8,396,435 of PGTU02000006.1, read as the reverse complement.
TAAATTTTGGAGAAGAATGTTATAAGGGTCTCTCCGTCCTCGGTTTCATCTGGACTATCGGGCAAATTTTCGTAACCCTCGACAAAAAAAAAACGAAATCTGTATTTTCAAACATGACGAGGGTAGTGTTGGAAATCTAACGCGGAATTCGAAACACAGTTATAATTTTTGGATAAGAATGCATATAAGGGTCTCTCGGTCCCCTCGATTTCTACTGGACTTTTCCGGCGATTTTCATACCACTCGACTAAAATGGACCGAAATCCATATTTTCGAACAAGACGATGGTTAGTGTTTGAATTTTGACGCAGAAACCGAAACACATTTGTAAATTTTGGAGAAGAATGCTATAAGGGTCTCCCGGTCCTCGATTTCATTTAGACTTTTCGGTCGATTTTCGTACCCATCGACAAAAATATGCCAAAATCTGTATTTTCAGACCTGACGACGGCTAGTGTTTGAGTTTTGACGCGGAAACCCAAACCACAAGTATAAATTTTGGAGAAGAATGGTATAAGGGTCTCCCACTCCTCGATTTCACCTGGACTTTTTCGTCGATTTTCGTACAACCAGATTAAAATGGACCGAAATTTGTATTTTCGAACAAAACGATGGTTAGTGTTTGAAATCTTGCACGAACCCAAAACACAGTTATAAATTTTGGAGAAGAATTTTATAAGGGTCTCCCATGTCTCGATTTCATCTAGACTTTTCGGGCGATTTTTGTATCACCTGCAAAATGGACCAAAATCCGTATTTTTCTTAAATTTTGGAGAAGAAGAATGTATAAAGGGTATCCTGGTCCTCGATTTCATATCTGGTCTTTTCGTGCATTTTTGTACCGTCCCGACAAAAATAGACCGAAAATCGTATTTTGGGACCAGACGATGGCTGTGTGGTGAAAATTGGGCGCAGATCCGAAACACAGTTATAAATTTTGGAGAAGAATGCTATGATTGTCTCCCAATCCTCGATTTCATCTTGACCTTTCGGGCGATTTTCATTCCACCCGACTAAAATGGACCGAAATCTGTATTTTTGAACAAGACGAAGGCTAGTGTTTCAAATCTAACGCGGAACCCGCAACACAGTTATAAATTTAGAACAAAAATTCTATAATGCTCTCCCGGTCCTCGATTTCATTGGGACCTTCGGGTGGAATGTGTTTCGGGTTTCGCGTCAGATTTCCAGCACTAGCCATCGTCTTGTTCAAACATACGGATTTCGGTCCATTTAATCATGTGGTACGTAAATCGCCCGAAAAGTCCACATGAAATCGAGGACATGGAGACCATTATAGCATTCTTCTCCAAAATTTATAACTGTGTTCGGGTTCAGCACCAGATGTCAAACATTAGCCATCGTTTGGTCCGAAAATACGATTTTTGTCAGGTGGTACAAAAATTGCCTGAAAAGACCAGATGAAATCGAGGACCGGGAAACCCTTATAGCATTCTTCTCCAAAATTTTTAATTGTGTTTCGGGTTTCCGCATCAGAATTCGAAACACTAGCCATCGGTCCATTTTTGTCAGGTGATACAAAAATCGCCTGAAAAGTCTAGACGAAATCGAGGACCAGGAGACCCTTATAGTATTCTTCTCCTAAATTTATAACCGTGTTTCGGGTTCTGCGTCTTATATTTCAAACACAAGCATCATTTTTTCTGAAACTACGGACTTTGGTCCCTTTGTTGGGTGGTACAAAAATTGCCCAAAAGTCCATATGAAATCGAGTACTAGAGACCTTATAGCATTCTTCTCCAAAATTTATAACTATGTTTCGGGTTCTGCGCCAGATCCTCAAACACTAGCCATCGTCTTGTCTAAAATACTGATTTATATGTGTGTGTCGGGTTCCGTGTCAAATTTCAAACACTAGCCATTGTTTGGTCCGAAAAATACGGATTTCAGTCTAATTTTAGTCGTGGTGGTACGAAATTCGATCGAAAAGTCTTGTGAAATCGAGGACCAGGTGACCCTTATACAGCATTCTTTCTCAAAAATTTATAACTGTTATTTTTGGGCTCCGCGCTCGATTTTAAACATTAACCATACTCTATCCGAAAATATGAATTTCAGTCCATTTTTTGTTTGTGTGGTACGAAAATCGCCCAAAAAGTCCAGATGAAATCGAGAACCGGGAGACCATTATAGCATACTTCACCAAATTTATAAATGTGTTTTGGGTTCCGCATCGGATTTCAAACACTAGCCATCGTTTGTAAGAAAATACAGATTTCGTCCATTTTTGTCTGGTGGTACAAAAATTGCGAACAGTCTATGATGAAATCGAGGACGAGGAGACCTTATTACATTCTTCTCCTAAAATTTATAACTCTGTATCGGTCTTTGTCAGATTTCAAACACTAACCATCGTTGGTCTGAAATTACGGAATTGGTCCATTTTTGTTTGGTTGTACAAAAATCGCCCAAAAAGTCCAGATGAAATCGAGGCTCGGGAGACCCTTGTAGCATTCTTCTCCAAAATTTATTATTGTGTTTCAAACACTAGCCATCGTCTGGTCTGAAAATACTAATTTTGGTCCTTTTTTGTCGTGGTACGAAAATCGCCCGAAAAGTCCATATGAAATCGAGGACTAGAAGACTCAAATTATAGCATTCTTCTACTTAATTTATAACTGTTTTTCGGGTTCTGCGTCAGATTTTAAACATCTCCCGAAAAAGACCCGAAGAAATTCAGTTCCAAAAATACGATTTTCGGTCTATTTTTGTCGGGTGGTACAATATCTCTCGAAAAGACCAGAAGAAATCGAGGACCAAGAGATCGACAAAATCTCCGAAATTCTTCTCCAAAATTTATAATTGTGTTTCGGGATCTACATTAGAATTCAAACACTAGCCATCGTTTTGTATGAAATACGGATTTTGGTATATTTTTGTTGGGTGATATAAAAATGCCCGAAAAGTCACATGAAATCAAGGATCAGAAGACTCTTATAGCATTCTTCTCCTAAATTTATAATTGTGTTTCGGGTTCTGCGTCTTATATTCGAACACTAACATCGTTTGGTTCGAACTAGAACTTTGGTCATTTTTGTTGTGTGGTATGAAAATTGCCCCCAAAGGCAAGCTGAATCGAGTTAGAGGAGACCCTTATAGAATTCTTATCAAAAATTTATAACTGTGATTTGGGTTCTGTGCCAGATCTCAAACACTAGCCATCGTCTGGGCTGAAAATACTAATTTTGGCCCTTTTTTGTGGTGGGGTACGAAAATCGTCCGAAAGTCCAGATGAATTCGAGGACCGAGACTTCCTTATATCATTCTTCTTCTAAATTTATAATTTTCTTTTGGGTTCCGCGTTAGATTTAAAACACTAGCCAACGTCTTGTTTAAAAATACAGATTTCGTTCCATTTTAGTCGGGTGGTACAAAATCGCTCGAAAAGTCCCGATGAAATCGAGGACCGAGAGACCCTTATAACATTCTTCTCTAGAATTTATAACTATGTTTCAGGTTACGCGCCATATTTCAAACACTAGCCATGGTCTGGTCTGAAAATATAGACGTTGGTCCATTTTTGTCGTGGGGTACAAAAATGGTCCGAAAAGTCCAATTGAAATCGAGGACCATTAGACCATTATAGCATTCTTCCCCAAAATTTATAACTTTGTTTCGGGTTCCGTGCCAAATTACAAACACTAGCCATCGTCTTGTACGAAATACACTGAAAAGTATAGATTAAATCGAAGACCATTAGACTCTTATAGCATTCTTCTACTAAATTTATAAATGTGACTCAGGTTCCGCATCAGATTTCAAACACTATCCATTGCTTGTTCGAAAATACGAATTTTGGTCTTTTTTTTTCATGTGTACGAGAGACCCTTATAGCATTCTTCTCCAAAATTTATAAATGTGTTACGGGTTTCGTGTCAGATTTCAAATACTAGCCATTGTCTTGTCCGAAAATACGAATTTCGGTACATTATGGTCGGGTGGTACGAAAATCACTCGAAAAGTCTAGATGAAATCGAGGACCGGGAGACCCTTATATCATTCTTCTCCAAAATTTATAACTATGTTTCAAGTTCCACGTCAAATTTTAAACACTAGCCCTCGTCTGGTCCGGAAATACTGATTTCGATCCATTTTTGTCGGGAGGTATGAAAATCGCTTGAAAACTCCATATCAAATCGACGACCGAGACACCCCTATAGAATTTTTCTCCAAAATTTATAACTTTGTTTCGGGTTCCGCGACAGATTTCAAACACTAACTATCGTTTGGTCCAAAAATACAAATTTTGGTCCATTTTTGTCGAGGGGAACAAAAATTGCCCGAAAAGTCCAGATGAAATCGAGGAAAAGAAGATTCTTGTAGCATTCTTCTCCTAAATTTATAACTAAGTTTGGGGTTCTCCGTCAGATTTCAAACACTAGCTATCGTTTGGTCCGAAAATACGAATTTTTGTCCATATTTGTCGAGTGGTACATAAATCGCCTAAAAAGTCCATATGAAATCGAAGACCGGGAGACCCTTATAGCATTCTTCTCCAAAATTTATAAATGTGTTTCGGGTTTCGCGTCAAATTTCAAACACTAGCCCTCTTCTGGTAAGAAAATATGGCTTTCTGTTCATTTTTGTTAGGTGGTACGAAAATCGCCCGAAAAGTCCACATGAAATCAAGGACCAGAAGACTCTTATAGCATTCTTCTCCTAAATATATAAATGTATATCGGGTTCCGCGAAAGATTTCAAACACTAGCCATCGTCTTGTTGGAAATTACGGATTTCGGTCAATTTTTGTGGGGGTGTACGTAAATCGCCCAAAAAGTCTAGATGAAATCGAGGACCGGGTGACCCTTATAGCATTCTTCTCCTAAATTTATAACAATGTATCTCATTTCGGGTCAGATATGAAACACTATTCATCGTCTATTTTGAAAATACAGATTTCGGTCCATTTTTGTCGAGGGGTACGAAAATCGCCCGAAAAGTCCAGATAAAATCGAGGACCGAGAGACCGTTATAGCATTCTTCTCCTAAATTTATAATTGAGTTTCGAGTTCCACCTCATATTTCAAACACTAGCAATTGTCTTCTTCGAAAGTACGGATTTTGGTCCATTTTTGTCGGGTGGTACGAAAATACGGATTTCAAACACTAGCCATTGTTTTGTTCAAAAATACCGATTTCGGTCCATTTTACTCGGGTGGTACGAAAATCACCCTAAAATACAAGATGAAATCGAGGACCGTGAGTCCCTTATAACATTCTTCTTCTAAATATATAACAGTGTTTTCGGATTCCAGACCAGATTTCAAACACTAGCCATCGATTTGTCTGAAAATATAGATTTCAATCCATTTTAGTCTAGTGATATGTAAATAGCCCGAAAAGTCATGACGAAATCGAGGATTGGGAGACCCTTATAGCATTCTTCTCCAAAATTTAAAAATGTGTTTCGGGTTCCGCGTCAAATTTCAAACACTAGCCCTCGTCTAGTCCGAAAATACAGATTTCTGTTCATTTTTGTTAGGTGTACAAAAAACGCGCCCGAAAAATCCTCATGAAATCAAGGATCAGAAGACTCTTATAGAATTCTTCTCCTAAATATATAAATGTATATCAGGTTCCGCGTTAGATTTCAAACACTAGCCATCGTCTTGTTGGAAATTACGGATTTCGGTCCATTTTTGTCGGGGTGTACGTAAATCGCCTGAAAAGTCCAGATGAAATCGAGGATCGGGTGATCCTTATAGCATTCTTCTCCTAAATATATAACAATGTTTCTCATTTCGGGTCATATATCAAACACTAGCCATCGTCTGATCCAAAAATACATATATCAAACACTAGCCATCGTCCGAAAAGTCCAGATGAAATCGAGGACCAAGAGACCGTTATAGCATTCTTCTCCTAAATTTATAATTGAGTTTCGGGTTCCACCTCAGATTTCAAACACTAGCAATTGTCTTCTTCTAAAATAAGGATTTCGGTCCATTTTTGTCGGGTGGTACGAAAATCGCCTGAAAAGCCTAGATGAAACCGAGGACCGGGAGACCCTTATAGCATTTTTCTCCAAAATTTATAACTGAGTTTCGGGTTCCGCGTCAGATTTCAAACACTAGCAATTATCTTTTTCAAAAATATGAATTTTGGTCAATTTTCTGTCGGGTGGAACGAAAACAACCCAAAAATTCCAGATGAATCGAGGAATGGGTGAACCTAATAGCATTCTTCTCCAAAATTTATTACTGATTTTTAGGTTCAGCGCCAGATTTTAAAAACTTGCCATCGTCTGGTCCGAAAATATAGATTTCGGTCCTTTTTTGTCGAGGGGTAAGAAATTCACATGGAAAGTCTAGATGAAATCGAGGACCGATAGACCCTTATAGCATTCTTCTCCTAAATTTTTAATTGTGTTACGAGTTTCGTGTCGGATTTCAAACACTAGCCATTGTTTTGTTCAAAAATACGAATTTCGGTCCATTATAGTCGGTTGGTACAAAAATCACCCTAAAATACAAGATGAAATGGAGGACCGGGAGTCCCTTATAGCATTCTTCTTCTAAATATAAAAAAGTGTTTCAGATTCCGGGTCAAATTTCAAACACTAGCCATCGATTTGTCCGAAAATATAGATTTCAATCCTTTTTAGCCTTGTGGTATGAAAATCGCCAAAAAAGTCCAGATGAAATCGTGGACCGGGAGACGCTTATAGCATTCTTCTTCTAAATTTGTAACTATGTTTCGGGTTCGCATCAGTTTTCAAAAACTAGACATCATTTTGTTCAAAAACACGGATATCGGTACGTTTTAGTCGGGTGGTACCAAAATCGCCGGAAATGTCCAGATGAAATCGAGGACCAGGAGACTCTTTTAGCATTCTTCTCCTAATTTTATAAATGTGTTTCGGGTACCTCGTCAGATTTCAACCAGATGCCATCGTCTATTCCAAAAAGACAAATTTTTGCCCATTTTTGTCGAATCGCACCATACTCGCCCGAAAAGTCCAGATGAAATCGAGGACCGAGAGTCCCTTATATCATTCTTCTTCTAAATTTATAATTGTGTTTCAGTTTCTGCATCAGATTTCAATCAATACGAAAATTGTCTGAAATGTCCAGATGAAATCGAGGACCAGGAGACTCTTATAGCATTCTTCTCATAAATTTATAACTATGTTTCGGGTTCCACGTCAGTTTTCAAACACTATTCATCGTCTTGTTCAAAAATACGAACCGACAAACCCATATAGCATTCTTCTTTTAAATTTATAACTGTTTCGGTTTCCGCATCAGATTTCAAACAATAGCCATCATCATGTTGGAAAATACAAATATCGGTCCATTTTAGTCGGGTGGTACGAAAGTTGTTCAAAATGTCTTGATGAAATTGAGGACCAGGAGACTCTTGTAGCATTCTTCTCTTAAATTTTTGCACTGTGTTTCGGGTTCCGTGTCAGTTTTCAAACCCTATCCATCTTGTTCGTAAAACTGATTTCGGTCCATTTTTGTCGGATGGTACGAAAATCGCCCGAAAAGTCCAGATGAAATCGAGGATTGAGATACCCTTTTGACATTCTTCTCCTAAATATATACTAGTGTTTCAGGTTTCGCGTCATATGTCAAACACCAGCCATCCTCTGGTTTGAAAATACAGATTTATGTCCATTTTTGTTGAGGGGTACGAAACTCTCCTAAAAAGATCAAATGAAATCAAGTACCGAGAGTCCCTTATAGCATTTTTCTTCTAAATTTATAACAGTGTTTTAGTTTCTGCGTCAGATTTTGAAACCCTAGCCATCATCTTGTTAGAAAATATGGATTTCGATCCATTTTAATGAGGTGGTTAAAAATCGCACGAAATGTCCAGATAAAATCGAGGACCAGGAGACTCTTATAGAATTTTTCTCCTAAATTTATAATTGTGTTTCGGTTTCCGCGTTAGATTTCAAACACTATCCATCGTCTTGTTCGAAAATACAGATTTCGATCCATTTTTGTCGCGTGGTACGAAAATCGCCAGAATAGTCCTGATGAAATCGACGACCGGGATACCTTTATAAAATTCTTCTCCTAAATATATAAAAGTGTTTCAGGTTCCACATCAGATTTCAAACACAAGCCACCGTCTGGTCCGAAAATACAGATTTTGATCCATTTTTGTAGAGGGATATGAAAATCGCCCGAAAAATCCAGATGAAATCGAGGACCGAGAGACCCTTATAGCATTCTTCTTCTAAATTTGTAACTGTGTTTCGGGTTTCGCATCAGATGTCAAACACTAGCCATCATTTTGTTCAAAAACACGGATATCGGTCTATTTTAGTTGGGTGGTACGAAAATCGCCTGAAATGTCCAGATGAAATCGCCTGAAATGTCCAAATGAAATCGAGGACCGAAAGACCCTCATAGAATTCTTCTCCTAAATATACAACAGTTATTCGGGTTTCGCGTCAGATTTCATACACTAGCCATCGTCTAGTCCAAAAATACAGATTTTGGTCTATTTTTGTCGAGGGTACGAAACTCGCTTGAAAAGTCCAGAAGAAATCAGGGACTGAGAATCCCTTATAACATTCTTCTTATAAATTTATAACTGTGTTTCGGTTTCCGCGTCAGATTTCATACAATAGCCATCATGTTGTTCGAAAATACGGATTTCGGTCAATTTTAGTCGGGTGGTACCAAAATCGCCCGATAATTCCAGATGAAATCGATGACCGAGAGAACCTGTTACCATTCTTCGCCTAAATATATAAAAGTGTTTCGAGTTCAGTGTCATATTTCAAACACTAGCCATTGTTTGGTCCTAAATTACAGATTTTGGTCCATTTTTGTGTATGGGTACGAAATTCACCCGAAAATTCCAGAAGATATCGAGGAACGACAGACCTTTATAGCATTCTTCTTCTAAACTTAAAATTGTGTTTCAGGTTTCGCGTTAGATTTTAAACACTAGCCATCATCTTGTTCGATTTCATCTGGACTTTTTAGGCGATTTTCGTACCCCTCGACAAAAATGGACCAAAATCTGTATTTTTGGACCAGACGATGGCTAGTGTTTGAAATCTGACCCGAAATGCAATTAAAAATTTAGGAGAAGAATGCTAAAAGGGTCTCCTGATCCTCGATTTCATGTGGACTTTTCAGGCAATTTTCGTTCCACCTGACAAAAATAGAACGAAATCGATATTTATGAACCAGACAATGGCTAGTGTTTGAAATCTAATACGAAAACTCGAAACCCGAAACACAATTTTAAATTTAGGTGAAGAATGCTATAAGGGTCTCACAGTCCTCGATATCATCTGGACTTTTCGGGTGAAAATCGTACCACCCGGCAAAAATTGACCAAAATTCTTATTATATGTTATTATTATCTTTATTTGAAATAAAACTATAAAACGAATATAGTAATAACATTAAATAATAATAACATAGAACAAAATTGAGTTGTCAAATAAACAAATAAATACATATTTATTTGACAACTCTATTTTATTAAATGTTATTATCATCTTCATTATGAAAAAAATGGACCGAAATACATATTTTTGAAAAAAATAATTGCTAGTGTTTGAAATCTGACGCGGAACCCGAAACTAAGTTATAAATTTAGGAGAAGAATGCTATAAGGGTTTCTCGGTCCTCGATTTCATCTAGACTTTTCAGGCGATTTTCGTACCACCCGACAAAAATGGACCGAAATCCGTATTTTTGAAGAAGACAATTGCTGGTGTTTGAAATATGAGGCGAAACCCGAAACTCAATTATAAATTTAGGAGAAGAATGTTATAATGGTCTCTCAGTCCTCGATCTGATCTGGACTTTTCGGGCGATTTTCGTACCCTTCGACAAAAATGGACCGAAATCTGTATTTTCAGAATAGACGATGGCTAGTGTTTGATATCTGACCCGAAATGAGATACATTGTTATAAATTTAGGAGAACAATGCTATAAGGGTCACCCGGTCCTCGATTTCATCTAGACTTTTCGGGTGATTTACGTACACCTCGACAAAAATGGATCGAAATCCGTAATTTCCAACAAGACGATGGCTAGTATTTGAAATCTGACGCGGAACCCGATATACATTGATATATTTAGGAGAAGAATGCTATAAGAGTCTTCTGGTCCTTGATTTCATGTGGACTTTTCGGGCGATTTTCGTATCACCTAACAAAAATGAACAGAAATCTGTATTTTCAAACCAAATAAGGGCTAGTGTTTGAAATTTGACGCGGAACCCGAAACACATTTATAAATTTTGGAGAAGAATGCTATAAGGGTCTCCAGGTCTTCGATTTCATCTGGACTTTTTAGGCGATTTTTGTACCACTCGACAAATATGGACATAAATTCGTATTTTCGGACCAAACGATAGCTAGTGTTTGAAATCTGACGGAGAACCCCAAAATTAGTTATAAATTTAGGAGAAGAATGCTACAAGAATCTTCTTCTCCTCGATTTCATATGGACTTTTTGGGCAATTTTTGTTCCCCTCGACAAAAATGGACCAAAATTTGTATTTTCCGACCAGACGATAGCTAGTGTTTGAAATCTGCCGCGGAACCCGAAACAAAGTTATAAATTTTGGAGAAAAATGCTATAGGGGTCTCTCGGTCGTCAATTTGATCTGGAGTTTTCGAGCGATTTTCATACCACACGACAAAAATGGATCGAAATCAGTATTTCCGGACCACACGAGGGCTAGTGTTTAAAATTTGAAACGGAACCTGAAACATAGTTATAAATTTTGGATAAGAATGATATAAGGGTCTCTCGGTCCTCGATTTCATGTAGACGTTTCGAGTGATTTTCGTACCACCAACCATAATGGACCGAAATCCATATTTTCGGACAAGACAATGGCTAGTATTTGAAATCTGACACGATACCCGAAACACATTTATAAATTTTGGAGAAGAATGTTATAAGGGTCTCTCGTACACATGAAAAAAAGACCAAAATTCGTATTTTCGAACAAGCAATGGATAGTGTTTGAAATCTGACGCGGAACCTGAGTCACCTTTATAAATTTAGTAGAAGAATGCTATAAGAGTCTCCTGGTCCTCGATTTCATCTATACTTTTCAGTGTATTTTGTACAAGACGATGGCTAGTTTTGGAAATCTGCCGCGTAACCTGAAACATAGTTATAAATTTTAGAGAAGAATGTTATAAGGGTCTCTCGGTCCTCGATTTCATCGGGACTTTTCGAGCGATTTTTGTACCACCCGACTAAAATGGACTGAAATTCGTATTTTCAAACAAGACGTTGGCTAGTGTTTTAAATCTGACGCGGAACCCGAAAGAAAATTATGAATTTAGAAGAAGAATGATATAAGGAACTCTCGGTCCTCAAATTCATCTATACTTTTCGGACGATTTTTGTACCCCTCCCCAAAAAGCGCCAAAATCAATATTTTCAGACCAGACGATGGCTAGTGTTTGAGATTTGGCACAGAACCCAAATCACAGTTATAAATTTTTGATAAGAATGCTACAAGGGTCTCCTGGTACTCGATTTCAGCTGGCCTTTTTGGGCAATTTTCATACCACACAACAAAAATGGACCAAAGTTCGTAGTTTCGAACCAAACGATGGTTAGTGTTTGAAATATAAGACGCAAAACCCGAAACACAATTATAAATTTAGGAGAAGAATGCTATAAGGGTCTCCTGGTCCTCGATTTCATCTAGACTTTTCAGGCGATTTTTTGTATCACCCAACAAATTCTACCAAAATCCGTATTTTCATACAAAACGATGGCTAGTGTTTGAATTCTGATGCAGAACCCGAAACACAATTATAAATTTTGGAGAAGAATTTCGGGAGATTTTTGTCGATCTCTTGGTCCTCGATTTCTTCTGGTCTTTTTCGGGAGATTTTTGTACCACCCGACAAAAATAGACCGAAAATCGTATTTTTGGAACTGAATTTCTTCGAGTCTTTTTCGGGAGATGTTTAAAATCTGGTGCAGAACCTGAAACACAATTATAAATTTTGGAGAAGAATGCTATAATGGTCTCTTGGTCCTCGATTGCATATGGACTTTTCGGGCGATTTTCGTACCACCCGATTAAAATGGACCGAAATCCATATTTTCGAACAAGACGATGGCTAATGCTTGAAATCTGAAGCGGAACCCGAAACACAATTATAAATTAAGATGAAGAATTTATAAGGGTCATTTGGTCCCAGATTTCATCTAGACTTTTCAGGCGATTTTCGTACCCATCGATGATAATGGACCAAACTCTGTATTTTCGGACTAGACGATGGCCAATGTTTGAAATCATACACGGAACCCGAAACACAGTTATAAATTCAGTAGAAGAATGCTATAATTTGAGTCTTCTGGTCCTCGATTTCATATGGACTTTTCGGGAGATTTTCGTACCACGACAAAAAGGACCAAAATCAGTATTTTCAGACCAAACGATGGCTACTGTTTGAAACACAATTATAAATTCTGGAGAAGAATGCTACATGTTGATTATTATGACCTCGAAATAATCAGAATGTATCAGTTCTTTAAGAAATTAAATCAATTTCATACACACAACAGAATTAAATTGCGGCATACATGATTAGCAATTACAAGTAGATGGATAAGAGATTAACCAATATGCATGCGAGTCAAATTTCCAGTTTAAACAATATTACCTAACACAGAATATGTTTAACATGCATCTAATATTAATCACACATACTAATATTGCAAGATAGAAAATTAAATGAGTTAAGGGTTAGAGAAGATTGCACCAAGAATTTATCCTGGTTCAGTTGTCAACGAGACAACCTACATCCAGTCCTGACAATCCAATCGGATTTCATATTTTCTTCTCCAATAGAAAGAATCAATTACAGATTGTCCAGTTTCATCCCCGAAACCTATCTATCTATAATGATCTCTTTCCTATTGATCACCCTCTGATCCTTGTAGACACTCAGCAGTCTAACACAGAATCAAAGTACGACTCCTTCTTGTTGAGCTCTCTCACCCAAGAAGGTAGCCACCAGTTTCAAGCTGGCTTTCTCGCTTTCGTTTCTTTTCAAAGTATTATTATTACAAACTGAATAAAAGAAAAACAAAAAGAAGTCTTCAATCTTGATCAATGTGACTTCTCACGAATCTGGATATTCAAGGATTGTTCATGAGAACATTGTCTTTTCTATCAAGAATACCTTTTCAGCTCTCTCAATGATTATTGATAATCTTTTTGGCTGTGATCTGAAAAAGCAATCTCAGTATGTTAACAATGTGTTGTTGAGAGTTCTTTTGTATATCAAGAATATTCAAAGTGTTTATCAGATTGTTATTGAGAGAATGATTGAAAACAGTTTATATAGTTTCTGAAAAACATCTTAATAAATCGATTTGCCAATCGATTCCTTAAAGTTATAAAACAGGTCTAATCGATTTGCCAATCGATTATCGCGTGTCTTGTTTTTCTTGAATCTTGAAACTACATAAGCCAATCGATTTACCAATCGATTCTTTAAACAAACTCTTTTCAGTGATTATGTTAAGACTTATATGCATCGATTTCGTAATCGATTGCAGGTGTTATGTTCAAAGTAAAAATCACACCAATCGATTTCGTAATCGATTTATTAAGTCTCATAATCGATTAACAAATACTCAGAATCGATTTGGCTACAAGCTCAAAGTTCACTGTGATTTCAAAAAGTTCTTTCAATCGATTTGCCAATCGATTGTGTTCAAGACAGTGACTCAGCTATTTTGATGTTAATCGACGTGCCAATCGATTTGTGTGTATTTGCCTGAAAAGTTCTTACCAGATGTTTAGTTCAATCGATTTCCCAATCGATTGCAACCAAACTTAACATGATTGAAATTCACACAATAGATTGTCCAATCGATTGTGTTTGTCACAGGTGAAGTTATTTTGCAAATAGTACTTAAGCAATCGATTTGCCAATCGATTACCCTCAAAACTAGAGTGTCACTGTGACTTGTACAATCGATTTCCCAATCGATTTGTTTCAATCAGGTTTACTTTGTGAAGTGTACAATCGATTTGTCAATTGATTAGCCTGTAAAACAGGGTGCCACTGACTTGTGCAGTTTTCATTTCTAATTGTGTCAGTCGATTGCCCAATCGATTATACAATCACAAACAGTTATGTTTCCTTACACCCTTGTTATGAAATCGATTTCCCAATCGATTTACTCAGTCAAAATTCAACTTTTTTTGATTTCTTGTGCTCCACGCAATTTGTTTCAAGTGTGTAGGATTGGATTGTTGTTCCTAAAATCTTGCTCAATTAAAATGTTAGATTTATCATATGATGTATGAACATTGTATGTTTGTTAATTATGTCAAAACTAGGATTAAGAGGACTAAAGTCCAACAATCTCCCCCTTTTTGCATAAGTGACAATCATACAATTTTAACTTGAGCATTTCAAGACATAACATAAACAACATTTCATAGGATCATATATGTACCATTATTGGATCATAAAAACAGTGTATCAGATCAGAGCATAACAGTACAAATGCTATTTATCAAAATCAGAGTATTATTACATTATTTATTAAATTATTAAGTATCAGAGCAAAATCATCATAGTGTAAAAACAATGCAACAACAAGCATTATCAAGCTATAATTTTTCTCCCCCTTTGTCAGTTAAGGCAAAAAGGCAGAAAACAATTCCTCCCCCTATGTTAAAGAACATAAGCATTGGGGTTGAAATCATATAACATTGTATATCAGAGCAATGAAAGTCATGTGTATCAGATTAAAGACAATCATAGCAGTTAATGAGCATATCAAATGATTAAGATAAATGAATTCAGAGAGAAATGAAATAAAAGTTTTAAATTCAGTATAGATCAAATGAGTACAACAAGTCATAGCAAAACAACACAGATCCTAAAACTCCTAATCTCCTAGTCTAGGCTGGTCCTCACTATTATCTACGGGAGAGGTTGAGACCGTTGTATTACCCTCAGCAGGTGTCTCCTCAACGTGAGTCTCAGGGTGATCTAGGGGATCCGGGTTAGGTTCTTCTGCTGCTTGACGACCGATGTCTGCGATGTCTTCAAACGACAGCTTGATGCCTAAGTGTGCTTGAATCGCATCCACATCCTGAACAACCGAATTCAAGGATGCCTGCAGAGTCCTTAAACTTTCTTCCAATCTGGACTATGATTCTAGCATCTTGGCATTGTGTGCCATTTGAGCTTCAATGAATTCCATTATTTTGGCAACAAAATCAGGAGTAGCTCGTGCAGTTGCAGGTTGAGGCTGAGGTTGTGGCTGAGGCTGTGCTGGTTCAACAGCAGCTTGAGGTCTTATCCATATTCCGTGTAACCTTTTCAATTGCATTTGATTCACAATTGATTCTCCAAATACCAGAGTGGTTTTTGCAGATTCTTCATTACCAAATGAAACCTTGAAATGTTTAAGAATTTTAGTGATCAGCTGTGGATAAGGTAACATAAGCTTGCTCTGAGAAGCTTCCAGCATGTGCCTTAGCACAATCCAAGTCCAACTCATCCTTAGCTCTTTAGATAAGCCCCATAACAGTAGTATGTCCAACTTCTGGACTACTGCATGGTTTCCTGATCTTGGTACAAGCATACGAGTAAGTGTGTACATCAACATCCTATGTTGTACCTTCATTTGACCAATGGGCAATGAAATAGATTCAACGAACCCATCGATCATCAGGTCCTTTACTGCTGTATGCCTGTCAATAGATTCTTCCCAACCTTCGTCAGCCGTATCAGCTTTCGAGCTGCCATCGATAGACTTGCCGTAAAATGGCAATCCTGACAAGGTAGAGAAATCATCAAAGGACATAGCAATCCTTTTTCCTTTAACTTGAGCAGTAAACCCTTCTTCAGTCAACTTGAAAGTAGAGTAAAATTCCCTTATCAGCCTCGGGTAACTATCAAGTGTAGATGAAAGAAAGCTCTCAAGTCCATGAAATCTGAGATGATTCTGAAACGTGAAATCAACATTATCAAAGTATGCAAAATCCATAGTTCTCGCCTCATGGATTTTTCTCTTTACAAAGTCTGTTGGTATAGAGGGTTGTGCCTCCTTTTCCTTTGTTGCAAGGACTTTCTTGGGAGGGGTGAAGATATAGGTTTTCTTCTTCCTCTTTTGAGAGATTACTTTCATGGCATCAGCCATGAGTTTTTCTGTTCGGGGTTCCTTACGTTTCTTAGTCTTCTCTTGGATGGGTGCAGGAGCCTTGCCCTTGTCTTTGGCAAGAATTTTATGAGTGGGTATTGGTACTCTCTTTGTTAGAGTGGGTGGGGTGAAGGTGTTTCACTTGTAGAAGAAGATGAAGGTGAAGGTGTACGAGCCTGGGTTTGTTTCACGCGTGCCATACTTGTAGCTTGATGTAGATTCAATGTAGGTAGAATGTAGATTGAATGTATGCAGAGACAGAAGAATGAAGCAAAAAAAAAATCAGTGAAAGTCTGGAAAATGCAATGCAGAAATCGATTTAGAACTGTTCCTACTTATACTCTTAACCTTGTAAATCGATTTCCAAATCGATTAGGTTACCGTTGCTGGGAATCCTCAATCGATACAGTAATGATTGTTTTCAACGGCTAGAAAAAAAATCATAACGGTCATATTTCAAATCGATGTTCAAATCGAGTTTCAGTTTTACTTAATCGATGTCCAAATCGATTGTCTTAATGTTGAATACTGAACTAGTCGATTTCCAAATCGACGCTCGGGAAAGTTTAAAAAAAAAATTCTGAATTTTGAAGTCTGGGCCAAAGCAATCGATTCCCAAATCGATTTTATAAACCATTTACCATGCTGGTAATCGATTTCCAAATCGATTTAACAGGAAAACATTACTGAAAAATACCAGAATAAAAAAAAATCATACTTCACTAGGATCAATGATCCCTAGTTTCATCCTTATATGCAGAAAACTTTCTCTTGGCAAAGCTTTTGTGAAGATGTCAGCTAACTGTTCTGCAGTGTTAACATACTCAAGCTTAATAATTCCATTTTGAAAGTGATCCCTTATAAAGTGATGTCTTACTTCAATGTGTTTGGTCCTGGAGTGCATTACTGGATTCTTGGTTATACTTATTGCACTTGTGTTATCACACATGATAGGTACTGTTCCCAAATCAACACCAAAGTCCAATAAATGTTGTTTCATCCACAGAATCTGAGCACAACAGCTCCCAGCTGCAATATATTCAGCTTCAGCAGTAGATAACGCAATGCTTGTTTGCTTCTTACTGAACCAAGACACTAGAGAATTTCCAAGCAGATGACAAGTTCCTGAGGTACTTTTCCTGTCGAGTTTACAACCGGAAAAGTCTGAATCTGAGTAACCAATCAATGTACATGTTGATCCTTTTGGATACCACAATCCAAGACTTTTAGTTCCTACCAAGTATCTGAAAATTCTCTTAACTGCACTGAAGTGAGATTCCTTTGGATTTGATTGATACCTTGCACACATACAAACACTGAACATGATGTCTGGTCGGCTTGCTGTAAGGTAGAGCAGAGATCCAATCATACCACGAAATCTAGTAACATCTACAGGTTTACCTTTCTCATCTCGGTCTAAGAAATTTCCTTGACTCATGGGTGTATCAATGGACTTAAGATTTTCAAAGTTAAATTTCTTTATCAAATCAGAACAGTATTTAGATTGACTAATGAAAATGCCTTGCTTGCTTTGGTTAATTTGAAATCCCAAGAAATATGACAGTTCACCCATCATTGACATTTCAAATTTACCTTTCATCAAATTTTCAAATTCTTTGCACAGTTTATTATTTGTAGATCCAAATATTATGTCATCAACATATACTTGGACAAGCAAGATATCATTTCCAGTAGTTTTAGTGAAAAGGGTCTTGTCAACATTTCCTCTTAAAAAGTTTTGTTGAATAAGGAAATTGCTGAGTTTCTCATACCAAGCTCTTGGAGCTTGTTTTAACCCATAGAGGGCCTTTGAGAGCTTATACACATGATTAGGAAAATCAGGATTTTCAAAACCAGGTGTTTGGCTAACAAAAACTTCCTCTTGAAGGTCACCATTGAGAAAGGCACTTTTTCACGTCCATTTGATAAAGATTAAAGTCCATTATACAAGCATAAGCCAATAAAATTCTTATGGCTTCTAGTCTAGCTACAGGGGCATAGGTTTCATCAAAATCTATTCCCTCCTCTTGACTATAACCTTTGGCTACTAGTCTAGCTTTGTTCCTTGTTGTCACACCATTCTCATCCAACTTGTTTCTGAACACCCATCTGGTTCCTATTACATGCTTACCCTCTGGCCTAGGTACTAAACTCCACACCTTGTTTCTCTCAAACTGGTTTAACTCCTCTTGCATAGCAAGTATCCACTCACTATCTAACAGGGCTTCCTTAATGTTCTTAGGTTCAATCTGAGATACAAATGCTGTAAAGTTACAAAACTGACTAAGGCTTCTCCTAGTTGCAACACCTTTAGAGATATTGCCTATAATGTTGTCTAAAGGGTGGTTTCTGTTGAACTTCCATTCCTTAGGCAACTCACTGGTTTCTATAGGTTCTACAAGGTCTGATCTAGTTGGAGGGTCAGCTATAGGTTGTTCTAGTGGTTCAGATTCTACAACTTCGTCCAAAATGTCATCAACCTTAGAAGGAGTTTTGATCAAGTTTTCTGTAAAAGATTCATCAAACTTTACATGAACTGACTCTTCTATGGTCTTTGTTCTTTTGTTGTAGATTCTATAGGCTTTACTAGTTTGGGAATATCCTAAAAAGATACCTTCATCTGCCTTAGGGTCAAACTTTCCTAGGTGTTCTTTGCCATTGTTCAACACAAAGCACTTACAACCAAAGATTCTAAAGTAGGAAAGGTTTGGTTTTCTACCCTTGTAAAGCTCATAGGGTGTTTTCCTAAGCAGGGGCCTAAACATGAGTGGCTGTACTAATTGCATCTGCCCAAAAGTACTTAGGTAGGTTGGAGTCCTTAAGCATGGTCCTAGCTAACTCTTCTAGGGATCTATTTTTCCTCTCCACTACCCCATTCTGCTGTGGTGTCCTAGGGGCAGAATATATGTGGTTGATTCCATGTAGTTCACAAAAATGTTGAAAATGATCATTTTGGAATTCACCTCCATGATCACTTTTTATTGAAACAATTTTCAGATCATTCTCATTTTGAACTAAAGCAGCAAACTTTTTAAAAACTGAGAATGTATCACTTTTATGAGCTAGAAAATAAGTCCATGTGAACCTTGAGTAATCATCAACCAGCACATATCCATACAGGTTTCCGCCTAAACTCTTAACTTGGGCAGGTCCAAAAAGGTCCATGTGAACTAGTTGCAAAACTCTATTTGTTCTAACCAAGTCTATAGAGGGAAATGGAGTCTTAACCAGTTTACTCTTCTCACATGAATCACACAGTCTATCTTTAGAAAACTTCCTATTTGGTAGACCTAAGACTAACTGTTTGCTGACAAGTTTATTCAAATAATTTATATGTATGTGACCAATTCTTTTATGCCAAAGCCATGTTTCATCTGAATTGGATAACAAGCAGCATATATCACTTGGTACAGAATTGAAATCCAACATGTAAATGTTGTTAATTCTGTCACCAACTAGCTTTATGTGTTTGTCATCTTTATGCTCAATAATGCAAGATTGTGATGAAAAACTTACTTGAAAACCTTTGTCACATAGCTAGCTTATACTCAGTAAATTGTGTTTTAGTCCTTCAACATATAACACATTTTTGATTACTGCAGTTGATTCATTGCCTATGTCACCAATTCCAATAATCTTTCCTCTATTGTTGTCTCCATATTTGACAAAACCTCCTTCATTTAATGTCAAGGACAGGAATTTGGATTTGTCACCTGTCATGTGCTTTGAGCATCCGCTATCTAGATACCATGAATGCTTCGTGGATGTCAAGCACACCTGCAACATACAATCAGAATTTTGTTTTAGGTCCCCAATTTAAATTGGGTCCTGGATGGTTAGTGTCAAACACAGATTTCTTTGCTATCCAAACTTGCTTCCATCCCTTATTGGCTAATTTTTTAAATTTTCAATTTGACACAAAATGTCCCTTTCTGCAACAGAAATGACATTTGCCATCAAAGGATGAATGCTTGTTTGGTTTAGTAAAGATGTCATACATACTCTTAGCAATAGCAGATTTTTGACAATGTTTGACATTTCTGGTTTGCATATAACCAATACCATATCTGTTTTTATTTCTTTTAACATGCATATTTGGTGTATATCCTAAACCAGATTTTTCATGAACATGTCTTTGATTGCTAAGTATGACATTCAGTTTATCTTTACTATTAGCAAATTTCAATAAATCAGATTTTAATGATGCGACATTATTCTCAAGTTCAATGCATCTTGCAGATTTTTCATGTGAATCCTTTTTCAGTTGTTCACATAAATTTTCAATTTCTTTATGTTCATTTTTCATTTGTTCAAGCATTTTCTTTGTGCTCAACAACTGTTTTATGGAATTCACATAATCATCATGCAGTTCATTGAAAGCTTCTTGTAGCTCATCATAGGTTGGATTAGATTGTGAACTAACCTCATTTTCTGATTCTGAATCGGTATTTGCCATGAGACACAAATTGACTTCTTCTTCATCCGAAGAGGCAGAGGATTCTTCATTGTCGTTCCATGCAATATAAGCTTTTCTGGTTTTGGTGACTGGTTCCTTGCCTTTTGGTTTTGTAGCTCTATTCTTGTTCTGCAATTTGTAGCATTCTGACTTTATGTGACCAGTTTTACCACATTCATAGCATGTAGTTGTCTTGTTGTCACTAGTCTTGGAGCTGGATGGCTTTCTGAATTTGTTGTCTTTCTTTTTCAGAAATTTCTTAAACTTTTTGACAAGCAAACCAATCTCAGGCTCTTCATCAGTCTCACTGCTTGATTCATTTGAGCAACTTTCTTGTTCAGTTTTTGATTGATGCGTTTGGGCTTTCAAAGACAGTCCTTTCTTTTTCACTGACTTGTGCAGTTTTCATTTCTAATTGTGTCAGTCGATTGCCCAATCGATTATACAATCACAAACAATTATGTTTCCTTACACCCTTGTTATGAAATCGATTTCCCAATCGATTTACTCAGTCAAAATTCAACTTTTGTTGATTTCTTGTGCTCCAAGAAATTTGTTTCAAGTGTGTAGGATTGGATTGTTGTTCCTGAAATCTTGCTCAATTAAAATGTTAGATTTATCATATGATGTATGAACATTGTATGTTTGTTAATTATGTCAAAACTAGGATTAAGAGGACTAAAGTCCAACACTACAAGGGTCTCCCAAGCCTCGATTTCACCTGGACCTTTTGGGCGATTTTTGTACCACCCAACAAAAATGGACCAATTCCGTAGTTTCAGACCAAACGATGGTTAGTGTTTGAAATCTGACAAAGAACCCGATACAGAGTTATAAATTTATGAGAAAAATGTAATAAGGGTCTCCTCATCCTCGATTTCATCTAGACTGTTCGGGCAATTTTTGTACCACCACACAAAAATGGACCGAAATCCGTATTTTCTTACAAGACGATGGCTAGTGTTTGAAATCCGATGCGGAATCCGAAACACAGTTATAAATTTTGGTGAAGAATGCTACAATGGTCTCCCGGTTCTCGATTTCATCTGGACTTTTTGGGAGATTTTCGTACCACCCGAATAAAATGGACCGAAATCCGTATTTTTGAACAACACAATGCCTAGTGTTTCAAATCTAACGCGGAACCCGAAACACAGCTATAAATTTAGAACAAGAATTCTATAATGGTCTCCTGGTCCTCGATTTCATTTGGACTTTTCGGGCGACTTTCGTACCCATCGACGATAATGGACCAACATCTGTATTTTCGGACTAGACAATGGCTAGTGTTTGAAATTTGGCGCGGAACCTGAAATAAATTTATAAATTATGGGGAAGAAAGCTGTAATGGTCTCCTGGTCCTCGATTTCATTTGGACTTTTTGAGCGACTTTCGTACCCCTCGACAAAAATAGACCAACATCTGTATTTTCGCACCAAATAAAATAATTTTACAAGTCAAATAAAATAATAATTACATATTAATTACATATTATAAAAATAGAGTTGTCAAATAAAATAATAATTACATATTAATTTACAAGTCTATTTTGTTATATATCGTTATTATCTTTGTTTTATAGTTTTAGTTCATAACGAAGATGATAATAACATAATAAAATAGAGTATTCAAATAAATATGTAATTATTTGTTTATTTACAAACTCAATTTTGTTCTATGTTATTATTATAACCATTTTTATAGTTCTACGTCATAACTAAGATAATAATAACATATAATAAAATAGAGTTGTCAAACAAATAAGTTATAACGAAGTAAATAATAACATATAATAAAATAGAGTTGTCAAATAAAGTAAAAATTACATTCTTATTTGACAACTCAATTTTCTTATATGTTTTTATTATTTTCGTTTTGTAATTGTACTAAATAACGAAAATAATAATAATATATAACAAAATCGAATTGTAAATTAAATACAAAACAAAGATAATAATAATATATAATAAAATAGTGGTTTCAAATAAATATTTAAGTATTACATTATTTGACAACTCTATTTATTTAATGTTATTATTATATTCGTTTTATGGTTTTATTTCATAACAAAGTTGTCAAATAAAATAATAATTACTTATTTATTTTACAACTCAATATTGTTATATGTTATTATTATCTTCGTTATGAAGTAGAACTATAAAACGAAGATAATAATAACATATAATAAAATATAGTTGTCAAATAAATATTTAACTATTAATATATTTGATAATTCAATTTTATTATATGTTATTATTATCTTCCTTTTTAAAGTTTGACTGCATAACGAAGATAGTAATAAACATAATAATAAATAGAGGTTTCAAATAAATATGTAATTATTACTTTATTTAACAACTCTATTTGTTATTAAGTATATTTATTATATTTGTTATTAAGTATAACTACAAAATGAAGATAATAATAACATATAATAAAATAGTGTTGTCAAGTAAAGTAAAAATTACATATTTATTACACAACTCTGTTTTTTTTAAATATTATTATTAATTTCATTTTGTAATTGTACTTAATAACGAAGATAGTAATAATATATAATAAAATAGAGTTGTCAAATAAATTAATTATTACATATTTATTTGACAACTCAATTTTGTTATATTTTATTATTATATTTGTTATTAAGTATAACTACAAAATGAAGATAATAATAACATATAATAAAATAGTGTTGTCAAGTAAAGTAAAATTACATATTTATTACACAACTCTATTTTTTTAAATATTATTTTTAATTTCATTTTGTAATTGTACTTAATAACGAATATAGTAATAACATATAATAAAATAGAGTTGTCAAATAAATTAATTATTACATATTTATTTGACAACTCAATTTTGTTATATGTTATTATTATTTTCGTTATTAAGTACAACAACAAAACGAAGATAATATTAACATTTAATAAAATAGTGTTCAAAATCTGACGCGGAACCTAACCACAGTTATAAATTTAGAAGAAGAATGCTATAAGGGTCTCTCGGTCCTCGATTTCATCTGGACTTTTCGGGCGAGTTTTGTACCCCTCGACAAATATGGACCAAAATCTGTATTTTTGGACCAAACGATGGCTAGTGTTTGAAATCTGACCTAGAATCCGAAACAGTGTTATAAAATTAGAAGAATGCTATAAGGGTTTCCTGGTCCTCAATTTCATCTGGACTTTTCGAGCGATTTTCGTACCACCCGACGAATGGAACAAAATCTGTATTTTCGAACAAGACGAGGGCTAGTGTTTGAAATATGACGGGGGAACCCGATACACAGTTATAAATTTAGGAGAAGAATGCTATAAGAGTCTCCTAGTACTCGATTTCATCTGGACATTTCAGGCAATTTTCGTACCACCCGACTAAAATAGACCAAAATCCGTAGTTTCAAACCAAACGATTACAAGTGGTTGAAATATGACGCAGAACCTGAAACTCAGTTATAAATTTAGCAGAAGAATGCTATAAGAGTCTCTTGGTCCTCGATTTCGTTTGGACATTTCGAGCGATTTTCGTACTACCATACTAAAATGGACCGAAATCCGTATTTTCGAACAAGACAATGGCTAGTGTTTAAAATCTGACGATGTACCTGTAACACAATTATAAATGTGGGAGAAGGATTCCATAAGGGTCTCCTGGTCCTCGATTTCATCTGTTCTTTTCGAACAATTTTTGTACCACCTGACAAAAATAGACAGAAAATCGTATTTTCGGACCAGACGGTGGCTAGTGTTTGAAATCCAGTGCGGAACCCGAAACACTGTTATAAATTTTGGAGAAGAATTCTATAAGGGTCTCCCGATCCTCGAATTTATCTGGACTATTCGGGCGATTTTCATACCCCTCTACAAAAATGGACCAAAATCTGTATTTTCGGATCAGACTATGGGAAGTGTTTGAAGTCTGTATTTTCGGACCAGACGGTGGCTAGTGTTTGAAATTCAGTGCGGAACCCGAAAAACAGTTATAAATTTTGGAGATGAATGCTATAAGGGTCTCCCGATCCTCGAATTTATTTGGACTTTTCGGGTGATTTTCATACCCCTCTATATTTTCAAACCAGACAATGGGTAGTGTTTGAAATCTGGCGCAGAACCCGATACACTATTTTAAATTTGTGAGAAGAATGCTACAAGGGTCTCCCGGTCATCGATTTCATCTGGACTTTTCAAGCGATTTTCGTGCCACCCGACTAAAATGGGCCGAAAATCGTATTTTCGAACAAGACGATGGCTAGTATTTGAAATCTGACGCGGAACCCGGAACACCGTTATAAACATTGGATAAGAATGTTATAATGGTCTCCCTATGCTCGATTTCATCTAGACATTTCAGACGATTTTCGTGCAACCTAACATAAATGGATCAAAATTTGTATTTTGGGACAAGAAGATGGCTAGTGTTTGAAATCTGACGCGGAACCAGAAACACAGCTATAAATTTAAGAGAAGAATGCTATTAGTGTCTCCTGGTCCTCGATTTCATCTGGATATTTCGGGCGATTTTCGTACCACCCGACTAAAATGGACCGATATTCATATTTTGGAACAAGATGATGGCTAGTGTTTGAAATTTGACGCGGCACCCAAAACACAGTTATAAATTTAGAACTAGAATGCTATAAGGTTTTCTCCATCCTTTAATAACGTATAATAAAAATTGGAGAAGAATGCTATAAGGGTCTTTCAATCCTCGATTTAATTTGGACTTTTCGGATGATTTTCTTACTCCTAAACAAAAATGGACCAGACAATGGCTAGTATTTGTAATTTGATTCGGAACCCAAAACATTGTTATATATTTAGGAGAAGAATGTTATAAGGGTCTCCCGATCCTCGATTTCATCTGGACTTTTTGAGCGATTTTCGTACCACCCGACTAAAATGGACCGAAATCCATATTTTCAAACAAGACGATGGCTAGTGTTTGAAATCTGACGTAGAACTCGAAACACAGTTATAAACTTTGGATAAAAATGTTATGAAGGTCTCCTTGTCCTCGATATCATCTGGACTTTTCGGGAGATTTTCGTGCCACCTAACAAAAATGGATTGAAATCTATATCTTTGGACTAGCGAGGGCTAGTGTTTGAAATCTGATGCGGAACCCAAAACACAGTTATAAATTTAAGAGAAGAATGCTACAAGAGTCTCCTGGTCCTCGATTTCATATGGACATTTCAGGCGATTTTCGTACCACCCGACTAAAATGGACGGATATCCGTATTTTTGAACAAGATGATGGCTAGTGTTTGAAATCTGACGTGGAATCCGTAACACAGTTATTAATTTAGGAGAAAAATTCTAAAACGGTCTCTAGGTCCTCGATTTCATATGGATTTTCGAGCGATTTTCGTACTTCACAACAAAAATTGACTGAAATTTGTATTTTTGGTTCACACGATGGCTAGTGTTTAAGAGAAAAATGCTATAAGGGTCTTCCGGTCCTCGATATCATCTGAACCTTTCGGGCGATTTTCGTACCACCTGAAAAAAAGTGGACCTAAATCCGTATATGGAACAAGACGATGACTAGTGTTTTAAATATGTCGTGGAACCTGAAACACAATTATAAATATAGGAAAAGAATGCTATAAGGTTCTCTCGGTCAATTTTTGGAATCCGTATTTTTGGACCTGGCGATGGCTAGTGTTTGAAATCTGATGCGAAACTTGAAACATTGTTTTAAATTTTCGAAGCACCAGACAAAAATGGACCGAAATCCATATTTTCGGACCAGACGATGGCTGGTGTTTAAATTTTGACACGAAACACAATTATAAATTTAGGAGAAAAATCCAATTAGGGTAACTAGATCCTCAATTTAATTCAAACGTTTCAGGCGATTTTTGTACCAAATGACGAAAATGGTCCAAAATCCATATTTTCGTACCAAAAGATGACTAGTGTTTGAAATCTGACGTGGAACCCGAGACATAGTTATAAATTTAGGAGAAGAATGCTATAAGGTTATCTCGGTCTTCGATTTCATTTTGACTTTTCGTGTGATTTTCATACTACCCGACAAAATTGGATTCAAATCCGTATTTTCGGACCAGACAATGGCTAGTATCTGAAATTTGACAAGGAACCCGAAACAGAGTTATAAATGTAAGAGACTCCTGGTCCTCGATTTCATCTGGACATTTCAGGCGATTTTCGTACCACCCGACTAAAATGGACCAAAATTTGACGCGGAAACCCAAATATAGTCATAAATTTAGAAGAAGAATGCTATAAATGTCTCTCGGTCATCGATTTCCTCTGGACTTTTTGGGTGATTTTCATACCCCTTGACAAAAATTGACCAAAATCTATATTTTCGGACTAGACAATTACAAGTGTTTGAAATCTGATGCGAAATCCAAACCATTGTTATATATTAAGGAGAAGAATGATATAAGGGCCGCTCAGTCCTCCATTTCATCTGGTTTTTCGGGCTATTTTCGTACCACACGACAAAAATGGACTGAAATCCGTATTTTGGAACGATGTCTAGTGTTTTAAATCTAACGCATAACGCGAAACACTTTTATATATTTACGCGAAACACTTTTTGGGCGATTTTCATACTACCCAACAAAAATGGACCGATACACGTATTTTCGAAAAAGATAATGGCTAGTGATTGAAATCTGATGTGGAACCCGAAACACTTTTATAAATTTAGAAGTAGAATGCTATAAGGGTCTCTCGGTCCTCGATATCATCCATATTTTCTGACCAGACGAATGCTATAAGTGTCTCTCGATCGTCGATATCATCTGGAGTTTTCATGTGATATTCGTACCCCTTGAAAATAATAGATCGAAATCCGTGTTTTCGAACCTAGTGATCGCTAGTGTTGGAAATATGACATGGAACCCAAAACAATTATAAAATGGAACGAAATCAGTATTTTTGGAACAAACAATAGACATTGTTTGAAATCTGTACTGAACTCGAAACACAATTATAAATTTAGTTGAAGAATGTCGTAGGGGTCTCCTGGTCCTCTATTCATCTCGACTTTTCAAGTGATTTTCATACCACCTGACAAAAATGGAATGAAATCCATTTTTTCGAACAAGACGATGTCTAATGTTTGAAATCATATGCAAAACTCGAAACCCAAAACACAATTTAAAATTTAGGACCAGAATGATATAAGGGTCCCCCAGTCCTCGATTTCATTTAGACCTTTCGGGCGATTTTCCTACCACCCAAAAAAATGGACCGAATTCCGTATTTTCGTACTAGACGATGGCTAGTATTTGAAATCTGACCCGAAATACAATTAAAAATTTAGCAGAAGAATGCTAAAAGGGTCTCCTGATCCTCGATTTCATATGGACTTTTCAGGCAATTAAAAATCGAGGACCGGGAGACCCATATAGCATTCTTCACCAAAATTTATAATTGTGTTTCAGGTTCTGCGCCAGATTTCCAACCCTAGCCATCGTCTGGTCCGAAAATACGATTTTCGATCTATTTTTGTTGGGTGGTACAAAAATTGCCCGAAAAGACCTGATGAAATCGAGGACTAGGATACCCTTATAGCATTCTTCTCCAAAATTTATAATTGTGTTGCGGGTTTCGCATCGGATTTCAAATATTAGCCATCGTCTTGTAAGAAAATACGGATTTCGGTCCATTTTTGTCGGGTGGTACGAAAATTGCCCGAAAAGTCTAGATGAAATATAGGACCAGGAGACCCTTATAGCATTCTTCTCCTAAATCTATAACTTTGTTTTGTGTTCTTCGTCAGATTTCAAACACTAACCATCGTTTGGTCTGAAATTATGGACTTTGGTCCATTTTTGTTGGGTGATACGAAAATTGCCAGAAAAGTCCAGATGAAATCGAGGGCCGGGAGGCCCTTATAGCATTCTTTTCCAAAATTTATAGCCGTGTTTCGGGTTCCGCGCTAGATTTCAGACACTAGCCATCGTCTGGTCTGAAAATATTGATTTCAGTCCATTTTTGTCGAGGGGTACGAAAATCGCCCGAAAAATCCATATGAAATCGAGGACCAGAAGACTCTTATTATAGCATTTTTCTACTGAATTTATAACTGTGTTTAGGGTTCCGGGTCCGATTTCAAACATTGGCCATCGTCTGTTCCGAAAATACATAATTTGGTCCATTATCATCTATGGGTACGAAAATCGCCTGAAAAGTCTACATGAAATCGGGGACCAAATGCCCTTTATAAAAATTCTTCTAAATTTATAACTTTGTTACGGGTTCCGCCTTATAGTTCAAACACTAACCATCGTCTTGTTCAAAAATACGGATTTTGGTCTATTTTAGTCGGGTGGTACGAAAATCACCCAAAAAGTCCATATGAAATCGCAGGCCGGGAGACCATTATAGCATTCTTCTCCAAAATTTATAACTGTGCTTCGGGTTCCGCGCCTTATTTCAAGCATTAGCTATCGTGTGGTCTGAAAATACGATTTTCAGTCTAGTTTTGTCGGGTGGTACAAAAATCGCCGGAAAAAGTCCAGATGAAATCCAGGACTCAATGTCCCTTATATCATTCTTCTTCTAATTTTTTAATTTTCTTTTGGGTTCCACATCAGATTTCAAACACTAGCCATCATTTTGTTTGAAAATACGAATTTTGGTCCATTTTAGTCGGGCGGTATGAAAATCGCTTGAAAAGTCCCGATGAAATCGAGGACCGAGAGACCCTTATATCATTCTTCTCTAAAATTTATAACTATGTTTCAAGTTCCGCGCCAGATTTCTAACACTAGCCATCGTCTGGTCCGAAATACAGATGTTGGTCCATTTTTATTCGAGGGGTACGAAAATCGTTCGAAAAGTCCAAATTAAATTGAGGACCGCGAGACCTTTATAACATTCTTCACCAAAATTTATAACATGGTTTCGGGTTCCGCGCCAGATTTGGAACACTAGCCATCGTCTTGTACGAAAATACCCCGAAAAGTCTAGATGAAATCGAGGACCAAGAGACTCTTATAGCATTCTTCTCCTAAATTTATAAATGTGATTCGGGTTCTGCATCAGATTTCAAACACTATCCATTTGTTGTTCGAAAATACGAATTTGGGTCCATTTTTTTTTCATGTGTTCGAGAAACCCTTATAGCATTCTTCTCCTAAATTTATAACTGTGTTTCGGGTTCCGTGTCAGATTCCGTACACAAAC
This sequence comes from Cicer echinospermum, assembly GCA_002896215.2. Classification (NCBI taxonomy): domain Eukaryota; kingdom Viridiplantae; phylum Streptophyta; class Magnoliopsida; order Fabales; family Fabaceae; genus Cicer; species Cicer echinospermum. Next base: position 8,366,660 of record PGTU02000006.1, on the reverse strand, counting down.
CATCGTTTTGTTCGAAAATACAGATTTTGGTCCATTGTTGTCGAGTGTACGAAAGTTGTCCAAAAAATCCAGATGAAATCGAGGACCTGGATACTCTTATTGGATTATTCTCCAAAATTTATAATTGTGTTTCGGGTTCTGCGGCATATTTCAAACACTAACCATCGTTTTGTTTGAAGATACGAATTTCGGTCGATTTTAGTTGGGTGGTACGAAAATAGCCGGAAAAGTCTAGATGAAATCGACGACCAGGAGACCCTTATAGCATTCATCTCCAAAATTTATAAGTGTTTTTCTGGCTTCGCGCCAAATTTTAAACAGTATCCATCGTCTGGTCCGAAAATACGAATTTGAGTTCATTTTTGTTTGGTGCTACGAAAATTGCCCAAAAAGTCCAAATGAAATCGAGGACCGGGAAACGCTTACAATATTCTTCTTCTAAATTTATAACTGTGCTTCAGGTTCCGTGTCAGATTTCAAACACTTGCCATAGTCTTGTTCGAAAATACGAATTTAGGTCCATTTTAGTCAGGTGGTATAAAAATTTCCCAAAAAGTCAAAATGTAATCGAGACCGGGAGACCCTTATAGCATTTTTTCTCCAAAATATATAACTGTGTTTCGGGTTCTGTGCCAAATTTCAAACACTAACCATTATTTTATTCGAAAGTACGAATTTTGGTCCATTTTAGTCGGGTGGTACGAAAATCTACCGAAACGTCCAGATGAAATCGAGGACTGGGAGACCCTTATAGCATTCTTCTCCAAAAAATTTAATTTTGTTTCGAGTTCTGCATCCGATTTCAAACACTAGCCATCGCCTGTTGCGAAAATACGGATTTCGGTCCATTTTGGTCTGGTGGTAAGAAAATTGCGCGAAAAGTCTAGAACAAATCGAGGACCCAGAGACCCTTATAGCATTCTTCTCCAAAATTTATAAATGTGTTTCGAGTTCCGCATCAGATTTCAAACACTAGCCATTGTCTTGTCCGAAAATACGGATTTTTGTCTATTTTGGTCGGGTGGTACGAAAATTGCCTGAAAAGTTCATATGAAATCGAGGACCTAGATACCCTTATAGAATTCTTCTGTAAATTTATAACTGTTTTTTGGGCTCTATGACCGATTTTAAACACTAGCCATTGTCTGGTCCGAAAATACGGATTTCGGTCCATTTTTTGTCGAGTGGTACGAAAATCACCCGAAAAGTCCAGATGAAATCGAGGACTGCGAGACCCTAACAACGTTCTTCTTCTAAATATATAATAGTGTTTCGGGTTCTGCATCGGATTTCAAACACTAGCCATCATCTAATCCTAATAATAGATTTTGGTCCCATTTTTTCGAAGGATAAGAAAATCGCCCGTAAAGTACAGATTAAATCGAGGACTTGGAGACTATGATAGGATTCTTCATCTAAATTAAAAACTGTGTATCGGGTTCCGCGTCAGATTTCAAACACTAACCATCGTCTTGTTTCAAAAATACGGATTTCGGTCCATTTCAGTCGGTTAGTACGGAAATCGCCCGAAAAGTCCAGATGAAATCAATGATCGAGGGACCCTTTATAGCATTCTTCTTCTAAATTTATAACTGTGTTTCGTGTTCTGCATCAGATTTTAAACACTAACAATTGTCTTGTTCGAAAATATGGATTTTGGTCCATTTTAGTCTGGGAATACAAAAGTAGCCAGAAAAGTCCATATGAAATCTAGGACCGGAAGACCCTTATATCATTCGACTCTATAATTTATAACTGTGTTTCGGGTTCCGCGTCAAATTTCAAACACAACCCATAGTCTTTTCCGAAACTACGGATTTCAGATGAAATCGAGGACCGGATACCTATAGCATTCTTCTCTAAATATATAACAGTGTTTTGGATTCCATGTCAAATTTTAAACACTAGCCATCGTTTGGTCCGAAAATACGAATCTCAGTCCATTTTTGTCAGGTGATACGAAAATCTCCCGAAAAGACTAGGTGAAATCGAGGACCATGAGACACTTATAGAATTCTTCTACTAAATTTATAACTAAGTTTTGGGTTCTGCCTCAGATTTCAAACACTAACAATATTCTTAATCGAAAAATACTAATTTCGGTCCATTTTTGTCGGGAGGTACGAAAAACGCCCGAAAAGCCCAAATGAAATCGAGGACCCGGAGACCCTTATAGCATTCTTCTCCAAAATTTATTACTGGTTTTTAAATTCAGCGCCAGATTTCAAACACTTGCTATCGTCTGGTCTGAAAATATAGATTTCGACCTTTTTTGTCGAGGGGTAAGAAAGTCGCCTGAAAAGACCAGATAAATCGAGGTCCAAGAGACCCTAATCGCATTCTTCTCCTAAATTTATAAATGTTTTCCGAGTTCCGAGTCGGATTTCAAACACTAGCATTGTTTTTGTCAAAAATATGAATTTCGGTCCATTTAAGTCGGGTGGTACGAAAATCACCAAAAACACCCTATGAATCAACGACCGGAGACCCTTATATCATTCTTCTCCTAAAATATATAACAGTGTTTCGGATTCCGGGTCGTCTGGTCCGAATATATAGATTTTAGTCCATTTTGTCGAGGGGTACAAAAATCGCCCGAAAGTCCAGATGAAATTGATGACCAGAGACCCTTATAGCATTCTTCTTCTAAATTTATAACTGTATTTCGGGTTCCATGTCAAATTTCAAACTCTAGCCATCGTCTGGTCCGAAAATACGGATTTCGGTCCATTTTTGTTGGGTGGAACGAAAATCGCCTGAATAGTCCATATGAAATCGACGACCAAGAGAGCTTTATAGAATTCTTCTCCTAAATATATAACAGTGTTTTGGGGAGATTATTGTACCACCCAACAAAAAATGGACTGAAAACTGATGCGGAACCTGAAACACAATTATAAATTTAGGAGAAGAATGCTATTAGAGTCTCTTGGTCCTCAATTTCATCTGACATTTCGGGTTATTTTCGTACCACCCGACTAAAATGGATCTAAATCGGTATTTTTGAACTAGACGATGGCTAGTGTTTGAAATCTAACGCAAAACCCGAAATCTATTATATATTTAGGAGAAGAATGCTATAAGGGTCTTTCGATCCTCGATTTCATCTGGATTTTTCGACAATTTTCGTACCACTAGACAAAATTGGACCAAAATCTGTATTTTCAAACCAGACGATGGCTAGTGTTTGAAATCTCAAGCGGAACCTGAAACACTGTTGTATATTTAGGAGAGGAATGTGAAAAGGGTCTCTCGTCCTCTACAAAAAATTGACCAAAATATGTATTTTCGGACCAGACGATGGCTAGTGCTTGAAATTTGATGTGGAAATTGAAACACTATTATATATTTAGGAGAAGAATTCTATATGCCTCTCCCGGTCCTTGATTTCATCTGGACTATTTGGGCATTTTTTGTACCACCCAACAAAAACGTGTTGGACTTTAGTCCTCTTAGTCCTAAATTTTGACATAATTAACAAACATACAATGTTCATACATCATATGATAAATCTAACATTTTAACTGAGCAAGATTTCAGGAACAACAACTCAACCCTACATACTTGGGACAAATTGCTTGGAACTCAAGAAATCAAACAAAAGTTAGCAAACAGCTAGTTATAGGTCTCCCGAATAAGAAGTTTACTAAGGATAGACTTTGTGATTCCTGTGAGAGAAGCAAACTGGTTAAGACTCCTTTCCCTCTATAGAAGTAATCGATTGGTGTGACTTTATTATTGAACAAAACACCTGACATCGATTATGCAATCGATTCATATAAGTCTGCACATAATTTACTGAAAAGTGTTTTTAAAAGAATCGATTGGTTTATGTAGTTTCAAGATTCAAGAAAAAACAAGACTCGCGATAATCGATTGGCAAATCGATTAGGTCTGTTTTATCACTTTAATGAATCGATTGGTAAATCGATTTATTAGTTGTTTTTCAGAAACTATATAAACAGTTTTCAATCATTCTCTCAATAACACATTACAACTGATCATAACACTTGAATATACTTCAGAACACTAAAAGAACTCTTCAGAACACTTTGTTAACATTCTGATATTGCTTTTTCAGATAAAAGACCAAAGATTATTCATAATCATTAAGAGAGCTGAAAAAGTATTCTTGAGAGAAAAGACAATGATCTCCTAAACAATCATTGAACAATCAGAATTCTTGGGAGATACATTGATCAAGATTGAAGACACACTTTGTACTTCTTTTATTCTGTTTGTAACAAATACTTTGTAAAGAAACGACTGCGAAAAATCCAGCTAGAAACTGGTGGCGATCTTCTTGGGTGAGAGTCTCATCAAGAAGGAGCTGTACTTGATTTTGTGTGAGTCTGCCGAGTGACTGCAAGGATCAAGGGGTTAAGCAATAGGAAAGAATTCGAGTTAGATAGATAGGTTTCGAGGAAACTGGACAATCTGTAAACAAGTCTCAATTTTTTCTATTGGAGAAAAAGCTGAAATCCAGTTGGATTGTCAGGGTTGGATGTAGGTTGTCTTATTGACAACTGAACCAAGATAAACCTTGGTGCATTCTATCCCTTATCCTTTTACGTTTAATTGTTAATCTTGTATGCTATGCTATAATTCCGTTGTGTATCAAATATTGTGTTAATTTGATAACTACTGTCATATTGTGTAATTACGAGGTCATAATAATCAACAATTGGCCTCAGAGCCTGACTTTTTTAGAGGTAAAACTCATAAAAGGAATACGGCCTCGGTTGATTTTCTAGGAGAAGGTGCTTCACTTGCAAGACCCTTAGCCTTCAATAGAACCGCATACATGTATTGGAAACATAGGATGCTGATATTTCTGGAAGGTAGTGGTATTGATATTCTAGATGCTGTTGAAAATGGACCCTACATACCTAAAATTGCTGGAACAAATAACTTGATGATCCCCAAGCCCAGAGCCGAATGGTCTGAGTGGCGATAAAAAGAAGGTAGGTTATAATGCTAAAGCTAAGAAATATTATAACATCTGCTTTGTGTGCAGAAGAATTCTTTAGGGTATCAAACTGTAAATCAGCAAAGGAAATGTGGGACATTCTTCAAGAAACACATAAGGCACCACAGATGTGAAAAGAGCTCGTGTAAATACACTTATGCATGAATACGAATTGTTTAGCATGAAGAAAGATGAATCTATAAGTGATCTACAGACGAGGTTTACACACGTTATAAACAACATTCATGCCCTGGGAAAACAGGTGGAGAATGAACAGCAAATCGGAAAGATCATGAGGTGTTTAACCAGAGAATGGCAGCCCAAAATAACTGCTATTGCAGAATCGAAAGATCTGGCAAAAATGACCACTGCAACACTGTTTGGAAAACTAAGGGAGCACGAAATGGAGTTGCATAGACTAGATGAGTCAGAGCAAGATAGCAGGAAAAAGAAAGGACTGTCTTTGAAAGCCCAAACGCATCAATCAAAAAACTGAACAAGAAAGTTGCTCAAATGAATCAAGCAGTGAGACTGATGAAGAGCCTGAGATTGGTTTGCTTGTCAAAAAGTTTAAGAAATTTCTGAAAAAAGAAAGACAACAAATTCAGAAAGCCATCCAGTTCTAAGACTAGTGACAACAAGACAATTACCTGTTATAAGTGCGGTAAAACAGGTCACATAAAGTCCGAGTGTTACAAGTTGTAGAACAAAAATAGAGCTACGAAAACTAAAGAAGGAGTTGTACTTGATTTTGTGTGAGTCTGCCGAGTGACTGCAAGGATCAAGGGGTTAAGCAATAGGAAAGAATTCGAGTTAGATAGATAGGTTTCGAGGAAACTGGACAATCTGTAAACAAGTCTCAATTCTTTCTATTGGAGAAAAAGCTGAAATCCAGTTGGATTGTCAGGACTGGATGTAGGTTGTCTTATTGACAACTGAACCAGGATAAACCTTGGTGCATTCTATCCCTTATCATTTTACGTTTAATTGTTAATCTTGCATGCTATGCTATAATTCCGCTGTGTATGAAATATTGTGTTAATTTGATAACTATTGTCATATTGTGTAATTACGAGGTCATAATAATCAACAAAACGGACCCAAATCCGTATGTTCGAACAAGATGATGGATAGTGTTTGAAATCTGACGTGGAAAATGAAAAATAGTTATAAATTTAGGAGAAGAATGCTATAAGAGTCTCCTGGTCCTCGATTTCATATGGATAATTCGGGCGATTTTTGAAATCTGACTCAAAAACCGAAACACTGTTATAAATTAAGAAGAAGAATACTATAAGGGACTCTCGGTCCTCGATTTCATCTGATCTTTTCGGGCGAGTTTCGTACCCCTCGACAAAAATGGACCAAAATTTGTACTTTCAAACCAGACGATGGTTAGTGTTTGAAAGCTGATGCAGAACCTGAAACACTATTATAAATTTAGGAGAAGAATGTTAAAAGGGTCTCTCGGTCCTCGATTTCATCTGGACTTTTCGTGCAATTTTCGAATCACCCAACAAAAAAGAACTGAAATCCGTTTTTTTCGAATTAAACTATGGTTAGTATTTTAAATCTGATGCGGAATCTGAAATACTATTATAAATTTAGGAGAAGAATGCAATTAGGGTTTCCTTGTCCTCAATTTCATTTGGAGTTTACGGGCGCTTTTCGTACCACCCAAAAAAATAGACCGAAATGTGTATTTTCAGACGAGACGATAGCTTGTATTAGAAATGTGACGCGGAACCCAAAACACAGTTATAAATTTAGGAGAAGAATGCAATAAGAGTTTCATGGTCCTCGATTTCATCTGGACATTTCGGGAGATTTTCGTACGACCAGACTAAAATGGACCGATATCCGTATTTTCGAACAAGATGATGGCAAGTATTTAAAATCTGACCCGGACCTCGAAACATAGTTATAAATTTAAAAGAAGAATGCTATAAGGGACTCTTAATCCTCGATTTCATATGGACTTTTGGGAGATTTTCATACCACCCGACAAAAATGGACCGAAATACGTATTTTCGAACAAGACAATGGATAATGTTCGAAATCTAATGCGGATCACGAAACACAATTAAAAATTTAGGAGTAGAATGATATAAGAGACTCCTAGTCCTCGATTTCATCTGAACATTTCAGGCGATTTTCGTACCACCCGACTAAAATGGACCGTAATCCGTATTTTCGAACAAGACGATGGCTAGTGTTTGAAATCTGGCGCGGAAACCGGAATACAGTCATAAATTTAGAAGAAGAATGCTATGAATGTCTCTCGGTCATCGATTTCTCTGGACGTTTTGGGTGATTTTCATACCCCTTGACAAAAATTGACCAAAATCTGTATTTTCGGACTAGACAATTACTAGTGTTTGAAATCTGATGCGGAATCCAAAACACTGTTATATATTAAGGAGAACAATGATATAAGGGTCGCTCAGTCCTCCATTTCATCTGGATTTTTCGGGCTATTTTCGTACCACACGACAAAAATGGACCGAAATTCGTATTTTGGAACAAGACGATGTCTAGTGTTTGAAATCTGACGCATAATGCAAACACTTTTATATATTTACGAGAAGAATTCGGTAAGGGTCTCTTGGTCCTGGATTTCATCTGGACTTTTTGGGCGATTTTCATACTACCCGACAAAAATGGACCGATAGACGTATTTTCGAAAAAGATAATGGCTAGTGATTGAAATCTGATGTGGAACCCGAAACCCAGTTATAAATTTAGAAGAAGAATCCTATCAGGGTCTCCAAGTCCTCGATTTCATCTGAAATTTTTGGGCGATTTTCTCACCCCTTGAAAAATATAGACTGAAATCTATTATTCGGACCAGATAATGGCTAGTGTTTTGAAATCTGATGCGGAATCCGAAATAGTCTTATAAATATAGGAGAAGAATGTTGTAAGGGTCTTCCGGTCCTCGATTTCATCTGGACTTTTCGAGGGATGGCTAGTGTTTGAAATATGACGCGGAACCCGAAGCACAATTATAAATTTTGGAGAAGAATGCTACTAGGGTTTCCCAGTCCTAAATTTTGAGCAATTTTCGTACCACCAGACTAAAATGGACCGAAATTCGTATTTTCGAACAAAACGATGGCTAGTGTTTGAAATTTGGCATGGAACCCGTAACATAATTATAAATTTTGGAGAAGAATGCTATAAGGGTCTCCGGTCCTCGATTTCATATGGTCTTTTCAGGCGATTTTCGTACCACATGACTAAAATGGATCGAAATTCGTATTTTCGAACAAAACGATGGTTAGTGTTTGAAATCTGTCGTGGAACCTAAAACACTATTATAAATTTTTGAGAAGAATGCTATAAAGGTCTTCCGATTGACGATTTGATCTGGACTTTTTGGACGATTTTCGTACCACCATACTAAAATGAACCAAAAACTATATTTTTGAACAAAACGATGGTTATTGTTTGAAATCTAACACATAACCCGGAACACAGTTATAAATTTTGGAGAAGAATCCTATAAGGGTCTCTCGGTCCTCGATTTCATCTAGACTATCGAACAATTTTCGTAACCCTCGAAAAAAAAATTACCGAAATCTGTATTTTCAAACGAGACGAGGGATAGTGTTGGAAATCTTACACGGAACCCGAAATATAGTTATAAATTTTGGAGAAGAATGCTATAAGGGTCTCCTAGTCCTCGATTTCAACTGGACTTTTCGGGCGATTTTCATACCACCCGACTTAAATGGACCGAAATCCGTATTTTCGAACAAGACGATGGCTAGTGTTTGAATTCGGACACAGAAACTGAAACACATTTTTAAATTTTGGAGAAGAATACTATAAGGGTCTCCCGGTCCTCGATTTCATCTGGACTTTTTAGTTGATTTTCGTACCCATCGATAAAAATATGCCGAAATCTGTATTTTTGGACCAGACAATGGCTAGTGTATGAATTTTGACGCGGAACCTGAACCACAATTATAAATTTTGGAGAAGAATGTTACAAAGGTCTCCCGGTCCTTGATTTCATCTAGACTTTTCGGGAGATTTTTGTATCACCCGACAAAAATTGACCAAAATCCATATTTTCTTACAAAACGATGTCTAGTGTTTGAAATCTGATGCGGAACCCGAAACAGTATTATAAATTTTGAACAAGAATGCTATCAGGGTATCCTGGTCCTCGATTTCATCTTGTCTTTGCAAGCAATTTTTGTACCACCAGACAAAAATAGACCGAAAATCGTATTTTTGGACAAGACGATTGCTAGTGTGTGAAATACTGGCGCAGAACCCGAAACAAAGTTATAAATTTTGGAGAAGAATGCTATAATGGTCTCCCGGTTTTCGATTTCATCTAGACTTTTCTGGCGATTTTCGTACCACCCGACTAAAAAGGACCGAAATCTGTATTTTCGAACAAGACGATAGCTAGTGTTTCAAAACTAACGGGGAACCCGCAACACAATTATAAATTTAGAAAAAAAATTCTATAATGGTCTCTCGGTCCTCGATTTCATTTGGACTTTTCGAGCGACTTTCCTACCCATCGACGATAATTGACCAACATCTGTATTTTCAGACTAAACGATGACTAGTGTTTGAAATCTGGCGCGTAACCTGAGACATAGTTATAAATTTTGGAGAAGAATGCTATAAGAGACTCTCAATCCTCTATTTCATCGGGACTTTTCAGGAGATTTTGGTACCACCAGACAAAAATGGACCGAAATCAGGTGGTACGAAAATCCCCGATTTCATCTAGACTTTTCAGGCTATTTTCGTACCGCCAGACAAAAATGGAACGAAATTCGTATTTTTAGACCAAATGATAGCTAATGTTCAAAATATGACCCAAAACACAATTATCAATTTAAGAGAAGAATGCTTTTTAATTATTACATTATTTGACAACTCTATTTTATTAAATGTTATTATTATATTCGTTTTATAGTTTTACTACATAAAGAAGACAATAATAACATATAATAAAATAGAGTTGTGAAATAAAGTAATAATTACATATTAATTTTACAACTCAATTTTGTTATATGTTATTATTATTTTCATTATTTATTACAACTACAAAACGAAGATAATAATAACATATAATAAAATAGAGATGTCAAATTAATATGTAATTATTAATATATTTGATAATTCTATTTTATTATATATTATTATTATCTTCTTTTTAAGGTTTGACAGCATAACAAACATAGTAATATCATTTAATAAAATAGAGTTGTCAAATAAATATGTAATTATTACTTTATTTGACAACTCTTATTTATTATATGTTATTATTATCTTTGTTTTATAGTTTTACTTCATAACAAAGATAATAATAACATATAATAAAATAGAGTTGTCAAATAAATATGTAATTATTACTTTATTTGACAACTCTATTTTATTATATGATACTATTATCTTCTTCATGTAGTTGAACTTTATAACGAATATAATAGAAACATATAATAAAATAGATTTGTCTAATCAAGTAATAATTATATATTTATATGACAACTCTATTTTGTTATATATTGTTATTATATTTGTTTTATAATTTTAGTTCATAACGAAGATGATAATAACATATATTAAAATAGAGTTGTAAAATAAATATATAATTATTTGTTTATTTAACAACTCAATTTTGTTCTATGTTATTATTATCACCGTTTTATAGTTCTACGTCGTAACTAAGATGATAATAACATATAATAAAATAGAGTTGTCAAACAAATAAATTTTAACGAAGTAAATAATAACATATAACAAAATAGAGTTGTCAAATAATGAAATAATTACATTTTTATTGGACAACTGAATTTTTTTTTATATGTTTTTATTATTTTTGTTTTGTTATTGTACTAAATAACGAAAATAATAATAACATATAACAAAATCGAGTTGTAAATTAAATACAGAATGAAGATAGTAATATTATATAATAAAATAGTAATGCCAAATAAATATTTAAGTATTACATTATTTGTCAACTCTATTTTATTTAATGTTATTATTATCTTCGTTTTATGGTTTATTTCATAACAAAGATAATAATAACATATAATAAAATAGAGTTCTCAAATAAAATAATAATAATTACTTATTTATTTTACAACTCAAATTGTTTTATGTTATTATTATCTTCGTTATGAAGAAAAATTATTAAACGAAGATAATAATGACATATAATAAAATAGAGTTTTCAAATAAATATGTAACTATTAATTTATTTGATAATTCTATTTTATCATATGTTATTATTATCTTCCTTTTAAAGTTTGACTGCATAACGAAGATAGTAATAACATATAATAAAATAGAGTTGTCAAATAAATATGTAATTATTACTTTATTTAACAACTCTATTTTATTATATGTTAGTATTGTTTTTGTTATGAAGTACAATTATACAACGAAAATAATAATAACAAAAAATAAAATAGAGTTGTCAAATAAAGTAATAAATACATATTTATTTGATAAACTCAATTTTATTATATGTTATTATCTTCATTATGTTGTAAAACAATAAAACGAAGATAATAATAACATATAATAAAATAGTGCTTTTAAATAATGTAATAATTACTTATTTATTAGACAACTCTATTTTATTAAATATTATTATCTTCTTCATTTTGTGGTTGTACTCAATAACGAAGATAATAATAACTTATAACAAAATAGAGGTGTCAAATAAATTAATTATTTTATATTTATTTGACAAATCAATTTTTTTATATTTTATTATTATCTTTGTTATTAAGTATAATTACGAAACAAAGATAACAATAACATATAATAAAATACCGTTGTCAAGTAAAGTAAAAAATGCAAATTTATTAGACAACTAAATTTTATTAAATAATATTATTAATTTCATTTTGTAATTGTACTTAATAATGAATATTGTAATAACATATAAAAAAATAGAGTTGTCAACTAAATTAATTATTACATATTTATTTCACAACTCAATTTTGTTATATGTTATTATCATCTTTGTTATTAAGTACAACTATAAAACGAATATAATAATAACATTTAATAACATAGAGTTTTGAAATAAAGTAACATTGACAACACTATTTTAATAAATGTTATTATTATCTTCGTTTTATAGTTGTACTTAATAACGAAATTTGTTATAACATAAAACACAATTGAACTATTAAATAAATATGTAATTATTACTTTATTTGACAACTCTATTTTATTATATGTTATTATTATCTTCATAATATAGTTGTATTACATGACGAAGATAATAATAACATATAATAAAATAAAGTTGTCAAATAAAGTACTAATTACATATTTATTTGATAAACTCAATTTGTTTATATGTTATTATTATCTTCGTTATGTAGTAAAACAATAAAACGGAGATAATAATAACATATAATAAAATAATGTTGTCAAATAAAGTAATAATTAGTTATATATTAGACAAGTTTATTTTATTAAATATTATTATTATCTTCGTTTTGTAGTTGTACTTAATAATGAAGATAATAATAATAACATATAATAAAATAGAGTTATCAAATAATTAATTATATTCATATTTTTTTGACTACTAAATTTTGTTATATTTTATTATTATCTTTATTATTAAGTATAACTAAAAAACAAAGATAATAATAACATATAATAAAATAGAGATGTCAAATTAATATGTAATTATTAATATATTTGATAATTCTATTTTATTATATATTATTATTATCTTCTTTTTAAGGTTTGACATCATAACAAACATAGTAATATCATTTAATAAAATAGAGTTGTCAAATAAATATGTAATTATTACTTTATTGGACAACTCTTATTTATTATATGTTATTAATTATCTTTGTTTTATAGTTTTACTTCATAACAAAGATAATAATAACATATAATAAAATAGAGTTATCATATAAATATGTAATTATTACTTTATTTGACAACTCTATTTTATTATAGGATACTATTATCTTCTTCATGTAGTTGAACATTATAACGAATATAATAGAAACATATAATAAAATAGATTTGTCTAATCAAGTAATAATTACATATTTATATGACAACTCTATTTTGTTATATATTGTTATTATATTTGTTTTATAGTTTTAGTTCACAACGAGAGATGATAATAACATATATTAAAATAGAGTAGTCAAATAAATATATAATTATTTGTTTATTTAACAACTCAATTTTGTTCTATGTTATTATTATCACCGTTTTATAGTTCTACGTCGTAACGAAGATAATAATAACATATAATAAAATAGAGTTGTCAAAAAAATAAGTTTTAACGAAGTAAATAATAACATATAACAAAATAGAGTTGTCAAATAATGTAATAATTACATTTTTATTGGACAACTGAATTTTTTTTTTATATGTTTTTATTATTTTTGTTTTGTTATTGTACTAAATAACGAAAATAATAATAACATATAACAAAATCGAGTTGTTGATTAAATACAAAATGAAGATAGTAATATTATATAATAAAAATAGTGTTGCCAAATAAATATTTAAGTATTACATTATTTGACAACTCTATTTTATTTAATGTTATTATTATCTTCGTTTTATGGTTTATTTCATAACAAATATAGTAATAACATATAATAAAATAGAGTTGTCAAATAAAATAATAATAATTACTTATTTATTTTACAACTCAATTTTGTTTTATGTTATTATTATCTTCGTTATGAAGTAAAATTATTAAACGAAGATAATAATGACATATAATAAAATAGAGTTGTCAAATAAATATGTAACTATTAATTTATTAGATAATTCTATTTTATCATATGTTATTATTATCTTCCTTTTAAAGTTTGACTGCATAACGAAGATAGTAATAACATATAATAAAATAGAGTTGTCAAATAAATATGTAATTATTACTTTATTTAACAACTCTATTTTATTATATGTTAGTATTGTTTTTGTTATGAAGTACAATTATACAACGAAAATAATAATAACAAAAAATAAAATAGAGTTGTCAAATAAAGTAATAAATACATATTTATTTGATAAACTCAATTTTATTATATGTTATTATCTTCATTATGTTGTAAAACAATAAAATGAAGATAATAATAACATATAATAAAATAGTGCTTTCAAATAAAGTAATAATTACTTATTTATTAGACAACTCTATTTTATTAAATATTATTATCTTCTTCATTTTGTGGTTGTACTCAATAACGAAGATAATAATAACTTATAACAAAATAGAGGTGTCAAATAAATTAATTATTTTATATTTATTTGACAAATCAATTTTTTTATATTTTATTATTATCTTTGTTATTAAGTATAATTACGAAACAAAGATAACAATAACATATAATAAAAATAGTGTTGTCAAGTAAAGTAAAAAATGCATATTTATTAGACAACTCAATTTTATTAAATAATATTATTAATTTCATTTTGTAATTGTACTTAATAACGAATATTGTAATAACATATAAAAAAAATAGAGTTGTCAACTAAATTAATTATTACATATTTATTTGACAACTCAATTTTGTTATATGTTATTATCATCTTTGTTATTAAGTACAACTATAAAACGAAGATAATAATAACATTTAATAACATAGAGTTTTGAAATAAAGTAACATTGACAACACTATTTTAATAAATGTTATTATTATCTTCGTTTTATAGTTGTACTTAATAACGAAATTTGTAATAACATATAACACAATTGAACTATTAAATAAATATGTAATTATTACTTTATTGGCAACTCTATTTTATTATATGTTATTATTATCTTCATAATATAGTTGTATTACATGACGAAGATAATAATAACATATAATAAAATAAAGTTGTCAAATAAAGTACTAATTACATATTTATTTGATAAACTCAAATTGTTTATATGTTATTATTATCTTCGTTATGTAGTAAAACAATAAAACGGAGATAATAATAACATATAATAAATAATGTTGTCATATAAAGTAATAATTAGTTATATATTAGACAAGTTTATTTTATTAAATATTATTATTATCTTCGTTTTGTAGTTGTACTAAATAATGAAGATAATAAAAATAACATATAATAAAATAGAGTTGTCAAATAATTAATTATTTCATATTTTTTTGACTACTAAATTTTGTTATATTTTATTATTATCTTTATTATTAAGTATAACTAAAAAACAAAGATAATACTAACATATAATAAAATAGATTTGTCAAATAAATTAATTTTGATATATTTATTTGACAACTCAATTTTGTTATATGTTATTATTATCTTTGTTATTAAGTACAACTACAAAATGAAGATAATTCTAACATTTAATAAAGAAGATTAGAATAACATATAATAAGATATTATTTTCAAATAAAGTAATAATTACATCTTTATTTGACAACTATATTTCATTATATGTTTATTATTATGATCAATTTGTAGTAATATTTTGCAACGAAGATAACCCTATATACTATAACCCGAACCTTAAACCTTAAACCATAAACCTTAAACACTAAACCTAAAAAGCCTCAACTTTAAACTCTAAACCTTAATTCCTAAACGTGATTTCTTAAATCCTAAACGCCAAAATACACTGAACCCTAATAAAATAAAGACGTAATTATTACTTTATTTTACATCTCTATTTTTTTTATATGTTATTATTATAAATTTGTTATAAAGTAAAACTATAGAACGAAGATAATAATAACATAAATTAAATTAGAGTTATCAAATTAAGTAATAATTACATATTTATTTGACAACTCTATTTTATTATATGTTAAGGATTTTAGTCCTTTTTTGTCGGGTGGTACGAAAATCGCCCGAAAAGTCCAGATGATAATGAGGAGCGGGAGAGACTTTAAGCATGTTTCTCCTAAATTTATAATTGTGTTTCGGGTTAGATTTCAAACACTAGCCATCGTCTGGTCAGAAAATACTAATTTTAGTCCATTTTTGTCAGGTGGTACGAAAATCGCCCGAAAAGTCCATATGAAATCGAGGACCAAAAGACCCTTATAGCATTTTTCTCCTAAATTTGTAACTGTGTGTCGAGCTCGACGTCATATTTCAAACACTAGCCGTCGTTTGAACCAAAAATACGAATTTCAGTCCATTTTTGTTGTGAAGTACGAAAATCGTCTGAGAAGTCCAAATGAGATCGAGGACTTAAAGACTCTTTTAGAATTCTACTCCAAAATTAATAACTGTGTTTTCGATTCTGCGTCAGATTTCAAAGACTAGCCATGTTCTGGTCCAAAATTACAGATTTTTGTCCATTTTTGTCGAGCGGTACGATAATCGCCCAAGAAGTCCAAATGAAGTCGAGGTTCGGAAGATTATTATAGAATTCTTCTCCTACAATTAAGATCGTGTTTCGGGTTCCGTGTCAGATTTCAAACACTAGCTATCGTCTGGTCCGAAAATACAGTTTTCGATCTATTTTTGTTGTTTGGTACGATTTTCAAACCCTAGCAATCAGATTTCAAACCCTAGCAATTAGATTTCAAACCCTAGCAATCAGACTTTCAAACCCTTGCAATCAGATTTCAAACCCTAAAGACTCTTTTATTAAATAATATTTATTTGTTATTATTATATTTCGTTATTTAGTACAACTATAAAACAAAGATAATAATAACATATAATAAAACAAAGTTGTCAAAGATAATATTTATTTTTGTTGTACTACATGACGAAGATAATAATAACATATAATTATTACTTTATTTGATAACTCTATTTTATTATATGTTATTATTATCTTTGTTATGCAGTCAAACTTTAAAATGAAGATAATAATAACATATAATAAAAAATAATTATCAAATAGATTAATAATTTCATATTTATTTGACAACTCTGTTTTATTATACGTTATTATTATCTTCGTTTTGTAGTTGTACTAAATAATGAAAATAATAATAACATATAACAAAATTAGTATGTAATTATTATTTTATTTGACAACTGTATTGTATTATATGTTATTATTATCTTCTTTATGTATTAAAACTATAAAACGAATATAATAATAACATTTAATAAAATAGAGTTGTCAAATAATGTTATAATTAAATAGCATTCTTCTCCTAAATTTATAATTGTGTTTTCGGTCATATTTTGAACATTAGCCATCATTTTGTCTAAAATTACGAATTTTGTTCCATTTTTGTCGGGTGGTACAAAAATTGCCTGAAAAGTCTAGATAAAATCGGGAATTTTCGTACCACCCGATTTCGGCCCATTTTTGTCTAGTGGTACGAAAATTGCCTGAAAAGTCCTAATGAAATCAAGGACTAAGAGACTCTTATAACATTCTTCTCTAAAATTTATAACAATGTTTCAGGTTCCGCGCCAGACTTCAAACACTAGTCATCATCTGGTCTGAAAATATAGAATTTGGTCTATTTTTTTTCGAGGGGTACGAAAGTCGCCCGAAAGTCCAAATGAAATTAAAGACCGGGAGACCATTATAGCATTCTTCCCTAGAATTTATAACTTTGTTTCGGGTTCCGTGCCAGATTTCAATCACTTGCCATCGTCTAGTCCGAAAATACAGATGTTGGTCCATTATCGTCCAGGGGTACGAAAGTTGCCCGAAAAGTCCAAATGAAATCGAGGACTGGGAAACCATTATAGAATTCTTGTTCTAAATTTATAAATGTGTTTCGGGTCCGCGTTAGATTTGAAACACTAGCCATCGTCTTGTTCGAAAATACGGATTTTGATCCGTTTTAGTCGGGTGGTACAAAAGTCACCCAAAAACTCCAGATTAAATCGAGGACCGGGAGACCATTATAGCATTCTTCTCCAAAATTATAACTGTGTTTCGGGTTACGCGCCAGATTTGAAACACTAGCCATCGTGTGGTCCGAAAATACGATTTTTGGTCTATTTTTGTCGTGTGGTACAAAAATCTCCCGAAAAGACCAGATGAAATCAAGGACCAGGAAAACCTTATAGCATTATTATTGTGTTCCGGGTTCCGCATCAGAATTCAAACACTACCCATCGGTCGATTTTTGTCTGGTGATACAAAAATCGCTGAAAAATCTAGATGAAATCGAGGACCAAGAGACCCTTATAGCATTCTTCTCCTAAATTTATAACTGTTTTCGGGTTCTTTGCTTATATTTCAAACACTAACCATCATTTGGTCCGAAACTACGGACTATGGTCCATTTTTGTTGGGTGGTACAAAAATTGCCCAAAAAGTCCAGATGAAATCGAGTACCGGGAGACCCTTATAGCATTCTTCTCCAAAATTTATAACTGTGTTTCGGGTTCTGCACCAGATCTCAAACACTAGCCATCGTCTTATCTGAAAATACTGATTTTGGTCCTTTTTTGTCGACGGGTACGAAAATCACCCGAAACGTCCAGATGAAATCGAAGACTGAGAGTCCATTATATCATTTTTCTTCTAATTTATAATTTTCTTTTGGGTTTCGCGACAGATTTCGTACACTAGCCATCGTCTTGTTCGAAAATACGGATTTCGGTCCATTTAAGTCGGGTGGTACGAAAATAGCTCGAAAACAGATGTTGGTCTATTTTTGTCGAGGGGTACGAAAATCTCCCCAAAAGACCAAATGAAATCGAGGACCGCGAGACCATTATAGCATTCTTCTCCAAAATTTATAACTTTGTTTCAGGTTCCTCGCCAGATTTCAAACACTAGCCATCGTCTTGTAAGAAAATAGCCCGAAAAGTCTACATGAAATCAAGGACCATGAGACTCTTATAACATTATTCTCCTAAATTTATAAATGTGATTCGATTTCTGCGTAAGATTTCAAACACTATCCATTGCTTGTTCGAAAATACGAATTTCGGTCCATTTTTGTCATGTGTACGAGAGACCCTTATAACATTCTTTTCCAAAATTTATAACTGTGTTTCGGGTTGCGTGTCAGATTCCAAAGACAAACCATCGTTCTATTTGAAAATACAGATTTTGGTCCATTTTAGTCGGGTGGTACGAAAATCGTCCATAAAATCCAGATGAAATCGAGGACCTGAAGACCCTTATAGCATTCTTCTCCAAAATTTATAATTGTATTTTAGGTTACGCGTCAGATTTCAAACACTAGCCATAATCTTGTTCAAAGATACGAATTTAGGTCTATTTTAGTCAAGTGGTATGAAAATCGCCCGAAAATTCCAGATGAAATCGAGGACCGAGAGACCCTTATAGCATTCTTCTCCATAATTTATAACTGTGTTTCGGGTTTCGGGCCAGATTTCAAACACTAACTATCGTTTTGTTTGAAAATATGAATTTCGGTCCATTTTATTTAGGAGGTACGAAAATCGAACGAAAAGTCTAGATGAAATCGAGGACTGGGAGACCCTTATATCATTCTTCTCCAAAATTTATAAATGTGTTTCGGGTTCCACGTCAAAATTCAAACACTAGCCATCGTCTGGTCCGGAAATACAGATTTTGCCATATTTTTGTCGATGGGTACGAAAATCGACCGAAAAGTCCAGATGAAATCAAGGACCAGGAGACCCTTATATCATTCTTCTCCAAAATTTAAAATTGTGTTTCGGTTTCGGCATCAGAATTCAAACACTATCCATCGTCTTGTTCAAAAATACGGATTTCGGTCCATTTTTGTCGGGTGGTACGAAAATCGCCCCAAAAGACCAGATGAAATCGAGGACCGGAAGACCCTTATTGCATTCTTCTCCAAAAAGATTAACTGTGTTTCAGGTTCTGCCTCAGATTTCAAGCACTAGCCATGGTCTGGTCTGAAAAATACGGATTTGGGTCTATTTTGGCCGGATGGTATGAAAATTGCCAGAAAAATCCACATCAAATCGAGGACCTGGAGACCCTTATAGCATTCTTCTCCAAAATTTATAACTGTGTTTCGGGTTCCGCGTCAAAATACAAACACAAGCCATCGTCTTGTTCAAAAATACGGATTTCAGTCCATTTTAGTGGGGTGGAACGACAATTGCCCGAAAAGTCCAGATGAAATCGAGGACCAGGAGAACCTTAAAGCACTATTCTCCTAAATTCATAAATGTGTTTTAGATTCCATATAATACCACAAGTTTTGATACAAAAGTCCTGATAATATCTTCACAACATCATAATTCAAACACTAACCATCGTCTTGTTCGAAAATATAGATTTCTTTCAAGTTTTGTCTGGTGGTACGAAAATCACCCGAAAAGTCCAGATGAAATCGAGACCGGGAATCCATTATAGCATTCTTCTCCTAAATTTATAACTATATTTCAAGTTCCGCGTCAAATTTCAAACACTATCCCTCTTCTGCTCTGAAAATACAGATTACGGTCCATTTTTGTTAGATGTTACGAAAATCGATCCAAAAGTACAAATGAAATCGAGGAACAGGAAACCCTTATAGCATTCTTCTTCTTAATATATAATCGTGTTTCGGGTTCCGTGTCAGATTTCAAACACTAGCCATCGTCTAGTCCGGATATACATATTTTTGTCAATTTTTGTTGAGGGGTATGAAACTCGCCCGAAAAGTCTATATGAAATCGAGGTCCGAGATACCGTTATACATTCTTCTTCTAAATTTAAAACCTTGTTTCGGGTTACGCAGAAGATTTCAAACACTAGCCATCGTCTTTTTCGAAAATATGGATTTCCGTCCCACTTAGTCGGGTGGTTCAAAAATTGCCCGAAATGTCTAGATGAAATCGAGGACCAGGAGACTCTTATAGCATTAGAAGTTAAACAATATCCATTTTTGTCGAGGGGTACGAAAATCGCCCGAAAAGTCATAATGAAATCGATGACTGAGAGACCCTTATAGCATTCTTCGTCTAAATTTATAAATGTGTTACAGGTTCCACGTCAGATTTCAAACACTATTCATCATCTTTTTCAAAAATACGTATATCAGTCCATTTTAGTCGGGTGGCACGAAAATTGCCCTAAAAGTCCAAATGAAATCGAGGACCGGGAGACCATTATAGCATTCTTCTCCAAAATTTATAACTGTGTTTTGGTTTCTGCGTCAAATTTGGAACACTAGCCCTCGTTTGGTCTGAAAATAAAGATTTTAGTCCATTTTTGTCGGGTTGTACAAAAATCGCCCTAAAAGTCCATATGAAATCGATGATCGAGAGACCCTTACAACATTCTTCTCCTAAATATATACCAGTGTTTCGGGTTCAAAAATACAGATTTTGGTCAATTTTTGTCGTGTGGTACAAAAATCGCCCGAAAAGTCCAAATGAAATCGAGGATTGAGCAAGCCTTATATCATTCTTATCATTAATATATAACAGTGTTTTGGGTTCCGCATTAGATTTCAAGCACTTGCAACCGTCAGGTCCAAAAATACAAATTTTGGTCAATTTTTGGCGAGGAGTATGAAAATCCCGCAAATAGAATTTTTGACCTGGAGACCCTTATAGAATTCTTCTTCTAAACTTATAATTGTGTTTCGGTTTCCGCGTCAGATTTCAAACACTAGCCATCGTCTTGTTCGAAAATAGGAATTTCGGTCCATTTTAGTCGGGTGGTACGGAATCGCCTGAAATGTCCAAATGAAATCGAGGACCATGAGTCTCTTATAGCATTCTTCTCCTAAATTTATAACTGTGTTTCGGGTTCCGCGTCAGATTTCAAACACTAACCATCGTTTTTTTCGAAAATACAGATTTCTTTCAATTTTTGTCTGGTGGTACGAAAATCGCCCGAAAAGTCCAGATAAAATCGAGACCCGGAATTCATTATAGCATTCTTCTCCTAAATTTATAACAGTATTTCAAGTTCCGTGTCAAATTTCACACACTTGCCTTCTTCTGGTCCGAAAATACAGATTTCGGTCCATTTTTGTTAGGTGTTACGAAAATCGATCCAAAAGTACAAATGAAATCGAGGACCCGAAAACCCTTATAGCATTCTTCTCCTTAATATATAACTGTATTTCGGGTTTCGTGTCAGATTTCAAAAACTAGCCATCCTCTAGTACAAAAATGCATATTTTTGTCAATTTTTGTTGAGGGGTACGAAACTCGCCCAAAAAGTCCATATGAAATCGAGGACCGAGATACCCTTATAGCATTCTTCTTCTAAATTTATAACCGTGTTTCGGGTTCCGTGGAAGATTTCAAACACTAGCCATCGACTTGTTCGAAAATATGGATTTCAGTCCCATTTAGTCGGGTAGTTCGAAAATTGACGGAAATGTCCAGATGAAATCGAGGACCCGGAGACTCTTATAGCATTAGAAGTTAAACAATATCCATCGTCTTGTTCGAAGATATGGATTTCGGTCCATTTTTGTCGTGTGTACGAAAATCTCCCGAAAAGTTTAGATGATATCGAAGACCTGGAGACCCTTATAGCATTATTCTCTTAAATATATAATAGTGTTTTAGGTACCGTGCAGATTTCAAACATTAGCCATCATCTGGTCAGAAAATACAGATATTGGTCAATTAGTGTCGTGGGGTACAAAAATCACCCGAAAAGTCCAGATGAAATCGAGGACCGAGAGACCCTTATAGCATTCTTCATCTAAATTTATAAATGTGTTTCGGGTTCCACATCAGATTTCAAACACTATTCATCATCTTGTTCGAAAATACGTATATCCATCCATTTTAGTTGGGTGGCATCCAAATTGCCCGAAAAGTCCAAATGAAATTGAGGACCAGGATACCCTTGTAGCATTCTTCTCCAAAATTTATAACTGTGTTTTGGGTTCAGCGTCAAATTTGGAACACTAGCCCTCGTCTGGTCTGAAAATTTGTAACACAGTTATAAATTTTGGAGAAGAATGCTATAAGGGTCTCCCGATCCTCGAATTTATCTGGACTTTTCGGGCGATTTTCATACCCCTCTACAAAAATGGACCAAAATCTATATTTTCAGACCAGACTATGGGTAGGGTTTGATATCTGTCGTAGAACCCGAAACACTATTTTAAATTTGTGAGAAGAATGCTATAAGGGTCTCCCAGTCCTCGATTTCATCTGGACTTTTCATGCGATTTTCGTGCCACCCGACTAAAATGGGCCGAAAATCCTATTTTCGAACAAGACGATGGCTAGTATTTGAAATCTGACGCGGAACCCGGAACACAGTTATAAACTTTGGATAAGAATGTTATAATGGTCTCCATCTCCTCGATTTCATCTAGACTTTTCGGGTGATTTTCGTGCCACCTAACAAAAATGGATCAAAATTTGTATTTTTGGACAAGAGGATGCCTAGTGTTTGAAATCTGACGCGGAACCCAAAACACAGCTATAAATTTAAGAGAAGCATGCTATCAGTGTCTCCTAGTCCTCGATTTCATCTGCATATTTCGGGCGATTTTCGTACCACCCGACTAAAATGGACCGATATTCATATTTTGGAACAAGGTGATGGCTAGTGTTTGAAATTTGACGCGGAACCCAAAACACAATTAAAAATTTAGAAGAAGAATGCTATAAGGTTTTCTCCATCTTTAATAACATATAATAAATTTGGAGAAGAATGCTATAAGGGTATTTTGTCCTCGATTTCATTTGGACTTTTCAGATGATTTCTTACTCCTAAACAAAAATGGACCAAAATCTGTATTTATGGACAAGACAATGGCTAGTATTTGAAATCTGACGCGGAACCCAAAACACAGTTATAAATTTAAGAGAAGAATGCTACAAGAGTCTCCTGGTCCTCGATTTCATATGGACATTTCGGGCGATTTTCGTACCACCCGACTAAAATGGATGGATATCCGTATTTTTGAACAAGATGATGGCTAGTGTTTAAAATCTGACGTGGAATCCATAACACATTTATTAATTTAGGAGAAGAATTCTAAAATGGTCTCTAGGTCCTCGATTTCATAAGGATTTTCGAGCGGTTTTCGTACTTCACAACAAAAATTGACTGAAATTCGTATTTTTGGTTCACACGATGGCTAGTGTTTGAAATATGACGCCGAGCCCAAAACAAAGTTACAAATTTAAGAGAAAAATGTTGGAAGGGTCATCTGTTCCTCGATTTCATCTGGACTTTTCGGGCGATTTTCGTACCACCTAAAAAAAAGTGGACCTGAATCCGTATATGGAACAAGACGATGGCTAGTGTTTTAAATCTGTCGTGGAACCTGAAACACAATTATAAATATAGGAAAAGAATGCTATAAGGTTCTCTCGGTCAATTTTTGGAATCCGTATTTTTGGACCTGGCGATGGCTAATGTTTGAAATCTAATGCGAAACTTGAAACATTGTTTTAAATTTTTGAAGCACCCGACAAAAATGGACTGAAATCCATATTTTCGGACCAGACGATGGCTGGTGTTTAAATTTTGACACGAAACACAATTATAAAATTTAGGAGAACAATCCAATAGGGTAACTGGATCCTCCAATTAATTCAAACTTTTCGGGCGATTTTTGTACCAAATGACGAAAATGGTCCAAAATCCATATTTTCGGACCAGAAGATGGCTAGTGTTTGAAATCTGACGTGGAACCCGAGACATAGTTACAAATTTAGGAGAAGAATGCTATAAGGTTCTCTCGGTCTTCGATTTCATTTTGACTTTTCGTGTGATTTTCATACTACCTGACAAAAATGGATTGAAATCCGTATTTTTGGACCAGACGATGGCTAGTATCTGAAATTTGACGTGGAACCCGAAATAGAGTTATAAATGTAAGAGACTTCTGGTCCTCGATTTCATCTGGACATTTCAGGCGATTTTCGTACCACCCGACTAAAATGGACCGAAATCCGTATTTTCGAACAAGACGATGGCTAGTGTTTCAAATCTGACGTGGAAACCAAAATACAGTCATAAATTTAGAAGAAGAATGCTATAAATGTCTCTCGGTCATCGATTTCCTCTGGACTTTGTGGGTGATTTTCATACCCCTTGAAATCTGATGCGGAATCCAAACCACTGTTATATATTAAGGAGAAGAATGATATAAGGGTCGCTCAGTCCTCCATTTCATCTGGATTTTTTGGGCTATTTTCGTACCACACGACAAAAATGGACCGAAATCCGTATTTTGGAACAAGACGATGTCTAGTGTTTGAAATCTGACGCATAACGCAAAACACTTTTATATATTTACTAGAAGAATTCTGTAAGGGTCTCTTGGTCCTCGATTTCATCTGGACTTTTTGGGCGATTTTCATACTACCAGACAAAAATGGACCGATACACGTATTTTCGAAAAAGATAATGGCTAGTGATTGAAATCTGATGTGGATCCCGAAACACATTTATAAATTTAGAAGAAGAATGCTATAAGGGTCTCTCGGTCCTCGATATCATCCATATTTTTCTGACCAGACGAATGCTATAAGTGTCTCTCAGTCGTCGATATCATCTGGAGTTTTCATGTGATATTCATACCCCTTGAAAATAATAGATCGAAATCCGTGTTTTCGAACCTAGTGATGGCTAGTGTTGGAAATCTGACATGGAACCCAAAACAAATATAAAATAGAACGAAATCCGTATTTTTGGAACAAACAATGGACATTGTTTGAAATCTGTACTGAACTCGAAACACAATTATAAATTTAGTTGAAGAATGTCGTAGGGGTCTCCCGGTCCTCGTTTGGTCCGAAAATACATATTTATTTGACAACTCTCTTTTATTATATGTTATTATCATCTTCATTATGAAAAAAAACTAGATTAGACAACACTATTTTATTTTATGTTTCTATTATTTTCGTTATAAAGTACAACTACATGACAAATATAATAGTATCATATAATAAAATAGAGTTGTCAAATAAAGTAATAATTACATATTTATATGACAACTCTTTTTTATTAGGGTTGTTTTCATTCCACCCGACAAAAAATGAATCGAAATTCATATTTTTGAACAAAATAATTGCTAGTGTTTGAAATCTGACGCGGAACCCAAAACTCAGTTATAAATTTAGGAGAAGAATGCTATAAGGGTCTCCCGGTCCTCGATTTCATCTAGACTTTTCAGGCGATTTTCGTACCACCCGACAAAAATGGACCTAAATCCGTATTTTCGAATAAGACAATTGCTAGTGTTTGAAATATGAGGCGGAACCCGAAACTCATTATAAACTTAGGAGAAGAATGCTATAACGGTCTCTCGATCCTCGATCTGATCTGGACTTTTCGGGCGATTTTCGTACCCCTCGACAAAAATGGACCGAAATCTGTATTTTCAGAATAGACGATGGCTAGTGTTTGATATCTGACCCGAAATGAGATACATTGTTATAAATTTAGAAAAACAATGCTATAAGGGTCACCCGGTCCTCGAATTCATCTAGACTTTTCGGGCGATTTACGTACACCCCGACAAAAATGGACCGAAATCCGTAATTTCCAACAAGACGATGGCTAGTATTTGAAATCTGACACAGAACCCGATATACATTTATATATTTAGGAGAAGAATGCTATATTTCGGGCGATTTTCGTACCACCTAACAAAAATGAACAGAAATCTGTATTTTCAGACCAGACAAGGGCTAGTGTTTGAAATTTGACGCGGAACCCAAAACACATTTATAAATTTTGGAGAAGAATGCTATAAGGGTCTCCCGGTCTTCGATTTCATCTGGACTTTTTAGGCGATTTTTGTACCACTCGACAAATATGGACATAAATTCGTATTTTCGGACCCAACGATAGCTAGTGTTTGAAATCTGACGGAGAACCCCAAACTTAGTTATAAATTTAGGAGAAGAATGCTACAAGAATCTTCTTCTCCTCAATTTCATCTAGACTTTTCGGGCAATTTTTGTTCCCCTTGACAAAAATGGACCAAAATTTGTATTTTCAGACCAGACAATAGCTAGTGTTTGAAATCTGCCGCGGAACCCGAAACAAATTTATAAATTTTGGAGAAAAATGCTATAGGGGTCTCTCTCGGTCGTCGATTTGATCTAGAGTTTTTCGAGCGATTTTCATACCACCCGACGAAAAATGGACCGAAATTAGTATTTCCGGGACAAGACGAGGCTAGTGTTTAAAATTGACGCGGAACCTGAAACATAGTTATAAATTTTTGGAGAAGAATGATATAAGGGTCTCCCGGTCCTCGATTTCATGTAGACTTTTCGAGTGATTTTCATACCACACGACCATAATGGACCGAATTCCGTATTTTCGGACAAGACAATGGCTAGTATTTGAAATCTGACACGATACCCGAAACGCATTTAAATTTTTTGGAGAAGAATGCTATAAGGGTCTCTCGTACACATGAAACAAAAAACCAAAATTTGTATTTTCGAACAAGTAATGGATAGTGTTTGAAATCTGACACGGAACCTGAGTCACATTTATAAATTTAGTAGAAGAATGCTATAAGAGTCTCCCAGTCCTCGATTTCATCTATACTTTTCAGTGTATTTCGTAAAAGAAGATGGCTAGTGTTTGAAATCTGGCGCGGAACCCGAAACAAAGTTATAAATTTTGGGGAAGAATGCTATAATGGTCTCATGGTCCTCGATTTCATCGGGACTTTTCGAGCGATTATTGTACCACCCGACTAAAATTGACTGAAATTCGTATTTTCAAACAAGACGTTGGCTAGTGTTTTAAATCTGACGCAGAACCCGAAAGAAAATTATAAATTTAGAAGAAGAATGATATAAGGAACTCTCGGTCCTCGAATTCATCTAGACTTTTCGGACCCCTCCACAAAAAAGGGCCAAAATTAGTATTTTCAGACCAGACGATGGCTAGTGTTTGAGATCTGGCACATAACCCAAATCATAGTTATAAATTTTTGATAAGAATGCTACAAGGTTCTCCTGGTACTCGATTTCAGCTGGCCTTTTTGGGCAATTTTCATACCACACAACAAAAATAGACCAAAGTTCGTAGTTTCGAACCAAACGATGGTTAGTGTTTGAAATATAAGACGCAGAACCCGAAACACAATTATAAATTTAGGAGAAGAATGCTATAAGGGTCTCCTGGTCCTCGATTTCATCTAGACTTTTTGGGCGATTTTTGTATCAGCCAACAAAAATCTACAAAATTCGTATTTTCATACAAAACGATGGCTAGTGTTTGAGTTCTTATGCAGAACCCGAAACACAATTATAAATTTTGGAGAAGAATTTCGGGAGATTTTTGTCGATCTCTTGGTCCTCGATTTCTTCTGGTCTTTTTCGGGAGATTTTTGTACCACCCGACAAAAATAGACCGAAAGTTGTATTTTTGGAACTGAATTTCTTCCGGTCTTTTTCGGGAGATGTTTAAAATCTGGTGGGGAACCTGAAACACAATTATAAATTTTGGAGAAGAATGCTATAATGGTCTCCTGGTCCTCGATTTCATATGGACTTTTCGGGCGATTTTCGTACCACCCGACTAAAATGGACAGAAATCCGTATTTTCGAACAAGACGATGGCTAATGTTTGAAATCTGAAGCGGAACCTGAAACACAATTATAAATTTAGAAGAAGAATTTATAAGGGTCATTTGGTCCCCGATTTCGTCTGGACTTTTCAGGCGATTTTCGTACCCATCGATGATAATGGACCAAACTCTGTATTTTCGGACCAGACAATGGCCAATGTTTGAAATCATACACGGAACCCGAAACAAAGTTATAAATTCAATAGAAGAATGCTATATGGACTTCTAGTCCTCGATTTCATATGGACTTTTCGGGAGATGGCTAGTGTTTGAAACACAATTATAAATTTTGGAGAAGAATGTTACCTGGACTTTTTGGGCGATTTTTGTACCACCCAACAAAAATGGACCAATTCCGTAGTTTCAGACCAAACAATGGTTAGTGTTTGAAATCTGACAAAGAACCCGATACAGAGTTATAAATTTAGGAGAAAAATGTAATAAGGGTCTCCTCGTCCTCGATTTCATCTAGACTGTTCGGGCAATTTTTGTACCACCAGACAAAAATGGACCGAAATCCGTATTTTCTTACAAGACGATGGCTAGTGTTTGAAATCCGATGCGGAACCCGAAACACAGTTATAAATTTTGGTGAAGAATGCTACAATGGTCTCCCGGTTCTCGATTTCATCTGGACTTTTTGGGAGATTTTCGTACCACCCGAATAAAATGGACCGAAATTCGTATTTTTGAACAACATGATGCCTAGTGTTTCAAATCTAACGCGGAACCCGAAACACAGCTATAAATTTAGAACAAGAATTCTATAATGGTCTCCCGTTCCTCGATTTCATTTGGACTTTTCGAGCGACTTTCGTACCCATCGACGATAATGGACCAACATATGTATTTTCGGACTAGACAATGGCTAGTGTTTGAAATTTGGCGCGGAACCTAAAATAAATTTATAAATTCTGGGGAAGAATGCTATAATGGTCTCCTGGTCCTCGATTTCATTTGGACTTTTCGAGCGACTTTCGTACCCCTCGACAAAAATAGACCAACATCTATATTTTCGCACCAGACGATGGCTAGTGATTACATATTAATTTTACAAGTCTATTTTGTCAAATAAAATAATTTTGCAAGTCAAATAAAATAATAATTACATATTAATTACATATTAAAAATAGAGTTGTCAAATAAAATAATAATTACATATTAATTTTACAAGTCTATTTTGTTATATATTGTTATTATCTTTGTTTTATAGTTTTAGTTCATAACGAAGATGATAATAACATATAATAAAATAGAGTATTCAAATAAATATGTAATTATTTGTTTATTTAACAACTCAATTTTGTTCTATGTTATTATTATTACCGTTTTATAGTTCTACGTCATAACTAAGATAATAATAACATATAATAAAAATAGAGTTGTCAAATAAAGTAAAAATTACATTTTTATTTGACAACTCAATTTTCTTATATGTTTTTATTATTTTCGTTTTGTAATTGTACTAAATAACGAAAATAATAATAATATATAACAAAATCGAATTGTAAATTAAATACAAAACAAAGATAATAATAATATATAATAAAATAGTGGATTCAAATAAATATTTAAGTATTACATTATTTGACAACTCTATTTTATTTAATGTTATTACTATATTCGTTTTATGGTTTTATTTCATAACAAAGTTGTCAAATAAAATAATAATTACTTTATTTAGCAACTCTATTTGTTATTAAGTATATTTATTATATTTGTTATTAAGTATAACTACAAAATGAAGATAATAATAACATATAATAAAATAGTGTTGTCAAGTAAAGTAAAAATTACATATTTATTACACAACTCTATTTTTTTTAAATATTATTATTAATTTCATTTTGTAATTGTACTTAATAACGAAGATAGTAATAACATATAATAAAATAGAGTTGTCAAATAAATTAATTATTACATATTTATTTGACAACTCAATTTTGTTATATTTTATTATTATATTTGTTATTAAGTATAACTACAAAATGAAGATAATAATAACATATAATAAAATAGTGTTGTCAAGTAAAGTAAAAAATTACATATTTATTACACAACTCTATTTTTTTTAAAATATTATTATTAATTTCATTTTGTAATTGTACTTAATAACGAAGATAGTAATAACATATAAATAAAATAGAGTTGTCAAATAAATTAATTATTACATATTTATTTGACAACTCAATTTTGTTATATTTTATTATTATATTTGTTATTAAGTATAACTACAAAATGAAGATAATAATAACATATAATAAAATAGTGTTGTCAAGTAAAGTAAAAATTACATATTTATTACACAACTCTATTTTTTAAAATTTTATTATTAATTTCAGTTTGTAATTGTACTTAATAACGAAGATAGTAATAACATATAATAAAATAGAGTTGTCAAATAAATTAATTATTACATATTTATTTGACAACTCAATTTTGTTATATGTTATTATTATTTTCGTTATTAAGTACAACAACAAAACGAAGATAATATTAACATTTAATAAAATAGTGTTGGAAATCTGACGCGGAACCTAAACACAGTAATAAATTTAGAAGAAGAATGCTATAAGGGTCTCTCGGTCCTCGATTTCATCTGGATGTTTCGGGCGAGTTTTGTACCCCTCGACAAATATGGACCAAAATCTGTATTTTTGGACCAGACGATGGCTAGTGTTTGAAATCTGACCTAGAATCCTAAACAATGTTATAAAATTAGAAGAATGCTATAAGGGTCTCCAGGTCCTCAATTTCATCTGGACTTTTCGAGCGATTTTCGTACCACCCGACTAATGGAACAAAATCTGTATTTTCGAACAAGACGAGGGCTAGTGTTTGAAATATGACGGGGGAACCCGATACACAATTATAAATTTAGGAGAAGAATGCTATAAGAGTCACCTAGTACTCGATTTCATCTGGACATTTCAGGCAATTTTCGTACCACCCGACTAAAATAGACCAAAATCCGTAGTTTCAAACCAAACGATTGCAAGTGGTTGAAATATGACGCAGAACCTGAAACTCAGTTATAAATTTATGAGAAGAATGCTATAAGAGTCTCTTGGTCCTCAATTTCATCTGGACATTTCGGGCGATTTTCGTACTACCATACTAAAATGGACCGAAATCCGTATTTTCGAACAAGACAATGGCTAGTGTTTAAAATCTAACGATGTACCTAAAACACAATTATAAATGTAGGAGAAGGATTCCATAAGGGTCTCCTGGTCCTCGATTTCATCTGTTCTTTTCGAACAATTTTGTACCACCTGACAAAAATGGACAGATCCTTGGAGAAGAATTCTATAAGGGTCTCCCGATCCTTGAATTTATCTGGACTTTTCGGGCGATTTTCATACCCCTCTACAAAAATGGACCAAAATCTGTATTTTCGGATCAGACTATGGGTAGTGTTTGAAATCTGTATTTTCGGACCAGACGGTGGCTAGTGTTTGAAATTCACTACGGAACCCGAAAAACAATTAGAAATTTTGGAGATGAATGCTATAAGGGTCTCCCGATCCTCGAATTTATTTGGACTTTTCGGGCGATTTTCATACCCCTCTACAAAAATGGACCAAAATCTATATTTTCAAACCAGACTATGGGTAGTGTTTGAAATCTGGCGCAGAACCCGAATTACTATTTTAAATTTGTGAGAAGAATGCTACAAGGGTCTCCCGGTCCTCGATTTCATCTGGACTTTTCATGCGATTTTCGTGCCACCCGACTAAAATGGGCCGAAAATCGTATTTTCGAACAAGACGATGGCTAGTATTTGAAAATGGACGCGGAACCCGGAGCACCGTTATAAACTTTGGATAAGAATGTTATAATGGTCTCCCTCTCCTCGATTTCATCTAGATATTTCGGACGATTTTCGTGCAACCTAACAAAAATGGATCAAAATTTGTATTTTTGGACAAGAAGATGGCTAGTGTTTGAAATCTGACGCGGAACCAGAAACACAACTATAAATTTAAGAGAAGAATGCTATCAGTGTCTCTTGGTCCTCGATTTCATCTGGATGTTTCGGGCGATTTTCGTACCACCCGACTAAAATGGACCGATATTCATATTTTGGAACAAGATGATGGCTAGTGTTTGAAATTTAACGATGTACCTAAAACACAATTATAAATGTAGGAGAAGGATTCCATAAGGGTCTCCTGGTCCTCGATTTCATCTGTTCTTTTCGAACAATTTTGTACCACCTGACAAAAATGGACAGATCCTTGGAGAAGAATTCTATAAGGGTCTCCCGATCCTTGAATTTATCTGGACTTTTCGGGCGATTTTCATACCCCTCTACAAAAATGGACCAAAATCTGTATTTTCGGATCAGACTATGGGTAGTGTTTGAAATCTGTATTTTCGGACCAGACGGTGGCTAGTGTTTGAAATTCACTACGGAACCCGAAAAACAATTAGAAATTTTGGAGATGAATGCTATAAGGGTCTCCCGATCCTCGAATTTATTTGGACTTTTCGGGCGATTTTCATACCCCTCTACAAAAATGGACCAAAATCTATATTTTCAAAACCAGACTATGGGTAGTGTTTGAAATCTGGCGCAGAACCCGAATTACTATTTTAAATTTGTGAGAAGAATGCTACAAGGGTCTCCCGGTCCTCGATTTCATCTGGACTTTTCATGCGATTTTCGTGCCACCCGACTAAAATGGGCCGAAAATCGTATTTTCGAACAAGACGATGGCTAGTATTTGAAAATGGACGCGGAACCCGGAGCACCGTTATAAACTTTGGATAAGAATGTTATAATGGTCTCCCTCTCCTCGATTTCATCTAGATATTTCGGACGATTTTCGTGCAACCTAACAAAAATGGATCAAAATTTGTATTTTGGACAAGAAGATGGCTAGTGTTTGAAATCTGACGCGGAACCAGAAACACAACTATAAATTTAAGAGAAGAATGCTATCAGTGTCTCTTGGTCCTCGATTTCATCTGGATATTTCGGGCGATTTTCGTACCACCCGACTAAAATGGACCGATATTCATATTTTGGAACAAGATGATGGCTAGTGTTTGAAATTTGACGCGGAACCCAAAACACAGTTATAAATTTAGAACAAGAATGCTATAAGGTTTTCTCCATCCTTTAATAACGTATACTAAAATTTGGAGAAGAATGTTGTAAGGGTCTTTCAATCCTCGATTTAATTTGGACTTTTCGGATGATTTTCTTACTCCTAAACAAAAATGGACCAGACAATGGCTAGTATTTGTAATTTGATTCTGAACCCAAAACATTATTATATATTTTGGAGAAGAATGTTATAAGGGTCTCCCGATCCTCGATTTCATCTGGACTTTTTGAGCGATTTTCGTACCACCCGACTAAAATGGACCGAAATCCATATTTTCGAACAAGACGATGGCTAGTGTTTGAAATCTGACGTAGAACCCGAAACACAGTTATAAACTTTGGATAAAAATGTTATGAAGGTCTCCTTGTCCTCGATTTCATCTAGACTTTTCGGGGGATTTTCGTGCCACCTAACAAAAAGGGATTGAAATCTATATCTTTGGACAAGCGAGGGCTAATGTTTGAAATCTGACGCGGAACCCAAGACACATTTATAAATTTAAGAGAAGAATGCTACAAGAGACTCCTGGTCCTCGATTTCATATGGACATTTCGGGCGATTTTCGTACCACACGACTAAAATGGACGGATATCCGTATTTTTGAACAAGATGATGGCTAGTGTTTGAAATCTGATGTGGAATCCGTAACACAGTTATTAATTTAGGAGAAAAATTCTACAACGGTGTCTAGGTCCTCGATTTCATTTGGATTTTCGAGCGATTTTCGTACTTCACAACAAAAATTTACTGAAATTCGTATTTTTGGTTCACACGATGATGACTGAAATTGACTGAAAAAAAGTGGACCTAAATCCGGATATGGAACAAGACGATGACTAGTGTTTTAAATATGTCGTGGAACCTGAAACACAATTATAAATATAGGAAAAGAATGCTATAAGGCTCTCTCGGTCAATTTTTGGAATCCGTATTTTTGGACCTGGCGATGGCTAGTGTTTGAAATCTGATTCGAAACTTGAAACATTGTTTTAAATTTACGAAGCACCCGACAAAAATGGACCGAAATCCATATTTTCGGACCAGACGATGGCTGGTGTTTAAATTTTGACACGAAACACAATTATAAAGTTAGGAGAAAAATCCAATTAGGGTTACTGGATCCTCAATTTAATTCAAACTTTTCGGGCGATTTTTGTACCAAATGACGAAAATGGTCCAAAATCCATATTTTCGTACCAGAAGATGACTAGTGTTTGAAATCTGACGTGGAACCCGAGACATAGTTAAAAATTTAGGAGAAGAATGCTATAAGGTTCTCTCGGTGTTCGATTTCATTTTGACTTTTCGTGTGATTTTCATACTACCCGAAAAAATTGGATTCAAATCCGTATTTTCGGACCAGACAATGGCTAGTATCTGAAATTTGACAAGGAACCCGAAACAGAGTTATAAATGTAAGAGACTCCTGGTCCTCGATTTTATCTGGACATTTCAGGCGATTTTCGTACCACCCGACTAAAATGGACCAAAATCTGACGCAGAAACCGAAATACAGTCATAAATTTAGAAGAAGAATGCTATAAATGTCTCTCGGTCATCGATTTCCTCTGGACTTTTTGGGTGCTTTTCATACCCCTTGACAAAAATTGACCAAAATTTGTATTTTCGTACTAGACAATTACTAGTGTTTGAAATCTGATGCGGAATCCAAACCATTGTTATATATTAAGGGGAAGAATGATATAAGGGTCGCTCAGTCCTCCATTTCATCTGGATTTTTTGGGCTATTTTCGTACCACACGACAAAAATGGACCGAAATCCGTATTTTGGAACGATGTCTAGTGTTTGAAATCTAACGCATAACACGAAACACTTTTATATATTTACGAGAAGAATTCTGTAAGGGTCTCTTGGTCCTCGATTTCATCTGGACTTTTTGGGCGATTTTCAAACTACCTGACAAAAATGGACCGATACACTTATTTTCGAAAAAGATAATGGCTAGTGATTGAAATCTGATGTGGAACCCGAAACACATTTATAAATTTAGAAGAAGAATGCTATAAGGGTCTCTCGGTCCTCCATATCATCCATATTTTCTGACCAGACGAATGCTATAAGTGTCTCTCGGTCGTCGATATCATCTGGAGTTTTCATGTGATATTCGTACCCCTTGAAAATAATAGATCGAAATCCGTGTTTTCGAACCTAGTGATGGCTAGTGTTAGAAATCTGACATGGAACCCAAAACAATTATAAAATGGAATGAAATCCGTATTTTTGGAACAAACAATGGACATTGTTTGAAATCTGTACTGAACTCGAAACACAATTATAAATTTAGTTGAAGAATGTCATAGGGGTCTCCCGGTCCTCGATTCATCTCGACTTTTCAAGCGATTTTCATACCACCTGACAAAAATGGAATGAAATCCATTTTTTCGAACAAGACGATGTCTAATGTTTGAAATCTTATGCAAAACTCGAAACCCAAAACACAATTTAAAATTTAGGACCAGAAAGATATAAGGGTCCCCCCAGTCCTCGATTTCATTTAGACCTTTCGGGCGATTTTCCTACCACCCAAAAAAATGGACCGCATTCCGTATTTTCGTACTAGACGATGGCTAGTATTTGAAATCTGACCCGAAATACAATTAAAAATTTAGCAGAAGAATGCTAAAAGGGTCTCCTGATCCTCGATATCATCTATGGGTACGAAAATCGCCTGAAAAGTCCAGATGAAATCGAGGACCAAATGACCTTTATAAATTCTTCTTCTAAATTTATAACTTTGTTTCGGGTTCCGCATTATAGTTCAAACACTAACCATCGTCTTGTTCAAAAATACGTATTTTGGTCTATTTTAGTCGGGTGGTACGAAAATCACCCGAAAAGTCCATATGAAATCGCAGGCCGAGAGACCATTATAGCATTCTTCTCCAAAATTTATAATTGTGTTTCGGGTTCCGCACCTTATTTCAAGCATTAGCTATCGTGTGGTCTGAAAATACGATTTTCAGTCTAGTTTTGTCGGGTGGTACAAAAATCGCCGGAAAAAGTCCAGATGAAATCCAGGACTCAGTGTCCCTTATATCATTCTTCTTCTAATTTTTTAATTTTCTTTTGGGTTCCACATCAGATTTCAAAAACTAGCCATCATTTTGTTTGAAAATACGGATTTTGGTCCATTTTAGTCGGGCGGTATGAAAATCGTTTGAAAAGTCCCGATGAAATCGAGGACCGAGAGACCCTTATAGCATTCTTCTCTAAAATTTATAACTATGTTTCAAGTTCCACGCCAGATTTCTAACACTAGCCATCGTCTGGTCCGAAATACAGATGTTGGTCCATTTTTATTCGAGGGGAACGAAAATTGTTCGAAAAGTCCAAATTAAATTGAGGATCGCGAGACCATTATAACTTGGTTTCGGGTTCCGCGCCAGATTTGAAACACTAGCCATCGTCTTTTACGAAAATACCCCGAAAAGTCTAGATGAAATCGAGGACCAAGAGACTCTTATAGCATTCTTCTCCTAAATTTAAAAATGTGATTTGGGTTCTGCATCAGATTTCAAACACTATCCATTTGTTGTTTGAAAATACGAATTTGGGTCCATTTTTTTTTTCATGTGTTCGAGAAACCCTTATAGCATTCTTCTCCTAAATTTATAACTGTGTTTCAGGTTCCCTGTTAGATTCCGTACACAAACCATCGTTTTGTTCGAAAATACAGATTTTGGTTCATTGTTGTCGAGTGTACGAAAGTTGTCTAAAAAATCCAGATGAAATCGAGGACCTGGAGACTCTTATTGGATTATTCTCCAAAATTTATAATTGTGTTTCGGGTTTTGCGGCATATTGCAAACACTAACCATCGTTTTGTTTGAAGATACGAATTTCGGTCCATTTTAGTTGGGTGGTACGAAAATAGCCGGAAAAGTCTAGATGAAATCGACGACCAGGAGACCCTTATAGCATTCATCTCCAAAATTTATAAATGTTTTTCTGGCTTCGCGCCAAATTTTAAACAGTATCCATCGTCTGGTCCGAAAATACGAATTTGAGTTCATTTTTGTTTGGTGCTACGAAAACTGCCCAAAAAGTCCAAATGAAATCGAGGACCGGGAAACGCTTACAATATTCTTCTTCTAAATATATAACTGTGTTTCGGGTTCCGTGCCAAATTTCAAACACTAACCATTATTTTATTCGAAAGTACGAATTTCGGTCCATTTTAGTCGGGTGGTACGAAAATCGACCGAAACGTCCAGATGAAATCGAGGACTGGGAGACCCTTATAGCATTCTTCTCCAAAAAATTTAATTTTGTTTCGAGTTCTGCATCCGATTTCAAACACTAGCCATCGTCTGTTCCGAAAATACGGATTTCAGTCCATTTTGGTCTGGTGGTAAGAAAATTGCGCGAAAAGTCCAGATCAAATCGAGGACCCAGAGACCCTTATAGCATTCTTCTCCAAAATTTATAACTGTGTTTCGAGTTCCGCATCAAAATTCAAACACTAGCCATTGTCTTGTCCGAAAATACGGATTTCTGTCTATTTTGGTTGGGTGGTACGAAAATTGCCTGAAAAGTTCATATGAAATCGAGGACCTAGAGACCCTTATAGACTTTCTTCTGTAAATTAATAACTGTTTTTTGGGCTCTATGACCGATTTTAAACACTAGCCATTGTCTGGTCCGAAAATCACCCGAAAAGTCCAGATGAAATCGAGGACTGGGAGACCCTAACAACATTCTTCTTCTAAATTTATAATAGTGTTTCGGGTTATGCATCGGATTTCAAACACTAGCCATCATCTAATTCTAATAATAGATTTTGGTCCGTTTTTTTCGAAGGATAAAAATATCGCCCGTAAAGTACAGATTAAATCAAGGACTTGGAGACTCTGATAGGAATCTTCATCTAAATTAAAAACTGTGTATCGGGTTCCGCGTCAGATTTCAAAAACTAGCCATCGTCTTGTTCAAAAATACGGATTTCGGTCCATTTCAGTCGGTTAGTACGAAAATCGCCCGAAAGGTCCAGATGAAATCATGGATCGAGGGACCCTTATAGCATTCTTCTTCTAAATTTATAACTGCGTTTCGTGTTCTGCATCAGATTTTAAACACTAACAATCGTCTTGTTCGAAAATATGGATTTTGGTCCATTTTAGTTTGGTAATACGAAAGTAGCCAGAAAAGTCCAGATGAAATCTAGGACCGGGAGACCCTTATATCATTCGACTCTAAAATTTATAACTGTGTTTCGTGTTCCGCGTCAAATTTCAAACACAAGCCATAGTCTTTTTCGAAAATACGGATATCGGTCCATTTTGTTTGGATTGTATGAAAATCGCCCGAAAAGTCCAGATGAAATCGAGGACCGGGATATTCTATAGCACTCTTCTCCTAAATATATAACAGTGTTTTGGATTCCATGTCAAATTTTAAACACTAGCCATTGTTTGGTCCGAAAATACGAATTTCAGTCCATTTTTGTCAGGTGATACGAAAATCTCCCGAAAAGACTAGGTGAAATCGAGGACCATGAGACGCTTATAGAATTCTTCTACTAAATTTATAACTAAGTTTTGGGTTCCGCCTCAGATTTCAAACACTAACAGTATTCTTGTTCGAAAATACTAATTTCGGTCCCTTTTTGTCGGGAGGTACCAAAAACGCCCGAAAAGCCCAAATGAAATCGAGGACCCGGAGACCCTTATAGCATTCTTCTCCAAAATTTATTACTGGTTTTTAAATTCAGCGCTAGATTTCAAACACTTGCTATCGTCTGGTCTGAAAATATAGATTTCGGACCTTTTTTGTCGAGGGGTAAGAAAGTCGCCTGAAAAGACCAGATAAATCGAGGTCCAAGAGACCCTAATCGCATTCTTCTCCTAAATTTATAAATGTTTACCGAGTTCCGAGTCGGATTTCAAACACTAGCCATTGTTTTGTTCAAAAATATGAATTTCGGTCCATTTAAGTTGGGTGGTACGAAAATCACCCAAAAATACCCTATGAATCAACGACCGGGAGACCCTTATATCATTCTTCTCCTAAATATATAACAGTGTTTCGGATTCCGGGTCGTCTAGTCCGAATATATAGATTTTAGTCCATTTTTTTCGAGGGGTACAAAAATACGGATTTCGGTCCATTTTTGTCGGGTGGAACGAAAATCGCCTGAATAGTCCAGATGAACTTGAGGACCAAAAGAGCTTTATAAAATTCTTCTCCTAAATATATAACAGTGTTTTGGGGAGATTATCGTACCACCCAACAAAAATGGACTGAAAACTAATGCGGAACCTGAAACACAATTATAAATTTAGGAGAAGAATGCTATTAGAGTCTCTTGGTCCTCGATTTCATCTGGACATTTCGGGTTATTTTCGTACCACCCGACTAAAATGGATCTAAATCGGTATTTTTGAACTAGACAATGGCTAGTGTTTGAAATCTAACGCAAAACCTGAAACACTATTATATATTTAGGAGATGAATGCTATAAGGGTCTTTCGGTCCTCGATTTCATCTGGATTTTTCGGCAATTTTCGTACCACTCGACAAAAATGGACCAAAATCTGTATTTTCAAAACAGACGATGGCTAGTGTTTGAAATCTCAAGCGGAACCTGAAACACTGTTGTATATTTAGGAGAGGAATGTGAAAAGGGTCTCTCGGTTCTCGATTTCATCTGTATTTTCGGACGAGACGATGGCTAGTGCTTGAAATTTGATATGGAACTTGAAACACTATTATATATTTAGGAGAAGAATTCTATATGGCTCTCCCGGTCCTTGATTTCATCTGGACTATTTGGGCATTTTTTGTACCACCCAACAAAAACGGACCGAAATCCGTATGTTCGAACAAGATGATGGATATTGTTTGAAATCTGACGCGGAAAATGAAAAACAGTTATAAATTAAGGAGAAGAATGCTATAAGAGTCTCCTGGTCCTCGATTTCATCTAGATATTTCGGGCGATTTTTGTACCACCTAACTCAAATGGATTGAAATCCATATTTTCAAACAAGATGATTGCTAGTGTTTGAAATCTGACTCAAAAACCGAAACACTGTTATAAATTAAGAAGAAGAATACTATAAGGGACTGTCGATCCTCGACTTCATCTGATCTTTTCGGGCGAGTTTCGTACCCCTCGACAAAAATGGATCAAAATGTGTACTTTCAAACCAGACGATGGTTAGTGTTTGATAGCTGATGTAGAACCTGAAACACTATTATAAATTTAGGAGAAGAATGTTAAAAGGGTCTCTCGGTCCTCGATTTCATCTGGACTTTTCGTGCAATTTTCGAATCACCCAACAAAAAAGAACTGAAATCCATTTTTTCGAATTAAACTATGGTTAGTATTTTAAATCTGATGCGGAATCTGAAATACTATTATAATTTTAGGAGAAGAATGCAATTAGGGTTTCTTGGTCCTCAATTTCATTTGGAGTTTTCGGGCGCTTTTCGTACCACCCAAAAAAAATAGACCGAAATGTGTATTTTCAAACTAGACGATAGCTTGTATTAGAAATGTGACGCGGAACCCAAAACATAGTTATAAATTTAGGAGAAGAATGCAATAAGAGTTTCATGGTCCTCGATTTCATCTGGACATTTCGGGAGATTTTCGTACCACCAGGCTAAAATGGACCGATATCCGTATTTTCGAACAAGATGATGGCAAGTATTTAAAATCTGACCCGAACCTCGAAATATAGTTATAAATTTAAAAGAAGAATGCTATAAGGGACTCTTAATCCTCGATTTCATATGGACTTTTGGGGAGATTTTCATACAACCTGATAAAAATGGACCAAAATACGTATTTTCGAACAAGGCAATGAATAATGTTAGAAATCTAATGCGAATCACGAAACACAATTAAAAATTTAGGAGAAGAATGATATAAGAGACTCCTGGTCCTCGATTTCATCTGGACATTTCAGGCGATTTTCGTACCACCCGACTAAAATAGACCGAAATCCGTATTTTCGAACAAGACGATGGCTAGTGTTTGAAATCTGACGCGGAAACCGGAATACAGTCATAAATTTAGAAGAAGAATGCTATAAATGTCTCTCAGTCATCGATTTCCTCTGGACTTTTTGGGTGATTTTCATACCCCTTGACAAAAATTGACCAAAATCTGTATTTTCGGACTAGACAATTACTAGTGTTTGAAATCTGATGCGGAATCCCAAAACACTGTTATATATTAAGGAGAAGAATGATATAAGGGTCGCTCAGTCCTCCATTTCATCTGGATTTTTCGGGCTATTTTCGTACCACACGACAAAAATGGACTGAAATTCGTATTCTGGAACAAGACGATGTCTAGTGTTTGAAATCTGACGCATAATGCGAAACACTTTTATATATTTACGAGACGAATTCGGTAAGGGTCTCTTGGTCCTCGATTTCATCTGGACTTTTTGGGTGATTTTCATACTACCCGACAAAAAATGGACCGATAGACGTATTTTCGAAAAAGATAATGGCTAGTGATTGAAATATGATGTGGAACCCGAAACCCAGTTATAAATTTAGAAGAAGAATCCTATCAGGGTCTCCAAGTCCTCAATTTCATCTGAACTTTTTGGGCGACTTTCTCACCCCTTGAAAAAAATGGACTGAATCTATTATTCGGACCAGATAATGGCTAGTGTTTGAAATCTGATGCGGAATCCGAAATAGTCTTATAAATATAGGAGAAGAATGTTGTAAGGGTCTTCCGGTCCTCGATTTCATCTGGACTTTTCGAGGGATGGCTAGTGTTTGAAATATGACGCGGAACCCGAGCACAATTATAATTTTGGAGAAGAATGCTACTAGGGTTTCCCAGTCCTAAATTTTGAGCAATTTTCGTACCACCAGACTAAAATGGACCGAAATTCGTATTTTCGAACAAAAACGATGGTTAGTGTTTGAAAGTTGGCACGGAACCCGTAACATAATTATAAATTTTGGAGAAGAATGCTATAAGGGTCTCCCGGTCCTCGATTTCATATGGTCTTTTCAGGCGATTTTCGTACCACACGACTAAAATGGATCGAAAATTCGTATTTTCGAACAAAACGATTGTTAGTGTTTGAAATCTGTCGTGGAACCTAAAACACTATTATAAATTTTGAGAAAGAATGCTATAAAGGTCTTCCGATCGACGATTTGATCTGGACTTTTTGGACGATTTTCGTACCACCATACTAAAATGAACCAAAAACTATATTTTCGAAACAAAACGATGGTTATTGTTTGAAATCTAACACATAACCCGGAACACAATTATAAATTTTGGAGAAGAATCCTATAAGGGTCTCTCGGTCCTCGATTTCATCTGGACTATCGAACAATTTTTGTAACCCTCGACAAAAAATTACCGAAATCTGTATTTTCAAAACCAGACGAGGGGATAGTGTTGGAAATCTTACACGGAACCCGAAATATAGTTATAAATTTTGGAGAAGAATGCTATAAGGGTCTCCTAGTCCTCGATTTCAACTGGACTTTTCGGGCGATTTTCATACCACCCGACTTAAATGGACCGAAAGCCGTATTTTCGAACAAGACGATGGCTAGTGTTTGAATTCGGACATAGAAACTGAAACACAAATTTTAAATTTTGGAGAAGAATGCTATAAGGGTCTCTCGGTCCTCGATTTCATCTGGACTTTTTATTTGATTTTCGTACCCATCGATAAAAATATGCCGAGTTTGAATTTGACGCGGAACCCAAACCACAGTTATAAATTTTGGAGAAGAAGTTATAAGGGTCTCTCGGTCCTCAAATTTCATCTAGATTTTCGGGAGATTTTTGTATCACCCGACAAAAATTGACCAAAATTTGTATTTTCTTACAAAACGATGTCTAGTGTTTGAAATCTGATGCGGAACCCGAAACAGAATTATAAAATTTTGAACAAGAATGCTATCAGGGTATCCTGGTCCTCGATTTCATCTTGTCTTTGCGGGAATTTTTGTACACCAGACAAAAATAGACCGAAAATCGTATTTTGGACCAGACGATTGCTAGTGTGTGAAATACTGGCGTAGAACCCGAAAAAAAGTTATAAATTTTTGAGAAGAATGCTATAATGGTCTCCCGGTTTTCGATTTCATCTAGACTTTTCTGGCGATTTTCGTACCACCCGACTAAAAAGGACCGAAAATCCGTATTTGTTGGTATATATGACCTCGTAATAAGCGGAATATATCAGAATGTATCAGTTCTTTACGAAATTAAATCAATTTCATACACACAGCGGAAATTAAATTGTGGCATACAAGATTAGCAAGTTTTATTAGATTGATATGAGATTAATCAAGATGCATACTAGTCAAATTATCAGATTAAACAATATTACTTATTACAGAATATGTTTAACATGCATCTAATTTTAATCACATATACAGATGTATCAAGATAGTAAAATCAAAGGA
Source organism: Cicer echinospermum (assembly GCA_002896215.2). Taxonomy (NCBI): domain Eukaryota; kingdom Viridiplantae; phylum Streptophyta; class Magnoliopsida; order Fabales; family Fabaceae; genus Cicer; species Cicer echinospermum. The sequence continues at coordinate 8,322,740 of PGTU02000006.1, read as the reverse complement.
GATAAGGGTTAGAGAAGATTTGCACCAAGGATTTATACTGGTTCAGTTGTCCACTTGACAACCTACATCCAGTCCTGCAAATCAAACGGATTTCAGATTTTCTTCTCCAATAGAAAGAATCAATTACAGATTGTCCAGTTTCCTCCCGAAACCTATCTATCTTAATGATCTCTTTCCTATTGATCACCCTCTGATCCTTGTAGATACTCAGCAACCTATACAGAATCAAAGTACAACTCTTTTCTTGTTGAGCACTCTCACCCAAGAAAGTAGTCACCAGTTTTCTAGCTGGATTTTCTCGCTTTGTTTTTGTTTCAAAGAATTATTACAAACAGAATACAGAAAGAACAAAAAGTAGTCTTCAATCTTGGTCAAAATGGCTTCTCACAATTCTGGATATCAAAGATTTGTTTATGAGAATCCTTGTCTTTCAAGATCACTTTTCCAGCTATCTTTTTGATTGTTGATAATCCTTTTTTCTATTTGATCTGAAAAGTAATCTCAATGTATTAACCAAGTGTTATTGTGTATCAAGAATATTCAATGTATATTTCAGATTGATATCATTGTTATTATCATTCATGTTATTGAAAGACAGAGATATTCTGAAAACACATTTAATCAATCGATTTAACCTCTATTTTCGTAAAGTGATAAACCAGTCAATCGATTTGCCAATCGATTATCGTGTGTCTTGTTTTTCTTGAATCTTGAAACTATATAACCAATCGATTTACCAATCGATTCTTTAAACAACATTCTCGTGATTATGTTAAGACTGATATGAATCGATTTCGTAATCGATTGCAGATGTTATGTTCAAACTGAAACACATATCAATCGATTCCATAATCGATTTATCAAATCTTCATAATCGATTAACAAATACTTAAAATCGATTTGGTCAACCGCTCAGAGTTACTGGGTTTTCAAAAAGTTTTGTCAATCGATTTGCCAATCGATTGAGTTTAAGTCAGTGACTCAGCTATTTTGATCTAATCGACGTGCCATCGATTTGTATGTATTTGTCTGAAAACGTTCTTACTGGGATTTGGTTCATTCGATTTCCCAATCGATTTCGACCAAATTTAACTTGATTGAAAATATTAAAACATAGATTGTCCAATCGATTTGTATGTCACAGGAAAAGTTATTTTGCAAGTGATTTTTAAGTAATCGATTTGCCAATCGATTACCCTTAAAACTGGGTTTCCACTGTGACTTATCCAATCGATTTCCAATCGATTTATTTCAATCAGGTTTACTTTGTGAATTGTTAATCGATTTGTCAATCGATTACCCTCAAAACTGGGGTGCACTGACTTGTGCATTTTCAATTTCTAATTCAGTCAGTCGATTGCCCAATCGATTATACCAACACAAACAGTTGTGTTTCCTTACACTTTGTTATGAATCGATTTCCAATCGATTTGCTTTAGTCAAAAGTCAACTTTTGTTGATTTCTTGTGTTTCAAGCAACCTGTTCCAAGTGTGTAGGATTTGATTGTTGTTCCTGAAATCTTGCTCAATTCAAATATTAGATTTATCATGTATTGTATGAACATTGTTGAATTATTAATTATGTCAAAATTAGGAATCAAAGGATCAAAATCCAACAATCTCCCTTTTTGGCATAATTGACAATTCATACAATTGTAACTGAGCATTTCAAACAACAAGCATAAGTGTATTTAAAACAACATTATTACTTGTTATTAAGTAACAGAGCAAACTTATCTATAAGTATCAAAGTAATAACCCCATGCACAAATATCAACAATGCAACTGTCAAGTTATAATATTTCTCCCCTTTGTCATTTAAGTCAAAAAGGTAGAAACAATTTCTCCCCCTATGTTAAAGAACATTGCATCGGGTTTGAAACATATAACACAGTGCATCAAAACAATGAAGTTTATATGTCTAAAGGCAAAATCAATCAATGCAATTAATGAGCAATTAGATGATTAAGCAATAAAGATTATAACATTTATAAAATCATCATACATCACAAATATATAACAGGTCAGAGCAAACAGTATGAAACCTAAGGGTCCTAAACACCTAGTGGCTGGTCCTCACTATCATCTAAGGAAGGTTGAGCCGCTGTATTAACCTCAGCAGGTGTCTCCTCACCGTGAGTCTCAGGGTTAACTAGGGGGTTTGGTTAGGTTCATCCGTAGCTTGTCGACAAGTCTCTGCGACGTCTTCAAATGACAGTTGATGCCGAGGTGTGTCTGAATCTCATCCACATTTTGAACAACTGAGTTCAAGGAGCTTGCATAGTCCTTACACGTGCTTCTACTCTGACTGAAATTCCAACACTTTGGCATTGGTGTGCCATCTGAGCTTCAATGAATTCCAAAATTCTGTTCACAAAATCAGCATAGCAGATTCAGTAATGGTGGAGGCTGAGACTGAGTTGAGGTTGGGGCTGGACAGGTCAGCCAGCTGCTTGAGGTCTTATCCATTACCATGTAAGCTTCAGTTTGCATCTGATTACTATCGATTCACAACACACCAATGCGTCTTTTGCAGATTCGCTCATTTCAAATGAGACCTTGAAGTGCTTTGAGAATTTTATTATCAACTGTGGATCAGGCAGCATCAGCTTGCTTTGAGATGCTTCCAACATGGCCTTAGCACAATCCAACACCAGCTCATCCTTAACTCTTTGGATAAGCCCCACAACAGTATGATGTCAACTTCTGGACCACTGCGTGATTCCCGATCGTGGAACCAGCATACGCGTCAAAGCATACATCAACATCCTCTGTTGAACCTTCATCTGACCAATGGGCAGTGAAATCGATTCAACAAACCCATCGACCATCAGTCTTTAACTGCGGTATGCCTATCAAGTGTTTCTTCCCAACCTTCATCGGCAGTGTCGGCTTCTGTGCTGCCATCAATAGATTTGCCGTAGAAAGGCAATCCAGATAAAGTTGAGAAAATCATCAAAAGTCATTGTAATTCTTTTTCCCTTAACTGAAGCAGTAAAACCTTCTTCAGTCATCTTGAATGTAGAATAAAACTCCCTGATCAGCCTTGGATAGGCTGTCGAGTGTAGAAGACAGAAAACTTTCCAATCCATGAAACCTGAGTGGTTCTGAAAAGTAAATTCCACAACATCAAATATTCAAAATCCATGGTTCTAGCTTCATGAATTTTCCTTTTTGCGAAGTCTGTAGACAAAGATGGTTGTACTTCCTTTTTCTTAGGTGCAGAGACCTTCTTAGGGAGGTGGAGAAGAAGTAGGCTTCTTCTTCCTTTTCTGAGTAATTACTTTCATGGCATCAGCCATGAGCTTTCAGTAGGAGGCTCTTTGCGTTTCTTCGACTTTTCCTGGATTGGGGCAGGAGCTTTTCCTTTATCTTTTGCAAGTATTTTGTGAGTGGGATGGGTACTCTTTTTGTTAAAGTTGGAGGTGTGATGGTGTTTTCACTGGTGGAAGAGGATGATGGGAGATGGAGTGCGTGCTTGAGTCTGTTTTACACGGGCCATATCAACAATGTTGTGTAGATTCGAAGTAGGAGAGTGTAGAATGCAGATTCAAACAAATGCAGAGACAGAAGAATGAAGAACACAAGAGAAAGCAGAGAAAATCTGGAAAACAAAGTGCAGAAATCGATTTAGAACTGTTCCTTTATACTCTTGACCTAGTAAATCGATTTCCCAATCGATTAGGTTACCGTTGCTGGGAATCCTCAATCGATTCAGTAATGATGAAGTGCCAACGGCTAGTAACTTTGAGTAACGGTCATATTTCAAATCGATGTTCAAATCGAATTCCTGTTTTACCTTAATCGATTCCCAAATCGATTGTCTTAAGGTTGAACACTTAGCTAATCGATTTCCAAATCGATGCTCGTGAAGGTTAAAAAAATTTTCTGAAATTTTGAATCCTGGCTAACGTAATCGATTCCCAAATCGATTTTATAAACCTTTTACCATGCTGGTAATCGATTTCCAAATCGATGTAACTGGAAAACATTACTGAAAAGTACCAGAATCATCAAAAAACTTACACTTCACTAGGATCAATGATCCCTAGTTTCATCCTTATGTTCAAAAAACTTCTTTTGGCAATGCTTTTGTGAAGTATCAGCTAATTGTTCTGTAGTGTTTCACATACTCAAGTTTTGATAACTGCAATTCTGAAAGTGGTCTCTTATGAAGTGATCCTTACTTCAAGTGTTTTTTGTTCTTGGAGCATTACAGGGTTCTTGGTTATGCTGATAGCTACCTTGTGTTATCACACAATGATCGGCACTGTTCCCAAATCGACACCGAAGTCCATTAAATGGCCTGTTTCATCCACAAGTATTTGAGCACAACAGTCCAGCTGCTATGTATTCAGCTCTGCAGTCGACAATGCATACTTGTTTTGCTTCTTACTGGAACCAAGACACTAGAGAATTACCGAAGCAATGACATGTTCCTGAAGTACTCTTTCTGTCAAGTTTACAACCAGCAAGTCTGAGTCTGAATAACCAACCAAGTACATGTTGAAAACCTTTTGGATACCACAAGACCAAAGACTTTTAGTACCCTACCAAGTATCTGAAAATTCTCTTTACTGCATTGAGGTGAGATTCTTCGGATTCGATTGATACCTTGCACACATACAAACGCTGAACATAATATCTGGTCGGCTTGCTGTAAGTAGCAGCAGGGAGATCCAATCATACCAGAAATCTAGTGACATCTACAGGCTTACCCTTCTCATCTCGGTCTAAGAAATTTCCTTGACTCATGGGTGTAATAATGGACTTAAGTTTATTCAAAGTTAAAATTTCTTTATACAAATCAGAACAATATTTGGATTGACTAATGAAAATGCCTTGCTTGCTTTGGGTTAATTTTGAAAATCCCAAGAAATATGACAGTTCACCCATCATTGACATTTCAAATTTACCTTTCATTAAGTTTTCAAAATTCTTTGCAAAGTTTATCATTTGTTGATCCAAATATGATGTCATCAACATAAATTTGGACCAGCAAGATGTCATTTTCAGTAGTTTTTGTAAAGAGTGTCTTATCAACATTTCCTCTGAAAAATTTTGTTGAATGAGGAAAGTGCTGAGTTTGCTCTATACCAAGCTCTTGGAGCTTGTTTCAAACCCATAGAGGGCCTTTGAGAGTTTATACACATGGTTAGGAAAATCTGGATTTTCAAAACCTGGTGTTTGACTCACAAAAACTTCCTCTTGGAGGTCTCCATTGAGAAAGGCACTCTTCACATCCATTTGATATAGATTGAAGTCCATGATACATGCATAAGCAAATAAAATTCTTATGGCTTCTAGTCTAGCTACTGGGGCAAGGTCTCATCAAAGTCTATTCCCTCTCTTGACTATAACCCTTTGCAACTAATCTGGCTTTATTCCTAGTTATCACACCATTCTCATCTAACTTATTTCTGAAACACCCACCTAGTTCCTATAACATGCTTACCTCTGGCTAGGTACCAAGTTCCACACCTTGTTTCTCTCAAACTGGTTTAACTCTCTTGCATAGCAAGTATCCACTCACTATCTAAAAGGGCTTCCTTAATGTTCTTAGGTTCAATCTGAGATACAAAGGCTGTAAAGTTACATAAACTGACTAAGGCTTCTCCTAGTTGCAACACCTTTAGAGATATCGCCTATAACGTTGTCTAGAAGGGTGGTTTCGGTTGAACTTCCATTCCTTAGGACACACTCACAGGTTTCTATAGGTTCTACAGGGTCTCGAACTAGTGTGGAGGGGTCAGCTTAGGTTGTTCTAGTGGCAGCATTCTACATACAACATCATCAAAATTTCAATAACGCTTAGAAGGAGTTTTGTTCAAGTTTTCTGTAAATTAGATTCATCAAACTTTACAATGAACTGACTCTTCTATGGTTTTTGTTCTTTTGTGTTAGATTTCTAGGCCTTACTAGTTTGGGGTTATTCTAGAAAGATACCTTCATCTGCCTTAGGTGTCAAACTTTCCTAGGTGTTCTTTGCCATTGTTCAAAACAAAAGCATTTACAACCAAAGATTCTAAAGTAGGACAGGTTTGGTTTTCTACCCTTGTAAAGCTCATAGGGTGTTTTCTAAGCAGGGGCCTAATGAGAACTCTATTCACAACATGGGTGGCTGTACTAATTGCATCTGCCCAAAAGTACTTAGGTAGGTTGGAGTCTTAAGCATGGTCCTAGCTAACTCTTCTAGGGATCTATTTTTCCTCTCCACTACCCCATTCTGCTGTGGTGTCCTAGGGGCTGAATAGATGTGGTTGATTCATTTGATTCACTAATAATTTTGAAAAAGATCATTTTGGAATTCACCTCCATGATCACTTTTTATTGAAACAATTTTCAAATCATTCTCATTTTGTACTAAAGCAGCAAACTTTTTGAAAACAGAGAATGTATCACTTTTATGAGCTAAAAAGTAAGTCCATGTGAATCTAGAATAATCATCAACCAGCACATATCATACAGGTTTCCACCTAAACTCTTAACTTGGGCAGGTCGAAAAGGTCCATGTGAACTAGTTGTAAAACTCTATTTGTTCTAACCAAGTCTATAGAGGGAAATGGAGTCTTAACCAGTTTACTTTTCTCAATGCATCACACAGTTATCTTTAGAGAACTTCTTATTTGGTAGACCTAAGACTAACTGTTTGCTGACAAGTTTATTCAAATGATTTATGTGTATATAGCAATTCTTTTATGCCAAAGCCATGTTTCATCTGAGTTGGATAACAAGCAGCATACAGCACTAGGTACAGATTGAAATCCAACATGTAAATGTTGTTGATTCTGTCCCAATTAGCTTTATGTGTTTGTCATCTTTATGCTCATAATGCAAGATTGTGATGAAAAACTTACTTGAAACCTTTGTCACATAGCTGGCTTATACTCAGTAAGTTGTGCTTTAATCCTTCAACATATAGCACATTTTTGATTACTTGCAGTTGATTCATCGCCTACATCACCAATTCCAATGATTTTTCCTCTGTTGTTATCACCATATTTGACAAAGCTCCTTCCTTTAATGTCAGGTTTCAGGAATTTGGATTTGTCACCAGTCATGTGCTTTGAGCATCGCTATCTAGATACCATGAGTGTTTCGTGGATGTAAGCACACCTGCATACAAAATAGAATTTTGTTTTTAGGTCCCAATTTAATTGGGTCTGGTTGGTTAGTGGTCAAACAACAGATTTCTTTCTATCCAAACTAGCTTCCATCCTTGATTGGCTAATTTTTTAAAATTTGCAATTAGACACAAAATGTCCTTTCTGCAACAGAAATGACATCTGCCATCAAAGGATGATGTTTATTTGGTTTAGTAAAGATGTCATACATACTCTTAGCAATAGAAATTTTTGACCATGTTTGACATTTCTGGTTTGCATATAACCAATACAGATCTGTTTTTATTTTTTTTTTGACATGCATATTTGGTGTATATCCTAAACCAGATTTTTCATGAACATGTCTTTGATTGCTAAGTATGACATTTAGCTTATCTTTACTATTTGCAAAATTTAATAAATCGGATTTTAATGATGCAACGTATTTTCAAGTTCAATGCACTTTGCAGATTTTTCTTGTGAATCCTTTTTCAGTTGTTCACATAATTTTCAATTTCTTTATGCTCAACATTCATTTGTTCAAGTTATTTTCTTTGTGCTTAACAACTGTTTTATGGATTTCACATAGTCATCATGCAGTTCATTGAAAGCTTCTTGTAGCTCATCATATGTTGGATTAGATTGTGAACTAACCTCATTTTCTGATTCTGAATTTGTATCTGCCATGAGACACAAGTTGATTTCTTCTTCATCAGAAGATGCAGAGGATTCATCGTTATCATTCCATGCAATATAAGCTTTTCTGGTTTTGGTGACTGGTTCCTTGCCTTTTGATTTTGTAGCTCTATTCTTGTTTTGCAATTTGTAGCATTCTGACTTTATGTGACCAGTTTTTCCACATTCATAGCATGTAATGGTCTTGTTGTCAGTAGTCTTGGAGCTAGATGGTTTTCTGAATTTGTTGTCTTTCTTCTCAGAAACTTCTTGAATTTCTTGACAAGCAACCCGATTTCCGGCTCTTCAGATTCACTACTGGATTGATCTGAGCAGCTATCTGATTCAGTTTTCGATTGCTGGGCTTGAACCTTCAGGGATAGTCCTTTCTTTTTGCGGCTTTCCATCTCTGATTCGTCCAGTCGATGTAATTCCATTTCGTGTTCTCTTAGTTTACCAAACAAAGTTGCAGTCGTCATCTTTGCTAGATCTTTAGATTCTGCTATGGCTGTTATCTTTGGCTGCCATTCTCTGGTTAGACATCTCATTATTTTTTCCAATCTGCTGTTCGTTATCCACTTGCTTTCCCAATGCATGAAGATTATTCACAATGTGTGTGAATCTGGTTTGCAGATCACTGATGGATTCGTCCCTTTTCATGCTGAATAATTCATATTCGTGCATCAGTGTGTTTACGCGAGCTCTCTTCACGTCTGTGGTTCCTTCATGTGTTTCTTGAGAATGTCCCACATTTCTTTTGCTCACTTGCAGTTTGACACTCTAAAAAATTCTTCTGCACAAAGAGCAGATGTTATAATGTTCTTAGCCTTTGCATTATAACCTACCTTTTCTTGTCATCATCTGACCAGTCGGCTCTAGGCTTGAGAATCATTGAGTCATTCGTTTCCTGCAATCTTGGGAATATATGGACCGTTTTCAACAGCGTCAAGGATGTCTATGCCACTGGCTTCCAAGAAGATTAGCATCCTGTGCTTCCAGTACATATAAGCTGTTCCGTTGAAAGCTGGAGTCTTGCTGACGATGCGCCTTCTCTCCAGAAATCGTTTGAGCCATAGTGCTTTTATAAGTATTACCTCTCGAAAAGTTAGGCTCTGAGGCCAATTGTTGGTATATATGACATCGTAATAAGCGGAATATATCAGAATGTATCAGTTCTTTATGAAATTAAATCAATTTCATACACACAGCGGAAATTAAATTGTGCATACAAGATTAGCAAGTTTATTAGATTGATATGAGATTAATCAAGATGCATACAAGTCAAATTATCAGATTAAACAATATTACTTATTACAGAATATGTTTAACATGCATCTAATTTTAATCACATATACAGATGTATCAAGATAGTAAATCAAAGGAGATAAGGGTTAGAGAATATTGCACCAAGGATTTATACTGGTTCAGTTGTCCACTTGACAACCTACATCCAGTCCTGCAAATCCAAACGGATTTCAGATTTTCTTCTCCAATAGAAAGAATCAATTACAGATTGTCCAGTTTCCTCCCCGAAACCTATCTATCTTAATGATCTCTTTCCTATTGATCACCCTCTGATCCTTGTAGATACTCAGCAACCTATCACAGAATCAAAGTACAACTCTTTCTTGTTGAGCACTCTCACCCAAGAAAGTAGTCACCAGTTTCTAGCTGGATTTTCTCACTTTGTTTTTGTTTCAAAGAATTATTACAAACAGAATACAGAAAGAACAAAAAGTAGTCTTCAATCTTGGTCAAAATGGCTTCTCACAATTCTGGATATCAAAGATTTGTTTATGAGAATCCTTGTCTTTCAAGATCACTTTTCCAGCTATCTTTTGATTGTTGATAATCCTCTTTTTCTATTTGATCTGAAAAAGTAATCTCAATGTATTAACCAAGTGTTATTGTGTATCAAGAATATTCAATGTATATTTCAGATTGATATCATTGTTATTATCATTCATGTTATTGAAAGACAGATTGAAGACAGTTTATATAGTTTCTGAAAAACACATTAATCAATCGATTTCGTAAAGTGATAAACCAGTCTAATCGATTTGCCAATCGATTATCGTGTGTCTTGTTTTTCTTGAATCTTGAAACTATATAACCCAATCGATTTACCAATCGATTCTTTAAACAACATTTCTCAGTGATTATGTTAAGACTGATATGAATCGATTTCGTAATCGATTGCAGATGTTATGTTCAAACTGAAACACATATCAATCGATTCCATAATCGATTTATCAAATCTTCATAATCGATTAACAAATACTTAAAATCGATTTGGTCACACGCTCAGAGTTCACTGGGTTTTCAAAAAAGTTTTGTCAATCGATTTGCCAATCGATTGAGTTTAAGTCAGTGACTCAGCTATTTGATACTAATCGACGTGCCAATCGATTTGTATGTATTTGTCTGAAAACGTTCTTACTTGGGATTTGGTTCAATCGATTTCCCAATCGATTTCGACCAAATTTAACTTGATTGGAATATTACAACATAGATTGTCCAATCGATTTGTATGTCACAGGAAAAGTTATTTTGCAAGTGATTTTTAAGTAATCGATTTGCCAATCGATTACCCTTAAAACTAGGTTTCCACTGTGACTTATCCAATCGATTTCCCAATCGATTTATTTCAATCAGGTTTACTTTGTGAATTGTATAATCGATTTGTCAATCGATTACCCTCAAAACTGGGTGCCACTGACTTGTGCATTTTCAATTTCTAATTCAGTCAGTCGATTGCCCAATCGATTATACCAACACAAACAGTTGTGTTTCCTTACACCTTTGTTATGAAATCGATTTCCCAATCGATTTGCTTTAGTCAAAAGTCAACTTTTGTTGATTTCTTGTGTTTCAAGCAACCTGTTCCAAGTGTGTAGGATTTGATTGTTGTTCCTGAAATCTTGCTCAATTCAAATATTAGATTTATCATGTATTGTATGAACATTGTTGAATTATTAATTATGTCAAAATTAGGAATCAAAGGATCAAAATCCAACAACCCTTATAGCATTCTTCTTCTAAATTTATAACTGTGTTTCTTGTTCTGTGTCAAATTTCAAACACTAGCCATCGTTTTGTTCGAAAATACGAATTCTAGTCCATTTCAGTGGGGTGGTACGAAAATCGCCTGAAAAGTCCAGATGAAATCTAGGACCGGGAGACCCTTATATCATTCTTCTAAAATATTTATAACTGTGTTTCATGTTTCGCGCTAGATTTCAAACACTCGCCATTGTCTGGTCTGAAAATACGAATTTCAGTCCATTTTTGTCAGGAGGTACAAAAATCTCCCTAAAAGACCAACTGAAATCGAGGACCAAGAAACCCTTATAGAACTCTTCTCCTAAATTTATAACTTAGTTTCGGGTTCCGCCTCAGATTTCAAACACTAGCAATTGTCTTGTTCGAAAATACGAATTTCGGTCCATTTTTGTCAAGTGGTACGAAAATCGCCTGAAAAGTCCCGATTAAATCCAGGACTGAGAGCCTCTTATAGCATTCTTCTCTAAAATTTATAACTATGTTTCAGGTTCCGCGCCAGATTTCAAACACTAGTCATTGTCTCGTCCGAAAATACAAATGTTGGTCCATTTTTGTCAAGGGGTACAAAAGTCGCCCGAAAAATCCAAATGAAATCGAAAACCGTGAGACCATTATAGCATTCTTCTCCAAAATTAATTATTGGTTTTTAGGTTCAGCGCCAGATTTCAAACACTTGCCATCGTTTGGACCGAGAGACCCTTATAGTATTCTTCTCCTAAATTTATAAATGTGTTCTGAGTTCCGTGTCGGATTTTAAACACTAGCCATTGTTTTGTTCAAAATTACGAATTTCGGTCCATTTTAATCGGGTGGTACGAAAATCACCCGAAAATACCCGATGAAATCGAGGACCGGGAGACCCTTATAGCATTCTTCTCCTAAATATATAACAATGCTTTAGATTCCGGGTCAGATTTCAAACACTAGCAATAGATCTTGGGTCCATTTTTGTCGACGGGTAGGAAAATCGCCCCAAAAGTCCAAATGAAATCGACGACCGAGAGACACTTATAGAATTTTTCTTCTAAATTTATAATTGTATTTCGGGTTCCATGTAAAATTTCAAACACTAGCCATCGTCTAGTTCGAAAATACGAATATCGCTCCATTTTTGTCATGTGGTACGAAAATCGCCGGAAAAGCCCAGATAAAATCGAGGACCTAGTGACCTTTATAAAATTCTTCTCCTAAATTTATGACTGAGTTTCGAGGTATGCCTTAGATTTAAAACACTAGCAATTGTCTTGTTCGAAAATACGGATTTCAGTCCATTTTTGTCGGCTGGTATGAAAATTGCCCGAAAAGTCTAGATGAAATCGAGGACTCGGAGACCCTTATAGCATTTTTCTCCTAAATTTATAACTGTGTTTCGGGATCCGTGTCAGATTTCAAACACTAGCAATAATCTTGTTCGAAAATACGGATTTCGATCCATTTTTCTTTGGGTGGTACGAAAATCACCCGAAAAGTCCAGATGAAACCAAGGACCGGGAGGCCTTGATTGCCTTGATCATATTTCAAACACTAGCCATCGTTTGGTCGGAAAAGATAGATTTCGGTCCTTTTTTTGTCGAGGGGTAAGACACCCTTATACCATCGTCGAGGACTTGCCTTCGTCGAGGACCAAGACACCCTTATAGCATTCGGGTTCTGCCTCAGATTTAAAACACTTGCCATCGTCGAGGACCAAGACACCCTTATAGCATTCTTCTCCTAAATTATAACTCTGTTTCGGATTCCGAGTTAGATTTCAAACACTAGCCATCACCTGGTCCGAAAATAAAAAGTTTGGTCCATTTTTGTCGAGGGGCACGAAAATCGCCCGAAAAGTCCAGATGAAATCGACGACCGAGAGACCCTTATAGCATTCTGCTTCTAAATTTATTACTATATTACGAGTTCCGTGTCAAATTTCAAACACTAGCCATCGTCTAGTCCGAAAATACGGATTTCAATCATTTTTAGTCTAGTGGTATGAACATTGCCTCACCGGGAAACCCTTATAGCATTATTCTTCTAAATTTATAACTGTGTTTCGGGTTCTGCATCAGATTTAAAATACTAACAATGTTCTTATTCAAAAATACGGATTTCGGTCCATTTTAATCGGGTGGTACGAAAATCTCCTGAAAAGTCCAAATGAAATCAAGGACCGGGAGACCCTTATATCATTCTTCTCCAATATTTATAACTATTTTTCGAGTTCCACGTCAGATTTCAAACACTAGCCATAATCTTTTTAGAAAAAATGGATTTCGGTACAATTTAGTTGGATTGGATGAAAATCGCCCGGAAAGTCCAGATGAAATCGAGGACCGGGAGACCCATGTAGCATTCTTCTCCAAAATTTATAACTGTGTTCGGGGTTCCGCACTAGATTTCAACCACTAGCCAAAGTTTGGTTCGAAATAACAGGTTTTAGTCAATTTTTGTCGAGGGGTACGAAAATCGCCCGAAAAGACTAGATGAAATCGAGGACTAGGAGACCCTTATAGCATTCTTCTCCTAAAATTATAACTGAGTTTCGGGTTCCGCCTTAGATTTCAAACACTAGCAATTGTCTTGTTCAAAAATACAGATTCCGGTCCATTTTTTGTCTGGTGATACGTAAAACACCAGAAAAGTCTAGATGAAATCGAGGACCGGGAGACCCTGATAGAATTCTTCTCCAAAATTTATTACTGGTTTTTAGGTTTTGCGCCAGATTTCAAAAAGTTGCCTTCGTTTGGTCCGAAAATATAGATTTTGGTTCTTTTTTGTTGAGGGGTAAGAGAATCGCCTGAAATGTCCAGGTGAAATCGAGGACCAGGAGACTCTTATAGCATTCTTCTCCTAAATTTATAATTGTGTTTTGGGCTCCGATTCAGATTTCAAACACTAGCCATCTTCTTGTTCGAAAATACGGATTTCGGTTCAATTTAGTTGGGTGGTTCGAAAATTGCCCGAAATGTCCAGATGAAATCGAGGACCAGGAGACTCTTATAGCATTCTTCTCCTAAATTTATAACTGTGTTTTGGGTTCCGCGTTAGATTTCAAACACTATCCATCGTGTTGTCCGAAAATACGGATTTCGGTCCATTTTTGTCTTGTGGTACGAAAATCGCCCGAAAAGTCTTGATGAAATTGATGACAGGGAGACCCTTGTAGCATTCTTCTCTTAAATATATAATAGTGTGTCAGGTTTCGTCTAAGATTTCAAACATTAGCCATTGTCTGGTCCGAAAATACAGATATTGGTCCATTTATGTCGAGGGTTAAGAAAATCGCCTGAAAAGTCTAGATGAAATCGAGGACCGAGAGACCATTATAGCATTCTTCTTCTAAACACGTCAGATTTCAAACACTATTCATCATCTTGTTTGAAAATACGTATATCGGTCCATTTTAGTCGGGTGGCAAGAAAATTGCCAGAAATGTCCTGATGAAATCGAGGACCAGAAGACTCTTATAGCATTTTCTCCTAAATTTATAATTGTGTCTCCGGTTCCGCGTCAAATTTCAAAAACTAGCCATCGTCTTGTTCGAAAATATGGATTTCAGCCCATTTTAGTCTGGTGGTACGAAAATTGCCTGAAAAGTCCACATGAAATCGAGGACTAGGAAAACGTTATAGCATTCTTCTCCAAAATTTATAACTGTGTTTTGGGTTCCTCGTCAAATTTCAAGCACTAGCCCTCGTTTGGTTCGAAAATACATATTTCGGTCTTTTTTTGTCGGGTGGTACGAAGATCGCCCGAAAAGTCTAGATAAAATCGAGGACAGAGATAACCTTATAGCATTCTTCTCCTAAATATATAACAGTGTTCCGGGTTCCGCGTTAGATTTAAAACACTAGCCATCTTCTGGTCCGAAAATATAGATTTTGGTCCATTTTGGTCGAGGGATACGAAAATCGCCCAAAAAGTCCAGATGAAATCGAGGACCGACATACCCTTCTAGCATTCTTCTTTTAAATCAGTAACTGTATTTCGGGTTCTGCGTCAGATTTCAAACACTAGCCATCATTTTGATCACAAATACGGATTTCTATCCATTTTATTCAGGTGGTTCAAAAATACCAATTTCGATCCATTTTATTCAGGCGAGTTTCGTACGCCTCGACAAAAATGGACCATAATCTGTATTTTCAAACAAAACAATGGCTAGTGTTTGAAATCTGACGCGAAACAAGAAACACTGGTATATATTTAGGAGAAGAATGTTAAAAGGGTCTCTCGGTCTTCAATTTCATCTGGACTTTTCGGGCGATTTTCGTACCACCCGAAAAAAATCGATAGACATTTGTTTTTTCGAACCAGACGATGGTTAGTTTTTTAAATCTGACATGGAACCCGAAATATTGTTATAAATTTAGGAGAAGAATGCAATAAGGGTTTCTTGGTGCTCGATTTCGTTTGGACTTTTTAGGCGATTTTCGTACAACTTGACAAAAATGGACTGAAATCTGTATTTTCGGACCACACAATGGCTTGTATTAGAAATGTGATGCGGAACCAAAACACAGTA
Organism: Cicer echinospermum; assembly: GCA_002896215.2. Taxonomy (NCBI): domain Eukaryota; kingdom Viridiplantae; phylum Streptophyta; class Magnoliopsida; order Fabales; family Fabaceae; genus Cicer; species Cicer echinospermum. The sequence goes on along the minus strand of PGTU02000006.1, from coordinate 8,307,392 downwards.
AGAAATTTAGGAGAAGAATGCTAAAAGAGACTTCTGGTCCTCGATTTCGTCTACACATTTCGGGAGATTTTCGTACCACCAAATTAAAATGGATTGATATCCGTTTTTTCGAACAAGACGATGGATAGTTTTTGAAATCTGATGCGGAACTCGAAACACAGTTATAAATTTAGAAGAATAATGCTATAAGGGTCTCTCGGTCCTCGATTTCATCTGAAATTTTCGGGCGAGTTTCGTACCACCCGACTAAAATGGACCAAAATTCGTAATTTCGAACAAGACGATGGCTAGTGTTTGAAATCTGATATGAAAACCGAAAAATAGTTATACATGTAGAAGTAGGATGCTATAAGGGACTTTCGATCCTCGATTTCATCTGGGCTTTTTAGGCGATTTTCATATCCCTCGACAAAAATTGACAAAATCAATATTTTCGGACAAGACGATAGCTAGTGTTTAAAATCTGGTGCAAAATCCGAAACACTGTTATATATTAAGGAGAAGAATAATATAAAGGTCGCTCAGTCCTCGATTTTATCTAGAGTTTTCGTGGGATTTTCGTAACACACAACAAAAATGGACTGAAATCTGTATTTTCGAACAACACGATGGATAGTGTTTGAAAACATACGTGGAAGCCGAAACACAATTATAAATTTAGGAGAAGAATGCTATAAGAGTTTCCTGGTCCTCGATTACATCTGGACATTTCAGGCTATTTTCTTACCACCCGACTAAAATGGACAGATATCCGTATTTTCGAACAAGATGACGGCTATTGTTTAAAATCTACGCGGAAACCGAAACACAATTATAAATTTAAAAGAAGAATGCCATAAGGATCTCTCGGTCCTCGATTTCATCTGGACTTTTGGGACGATTTTTGAACAAGACGATGGATAGTGTTCGAAAACTGACGCGAAACCCGAAACATAGTTATAAATTTAGGAGAAGAATGCTATAAAAGTCTAATGTTCCTCGATTTCATCTAGACATTTCGGGAGATTTTTGTACCACCTGACTAAAATGGACTGATATTTGGGTTTTTTAACAAAATGATGGCTAGTGTTTGAAATCTGCACGGAACCCGCAACACAGTTACAAATTTAGAAGAACAATGCTATAACGGTCTGTCGGTCCTCAATTTCATCTTGAATTTTCATGAGATTTTTGTATCCCTCTACAAAAGTGGACCAAAATCTGTATTTTCGGACCAAACAATGGCTAGTGTTTGAAATCTGATACGGAACCCGATCACTGTTATATATTTAGGAGAAGAATTCTATAAGGGTCTCCCGGTCCTCGATTTCATCTCAACTATTTGGCGATTTTTGTACTACCTGACAAAAATGGACCAAAATCCGTATTTTCGAACAAGACGATGGATAGTGTTTGAAATCAGATCCGGAAACCGAAACACATTTATAAATTAAAAGAAGAATCCTATAAGGGACAATAGGTCCTCAATTTCATCTGAACTTTTCGGCCGAGTTTCTTACCCCTCGACAAAAATGGACCAAAATCTGTATTTTCAAATTAGATAATGGCTAGTGTTTGTAATCTGACGCGCAACCCGAAACACTATTATATATTTAGGAGAAGAATGTTAAAAGGGTCTCTCGGTTTTCGATTTCATCTAGAATTTTCAGGCGATTTTCGTACCACCCGACAAAAATGGACCGAAATCCATTTTATCGAACCAGACGATGGTTAGTTTTTTAAATCTGACGCGACACCCGAAATACAATTATAAATTTAGGAGAAGAATGCAATAAGGGTTACCCAAAACGATGGATAGTATTTGAAATTTGACGCGGAACACAAAACACAATTATATATTTAGGAGAAGAATGCTATATTTAGTTATAAATTTAGAAGAAGAATTCTATAAGGGTCTCTCGATCCTTGATTTCATATGGACTTTTTGGGGGGTTTTATTACTCCTCGACAAAAATTGACCAAAATCTGTATTTTTGGACCAAACGATCGCAAGTGTTTGAAATCCAACGCGGAACCCAAAATACTGTTATAATATTAATGAGAGAATGATATAAGGCTCCTCAATCCTCGATTTCATCTGGACTTTTTGGGCAATTTTCGTACCACACGACAAAAATGGACCGAAATCCGTATTTTCAAACCCGAAACACTATTATATATTTAGGAGAAGAATGTTGTAAGGGTCTCTCTGTCCTCGATTTCATTTGAACATTTCAGGCGATTTTTGTACCACACCACAAAAATGGACTAAAATCTGTATTTTTGGACCAGACGAGGGCTAGTGTTCCAAATTTGACGCTGAACCCAAAACACAGTTATAAATTTTGGAGAAGAATGCTATAAGGGTATCCCGGTCCTCGATTTCATTGGACTTTTCGGGCAATTTTCTTGCCACCCAACTAAAATGGATGGATATACGTATTTTCGAACAAGATGATGAATAATGTTTGAAATCTGACGTGGAACCCGAAACGCATTTATAAATTTAGACGAAGAATGCTATAAGGGTCTCTCGGTCCTCGATTTCATCTGGACTTTTCGGGCGATTTTTGTACCCCTCGACACTAATTGACCAATATTTGTATTTTCTGACCACATGATGGCTAAGGTTTGAAATCTGCACGGTACCTAAAACATTGTTATATATTTAATAGAATAATTCTATAAGGGTCTCCAGGTCTTCGATTTCATCTAGACTTTTCGGGAGATTTTATTACACACGACAAAAATGGACCGAAATCCATATCTTTGAACAAGACGATGGATAGTGTTTAAATTCTAATGCTATAAGAGTCTCCTGGTCCTCGATTTCATCTGGACATTTCGAGCAATTTTCGAACTACCCGACTAAATGGGACTTAAATCCATATTTTCGAACAAGACGGTGGCTAGTGTTTGAAATCTTCCAGGGAACCCGAAACACGGTTATAAATTTAGAAGAAGAATGCTATAAGGGTATCTCGGTCCTCGATTTCATATGGACTTTTCGGGCGAGTTTCGTACCCCCCAACAAAAATTGAGAAAAATATGCATTTTCGTACTAGAGGTTGGCTAGTGTTTGAAATCTGACACGGAACCCGAAACACGGTTATATATTAAAGAGAAGAATGCTATAAGGGTTTTCGGGTCCTCCATTTTCATCTGTATTTTCGGACCAGAAGAAGGCTAGTGTATGAAATTTGACGCTGAACTTGAAATACTGTTATAAATTTAGGAAAAGAATGCTATAATGGATTCCTGGTCTCGATTTCATCTGGACTTTTCGGACGATTTTCGTACCAGCAGACAAAAATTGAAAGAAATCTTTATTTTCGAATAAGACTATGGTTAGTGTTTGAAATCTGACGCGGAACCCTAAACACAATTATAAATTTAGGAGAAGAATACTATAAGATACTCATGGTCCTCGATTTCATTTGGACATTTCAGGCGATTCTGTACCACCTGACTAAAATGGACCAAAATTCGTATTTTCGAACCAGATGATGGCTAGTGTCTGATATCTGACGCGGAAATCGAAACACAGTTATAAATTTAGAAGAAGAATTCTATAAGTGTCTCCAGGTCAAAAATTCTATTCGGGGATTTTCACACTCCTCGCCAAAAATTGACCAACATTTGTATTTTTGGATCTGACGGTTGCAAGTGTTTGAAATCTAATGTGGAACCCAAAACACTGTTATATATTAATGATAAGAATGATATTAGGCTCGCTCAATCCTCGATTTCATCTGGACTTTTCGGGCGATTTTTGTACCACACGACAAAAATTGACCAAAATCCGTATTTTTTAACCCGAAACACTGTTATATATTTAGGAGAAGAATGCTGTAAGGGTCTCTCGGTCATCGATTTCATATGGACTTTTAGGGCGATTTTTGTACAACCCGACAAAAATGGACCAAAATCTTTATTTTCAGACCAGACGGGGGCTGGTGTTCCAAATTTGACGCGGAAACCAAAACACAGTTATAAATTTTGGAGAAGAATGCTATAATGGTCTCCCGGTTTCGATTTCATTTGGACTTTTAGGGCAATTTTCGTGCCACCGGACTAAAATGGACCGATATACGTATTTTCGAACAAGATGAAGAATAGTGTTTGAAAACTGACGTGGAACCCGTAACACATTTATAAATTTAGATGAAGAATGCTATAAGGGTCTCTCAGTCATCGATTTAATCATGACTTTTCGGGCGATTTTCGTACCCCTCGACAAAAATGGAACAATATCTGAATTTTCTGATCAGACGATGGCTAACGTTTGAAATCTGCACGGTACCTGAAACACTGTTATATATGTAGGAGAATAATGCTATAAGGGTCTTCAGGTCCTCGGTTTCATCTAGACTTTTTGGGCGATTTTTGTACCATGCGATAAAAATGGACCGAAATCCATATCTTCAAACAAGACGATGGATAGTCTTTAAAATCTAACGCAGAACCGGAAACACAGTTATAAATTTTGGTGAAGAATCTTATAAGAGTCTCCTGGTCCTCGATTTCATCAAGACATTTCGGGCAATTTTTGAACCACCCGACTAAGTGGGACGGAAATCCATATTTTCGAAAAAGATGATGGCTAGTGTTTGAAATCTTCTGTGTAACCCGAAACAAGGTTTTAAATTTAGAAGAAGAATGTATAAGGGTATCTCGGTCCTCAATTTTATATGGACTTTTCGGGCGAGTTTCATACCCCTCAACAAAAATTGACAAAAATATGTATTTTCGGACTAGACGATGGCTAGTGTTTGAAATCTGACACGGAACCCGAAACACAGTTATATATTAAGAAGAAGAATGTTATAAGGGTTTCCCGTTCCTCGATTTCATTTGTACTTTTGGATCGATTTTCGTAACACCTAACAAAAATGGACCGTAATCTGTATTTTCAGAGCAAAAGAGGGCTAGTGTTTGAATTTTGTCGCGGAACTTGAAATATTGTTAAAAATTTAGGAGAAGAATGCTATAATGGATTCCCGGTCTCGATTTCATCTGCACTTTTCGGGTGAATTTCGTACCACCAAACAAAATTTGAAAGAAATATGTATTTTCCAACAAGACGATGGTTAGTGTTTGAATTCTGACGTTGTGAAGATATTATCAGGACTTTTGTATCAAAACTAGTGGTATTATAGGGAATCTAAAACACATTTATGAATTTAGGAGAATAGTGCTTTAAGGTTCTCCTGGTCCTCGATTTCATCTGGACTTTTCGGGCGATTGTCGTTCCACCCCACTAAAATGGACCAAAATCCGTATTTTTGAACAAGACGATGGCTTGTGTTTGTATTTTGACGCGGAACCTGAAACACAATTATAAACTTTGGAGAAGAATGATATAAGGGTCTCACGGTCCTCGATTTCATCTGGACTTTTCAGGCAATGTTCGTACCACCCGACCAAAGTGGACATAAATTCGTATTTTCGGACCATAAAATGGCTAGGATTTGAAATCTGACACTGAACCCGAAACACAGTTATAAATTTTGGAGAAAAATGCTATAAGGATCTCCAGGTCCTCGATTTGATGTGGATTTTTCTGGCAATTTTCGTACCATCCAGCCAAAATAGACCGAAATCCGTATTTTTCGGACCAGACCATGGCTAGTGCTTGAAATCTGAGGCAGAACCTGAAACACATTTAATCTTTTTGGAGAAGAATGCTATAAGGGTCTTCCGGTCCTCGATTTCATCTGGTCTTTTGGGGCGATTTTCATACCACCCGACAAAAATGGATCGAAATCTGTATTTTTGAACAAGACGATGGATAGTGTTTGAATTCTGACGCAGAAACTCAAACACAATTTTAAATTTTGGAGAAGAATGATACAAGGGTCTCCTGGTCCTTGATTTCATCTGGACTTTTCGTTCGATTTTCGTACCTCCTAAAAAATGGACCGAAATTCGTATTTTCAAACAAAACAATAGTTAGTGTTTGAAATCTGGCCCGAAACCCGAAACACAGTTATAAATTATGGAGAAGAATGCTATAAGGGTCTCTCGGTCCTCGATTTCATCTGGAATTTTTGGGCGATTTTCATACCACTTGACTAAAATAAACCTAAATTCGTATCTTTGAACAAGATTATAGCTAGTGTTTGAAATCTGACGCGTAACCTGAAACACAATTATAAATTTTGGAGAAGAGTGCTATAAGGGTCTTCAGGTCCTCGATTTCATCTGGATTTTATGGACGATTTTCGTACCACCCGACTAAAATGGACCAAAATCTGTATTTGCAAACAGAACGATGGTTTGGCTTTTGAATCTGACACGCAACCCGAAACACAGTTATAAATTTTGGAGAAGAATGTTATAAGGGTATCTCGTACATATGACAAAAATGGACCGAAATTCGTATTTTCGAACAAGCAATGGATACTGTTTAAAATCTTACGCGGAAACCGAATCACATTTATAAATTTGGGAGAATAATCCTACAAGAGTCTCATGGTCCTTGATTTCATGTAGACTTTTCGGGCTATTTTCTTACAAGACGATGGCTAGTGTTTGAAATCTGGCGAGGAACCCGAAACAAAGTTATAAATTTTGGGAAGAATGCTATAATGGTCTCTCGCTGTTCTCGATTTCATTTGGTCTTTTCGGGCTGAAATTTGTCGCGGAACCAGAATGGTATCTTGGTCCTCGATTTCACCGGGACATTTCGAGCTATTTTCGTACCACCCGACTTAAATGGACCGAAATCCGTATTTTCGAACAAGACGATGGCTAGTGTATGAAATCTGTCGCGCAACCCGAAAGAAACTTATAAATTAGAAGAAAAATGATATAATAGACTCTCAGTCTTCAATTTCATCTGGACTTTTCGGGTGATTTTCGTACCCGTCGACAAAAAAGGACCAAAATCAGTATTTTCAGACCCGACGATGGCTAGTGTTTGAGATCTGGCGCAGAACCCGAAACACAGTTATAAATTTTGGAGAAGAATGCTATAAGGGTCTCCCGGTACTCGATTTCATCTGGACTTTTTGGGCAATTTTTGTACCACCCAACAAAAATGGACCATAGTCCGTAGTTTCGGACCAAATGATGGTTAGTGTTTGAAATATAATCAAAGAACCCGAAAAGAGTTATAAATTTAGGAGAAGAATGCTATAAGGGTCTCCTGGTCCTCGATTTCAACTAGATTTTCCAGCGATTTTTGTATCACCAGACAAAAATCGATCGATGGGTAGTGTTTGAATTCTGATGCGGAACCCGAAACACAATAATAATTTTTGAAGAAGAATGCTATAAGGGTTTCCTGGTCCTCGATTTATAAAAATAGACCAAAAATCGTATTTTCGGACCTGACGATGGCTAATGTTTGACATCTGACGCGGAACCCAAAACACAATTATAAATTTTGAAGAAGAATGCTATAATGGTCTCTCGGCCCTCGATTTCATATGGACTTTTCGGGTTATTTTCGTACAACCCAACTAAAATGGACCGATTAACAATTATAAATTTAGAAGAAGAATTCTATAAGGGCCATTTGGTCCCCAATTTCATTTGGACTTTTCATGCGATTTTCGTACCCATCGACGATAATGGACCAAATTCTGTATTTTCGGACAAGACGATGGCCAATGTTTGACATCAGATGTGGAATCTGAAAGACAATTATAAATTTAAGAGAAGAATGTTATAATAAGAGTCTTCTAGTCCTTGATTTCATATGGACCTTTCGGGCGATTTTCGTACCCCTCAGCAAAAAAGGACCAAAATCAGTATTTTCTGACCAGGCGATGGCTAGTGTTTGAAATCTGGCGCGTGACCCGAGACACATTTATAAATTTTGGAATAGAATGCTATAAGGGTCTCCCTGTCCTCGATTTCATCTGGACTTTTCTGGCGATTTTCGTACCACCAAACAAAAATGGACCAAAGTCCGTAGTTTCAGACCAAACGATGGTTAGTGTTTGAAATCTGACGCAGAACCCGAAATAAAGTTATAAATGTATGAGAAGAATGCTATAAGGGTCTCGTGGTCCTTGATTTCATCTGGTCTTTTCGGGAGATTTTGGTACCACCCGACAAAAATAGACCGAAAATCGTATTTTTGGACCACACGATGGCTAGTGTTTGAAATCTGGCACGTAACCCGAAACACAGTTATAATTTTGGAGAAGAATGCTATAATGGTCTCCTGGTCTTTGATTTAATATGGAGTTTTTGGGTGATTTTTGTACCACCCGACTAAAACGGATCGAAATCCGTATTTTCAAACAAGACGATGGCTAGTGTTTCGAATCTAACGCGGACCCGAAACACAGTTATAAATTTAGAACAAGAATTCTATAATGGTCTCCTGGTCCTCGATTTCATTTGGACTTTTTGGGCAACTTTCGTACCCATCGACGATAATGGACAAACATCTGTACTTTCGGACTAGACGATGGCAAGTGTTTGAAATATGGCCCGGAACCCGAAACAAAGTTATAAATTCTAGGGAAGAATACTATAATGGTCTCCCGGTCCTTAATTTCAATTGGACTTTCGGGCGACTTTCGTACCCCTTGAAAAAAATATACCAAAATCTGTATTTTCAGACCAGACGATGACTGGTGTTTGAAGTCTGGTGCGGAACCTGAAACATTGTTATAAATTTTAGAGAAGAATGTTATAAGAGTCTCTTAGTCCTTGATTTCATTGGGACTTTTCAGGCGATTTTCGTACCACTAGACAAAAATGGACCGAAATCGGGTGGTACGAAAATTCTCGATTTCATCTAGACTTTTCAGGCAATTTTTGTACCACCCGACAGAAATGGAACGAAATTCGTATTTTTAGACCAAATGATGGCTAATGTTCAAAATATGACCGAAAACACAATTATAAATTTAGGAGAAGAATGCTATTTAATTATAACATTTTTGACAACTCTATTTTATTAAATGTTATTATTATATTCGTTTTATAGTTTTACTACAAAACGAAGATAATAATAACGTATAATAAAACAGAGTTGTCAAATAAATAAAAAATTATTAATTTATTTGATAATTATTTTTTATTATATGTTATTATTATCTTCATTTTAAACTTTAAAAGGAAGATAATAATAACATATGATAAAATAGAATTATCAAATAAATTAATAATTACATATTTATTTGACAACTCTATTTTATTATATGTCATTATTATCTTCGTTTAATAATTTTACTTCATAACGAAGATAATAATAACATATAACAAAATTGAGTTTGTAAAATAAATAAGTAATTATTATTATTTTATTTGACAACTCTATTTTATTATATGTTATTATTATCTTTGTTATGAAATAAACCATAAAACGAAGATAATAATAACATTAAATAAAATAGAGTTGTCAAAAAATGTAATACTTAAATATTTATTTGGCAACACTATTTTATTATATACTATTACTATCTTCGTTTTGTATTTAATTTACAACTGGATTTTGTTATATTTATTATTATTTTCGTTATTTAGTACAATAACAAAACGAAAATAATAAAAACATATTAAAAAAATTCAGTTGTCAAATAAAAATGTAATTATTACATTATTTGACAACTCTATTTTGTTATATGTTATTATTTACTTCGTTAAAACTTATTTGTTTGACAACTCTATTTTATTATATGTTATTATTATCTTAGTTACGACGTAGAACTACAAAATTGAGTTGTTAAATAAACAAATAATTACATATTTATTTGACAACTCTATTTTAATATATGTTATTATCATCTTCATTATGAACTAAAACTATAAAACAAATATAATAACCATATATAACAAAATAGAGTTGTCATATAAATATATAATTATTACTTGATTAGGCAAATCTATTTTATTATATGTTTCTATTATATTTGTTATAAAGTACAACTACATGACATAGATAATAGTATCATATAATAAAATAGAGTTGTCAAATAAAGTAGTAATTACATATTTATATGATAACTCTATTTTATTATATGTTATTATTATCTTCGTTTTGAGTTGTAATAAATAATGTTTTGTTATTACTTTATTTGAGAACTCTATTTATTATATGTTATTATTATCTTTGTTATGAAGTAAAACTATAAAACAAAGATAATAATAACATATAATAAATAAGAGTTGACAACTCTATTTTATTAAATGATATTACTATGTTTGTTATGTTGTCAAGCCTTAAAAGACGATAATAATAATATATAATAAAATAGAATTATCAAATATATTAATAATTACATATTTATTTGACATCTCTATTTTATTATATGTTATTATTATCTTCGTTTTGTAGTTGTACTAAATAACGAAAATAATAATAACATATAACAAAATTTAGTTGTAAAATTAATATGTAATTATTACTTTATTTGACAAACTCTATTTTATTATATGTTATTATTGTCTTCTTTATGTAGTAAAACTATAAAACGAATATAATAATAACATTTAATAAAATAGAGTTGTCAAATAATGTAATAATTAAAAAGCATTCTTCTCTTAAATTTATAATTGTGTTTCGGGTCATATTTTGAACATTAGCCATCATTTGGTCTAAAAATACGAATTTCGTTCCATTTTTGTCTGGGGGTACGAAAATAGCCTGAAAAGTCTAAATGAAATCGGGGATTTTCGTACCACCCGATTTCGGTCCATTTTTGTCGGGTGGTACCAAAATCTCCTGAAAAGTCCCGATGAAATAGAGGACTCAGAGTCTCTTATAACATTCTTCTCCAAAATTTATAACTATGTTTTAGGTTACGCGCCAGATTTCAAACACTAGTCATCGTTTTGTCTGAAAATACAGATGTTGGTCCATTATTGTCGATGGGTAGGAAAGTCTCTCGGAAAGTCTAAATGAAATCGAGGACCGGGAGACCTTTATAGAATTTTTGTTCTAAATTTATAATTGTGTTGCGGGTTCCACATTAGTTTTGAAACACTAGCTATCGTCTTGTTCGAAAATACGGATTTCGGTCCTTTTTAGTCGGGTGGTACGAAAATCGCCAGAAAAGTCTAGATGAAATCGAAAACCCAGAGACCATTATAGCATTCTTCTCCAAAATTTATAACTTTGTTTTGGGTTATGCGCCAGTATTTCACACATTAGTATTCGTCTGGTCCAAAAATACGATTTTCGGTCTATTTTTGTCGGGTGGTGCAAAAATTGCCCGCAAAGACAAGATGAAATCGAGGACCAGGATACCCTTATAGCATTCTTGTCCAAAATTTATAATTGTGTTTCGGGTTCCGCATCAGATTTTAAACACTACACATCGTCTTGTAAGAAAATACGGATTTTGGTCAATTTTTGTCGGGTGATACAAAAATCCCACGAAAAGTCTAGATGAAATCGAGGACCGGGAGACCCTTATAACATTCTTCTCCAAAATTTATAACTGTGGTTCAGGTTCCGCTTCAAAATTCAAACACTAGCCATCGTTTGGTCCGAAAATAAAGATTTCGGCATATTTTTGTCGATGGGTACGAAAATCGACTGAAAAGTCCAGATGAAATCGAGGACAGGATGACCCTTACAACATTCTTCTCCATAATTTAAAACTGTGTTTCAGTTTCAGTGTCCGAATTCAAACACTAGCCATCGTCTTGTTCGAAAATACGGCTTTCGGTCCATTTTAGTCGGGTGGTATGAAAATATCCCTAAAAGTCCAATTGAAATCGAGGACTAGGAGACCCTTATAGCATTCTTCTCCAAGATTTATAAGTATATTTAACGTTCCGCGTCCAATTACAAACACTAGCCCTTGTCTGGTCCGGAAATACTGATTTCGGGTTCCGTGTAAGATTTCCAACACTATCCCTCGTCTGGTTTGAAAATACAGATTTCGGTAATTTTTTTTCGAGGGTTACGAAAATTGTTCGATAGTCCAGATGAAATCGAGGACCGAGAGACCCTTATAGCATTCTTCTCCAAAATTTATAACTGTGTTCCGGGTTATGTGTAAGATTTCAAACACTAACCATCGTTTTGTTCGAAAATATAGTGTTTGGTTTAATTTAGTATGGTGGTACGAAAATCGTCCAAAAAGTCAAGATCAAATCGTCGATCGAAAGACCTTTATAGCATTCTTCTCAAAAATTTATGATAATGTTTTAGGTTCCACGACAGATTTCAAACACTAACCATCGTTTTGTTCGAAAATACGAATTTCGATCCATTTTAGTCGTGTGGTACGAAAATCGCCATAAAAGACCAGATGAAATCGAGGACCGGGAAACCCTTATAGAATTCTTTTGGTCCTCAATTTCATCTGGATATTTTGGGCGATTTTTGTTCCACCTGACTCAAATGAATCCAAATCCGTATTTTCAAACAAGATGATGGCTAGTGTTTGAAATAGAGGACCGAGTCAGTATTTCGGTTCTCGAGTCAGATTTCAAACACTAGCCATCATCTTGTTTGAAAATACGGATTTGGATTCATTTGAGTCATGTGGAACAAAAATCGCCCAAAATATCCAGATGAAATCGAGGACCAAAAGAATTCTATAAGCGTCTCCTGGTCCTCGATTTCACATGGCCTTTTCGGGAGATTTTCGTATCACCTAACAAAAATGGATTGAAATTCGTATTTTCGGACCAGACGATGGCTAGTGTTTAAAATTTGACATGGAATCCAAAACACTGTTATATATTTAGGAGAAGAATGCTATATGGTATCCCAGTACTCGATTTCATCTGGACTTTTCGGGCGATTTTCATACGATCCAAACAAAATGGACCGAAATCCGTATTTTCAAAAAAGACTATGGCTTGTGTTTGAAATTTGACGCGGAACCCGAAACACAGTTATAAATTTTGGAGAAGAATGATATAAGGGTCTCCCGGTCCTAGATTTCATCTTGACTTTTCTAGCTACTTTCGTATTACCAGACTAAAATGGACCAAAATCCATATTTTCGAACAAGACGATTGTTAGTGTTTAAAATCTGATGCAGAACACGAAACATAGTTATCAATTTAGAAGAAGAATGCTATAAGGGTCCCTTGGTCCTTGATTTCACCTAGACTTTTCGGGCGATTTTCGTACTAACCGATTGAAATGGACCAAAATCCGTATTTTTGTACAAGACGATGGACTAAAATCTGTACTTTACGGGTGATTTTCTTATCCTTCGAAAAAAATGGACTAAAATCTATTATTAGGATTAGACGATGGCTAGTGTTTGAAATCCGATGCAGAATCCGAAACACTATTATAAATTTAGAAGAAGAATGTTGTTAGGGTCTCCCAGTCCTCGATTTCATCTGGACTTTTCAGGTGATTTTCGTACCACTCGACAAAAATGGACCGAAATCCGTATTTTAAGACCAGACAATGGCTAGTGTTTAAAATCGGTCATAGAGCCCAAAAAACAGTTATAAATTTACAGAAGAATTCTTTAAAGGTCTCTAGGTCCTCGATTTCATATGAACTTTTCAGGCAATTTTCGTACCACCCGACCAAAATAGACAGAAATCCGTATTTTCGGACAAGACAATGGCTAGTGTTTGAAATTTGATACGGAACTCGAAACACAGTTATAAATTTTGGAGAAGAATGCTATAAGGGTCTCTAGGTCCTCGATTTGTTCTGGACTTTTCGGGCAATTTTCTTACCACCAGACCAAAATGGAACGAAATCCGTATTTTCGGAACAGACGATGGCTAGTGTTTGAAATCGGACGTAGAACTCGAAACAAAATTAAAGTTTTTGGAGAAGAATGCTATATGGGTCTCCCAGTCCTTGATTTCATCTGGACTTTTCGGTCGATTTTCGTACCACCCGACTAAAATGGACCGAAATTCGTATTTTCGAATAAAATAATGTTTGTGTTTGAAATTTGGCACGGAACCCAAAACACACTTATATATTTTTGAGGAAAAATGCGATTAGGGTCTCCCGGTCCTCGATTACATTTCGACTTTTTGGGCGATTTTTATACCACCTGACTAAAATGGACTTAAATTCGTATTTTCGAACAAGACTATGGCAAGTGTTTGATATCTGACATGAAACCTGAAACACAGTTATAAATTTAGAAGAAGAATGTTGTAAGGGTTTCCCCGTCCTCGATTTCATTTGGACTTTTTGAGAAATTTTCGTAGCAACAAACAAAAATGAACTCAAATTCGTATTTTCGGACCAAACGATGGATACTGTTTAAAATTTGGCGCGAAGTCAGAAAAACAGTTATAAATTTTGGAGATTAATGCTATAAGGGTCTCCTGGTCCTCAATTTCATCTAGACTTTTCGAGCTATTTTCGTACCACCCGACTAAAATGGACCGAAATTCGTAACTTCAAACAAAACGACGGTGAGTGTTTGAAATCTGCCGCGGAACCGAAACACAATTATATATTTTGGAGAATAATCCAATAAGATTCTCCTGGTCCTCGATTTCATCTGGATTTTTTGGACAACTTTTGTACACTCGACAACAATGGACCAAAATCTGTATTTTCGAACAAAACGATGGTTTGTGTTCGGAATCTGACATGGAACCCGAAACACAGTTTTAAATTTAGGAGAAGAATGCTATAAGGGTTTCTTGAACACATGAAAAAAAATGGACCCAAATTCGTATTTTCGAACAACAAATGGATAGTGTTTGAAATCTGATGCGGAACCCGAATCACATTTATAAATTTAGGAGAATAATGCTATAAGAGTCTCTTGGTCCTCGATTTCATCTAGACTTTTCGGGGTATTTTCGTACAAGACGATGGCTAGTGTTTGAAATCTGACGCGGAACCCGAAACCAAGTTATATATTTTGGTCAAGAATGCTATAATGGTCTCGCGGTCCTCAATTTAATTTGGACTTTTCGAATGATTTTCGTACCCCTCGAATAAAGATGGACCAACATCTGTATTTTCAGACCAGGCGATGGCTAGTGTTACAAATCTGGCGCGAAACTTGAAACATAGTTATAAATTTTAGAGAAGAATGCTATAAGGGTCTCTCGGTCCTCGATTTCATCAGGACTTTTCGAGCGATTTTCATACCGCCAGACTAAAATTGACCAAAATCCGTATTTTCAAACAAGACGATGGCTAGTGTTTGAAATATGACGTGGAACTCAAAAGATGATTAAAAAATTAGAAGAAGAATGATATAAGGGACTCTCACTCCAGAAAAAAGGCCAAATCAGTATTTTCAGACCAGACGATGGCTAGTGTTTGAAATCTGGCGTAGAATACAAAACACAGTTATAAATTTGGGAGAAGCATGCTATAAGAGTCTCCTGGTACTCTAGTTCATATGGACTTTTTGGGCAATTTTCGTACCACCCGACAAAAAATACACCAAATAATATAATAACGTATAATAAAACAGAGTTATCAAATAAATATATATTATTAATTTATTTGATAATTATATATTGTGTTAAAAGTTATTATTATCTTCATTTTAAAGGTTGACTGCATAACGAAGATAGTAATATCATTTAATAAAATAGAGTTGTCAAATAAATATGTAATTATTACTTTTTTTTGACAACTCTAATTTATTATATGTTATTGTTATCTTCGTTTTATAGTTTTACTTGATAACAAAGATAATAATGACATATAATAAAATAGAGTTGTCAAATAAAGTAATAATTACATATTTCTTTTACAACTCATTTTTGTTATATGTTATTATTATTTTCGTTATTTAGTACCACTACAAAACGAAGATACTAATAACATATAATAAAAAAGAGTTGTCATATAAGTATGTAATCTTATTACTTTATTTGACAACTCTATTTTATTATATGATATTATTATATTTGTCATGTAGTTGTACTTTATAACGAAGATAATAGTAACATATAATAAAATAGAGTTGTCTAATCAAGTAATAATTACGTATTTATTTGACAACTCTATTTTGTTATATATTGTTATTATCTTTGTTTTATAGTTTTTTTTTTCATAATGAAGATGATAATAACATATAATAAAATAGAGTTGTCAAATAAATTGTATTTATTTGTTTATTTGACAACTCAATTTTGTTCTATGTTATTATTATCATGGTTTTATAGTTCTACGTCATAACTAATATAATAATAACATATAATAAAACAGAGTTGTCAAACAAATAAGTTATAACGAAGTTAATAATAACATATAACAAAATAGAGTTGTTAAAATAAAGTAATAATTACATTTTTATTTGCAACTCAATTTTCTTATATGTTTTTATTATTTTTGTGTTATAATTGTACTAAATAACGAAAATAATAATAACATATAACAAAATCAAGTTGTAAATTAAATACAAAACGAAGATAATAATAGTATATATTAAAATGGTGTTGTCAACTAAATATTTAAGTATTACATTATTTGACAACACTATTTTATTTAATGTTATTATTATCTTCGTTTTATAGTTTTATTTCATAATAAAGATAATAATAACATATAGTAAAATAGAGTTGTCGAATAAAATAATAATTACTTATTTATTTTACAACTCAATTTTTTATATGTTATTATTATCTTCGTTATAAAGTAAAACTATAAAACAAAGATAATAATAACATATAATAAAATAGAGTTGTCAAATAAATATGTAACTATTAATTTATTTAATAATTCTATTTTAACATATAATAATAACATATAATGAAGATAGTAATAAGATATAAATAAAAAGAGTTGTCAACTAAATATGTAATTATTACTTTATTTCACAACTCTATTTAATTATATTTTTAGTATTGTCTTCGTTATGAATTACAACTATATAACAAAAATAATAATAACATAAAATATAGTAGAGTTGTCAAATAAATTAATAATTAAGTACATATTTATTTGATAAACTCAATTTTATTATATGTTATTATTATTTTCGTTACGTAGTAAAACAATAAAACGAAGATAATAATAACATATAATAAAATAGAGTTGTCAAATGATTAATTATTTCATATTTTATTTGACAACTCAATTTTATTATATTATTATCTTTATTATTAAGTTTAATTATAAACGAAGATAATAATAATATATAATAAAATAGAGTTGTCAACTCTAAACCTTAAACCTTAAACTAGACCCTTAAAATAGAGTTGTCAACGAAGATAATAATAATATATAATAAAATTTATAAATCCTAAACCTTAAACTCTAAACCTTAATCCCTAAACGTGATTTCTTAAACCCTAAACACCCTAACACACTAAACCCTAATAAAATAAAGATGTTATTATTACTTTATTTGACATCTCTATTTTTTTTTATATGTTATTATTATATATTTGTTATATAGTAAAACTATAAAACGAAGATAATATAACATATTTTAAATTAGAGTTGCCAAATAAAGTAATAATTTACATATTTATTTGACAACTCTATTTTATTATATGTTACGGATTTTAGTCCTTTTTGTCGGGTAGTACGAAAATCGCCCAAAAAGTTCTGATGAAAATGAGGAGCGGGAGAGACTTTTAGCATGCTTCTCCTAAATTTATAATTATGTTTCAGGTTAAATTTCAACACCCAGCCGTCGTCTTGTCAGAAAATACAAAATTTTACTCCATTTTGTTAGGTGGTATGAAAGTCGCCTGAAATGTCCAGATGAAATCGAGGACCAGAAGACCCTTATAGCATTTTTCTCCTAAATTTGTAACTGTGTGTCGGGCTCGTCGTCATATTTCAAACACTAGCCATCGTTTGAACTAAAAATACAAATTTCAGTCCATTTTTGTTATGAAGTACAAAAATCTCCCGAGAAGTCCAAATGAGATCGAGGACCTAGAGCCATGTTCTGGTCCAAAATTACAGATTTTTGTCGAGTGGTACGATAGTCGCCAAGAAGTCCAAATGAAGTCGAGGTTTGGAAGTATCTTATAGAATCTTCTCCTACATTTAAGACTGTGTTTCGGGTTCCGTGTCAGATTTCAAACACTAGCCATCATCAAGTCCGAAAATACGGTTTTCGGTCTATTTTTGTTGTTTGGTATGATTTTCAAACCTACCAATAAGATTTCAAACCCTAGCCATCATCTTGTACAAAAATAAGAATTTTGGTCAATTTTTGTCAGGTGGTACGATTTTCACCCGAAAAGTCAAGATGATATCGAGGACTGTGAGACCTTTGTAGCATTCTTCACCTAAATTTAAAATTGTGTTTCGGGTTCGAGTTTTGTATTAGATTTCAAACACTATCCATCGTCTGGTTCATAAATATCGATTTCGTTCTATTTTGTCAGGTGGAACAAAAAATCGCCTGAAAAGTCCATATGAAATCGAGGATCAGGAGACCCTTTTAGCATTCTTCTCCTAAATTTTTAATTGTATTTTGGGTCAGATTTCAAATACTAGCCATCGTCTAGTACGAAAATACGAAATTCGGTCCATTTTTTGGGTGGTAGGAAAATCGCCCGAAAGGTCTAAATGAAATCGAGACTGGGGACCCTTATATCATTCTGGTCCTAAATTTTAAATTGTGTTTTGGGTTTCGAGTTTTGCATAAGATTTCAAAACATTAGCCATCGTCTTGTTCGAAAAAAATGGATTTCATTTCATTTTTGTCAGGTGGTATGAAAAATCGCTTGAAAAGTCAAGATGAATCGTGGACCGGGAGACCCCTACGACATTCTTCAACTAAATTTATAATTGAGTTTCGAGTTTGGTACAGATTTCAAACAATGTCCATTGTTGTTCCAAAAATACGGATTTCATTGCATTTTATAATTGTTTTGGTTCCGTGTCAGATTTCCAACACTAGCCATCGTCTTGTCCAAAAATACAAATTTTGATCCATTTTTGTTAGGTGGCACGAAAATCGCCCGAAAAGTCTAGACGAAATCGAGGAGAGGGAGACCATTATAACATTCTTATCCAAAGTTTATAACTGTGTTCCGGGTTCGGCGTCAGATTTCAAATACTAGCCATTGTCTTGTTCAAAAATACGATTTTTCGTCCATTTTAGTCGGGTTGCACGAAAATCGCTTGAAAGTCCAGATGAAATCAAGGACCGGGAGACCCTTGTAGCATTCTTCTCACAAATTTAAAATAGTGTTTCGGGTTCTACGCCAGTTTCAAACACTACCCATAGTCTGGTCCGAAAATACAAATTTTGGTCCATTTTTGTAGAGGGGTATGAAAATCGCCTGAAAAAGTCCAGATAAATTCGAGGATCGGGAGACCCTTATAGCATTCTTCTCCAAAATTTATAACTGTGTTTCGGGTTCCGCACTGGATTTCACACACTAGCCACCGTTTGGTCCGAAAATACGATTTTCTGTCTATTTTTGTCAGGTGGTACGAAAATTGTTCGAAAGAACAGATGAAATCGAGGACCAGGAGACCCTTATTGAATCCTTCTCCTATATTTAATATTGTGTTTCAGGTACATCGTCAGATTTTAAACACTAGCCATTGTCTTGTTCAAAAATACGGATTTCGGTCCATTTTAGTATGGTAGTACGAAAACCGCCCGAAATGTCCAGATGAAACTACAGATTTCAGGTTCTTCTCCTAAATTTATAACGAGTTTCAGGTTTTGCGTCATATTTCAACCACTTGCAATCGTTTGGTTTGAAACTACGATTTTGGTCTATTTTAGTTAGGTGGTACGAAAATTGCCTGAAATGTCCAGATGAAATCGAGGACTAGGAGACTTATACCATTCTTCTCCTAAATTTATAACTATGTATCAGGTTCCCCCGTCATATTCAAACACTAGCCCTCGTCTTGTTCGAAAATACATATTTTGTTCCATTAGTCGGGTGGTACAAAAATCCGCTCGAAAAGTCCAGATGAAATTGAGGACCAAGAGACCCTTATAGCATTCTTCTCCTAAATTTATAACAGTGTTTCAGATTCTATGTCAGATTTCAAACACTAGCCATCGTCTGGTCGAAAAATACAGATTTTGGTCCATTTTTGTCGAGGGATACAAAACTCCATCGTCTGGTCCAAAAAGTCCAGATGAAATCGAGGACCGAGAGACCTTTATAGCATTCTTAGGTTGTACGAAAATCATCCGAAAATACCAGATGAAATCGAAGACCGGGAGACCCTTATAGTATTCTTCTCCTAAATATATAACAGTGTTTCTGATTTCGAGTCAGATTTCAATCACCAGCCATCGTCTGGTCCGAAAATACAGATTTTGGTCCATTTTTGTCGAGGGGTACGAAAATAGCCTAAAAAGTCCAGATGAAATCGAACAAGATGATGGATAGTGTTTAAAATCTAACGCGAAATCTGAAACACAGTTTTAAGTTCAGAAGAAGAATGCTATAAGGGTCTGTCATTCCTCGATATCTTCTGGAATTTTTGGGTGAATTTCGTACCCCTCGACAAAAATGGACCAAAATCTGTATTTTCGGACCAAACAATGGCTAGTGTTTGAAATATGACACTGAAACCGAAACACTTTTATATATTTAGGCGAAGAATGGTAATAGGTTCTCTCGGTCATCGATTTCATCTGGAGTTATCGGGTGATTTTGGTACCACCCGACTAAAATTGACCGAAATCCGTATTTTCGAACAACATGATGGCTATTGTATGAAACCTGACGCGGAAACCGAAACACAATTATCAATTTATAAGAAGAATGTTATAAGGGATTCTCAGTCCCCGATTTCTTCTGGACTTTTTCAAGCGAGTTTCGTACCCTCGACAAAAATAGAAAAAAATATGTATTTTGGACTAGACGATGGCTAGTGTATGAAATCTGACGCGGAACCCGAATAACTGTTATATATTTAGGAGAAGAATGCTATGAGGGTCTTCGGTCCTCGATTTCATTTGGACTTTTCTGCGATTTTCGTAATACACTAGAAAAATGGACCGAAATGCATATTTTCGAACAAGACGATGGCTAGTGTTTGAAATCAGATGCGAAACCCGAAACACATTTATAAATTTTGGAGAAGAATTCTATAAGAGTCTCTTGGTGCTCGATTTAATCTGGACATTTCAGGCGATATTCGTACCACCCGACTAAAATAGATCGATATCCGTGTTTTTGAAAAAAATGATGGCTAGTGTTTGACATCTGATGCGGAACCCGAAACACAGTTACAAATTTAGAAGAAGAATGCTATAAGGGTCTCTCGGTCCTCAATTTCATCTGGATTTTTCGGGCGATTTTCATATCCTTCTACAAAAATGGATCAAAATATATATTTTCGGACCAGACGATGGCTTGTGTTTTAAATCTGATGTGGATCCTGAAACACTTTTATATTTTTAGGAGAAGAATTTTATAAAGGTCTCCCGGTCCTCGATTTAATCAGGACTATACTGGCGATTTTCGTACCACCTGACAATAATGGATTGAAATCTATATTTTCGAACAAGACGATGGATAGTGTTTGAAATCTAACGCGGAAACTGATACACAATTATAAATTTAGGAGAAAAATGCTATAAGAGTCTCCTGGTCCTCGAAATCCATATTTTCGAACAAGATGATGGCTAGGGTTTGAAATCTGACACAGAAACTGAAACACTGTTATAAATTTAGAAGAAGAATGCTATAAGGGACTCTCGGTACTTGATTTCATTTGATCTTTTCGGAAGAGTTTCGTACCCCTCGTCAAAAATGGACATAAATCTGTATTTTCAAACCCGAGGATGGCTAGTGTATGACATATGACGCGAAACCTAAAACACTAGTATATATTTAGAAGAAGAATGTCAAAAGGGTGTCTCGGTCCTCGATTTCATCTGGACTTTTCGGCGATTTTCGTACCATCCGACAAAAAATGGACCGAAATCCGTTTTACGAACAAGATGGATAGGGTTTGAAAACTGACACAGAACCCGAAACATAGTTAAAATTTTAAGAGAAGGATGCTACAAGAGTCTCCTGGTCCTCAATTTCATCTAGACATTTTGAGCAACTTTCGTACCACCCGACTAAAATGGACCGATATTTGTATTTTCCAACATGATGATGGCTATTGTTTGAAATCTGATGCAGAAACCGAAACAGTTATAAATTTAGAAGAAGAATGCTATATGGGTTTGTCGGTCCGTATTTTTGAACAAGACGATGAATAGTGTTTGAAAACTGACGCGGAAACCCGAAACATAGTTATAAATTTATGAGAATAATGTTATAAGAGTCTCCTGGTCCTCGATTTCATTTGGACATTTCAGATAATTTCATACCGCCCGACTAAAATGGACTGAAACATGTATTTTCGAACAAGACGATGGCTATTGATTGAAATCTGACGTGGAAACTGAAACACAATTATAAATTTAGAAGAAGAATGATATAAGGGACTCTCGGTCCTCGATTTCATCTGGACTTTTCCGGCGAGTATGGTCCCATTCGGCAAAAATGGGCAAAAATTTGTCTTTTTGGAGTAGACGATGGCAACTGGTTGAAATCTGACGAGGTACCGATATCTGTGTTTTTGAACAAAATGATGTCTAGTGTTTGAAAACTGATGCGGAACCCGAGACATAATGCTATAAGCGTTTCCTGGTCCTCAATTTCATCTGGACTTTTTTGGCGATTTTCATACCACTAGACTAAAAAGGATTGAAATCTATATTTTCGGACAAATCGATGGCTAGTGTTTTGAAATCTGACCGGGAATCCGAAACACTTTTTTATATTAGAAGAAGAATGCTATAAGGGACTCCCGGTCCTCTATTGCATCTTGTATTTTAGGGTGATTTTTGTACCAATCGACTAAAATGAACCGAAATTCGTAATTTTTGAACAAAAACCATGGCTAGTGTTTGAAATCCGACACGAAACTCGGAACAAAATTTTAAATTTAGAGAAGAATGCTATATAAAGGTCTATCGTTCTCGATTTCATCTGGACTTTCACGCGATTTTCTTACGTACATAAACAAAAAAGGACCGAAATCTATATTTTCGGAACAGACGATGGCAGTTTTTAAAATCTGGCGCTGAACCTAAAAATCAATAATTAATTTTAGGAGAAGAATGCTATCAGGGTCACTCGTTCCTTGATTTCATCTGGAATTTTCGGGCGATTTTCGTCCCACCCGACAAAAAATGATACCGAAATTCATATTTTTTGAAACAAGATATTGCTAGTGTTTGAAAATCTGACGCGGAAACCGAAACTCAGTTATAATTTTAAGAGAAAAATGCTATAAGGGTCTCCCGGTCCTCGATTTCATCTAGGCTTTTCAGGCGATTTTCGTACCACCCGACAAAAATGGACCAAAATCCGTATTTTCGAAGAAGACAATTGCTAGTGTTTGAAATCTGAGGTGGAACCCGAAACTCAATTATAAATTTAGGAGAAGAATGCTATAACGGTCTCTCGGTCCTCGATTTCATCTGGACTTTTCGGACGATTTTCGTACCCCTCGACAAAAATAGACCGAAATCTGTATTTTTGGAATAGACGATGGCTAGTGTTTGATATCTGGCCCGAAATGAGAAACATTGTTATATATTTAGAAGAAGAATGCTATAAGGATCACCCGGTCCTCGATTTCATCTGGACTTTTCGGGCGATTTACACTCACCCCGACAAAAATGGACCGAAATCCGTAATTTCCAACAAGACGATGGCTAGTGTTTGAAATATGACGCGGAACCCGATATACATTTATATATTTAGGAGAAGAATGCTATGAGAGTCTTCAGATCCTTGATTTCATGTGGACTTTTCGGGCGATTTTCGTACCACCTAACAAAAATGAACATAAATCTGTATTTTCGGACTAGACGAGGGGTAGTGTTTGAAATTTGACGCGGAACCCGAAACACATTTATAAATTTTGGAGAAGAACGCTATAAGGGTCTCCCGGTCCTCGATTTCTTCTGGACTTTTCGGGCTATTTTCATATCACTAGACTAAAATGGATTGAAATCTATATTTTCGGACAAATCGATGGCTAGTGTTTGAAATCTGACCCGGAATCCGAAACAAT
The DNA here is from genome assembly GCA_002896215.2 of Cicer echinospermum. Classification (NCBI taxonomy): domain Eukaryota; kingdom Viridiplantae; phylum Streptophyta; class Magnoliopsida; order Fabales; family Fabaceae; genus Cicer; species Cicer echinospermum. The sequence goes on along the minus strand of PGTU02000006.1, from coordinate 8,283,505 downwards.
GTTATATATTTAGAAGAAGAATGCTATAAGGGACTCTTGGTCCAAGACTTCATCTTGTACTTTAGGGTGATTTTCGTACCACGCGAGTAAAGTGGACCGAAATTCGTATTTTTGAACAAAACAATGGCTAGTGTTTGAAATCCGTATTTTCGTACCACCAGACAAAAAATGGACCGAAATCCGTATTTTCGAAGAAGACAATTGCTAGTGTTTGAAATATGAGGCGGAACCCGAAACTCAATTATAAATTCAGGAGAAGAATGCTATAACAGTCTCTCGGTCCTCGATTTGATCTGGACTTTTTAGGCGATTTTCGTACCCATCGACAAAAATGGACCGAAATTTGTATTATCAAATAGACGATGGCTAGTGTTTGATATCTGACCGAATGGATACATTGTTACAAATTTAGGGGAAGAATGCTATAAGGGTCACCTGGTCCTCGATTTCATCTAGACTTTTCGGGCGATTTACGTACACCCTCCACAAAAATGGACCGAAATCCGTAATTCCAACAAGACGATGGCTAGTGTTTGAAATCTACGCGGAACCCGATATACATTTAATATATTTTATGAGAACAATGCTATAAGAGTCTTCTGGTCCTTGATTTCATGTGGACTTTTCGGGTGATTTTCGTACCACCTAACAAAAATGAACAGAAATCTGTATTTTCAGACCAGACGAGGGCTAGTGTTTAAATTTGACGCGGAAACCCGCAACACATTTATAAATTTTGGAGAAGAATGCTATAAGGGTCTCCCGGTCTTCGATTTCATCTGGATTTTTATGCGATTTTTGTACCACTCGACAAAATATGGAACAAAAATTCGTATTTTCGGACCAAACGATAGCTAGTGTTTGAAATCTGACGGAGAACCGCAAACTTAGTTATAAATTTAGAGAAGAATGCTACAAGAATATTCTTCTCCTCGATTTCATCTGGACTTTTCGTGCAATTTTTTTTACCCCTCGACAAAAATGGACCAAAATTTGTATTTTCGGACCAGACGATAGCTAGTGTTTGAAATCTGCCGCGGAATGAAACAGAGTTATAAATTTGGGAGAAAAATGCTATAGGGTCTCTCTCGGTCGTCGATTTGATCTGGAGTTTTCGACCGATTTTCATACCACCCGACGAAAATGGATCGAAATCAGTATTTCTGGACCAGACGAGGGCTAGTGTTTAAAATTTGACGTTGAACCTGAAACATAGTTATAAATTTTGGAGAAGAATGATATAAGGGTCTCCCGGTCCTCGATTTCATCTAGACTTTTCGAGTGATTTTCGTACCACCCGACCATAATAGACCGAAATCCGTATTTTCGGACAAGACAATGGCTAGTATTTGAAATCTAATACGAAACCCGAAACTCATTTATAAATTTTGGAGAAGAATGCTATAAGGGTCTCTCGTACACATGGAAAAAAAAGACCAAAATTCGTATTTTCGAACAAGCAATGGATAATGTTTGAAATCTGACGCGGAACCTGAGTCACATTTATAAATTTAGTAGAAGAATGCTATAAGAGTCTCATGGTCTTCGATTTCATCTATACTTTTCAGTGTATTTCGTACAAGACGATGGCTAGTGTTTGAAATCTGGCGCGGAACCCGAAACAAAGTTATAAATTTTGGGGAAGAATGCTATAATGGTTTCATGGTCCTCGATTTCAATTGGACTTTTCGGACGATTTTCGTACCCCTCGACAAAAATGGACCAACATCTGTATTTTCAGACCAGACCATGGCTAGTGTTTGAAATCTGGTGCGTAACCTGAAACATAGTTATAAATTTTAGAGAAGAATGTTATAAGGGTCTCGCGGTCCTCGATTTCATCGGGACTTTTCGAGCGATTTTTGTACCACCCGACTAACCCGACCATAATAAACCAAAATCCGTATTTTCGGACAAGACAATGGCTAGTATTTGAAATCTGACACGAAACCCGAAACACATTTACAAATTTTGGAGAAGAATGCTATAAGGGTCTCTCGTACACATGGAAAAAAAAGACCAAATTTCGTATTTTCGAACAAGCAATGGATAGTGTTTGAAATCTGACGCGGAACCTGAGTCACATTTATAAATTTAGTAGAAGAATGCTATAAGAGTCTCCTGGTCTTCGATTTAATCTATACTTTTGAGTGTATTTCGTACAAGACGATGGCTAGTGTTTGAAATCTGGCGCGGAACCCGAGACAATGTTATAAATTTTGGGAAGAATGCTATAATGGTCTCATGGTCCTCGATTTCAATTGGAGTTTTCGGACGATTTTCGTACCCCTCGACAAAAATGGACAACATCTGTATTTTCAGACCAGACCATGGCTAGTGTTTGAAATCTGGCGCGTAACCTGAAACATAGTTATAAATTTTAGAGAAGAATGTTATAAGGGTCTCGCGGTCCTCGATTTCATCGGACTTTTGAGCGATTTTTGTACCACCCGACTAAAATGGAACGAAAATTCGTATTTTTTAAACAAGACGTTGGCTAGTGTTTTAAATATGACGCGGAACCCGACAGAAAATTATAAATTTAGAAGAAGAATGATATAAGGAACTCTCGGTCCTCGAATTCATCTGGACTTTTCGGACGATTTTCGTACCCCTCCACAAAAAAGGGCCAAAATTAGTATTTTCAGACCAGACGATGGCTAGTGTTTGAGATCTGGCACAGAACCCAAATCACAGTTATAAATTTTGGTAAGAATGCTATAAGGGTCTCCTGGTACTCGATTTCAGCGGGCCTTTTGGGCAATTTTCATACCACACAACAAAAATGGACCAAAGTTCGTATTTTCGAACCAATTTAAATTTAGGAGAAGAATGCTATAAGGGTCTCCTGGTCCTCGTTTTCATCTAGACTTTCGGCGATTTTTGTATCACCCAACAAAAATCTACCAAAATCTGTATTTTCATACAAAACGATGGCTAGTGTTTGAATTCTGATGCAGAACCCGAAACACAATTATAAATTTTGGAGAAGAATTTCGGGAGATTTTTGTCGATCTCTTGGTCCTCGATTTCTTCTGGTCTTTTTCGGGAGATTATTGTACCACTCGACAAAAATAGACCGAAAATCGTATTTTTGGAACTGAATTTCTTCGGGTCTTTTTCGGGAGATGTTTAAAATCTGGTGCAGAACCTGAAACACATTTATAAATTTTGGAGAAGAATGCTATAATGGTCTCCTGGTCCTCGATTTCATATGGACTTTTTGGGCGATTTTCGTACCACCCGACTAAAATGGACCGAAATCCGTATTTTCGAACAAGACGATGGCTAATGTTTGAAATCTGAAGCGGAACCCGAAGCACAATTATAAATTAAGAAGAAGAATTTATAAGGATCATTTGGTCCCCGATTTCATCGGGCCTTTTCAGGCGATTTTTGTACCCATCGATGATAATGGACCAAACTCTGTATTTTCGGACCAGACAATGGCCAATGTTTGAAATCATACACGGAACCCGAAACATTTTTATTAATTCAGTAGAAGAATGCTATAATTTGAGTCTTCTGGTCCTCGATTTCATATGGACTTTTCGGGAGATTTTTGTACCACGACATAAAGGACCAAAATCAGTATTTTCAGACCAGACGGTGGCTAGTGTTTGGAACACAATTATAAATTTTGGAGAAGAATGCTACAAGGGTCTCCCGAGCCTCGATTTCATCTGGACTTTTTAGGCGATTTTTGTACAACCCAACAAAAATGGACCAATTCCGTAGTTTCAGACCAAACAATGGTTAGTGTTTGAAATCTGACAAAGAACCTGATATAGAGTTATAAATTTAGGAGAAGAATGTAATAAGGGTCTCCTCGTCCTCGATTTTATCTAGACTGTTCGGGCAATTTTTGTACCACCAAACAAAAATGGACCAAAATCCGTATTTTCTTACAAGACGATGGCTAGTGTTTGAAATCCGATGCGGAACCCGAAACACATTTATAAATTTGGTGAAGAATGCTATAATGGTCTCCCGGTTCTCGATTTCATCTGGACTTTTTGGGAGATTTTCGTACCACCCGAATAAAATGGACCGAAATCCGTATTTTTGAACAACACGATGCCTAGTGTTTCAAATCTAACGCGGAACCCGAAACACATCTATAAATTTAGAACAAGAATTCTATAATGGTCTCCCGATCCTCGATTTCATTTGGACTTTTCGGGCGACTTTCGTACCCATCGACGATGATGGACCAACATATGTATTTTCGCACAAGACGATGGCTAATGATTGAAATTTGGCGCGGAACCTTAAACATAGTTATAGATTTTAGATAATAATGCTACAAAAGTCTTTCAGTCTTCGATTCATCTGGACTTTTCAGTCGATTTTCGTACCACCCGACAAAAATGGACCGAAAATGGGTGGTACGAAAATCACCGATTTCATCTAGACTTTTCATGCAATTTTTGTACCACCCGACAAAAATGAGACGAAATTCATATTTTAGATCAAATGATGGCTAATGTTCAAAATATGATCCGAAACACAATTATAAATTTATGAGAAGAATACTTTTTAATTATTACATTATTTGACAACTCTATTTTATTAAATGTTATTATTATAATCGTTTTATTGTTTTACTACATAACGAAGATAATAATAACATATAATAAAATAGAGTTGTCAAATAAAATAATAATTACATATTAATTTTACAACTCTATTTTGTTATATATTGTTATTATCTTTATTTTATAGTTTTAGTTCATAACGAAGATGACAATAACATATAATAAGATAGAGTATTCAAATAAATATGTAATTATTTGTTTATTTAACAACTCAATTTTGTTCTATGTTATTATTATCACCGTTTTATAGTTCTACGTCATAACTAAGATAATAATAACATATAATAAAATAGAGTTGTCAAACAAATAAGTTATAACGAAGTAATAATAACATATAACAAAATACAGTTGTCAAATAAAGTAAAAATTACATTTTTATTTGACAACTCAATTTTCTTATATGTTTTTATTATTTTCGTTTTGTAATTGTACTAAATAACGAAAATAATAATAATATATAACAAAATCGAATTATAAATAAAATACAAAACAAAGATAATAATAATATATAATAAAATAGTGGTTTCAAATAAATATTTAAGTATTACATTATTTGACAACTCTATTTTATTTAATGTTATTATTATCTTCGTTTTATGGTTTTATTTCATAACAAAGATAATAATAACATATAATAAAATAGAGTTGTCAAATAAAATAATAATTACTTATTTATTTTTACCACTCAATTTTGTTATATGTTATTATTATCTTCGTTATGAAGTAAAACTATAAAACGAAGATAATAATAACATATAATAAAGTACAGTTGTCAAATAAATATGTAACTATTAATATATTTGATAATTCTATTTTATTACATGTTATTATTATCTTCCTTTTAAAGTTTGACTGCATAACAAAGATAGTAATAACATATAATAAAATAGAGGTTTCAAATAAATATGTAATTATTACTTTATTTAACAACTCTATTTTATTATATGTTAGAATTGTCTTCGTTATGAAGTACAACTATAAATAAAATAGAGTTGTCAAATAAAGTAATAAGTACATATTTATTTGATAAACTCAATTTTATTATATGTTATTATTATATTCGTTATGCAGTAAAACAATAAAACGAAAATAATAATAACATATAATAAAATAGTGTTTTCAAATAAAGTAATAATTATTTATTTATTAGACAACTCTATTTTATTAAATATTATTAGTATTATCTTCATTTTGTAGTTGTACACAATGACGAAGATAATAACAACATATAATATACCTTATTTGGTGATGCTTTAGTGTTGTTTAAGGATAAGATCATTGTTCCTAAGGAGGGAGTCTTAAGGATAAGATTTTGGAGGAAACTCATAACATTAAGTTCACGACGCACCCAGGAATAACTAAAATGCATCAGGATGTGAGAAAAATGTATGTGTTTTATGTTTGTTTCGTGTATGTCAGAAGGTTAATATTGAGCACCAAAAGCATTCAGGATTGTTACAACCATTAAAAATTCCTGAGTGGAAATGGGATATATTTATGGATTTTGATGCTATTTGGGTGATAGTTGATCAAATGACCAAATCAGCTCATTTTCCACCAATTAAAACAACCTATAGTGTCGGATAGGGATCCACGATTTACTTCTAGATTTTGGAAAGCTTTTCATAAAGCTTTTGGTACTAGGCTGAGTTTTAGCACAGCTTACCATCCACAGACAGATGGTCAATCAGAAAGGACTATTCGAACTCTTGAGGATATGCTTAGAGCTTGTGTTCTAGATGAAGGTGGGAGTTGGGATAAGTATCTACCTCTAGTAGAATTTTCTTATAACAACAGTTATCACTCTAGCATAGGTATGGCACCATATGAGGCTCTTTATGGAAGGAGGTGTAGGTCCCCTTTGTGTTGGTGTGAAGTTGGTGAAAAGTATTTGTTAGGACCTGATTTGGTGCAAGAAACCACTAGTAGAATTCAAATAATTAGGCAAAGGATGCGTACAACACAAAGTAGGCAAAAAAAAGAGTTATACTGACAGGAGAAGAAAACCGTTGGAATTTCAAGAAGGGGAACATGTATTCTTGAGAGTCACTCCTAAGACTGGGGTGGGAAGGTCAATGAAACTCAAGAAATTGAACCCTCGTTTCATGGGTCCTTTCCAAATTCTAAAAAGAGTCGGGTCTGTTGCTTATCAATTGGCTCTTCCGCCACAATTATCTAATCTTCACGACGTATTTCATGTTTCTCAATTGCGAACATATGTGTCCGATAATTCACACTTGATAGCTCCTGAGTCAGTTCAATTGAAAGATAATTTAATCTTTAGGCCTAGACCTATTCGAATTATTGATAAAAGTACAAAGACTCTAAGGAATAAGGTGATCCCATTAGTAAAGGTGGTATGGGAAGGGTTAACCTTAGAAGAAGCTACATGGGAACTAGAGGGAGAAGTCATACGTAAATATCCAAATCTCGTCGCTGCAGGTACTTAAGTTCCTTTATGTTGCATCAATTGCAGCGTTTTAACTTTATTCGGTTGGCGAAAATTTCGAGGACGAAATTTCTTTAAGGAGGGGAGAAATGTAACGTCCTAATTTCAAGGTTTAGAATTAATTACATAATTATCTTTGGGATTAGGCTAATTCAACCAAATTAAATAATAAGATAAGACGATAATCTTAGCTTTGTTTCTATTTATTTATTTATTTATCTATCTACTTATTGTTTGTTTTATTTAACAAATGATTGAACTATACAATTTTTATGTTTAATTGTTAGATGAAACAAATATAATTTAAGTTAGGAATGACTGGTGAGGTTGCTTGGAACATAACAACCAATTCCAATTAAGTGGTAGAAAATATAGGCTAAATTGTTGCACTGCTTGGATTATAGCAATCAATCCCAATTAAGTGGTAGAAATTATAGGTTAAGTTGTTGTAACGTATTAGTTGTGAAACTTAGGATATCATATAAGTAATTAACTATAAGTAGCCACTAAGAAAAATAAAAATACTACACAATTAAATTCTCAAAAGGTAGAATTATATCGAATTGGAGAGAAGCTAAAGTATTTTGCGGATGCGATAACGGTTAATAGTGAGTGACAAAGAAGGAATTTTTATCGGATAACGCTTCAAGAGGTGAGTAATCACACCCTTTAAACTTTCATGGTACATCTATTTTGGGAAATTTAGCATGGAAAAAGAGTTAGATATTTTGATTTGTATTTTCTTATAAAAATATATCTTTGTCGAGAACCTAACTCTATTAAAATTGAGATTTTATGAATTGTTATAACAGATTATAAATTGATTTATTTATTATTGTTGTTAAATTACCATTTTGATGACTGTTTGAATATATATTCTTTAAAAAGATTACTTTATTATACTTTCTTGAATGATTGTTGTTATTATATAGATTCAAACGAAATATTATATTATAAATATGATTTTACGAATATAATTGTTAAAATATGAATTATTTAGATTACATGTGTTTGAGAGATATATATTCTTTAAAAAGATTGTTTTATTATACTTTCTTGAACGATTGTTGTTATTATATATTCAAATGAAATATTATATTATAAATATGATTTTACGAATATAATTGTTAAAATATGAATCATTTGGATTGTATGTGTTTGATAGATATATATCCTTTAACAAGACTGCGTCATTATATTTTCTTGAATGATCATTGTTACCATATATTCAAATGAAATAGTAGATTATAAATATGATTTTTCAAATATGGTTGTTGAAATATGAATTATTTGGATTGCATGTGTTTGAGATATATATATACTCTTTAAAAGATTGTTTTATTATATTTTCTTGAATGATCATTGTTATTATATATTCGAATGAAATATTATGTCATAAACATGATTTTGCGAATATGATGGTTAAGATTATGAATGATTTTGATTGTGTGTGCTGGAGATGGGTCTTGTACCCCACCTATTGATGAGTTTTAAACTTCACAAAGAGATGAGGTTTTAAACTCCACCTGGATGAGTATTTAAACTTCACAAAGAGATGAGGTTTAAACTCCACCTATTGATGAGTTTTAAACTTCACAAAGAGATGAGGTTTTAAACTCCACCTGGATGAGTATTAAACTTCACAAAGAGATGAGGTTTAAACTCCACCCATAGATGAGTATTAAACTTCACAAAGAGATGAGGTTTAAACTCCACCTGGATGAGTATTAAACTTCACAAAGAGATGAGGTTTAAACTCCACCCATAGATGAGTATTAAACTTCACAAAGAGATGAGGTTTAAACTCCACCCATATGGATGAGTATTAAACTTCACAAAGAGATGAGGTTTAAACTCCACATGGATGAGTATTAAACTTCACAAAGAGATGAGGTTTAAACTCCACCTGAATGAGTATTAAACTTCACAAAGAGATGAGGTTTAAACTCCACCGGGATGAGTATTAAACTTCACAAAGAGATGAGGTTTAAACTCCCCATGGATGGGTCTTGGACCCCACATATTGATGGGTTTTAAACTTCACAAAGAGACGAGGTTTAAACTCCACATGGATGAGTATTAAACTTCACAAAGAGATGAGGTTTAAACTCCACACAAATGGGTCTTGTACCCAACACTGGATGAGCAGGTGCTCCACATGATTAGATAATACTCACTTTGCATAAGTAGTATATCTCCCTCATTGAATTGATTGATTATTTTCTGCATAATAAATGTGTATATTGGAATTATCTGATTATGATAGATGTGGATTATCGTTAATTTAATTGATGAGTTTTTATTAATTATTGGAAGTAGTTGGTTATTATAGAGAAATCTTAGTAATATCATTAATAGTTCTAAAGAATATTTTTGGATGAAGGCGGGTGCCATGATCGACTTTTTTCCGGTTACCACTCCGGCTGAGAACAATACTTGTTTTAAAATTGTGTGTATTATTCACTGGGATTTAGTATCTCATTAAAGTGTTGTTTTCAGATACTGAGACCGTTGGGGATGTCAAGAGTCGAGAAGTCCTACCAACCTAATTGAAGGAAGTCACTCTTCTCAAGGGAGGTAGGATAAGATCATCAATAAATTAACTATTTCATATTTATTTGACAACTCAATTTTGTTATATTTTATTATTATATTTGTTATTAAGTATAACTACAAAATGAAGATAATAATAACATATAATAAAATAGTGTTATCAAGTAAAGTAAAAATTACATATTTATTACACAACTCTATTTTTTAAATATTATTATTAATTCATTTTGTAATTGTACTTAATAACAAAGATATTAATAACATATAATAAAATAGAGTTGTCAAATAAATTAAATATTACATATTTATTTGACAACTCAATTTTGTTATATGTTATTATTATTTTCGTTATTAAGTACAACTACAAAACGAAGATAATATTAACATTTAATAAAATAGTGTTGTCAATGTTACATTTTGGGCGATTTTCGTACCACCCGACTAAAATGGACCGATATCCGTATTTTTGAACAAGATGATGGCTAGTGTTGGAAATCTGACGCGGAACCTAAACACAGTTATAAATTTAGGAGAAATTCGTATTTTTGAACAAAACAATGGCTAGTGTTTAAAATACGACACGAAACTCGGAACACAGTTATAAATTTAGGAGAAAAATGCTATAAAGGTCTCTCGGTCCTCGATTTCATTTGGACTTTTCAGGCAATTATTTTACCCCTCGACAAAAAAGGATCGAATTCTATATTTTCGGACCAGACGATGGCAAGTGTTTGAAATCTGGAGCAGAACCTAAAAACAAGTAATAAATTTTGGAGAAGAATTCTATCAAGGTTTCCTGGTCCTCGGTTTCATCTGGATTTTTCTGGTGATTTTCGAACAAGACTATGGCTAGTGTTTGAAATTTGACCCGAAAGTTGAAACACAGTTATAAATTTTGAAGAAGAATTCTATAAGGTTCTCTCGGTTCTTGATTTTATCTGCACTTTTCGGGCGATTTTCATACCCCTCGACAAAAATTGACCAAAATCTGTATTTTCCGATCAGACGATGGCTAGTGTTTGAATTTTGACGTGGAACCCAAAACACAGTTATAAATTTTGGAGAAGAATGCTATAAGGGTCTCCTGGTCCTCGATTTCATCTGGACTTTTTGGGCGATTTTCGTACCACCCAACAAAAATAGACTGAAATTCATATTTTCGGACTAGAGTGTGGTTAATGTTTAAAATCGAGCGCGGAGCCCAAAAAACAGTTATAAATTTTTGAGAAGAATGCTATAAGGGTCTCCCGGTCCTCGATTTCACCAAGACTTTTCGATCGATTTTCGTACCACCCGACTTAAATAGACTGAAATCCGTATTTTCAGACCAAACAATGGCTAATGTATGAAATTTGACACGGAACCCGAAACACACATATAAATCAGTATTTTCAGACAAGACGATGGCTAGTGTTTGAGATCTGGCGCAGAACCCGAAACATAGTTATAAATTTTGGAGAAGAATGCTATAAGGGTCTCCTGGTACTCGATTTCATATGGACTTTTGGGCAATTTTTGTACCACCCAACAAAAGGGACCAAAAGTCGTAGTTTCGGAAAAAATGATGCTTAGTGTTTGAAATATAAGACGTAGAACCCGAAAAACGGTTATAAATTTAGGAGAAGAATGCTATAAGGGTCAACTGGTCCTCGATATCATCTAGACTTTTCAGGCGATTTTTGTATCACGCGACAAAAATGGACCGATGGCTAGTGTTTCAATCCTGATGCGGAACCCGAAATACAATTATAAATTTTGGAGAAGAATGCTATAAGGGTTTCCCGGTTCTCGATTTCATCTGGTCTTTTCGGGCAATTTTTGTACCACCTGACAAAAATCATATTTTCGGACCAAACGATGGCTAATGTTTGACATCTGGCGCTGAACCCGAACACAGTTATAGATTTTGGAGAAGAATGCTATAATGGTGTCCAGATCCTCGATTTCATATGGACGTTTCGGGCGATTTACGTACCACATGATTAAATGGACCGAAATCCGTATGTTTGAACAAGACGATGGATAGTGCTTGAAATCTGACGCGAAACCCGAAACACATTTATAAATTTAGAAGAAGAATTCTATAAGGGCCATTTGGTCCCCGATTTCATCTGGAATTTTCAGACGATTTTCGTACCCATCGATGATAATGGACCAAATTCAGTATTTTCGGACCAGACGATGGACAATTTTTGAAATCAGACGCGGAACCCGAAACATAGTTATAAATTCATGAGTTGAATGCTATAATAAGAGTTTTCTGGTCCTCGATTTTATCGGGTCTTTTCGGGAAATTTTTGTACCACCCGACAAAATTGGACCGAAAATCACATTTTCGGACCAGAAGATGGCTTGTGTTTTAAATCTGGCGCGGAACCCGAAACACAATTATAAATTTTGGAGAAGAATGTTGTAATGGTCTCTCGGTCCTCGATTTGATCTAGACTTTTTGGGCGATTTTCTTACCACCAACCTAAAATTGATCGAAATCCAGATGAAATCGAGGATAGGGAGACCCTTATAACATTCTTCTTCTAAATTTATAAATGTGTTTCAGGTTCCGCATCAGATTTCAAACACTAGCCGTAGTCTTGTTCGAAAATACGAATTTCGGTCCATTTTAGTTAGGTGGTATGAAAATCGAAGACCAGGAGACCCATATAGCATTCTTCTCAAAAATTTATAACCGTGTTTCGGGATTCGCGCCAGATTTCAATCACTAACCATAGTTTTGTTTGAAAATACGAATTTCGGTCCATTTTAGTCGGGTGGTACGAAAATTGCTCGAAAAGTCCAAATGAAATCTAGCATCGAGAGACCGTTATAGCATTCTTGTCCTAAATATATAACAATGTTTCTCATTTCGGGTCAGATTTCAATCACTAGCCATCGTCTGATCTGAAAATACTGATTTTGGTCCTTTTTTGTCGAGGGGTACGAAAATTTCCCGAAAAGTCCTGATGAAATTGAGGACAGAGAGACCCTTATAACATTCTTCATCTAAATTTATATTTGTGTAACAGGTTCTGTGTCAGATTTCAAACACTAACCATCGTTTTTGTAGGGTGGTACGAAAATCGTCCAAAAAGTACAGATCAAATCGAGGACCGAAAGACCTTTATAGCATTCTTCTCCAAAATTTATAATTGTGTTTCACTTTTTGCGACAGATTTCAAAAACTAACCATAGTTTTGTTTGAAAATATGAATTTCGGTCCATTTTAATAGTGTGGCACGAAAACCTCCCGAAAAAACCAGATGAAATCGAGAACAGGGAAACCCTTAAAACTGTTTTTTGGGCTCTGCGCCCGATTTTAAACACTAGCCATCATCTGGTCCGAAAATACAAATTTTGGTCCATTTTTGTTCGGTGGTACGAAAATCGGCCAAAAAGTCCAGATGAAATCGAGGATATAGAGACCCCTATAACATTCTTCTGCTAAATTAATAATTGTGTTTCAGGTTCTGCGTCAGATTTCCACACTAGCCATAGTCTTGTTCGAAAATACGAATTTCGGTCCATTTTAGTTAGGTGGTATACAATCGCCAGAAAAAGTCCAAATGAAATCAAAGATCGGGATACCCTTATAGCATTCTTCTCCAAAATTTATAACTGTGATTCGGGTTCCACGCCAGACTACAAACACTAACCATCGTTTTGTTTGAAAATACGAATTTCGGTCCATTTTAGTCGGGTGGTACGAAAATCGCTCGAAAAGTCCAAATGAAATCTACGAACTAGAGACCGTTATAGCTTTCTTCTTCTAAATATATAACAGTGTTTCGGGTTCCGCGTCAGATTTCAAACACTTCCCATCGTTTTGTTCGAAAATACGAATTTCTGTCGATTTTAGTCGGGTGTTACGAAAATCATCTGAAAAGTCTAGATGAAATCTAGGACCGGGACACCATTATATCAGTCTTCTCCAAAATTTATAACTGTGTTTCAGGTTCCGTGTCAGATTTCAAATACTACCCATAGTCTTTTTCCAAAATACGGATTTCGGTCCATTTTTGTCGATGGTACGAAAATCGCCTGAAAAGTCTAGATGAAATTAATGACAAGAAAACTCTAGTAGTATTCTTCTCCAAAATTTATAATTGTACTTCGGGTTCCGCGTCATATTTCAAACACTACCTATCGTTTGGTCCGAAAATACGGATTTCGTTCCATTTTTGTCGGGTGGTACAAAAATCCCCCGAAAAGTCCAAATGAAATTGAGGATCGGGAGACCCTTACAATATTCTTCTCCTAAATTTATAAAAGTGTTTTGGAATTCGCCTCAGATTTCAAACACTAGCCATCATCTGGTCAGAATAATAGATTTAGTCCATTTTTTTAGAGGGGTAAGAAAATCGCCCAAAAAGTCCAGATGAAATCGAAAACATGGAGACCCTGATAGGATTCTTCTTCAAAATTTATAACTGTGCTTTGGCTTCCGCGTCGGATTTCAAAAACAAGGCATCGTATTGTTCAAAAATACGGGTTTCAGTCCATTTTAGTCAGGTGGTACGAAAAGTCGCCCGAAAAGTCCAGATGAAATCTAGGACTGGGAGACCCTTATAGCATTCTACACCAAAATATTATAACCGAGTTTCGGGTTCAGCCTCAGATTTCAAACACTAGCAATTGTCTTGTTCGAAATATGGAATTCGGTCTATTTTTGTCGGGTGGTACGAAAATATCTCGAAAAGCCCAGATTAAATCAATGACCGGGAGACCCTTATAGCATTCTTCTCCTAAATTTATAGCTGAGTTCCGGGTTCCGCGTTAGATTTCAAATACTAGCAATCATCTTGTTCGAAAATACGGATTCCCGTCCATTTTTTGTCGGGTGGTACGAAAATCACCCGGAAAGTCCAAATGAAATCGAGGACTTGGAGACCCTGATAGCATTCTTCTCCAAAATTTATTACCTATTTTTTGGTTCTACGCTAGATTTCAAAAACTTGCCATCGTCTGGTCCAAAAATATAGATTTCGATCATTTTTTGTCGAGGGGTAAGAAAGTTGCCTGCAAAGTCCAGATGAAATCGAGGACCGAGAGACCCTTATAGCATTCTTCTCCTAAATTTAAAACTGTGTTCCAATTTTCGTATCAGATTTCAAACACTAGCCATTGTTTTGTTCAAAAATACAAATTTTGGTCCATTTTAGTCGGGTGGTACGATAATTACCCAAAAATACCAGATGAAATCGAGGATTGGGAGACCCTTATAGCATTCTTATCCTAAATATATAACAATGTTTCAGATTTCGGGTCAGATTTCAAACACTAGCCATCGTCTGGTTCGAAAATATAGTTTGGTCCATTTATTTCGAAGGGTACGAAAATCGCCCGAAAAGTCCAAATGAATTCGACCACCGAGAGACCCTTATAGCGTTCTACTTCTAAATTTAATATAGTATTTCGGATTCCATGTCAAATTTGAAACACTAGCCATCGTGTGGTCCGAAAATACGAATTTCAATCCATTTTAGTTTAGTGGTATGAAAATCGCCTGAAAAGTTCAGATGAAATCGAGGACCGGGAGACCCTTATAGAATTCTTCTCCTAAATATATAAATGTGTTTCAGATTCCATATAATACCACTAGTTTTGATACAAAAGTCATGATAATATTTTCACAACGACAAATTTCAAAAACTAGCCATCGTCTTGTTTGAAAATACAGATTTCTTTCCATTTTGTCGAGTGGTACGAAAATCGCCTGAAAAGTCCAGATGAAATGGAGGACTGGGAAACCCTTAGAGCATTCTTGTCCTAAATTTATAACATAATTTCAGGTTCCGTGTCAAATTTCAAACACTAGCCCTCTTCTATTCCAAAAATAAAATCGATCCAAAAGTCCAAATGAAATCGAGGACCGGGAAACCCGTATTGCATTCTTCTGCTTAATATATAACCGTGTCTCCAGTTCCGCATCAGATTTCAAACACTAGCCATCGTTTGGTCCGAAAATACATATTTTGGTTAATTTTTGTCGAGGGGTACGAAACTCACTCGAAAAGTCCAGATGAAATCGAGGACCGAGAGAACCTTATAGCATTCTTCTCCTAAATTTATAATTGTGTTTCAAGTTCCGTGTCAGATTTCAAGCACTATCTACGGTCTTGTTCGAAAATACGGATTTCGATCCATTTTTGTCGTGTGGTACGAAAAATGCCCGAAAATTCTAGATGAAATCGAGGACTGGGAGACCCTTATAAAATTCTTCTCCTAGCCATCATCTTGTTCGAAAATACGTATATCGGTCCATTTTAGCCGGGTGGCACGAAAATTGCCCAAAATGGCCAGATGAACTCGAGGACCAGAAGAATCTTATAGCATTTTTCACCTAAATTTAAAACTGTGTTTTGGGTTCCTGGTCAAATTTCAAACACCAACGCTCGTCTAGTCCGAAAATATAGATTTCGGTCCATTTTTGTCGGGTAGTACAAAAATTTCCCGAAAAGTCCAGATGAAATCGAGGACCGAGAGACCCTTACAACATTCTTCTCTTAAATATATAAAAGTGTTTCGCGTTCCGCGCCAGATTTCAAGCACTAGACATCGTGTTGTTCGAAAATAAGAATTTCGGTCCATTTTTGTCGTGTGGTACGAAAATAGCCCGAAACGTCTAGATGAAATCGAGGACCGAGCGACCCTTATATCATTCTTCTCCTTAATATATAATAGTTTTTCGGGTTCCATGTCAGATTTCAAACACTAGTAATCGTCTGCTCCGAAAATACAGATTTTGGTCAGTTTTTGTCACGGGGTATGAAAATTGCCATAAAAGTCCAGATTAAATCGAGGACCGAGAGACCCTTATAGCATTCTTCTTCTAAATTTATGACTATATTTCGGTTTCCGCATCAGATTTCAAACACGAGCCATCGTATTGTTCGAAAATACGGATTTCGGTCCAGATGAAATCGAGGACCAGGAGTCTCTTATAGCATTCTTCTCCTCAATTTATAAATGAGTTTTCGGGTTCCGCGTCAGATTTCAAACACTATCTATCGTCTTGTTCGAAAATAAGGATTTCGGTCAATTTTTTGCGGGTGGTACGGAAATCGCCCCAATAGTCCAGATGAAATCGAGGATTGAAAGTCCTTTATAGCATTCTTCTTCTAAATTTATAAATGTGTTTTTAGTTCCACGTCAGAATTGAAATACTAGCCATCATCTTGTTCGAAAATACAGATATCGGTCCATTTTAGTCTGGACGTACGAAAATCTCCCGAAATGTCCAGATGAAATTGAGGACTAGGAGACTCTTATTGCATTCTTTCCTAAATTTATAAATGTGTTTCGGGTTCCGAGTCACACTTCTAATAAAAGCTATCGTCTGGTCCGAAAATATGCATTTCGGTCCCTTTTTGTCGGGCGGTACGAAAATCGCCCAAAAAGTCCAAATGAAATTGAGGACCAGGAAACCATTATTGCATTGTTCTCTTAAATTTTATAACAGTATTTCGGGTTCCGCATCAGATTTAAAAAACTAACCATAGTTAGGTTCGAAAAAATGGATTTTGGTAAATTTTTGTCGGGTGGTACGAAAATCACCCGAAAAGTCCAAATGAAATCGAGGACCAAGACACCATTTTAACATTCTTCTCCTAAATATAAAATAGTGTTTCAGGTTCCGTGTCAAATTTCATGTACTAGCTATCGTCTGGTTTGAAAATACAGATTGTGGTCCATTTTTGTCGAGGGGTACGACACTTGCCTGAAACGTTCAGATGAAATCGAGGACCGAGAGTCCCTTATAGCATTCATCTTCTAAATTTATAACAATGTTTCGGTTTTCGCGTCAGATTTCAAACACTAGCCATCGTCTTGTTCAAAAATACATATTTTGGTCCATTTTTGTAAAGTGGTATGAAAATCGCCGAAATGTCCAGATGAAATCGAGGATTGAGAGACCCTTATAGCATTTTTCTCCTAAATATATAATAGTGATTTGGGTACCGCGTCAGATTTCAAAAACTAGCCATCGTCTAGTTGAAAAATATAGATTTTTGTCCATTTTTGTCGAAGGGTACGAAACTCGCCCAAAAAGTCTAGATGAAATCGAGGACCGAGAGTCCCTTATAGCATTCTTTTTCTAAATTTATATATTTGTTTCAGTTTCTGCGTCAGATTTCAAACAATAGCCATCATCTGTTGGACTTTAGTCCTCTTAATCCTAGTTTTGACATAATTAACAAATTTACAATGTTCATACATCATATGATAAATCTAACATTTTTAATTGAGCAAGATTTCAGGAACAACAACTCAACCCTACACACTTGAGACAAATTGCTTGGAACTCAAGAAATCAACAAAAGTTGAAAATTCACTGAGTAAATCGATTGGGAAATCGATTTCATAAAAAGGGTTGTAAGGAATCTAACTGTTTGTGGTTGTATAATCGATTAAGCAATCGACTGGCACAATTAGAAATGAAAATTGCGCAAGTCAGTGGCAACCTGTTTTACAGGCTAATCGATTGGCAAATCGATTGTGCACATCACAAAGTAAAACTGATTGAAACAAATCGATTGGACAAGTCACATTGACAATCCATTTTCTAGGGTAATCGATTGGCAAATCGATTGCTTAGATAATATTTGAAAAATAACTTGACCTTTGACAAACACAATCGATTGGACAATCTATTGTGAGAATTTCAATCATGTTATGTTTGGTTGCAATCGATTGGGAAATCGATTGAACTAAACATCTGGTAAGAACTTTTCAGGCAAATACTACCAAATCGATTGGCACTTCGATTAACTTGAAAATAGCTAAGTCACTGTCTTAAACACAATCGATTGGCAAATCGATTGAAAGAACTATTTTGAAATCATAGTGAACTTTCAGCTTGTGGCCAAATCGATTCTGAGTATTTGTAAATCGATTATGAGACTTAGTAAATCGATTAAGTAACCGATTGGTGTGATTTTTATTAGAACAAAACACCTGACATCGATTATGAAATCGATTCATATAAGTCTGCACATAATTTACTGAAAAGAGTTTTTAAAAGAATCGATTGGCTTATATAGTTTCAAGATTCAAGAAAAACAAGACTCGCGATAATCGATTGGCAAATCGATTAGACCTGTTTTATATCACTTTAATAAATTGATTGGTAAATCGATTGATTAGTTGTTTTTCAGAAACAATATAAACTGTTTTCAATCATTCTCTCATTAATACATGAAAAACATTTTGAATATACTTCAGAACACTGAAGAACTCTTAAGAACATATTGTTAACATTCTGATATTGCTTTTTCAGATCAAAACCAAAAAGATTATCCATAAATCATTGAGAGAGCTGAAAAAGTATTCTTGAGAGAAAAGACAATGTTCTCATAAACAATCATTGAATAACCAGATTCGTGAGAGAAACATTGATCAAGATTGAAGACACTTTTTTGTACTTCTTTTACTTTGCTTGTAATAAATACTTTGAAAAGAAACGACTGCGAAAAATCCAGCTAGAAACTGGCGGCGATCTTCTTGGGTGAGAGGCCTCATCAAGAAGGAGCTTGACTTGATTTTGTGTGAGTCTGCCGAGTGACTGCAAGGATCAAGGGGTTAAGCAATAGGAAAGAGATTGTGTTAGATAGATAGGTTTCGAGGAAACTGAACAATCTGTAAACAAGTCACAATTCTTTCTATTGGAGAAAAAGCTGAAATCCAGTTGGATTGTCAGGACTGGATGTAGGTTGTCTCGTTGACAACTGAACCAGGATAAACGTTGGTGCATTCTATCCCTTATCCTTTTACTTTTAATTGTTAATCTTGTATGCCACATTATAATTCCGCTGTGTGTATGAATCTGAATAAATCTTGCATCGTATGATTGTATGTTCGATCTTAATTGTATGCTAGACGTATTCGATTTTCTATATTGCTTTAATTTGTTAAAGACTGATATATTCTGATTATTTCGAGGTCATAATAATCAACATCATCTTGTTCGAAACACTAGTTTCGGTGCATTTTAGTCTGGTGGTACGTAAATAGCACAAAAATTCAGATGAAATCGAGGACCAGGAGACTCTTATAGAATTCTTCACCTAAATTTATAATTGTGGTTCGGGTTCCGCGTCTCTTTTCGAACACTATCCATCGTCTTGTTCGAAAATTTGGATTTCAGTCCATTTTTGCCGTTTGTTACGAAAATCGCCCCAAGAGTCCACATGAAATCGAGGATCGAGATACCCTTATAGCATTCTTCTTCAAAATTTATAATTATGTTTCGGTTTCCGCGTCAGATTTCAAACAATAGCCAACATCTTGTTCGAAAATATGGATATCGTTCCATTTTAGTCAAGTGGTATGAAAATCGCCCGAAATGTCCAGATGAAATCGAGGACCAGAAGACTCTTGTAGAATTCTTCTCCTAAATTTATTACTATGTTTCGGGTTCCGTGTCAGTTTTCAAACACTATCCATCGTCTTATTCGAAAATACGAATTTCGGTCCATTTTTGTCGAGCGGTATGAAAATCGCAAGAAAAGTCCAGATGAAATAGTGGACCGAGAGACCCTTTTAACATTCTTCTCCTTAATATATAACAGTGTTTTCAGTTTTCCGCGTCGTATTTCAAATACTAGCTATCGTCTCGTATGAAAATATAGATTTTGGTCCATGTTTGTCTAGGGGTACGAAAATTGCCCTAAAGGTTTAGATGAAATCGAGGACCGAGAGTCCCTTATAGCATTCGTCATCTAAATTTATAATAGTTTTTCTCTTTTCGCGTCATATTTCAAACACTAGCCGTCATCTTGTTCGAAAATACGAATTTCGATCCATTTTAGTCAAGTGGTAAAAAAATCACCCGAAATGTCCAAATGAAATCAAGGATCGGGATACCCTTATAGAATTCTTCTCCTAAATATATAACAGTGTTTCGAGTTCCGCATCAGATTTCAAACACTACCCATAGTCTGGTCCGAAAATACAGATTTTGATCCATTTTTGTAGAGGGATACGAAAATCGCCCGTAAAGTTCAGATGAAATCGAGGACCTAGAGACCCTTATAGCATTCATCTCCTAAATTTATAAATGTGTTTCAGGTTCCGCGTCAAATTTCAAGCACTAGCCACGTCTTGTTCGAAAATATGCATTTCGGTACATTTTTTGTCGTGTAGTACGAAAATCCCCGAAAAGTCCAAATGAAATTGAGGATCGAGAGACCCTCATAGCATTTTTCTCCTAAATATGTAACAGTTATTCGGGTTCCGCGTCAGATTTCCAACACTAGCCATCGTCTAGTCCAAAAATACAGATTTGGTCAATTTTTCTAGAGTGGTACGAAACTCGCCCGAAAAGTTCAGATGAAATCGAGGACCGAGAGTCTCTTATAACATTCTTCTTCTAAATTTATAAATGTGTTTCGGTTTCCGCATCAGATTTCAAACAATAGCGATTATCTTGTTCGAAAATACAGATTTCGGTCCATTTTAGTCGGGTGGTACGAAAATCACCCGAAAAGTCCATATGAAATCGAGGACCAAGAGACCCTGATAGCATTCTTCTCCATAATTTATAATTGTGTTTCAGGCTCTGCATCAAATATCAAACACTAGCCCTCGTTTGGCCCGAAAATACAGATTTCGTCCATTTTTGTCGGGTGGTACGAAAATCGCCCAAAAATTCCAGATGAAATCGAGGACCGAGAGAACCTTATAGCATTCTTCTCTGAAATATATAACAATGTTTCAGGTTCCGCGTCAGTTTTCATATAGTAGCCATCGTCTGGTCCGAAAATACAGATTTTGGTCTATTTTTGTCAAGGGGTACGAAATTCGCCCAAAAAGTCTAGAAGATATCAACGATTGAAAGACCATTGTAGCATTCTTCTTCTAAACTTATAATTGTGTTTCGGGATCCAACTCATATTTTAAACACTAGCCATCATCTTGTTCGATTTCATTTTGACTTTTCGGGTGATTTTCGTACGCCTCGACAAAAATGGACCAAAATCTTAATTTTCGGACCAGACGATGGCTAGTGATTGAAATCTGATGCGGAACCCGAATAACGGGACCAAAATCTGTATTTTTTTACTAGACCATGGCTAGCGTTTGAAATCTGATGCGGAACTCGAAACACTGTTATATATTTAGGAAAAAAAAGCTGTGAGTGTCTCTCGGTCCTCGATTTCATTTGGACTTTCGTACTACACGAAAAAAATGGACCGAAATCCGTATTTTCAAACCAGACGGTGGCTAGTGTTTGAAATCTGACGCAGAACCTGAAACACTGTTATATATTCAGGAGAAGAATGTTAAAAGGGTCTCTCGGTCCTCGATTTAATTTGGACTTTTCTGGCGATTTTCGTACCACCCGACAAAAATGGACCAAAATCAATTTTTTCGAACCAAACGATGGTCAATTTTTTAAATCTGACGCGGAACCCGAAATACTGTTATACATTTAGGAGGAGAGTGCAATAAGGGTTTCCCAATCCTCGATTTCATCTGGACATTTCGAGCGATTTTTGTACAACCCGACTAAAATGGATCGAAAATCGTATTTTCGAACAAGATGATGGCTAGTTTTTGAAATCTGAAGAGAAAACCGAGACACAGTTATAAATTTAGAGGAAGAATGTCATAAGGGACCCTCGGTCCACGATTTCATCTGAACGTTTCGGGCTAGTTTCGTACCCCTCGACAAAAATGGACAAAATCTGTATTTTCAAACCAAATGATGGCTAGTGTTTGAAATCTGACGCGGAACCCAAAACACAGATATGTATTAAGGAGAAGAATGATATAAGGGTCGCTCGGTCGATTTCATCTGGACTTTTCATGAGATTTTCGTTCCACACCACAAAAATTGACCGAAATCCGTATTTTCGAACAAGACGATGTCTAGTGTTTGAAATCTGACGCATAACGTGAAAAACTGTTATATATATTTAGGAGAAGAATGTTGTAAGGGTCTCTCGGTCCTCGATTTCATTTGGATTTTACGGGCGATTTTCGTACTACCCGACAAAAAAGGACAGAAATCTGTATTTTCGGACCAGACGAGGGCTAGTGTTTGAAATTTGACGCGGAACCCTGAACACAGTTATAAATTTTGGAGAAGAATGATATTAGGGTCTCCCGGTCCTCGATTTTATTTGAAATTTTCGGGCAATTTTCGTACCACCTGACTAAAATGGACCAAAATCCGTATTTTCGAACAAGATGATGCTTAGTGTTTGAAATCTCCCGCGAAACCCGAAACGCAATTGTAAGTTTAGGAGAAAAATGCTATAAGAGTCTTCTGGTCCTCAATTTCATCTGGACATTTCAGGCAATTTTCGTTCCCCTCGACTAACATGGACTGACATACGTGTTTTCGAACAAGATGATGGTTAGTATTTGAAATCTGACGCGGATCCTGAAACACATTTATAATTAGAAGAAGAATGCTATAAGGGTCTGTCGGTCCTCGATTTCATCTGGACTTTTCGGCATTTTTGGTACCCCTCGACAAAAATGGACCAAAATCCTTATTTTCGAACAAGACGTTGGCTAGTGTTTGAAATCTGACGCGGAACCCGAAACACAATTATAAATTTAGAAGAAGAATGCTATAAGAGTCTCTCGGTCCTCGATTTCATCTGGCCTTTTTGAGCGAGTTTTGTACCCCTCGACAAAAATTGACCAAAATATGTATTTTAGGACTAGACGATGGCTAGTGTTTGAAATCTGATGCGGAACCCGAAAAAGTGTTATATATTTAGGAGAAGAATGCTATGAGGATCTCTCGATCTTCGATTTCATTTGGACTTTTCGGGGATTTTCGTACTACACGACAAAAATGTACCGAAATGCGTATTGTCGAACAAGACGTGGCTAGTGTTTGAAATCTGACGCGGAACGCGAAACACATTTATAAATTTAGGAGATGAATGATATAAGGGTCTCTAGGTCCTCGATTTCATCTGGAATTTACGGGCGATTTTCGTATCCCTCTACAAAAATGGATCGAAATCTGTATTTTCGGACCAGACGATGGGTAGTGTTTGAAATCTGATGCGGAACCCGAAACACGATTATCTATTCAAGAGAAGAATGCTATAAGGGTTTCCCGATCCTCGATTTCAATTGGACTTTTGGGTCGATATTCGTAACACTCGACAAAAATGGACCGAAATCTGTATTTTCGGACCAGAAGAGAGCTAGTGTTTGAAATTGACGCGGAACCGAAAATATTGTTATAAATTTAGGAGAAGAATGCTATAAGGTTTTCCCGGTCCTCGATTTCATCTGGACTTTTCGGGCGACTTTCGTACAACCCGTCAAAAATGGAAAGAAATATGTATTTTCGAACAAGACAATGGCTAATGTTTGAAATCTGACATTGTGAAGCTTTATCAGGACTTTTGTATCAAAACTAGTGGTATTATATGGAATCTAAAACACATTTATAAATTTAGCAGAAGAATTCTATAAGGGTTTCCCGGTCCTTGATTTCATGTGGACTTTTCGAGCGATTTTCATACCAGTAGTCTAAAATGGATTGAAATCAGTATTTTCGGACCAGACGATGGCTAGTGTTTGAAATTTGACATGGAACCTAAAATACAGTTATAAATTTAGAAGAAGAATGCGATAAGGGTCTCTTGGTCGTCGATTTCATCTAGACTTTTCGGGCGATTTTCGTACCCCTCGACAAAAATGGACCAAAATCTATATTTTCAGACCAGACATTGGCAAGTGTTTGAAATCTGACCCAGAATCCGAAGCACTGTTATATATTTAGGAGAAGAAGGCTATAAGGGTCTCCAGGTACTCGATTTCATGTAGTATTTTCGGTTGATTTTCGTACCGCCCGACTAAAATGGACCAAAATTCGTATCTTTGAACAAAACAATGCCTAGTGTTTGAAATCCGACACGGAACTCGGAACACAGTTATAAATTTAGGAGAAGAATTCTATAAGGGTCTCTCGGTCGTCGATTTCATCTGGGCTTTTCGGGGGATTTTCGTACTACCTGACTAAAATGGACCGAAATATGTATTTTTGAACAAGACGATGGCTAGTTTTTGAAATCTGACGTAGAACCCGAAACACGGTTTAGATCTGGACTTTTCGGCCGATTTTCTTACGCCTCGAAAAATATGGACCAAAATCTATTATTAGGATAGATGACGGCTAGTGTTTGAAATCTGATGTGAAATCCAAAACACTACTATAAATTTAGAAGAAGAATGTTGTAAGAGTCTCCCGATCCTCGATTTCATCTAGACTTTTCGGGGGATTTTCGTACCACCCGACAAAAATGGACCGAAATCCGTATTTTCGGACCAAACGATGGCAAGTGTTTAAAATAGGGGGTTGTCAAATAAATATGTAATTATTACTTTTTTCTTTACAACTTAATTTTGTTATATGATATTTTCGTTATTTAGTACAACTACAAAACGAAGATAATAATAACTTATAATAAAATAGAGTGGTCATATAAATATGTAATTATTACTTTATTTGACAACTCTATTTTGTTATATGATTCTATTATCTTTGTCATGTAGTTGTATTTTATAACGAATATAATAGAAACATATAATTAAATAGAGTTGTCTAATCAAGTAGTAATTACATATTTATTTTACAACTCTATTTTGTTATATATTGTTATTATCTTTGTTTTATAGTTTTATTTTGACAACTCAATTTTGTTCTATGTTATTATTATCACCGTTTTACTGTTCAACGTCATAACTAAGATAATAATAACATATAATAAAATAGAGTTGTCAAACAAATAAGTTATAATGAAGTAAATAATAAAATATAACAAAATAGAGTTTTCAAATAAAATAATAATTACATTTTTATTCAACAACTCAATTTTCTTATATGTTTTTATTATTTTCGTTTTGTAATTGTACAAAATAACGAAAATAATAATAACATATAACAAAATCGAGTTGTAAATTAAATACAAAAGGAAGATAATAATAATATATAATAAAATAGTGTTGTCAAATAAACATATAACTATTACATTATTAGACAACTCTATTTTATTTAATGTTATTTTTATCTTCGTTTTATGGTTTTATTTCATAACAAAGATAATAATAACATATAATAAAATAGAGTTGTCAAATAAAATTATAATTAGTTATTTATTTTACAACTCAATTTTGTTATATGTTATTATTATTTTCGTTATGAAGTAAAACTTTATAACGAAGATAATAATGACATATAATAAAATAGAGT
The DNA here is from genome assembly GCA_002896215.2 of Cicer echinospermum. Classification (NCBI taxonomy): domain Eukaryota; kingdom Viridiplantae; phylum Streptophyta; class Magnoliopsida; order Fabales; family Fabaceae; genus Cicer; species Cicer echinospermum. The sequence continues at coordinate 8,257,683 of PGTU02000006.1, read as the reverse complement.
TGTCAAATAAATATGTAACTATTAATTTATTTAACAACTCTGTTTAATTATTTGTTAGTATTGTCTTCGTTATGAAGTACAACTATATAACGAAAATAATAATAAAAACATAATATAAAACAGAATTGTCAAATAAAGTAATAAGTACATATTTATTTGATAAACTCAATTTTATTATATGTTATTATTATCTTCGTTATGTAGTAAAACAATAAAATAAAGATAATAATAACATATAATAAAATAGTGTTTTCAAATAAAGTAATAATTACTTATTTATTAGACAACTCTATTTTATTAAATATTATTATTATCTTCGTTTTGTAGTTGTACTCAATAACAAGGATAATAATAAGATATAATAAAAATAGAGTTGTCAAATAAATTAATTATTTCATATTTATTTGACAACTCAATTTTGTTATATTTTATTATTATCTTTGTTATTAAGTATAATTAAAAAATGAAGATAACAATAACATATAATAAAATAGTGATGTCAAGTAAAGTAAAAATTATATATTTATTAGACAACTCTATTTTATTAAATAATATTGTTAATTTCATTTGATAATTGTACTTAATAACGAAGATAGTAATAACATATAATAAAATAGTGTTGTCAAATAAATTAATTATTACATATTTATTTGACAACTCAATTTTGTTATATGTTATTATTATCTTTTTTATTAAGTACAACTACAAAACGAAGATAATAATAACATTTAATAAAATAGTGTTGTCACTGTTACTTTATTTCAAAACTCTATTTTATTAAATAGTATTATTATCTTTGTTTTATAGTTGTACTTAATAACGAAAATTGTAATAACATATAACACAATTGAACTATTAAATTAATATGTAATTATTACTTTATTTTACAACTCTATTTTATTATATGTTATTATTATCTTCATAATATAGTTGTACTACATGACGAAGATAATAATAACATATAATCAAATAAAGTACATATATATATTTATTTGATAAACTCAATTTTATTATATGTTATTATTATCTTTGTTATGTAGTAAAACAATAAAAACGAAGATAATAATAATAACATATAATAAAATAGTGTTGTCAAATAAAGTAATAATTTCTTATTTATTAGACAACTCTATTTTATTAAATATTATTATTATGTTCATTTTGTAGTTGTACTTAATAACGAAGAGAATAATAATAACATATAATAAAATAGATTTGTCAAATAAATTAATTTTGACATATTTATTTGACAACTCAATTTTGTTATATGTTATTATTAGCTTTGTTATTAAGTACAACTGCAAAAACAAAGATAATAATATCATTTAATAAAGAAGATTAGAATAACATATAATAAAATATTATTTTTAAATAAAGTAATAATTAAATCTTTATTTGACAACTATATTTCATTATATGTTATTATTATGATCGTTTTATAGTAATATTTTGCAATGAAGATAACCCAATATACTATAACCTGAACCTCAAACCCAAAACCTTAAACCTTAATTCCTAAACCTTAAACCCTAAACCCTAAACACTAAATCCAAAATCCGGAACCTTAAACTCTAAACCTTAATCCCTAAACTTGATTTCATAAATCCTAAACACCCTAACACACTAAACCCTAATAAAATAAAGATATAATTAGAGTTGTCAAATAAAGTAATAATAACATAAATTAAATTATAAAACGAAGATAATAATAACATAAATTAAATTAGAGTTGTCAAATAAAGTAATCATTCCATATTTATTTGACAACTCTATTTTATTATATGTTACGGATTTTAGTCCATTTTTGTCGGGTGGTACGAAAATCGCCCAATAAGTCCTGATGAAAATGAGGAGCGGGAGAGACTTTTAGCATGCTTCTCCTAAATTTATAATTGTGTTTCGGGTTAGATTTCAAACACTAGCCATCGTTTGGTCAGAAAATACAAATCGTAGTCCATTTTTTTCAGGTGGTACGAAAATCGTCACAAAAGTTCAGATGAAATCGAGGACCAGAAGACCCTTATAGCATTTTTCTCCTAAATTTGTAACTGTGTCTCGGGCTCGGCGTCATATTTCAAACAGTAGCCATCGTTTGAACCAAAAATACGAATTTCAATAAATTTTTGTTGTGAAGTACGAAAATCGCCCGAGAAGTCCAAATGAGATCGAGGACCTAGAGTCTCTTTTGGAATTCTACTTCAAAAATACGGTTTTCGGTCCATTTTTGTTGTTTGGTACGGTTTTCAAACCCTACCAATCAGATTTCAAACCCTAGCCATCATCTTGTACAAAAATAAGAATTTGGTCCATTTTTGTCGGGTGCTACGATTTTTGCCTGAAAAGTCCAAATGATATCGAGGATTGTGAGACCCTTATAGCATTCTGCTCGTAAATTTAAAATTGTGTTTCGAGTTTCGAGTTTCATATTAGATTTCACACACTAGCCATCATCTGCTTCACAAATATGGATTTCAAAATAATAATAACATATAACAAAATTGAGTAGTAAAATAAATATGTAGTTATTACTTTATTTGACAACTTTACAACTCAATTTTGTTATATGTTATTATTATTTTTGTTATTTAGTACAACTACAAAACGAAGATAATAATAACGTATAATAAAACAGAGTTGTCAAATAAATATGTAATTATTAATTTATTTGACAATTCTATTTTATTATATGTTATTATTATAGTTTTATAAAACGAAGATAATAATAACTTATAATAAATTTGATTTGTCAAATAAAGTAATAATTGTATATTTATTTAACAACTCTATTTTATTAAATGATATTACTATCTTCGTTATGCAGTTAAACTTAAAAATGAAGATAATAATAACATATAATAAAATAGAATTATCCAATAAATTAATAATTTCATATTTATTTGACAACTCTGTTTTATTATACGTTATTATTATCTTCGTTTTGTAGTTGTACTAAATAACGAAAATAATAATAACATATAACCAAATTGAGTTTTAAAATTAATATGTAATTATTACTTTATTTGACAACTCTATTTTATTATATGATATTATTATCTTCTTTATGTAGTAAAACTATAAATCAAATATAATAATAACATTTAATAAAATAGAGTTGTCAAATAATGTAATAATTAAAAAGCATTCTTCTCCAAAATTTATAATTGTGTTTCGGGTCATATTTTGAACATTTTCCATCATTTGGTCTAAAAATACGAATTTCATTCCATTTTTGTCGGGTGGCACGAAAATTGTCTGAAAAGTCTAAGCGAAATCGGGGATTTTTGTACCACCCGATTTCGGTCCATTTTAGACGGGTGGTACGAAAATCGTCTTAAAAGTCCCAATGAAATCAAGGACTAAGAGACTCTTATAGCATTCTTCTCTAAAATTTATAACTATCTCAGGTTCCGCGCCAAACTTCTAACACTAGTCATCGTTTGGTCTGAAAATACAGATGTTGGTCCATTTTTGTCGAGGGGTACGAAAGTCGCCCGAAAAGTTCAAATGAAATTTTGGACCGGGAAAGCGTTATAGCATTCTTCCCCATGATTTATAACTTTGTTTCGGGTTCCGTTCCAGATTTCAAAAACTAGCCATCGTCTAGTCCAAAAAAATACAGATGTTGGTCCATTATCGTCGATGGGTACGAAAGTCTCCCGAAAAGTCCAAATGAAATTGAAGACTGGGAGACCATTATAGAATTCTTGTTCTAAATTTATAAATGTGTTTCAGGTTCCACATTTGATTTGAAACACTAGCTATCGTCTTGTTCGAAAATACGGAATTCGATCAATTTTAGTTGGGTAGTACGAAAATCGCCCAAAAAGTCCAGATGAAATCGAGGACCGGGAGACCATTATAGCATTCTTCTCTAAAATTTATAATTGCGTTCCAGGTTCCATGCCAGATTTCAAACACTAGCCATCGTCTAGACCAAAACTACGATTTTCATTCTATTTTTGTCGTGTGGTACAAAAATCGCCCTAAACGACCAGATGAAATCGAGGACCAGAAAACTCTTATTATAGCATTCTACTCCTGAATTTATAACTGTGTCTCGGGATCCGCGTATGATTTCAAAAATTGGCCATCGTCTGGTCTGAAAATACATAATTTGGTCCATTATCATCGATGGGTACCAAAATCGCCTGAAAAAGTCCGAATGAAATCGAGATTCAAATGACCCTTATAGAATTCTTCTTCTAAATTTATAAATGTGTTTGGGGTTCCGCGTCAGAGACGAATGCTATAAGGGTTTCCTGGTCTTCGATTTCATCTGGTCTTTTCATGCGATTTTTGTACCACCCGACAAAAATAGACCGAAATCGTATTTTTGAACCAAACGATGGCTAATGTTTGAAATCTGGCATGGAACCCAAAACACAGTTATAAATTTTGGAGAAGAATGCTATAATGGTCTCCTTGTCCTCGATTTCATATGGACATTTCGGGTGATTTTTGTACCACCCGACTAATATAGACCGAAATCCATATTTTAGAACAAGACGATGGCTAGTGTTTGAAATCTAACGCGGAACCCGAAAACATAGTAATAAATTTAGAAGAAGAATTCTATATGGGTCATTTGGTCCCCGATTTCTTCTGGACTTTTCAGGCGATTTTCGTAACCATCGATGATAATGGACCAAATTTTGTATTTTTGGACCAGACGATGGCCAATGTTTGAAATCAGACGGGGAACCCGAAACACAAATATAAATTCAGAAGAAGAATGTTATAATAAGAGTCTTTTGGTCCTTGATTTCATATGGACTTTACCGACGATTATCGTACCCCTCGACAAAAAAGAACCAAAATCAGTATTTTCAGACCAGACGATGACTAGTGTTTTAAACTCTGGAGCGAACACCAAAGTTATAAATTTTGGAGAAGGATGCTATAAGGGTCTCCTGGTCGTCGATTTCATTCTGACTTTTCAGGCGATTTTAGTACCACCCAACAAAAATGGACCAAAGTCCGTAGTTTCATACCAAACGATGGTTATTGTTTGAAATCTGACACAAAACCCGAAACAGAGTTATAAATTTAGGAGAAGAATGTTATAAGGGTCCCATGGTCCTCGATTTCATCAAGGCTTTTTTGGCGATTTTTGTACCACGTGACAAAAATTGACTGAAATCTGTATTTTCTTACAAGATGATGGCTAGTGTTTGAAATCTGGCGCAGAACCCGAAACACAGTTATAAATTTTGAGAAGAATGCTATAATGGTCTCCCGGTCCTCGATTTCATCTGGACCTTTCGGGCGATTTTCGTACCACCCGACTAAAATGGACCAAAATCCGATTTTCGAACAAGACGATGGCTAGTGTTTAAAATCAAACGCGGAACCTAAAACACGGTTATAAATTTATAAACAGAATTCTGTAATGATCTACCAGCCCTCGATTGCATTTGTACTTTTCGAGCGCCTTTTGTACCCTATCGACGATAATGGACCAACATCTGTGTTTTCGGACTAGACAATGGTTAGTGTTTGAACTCTGGCGCAGAACCCGAAACAAAGTTACAAATTGTGGAGAAGAATGCTATAATGGTCTCACGGTCCTCGATTTCATTTGGACTCTTTGGGCGACTTTCGTACCCCTCGACAAAAATGGACCAACATCCGTATTTTCGGACTTGACGATGACTAGTGTTTGAAATCTGGCGCGGAACCTGAAACATAGTTATAAATTTTTATAGAAGAATGCTATAAGAGTCTCTCAGTCCTCGATTTCATTGGGACTTTTCAAGCGATATTCGTACCACCCGATAAAAATGGACCGAAATCGGGTGGTACTAAAATCCCCGATTTCATCTAGACTTTTCAAGCAATTTTGTACCACCTGACAAAAATGGAACGAAATTCGTATTTTTAGACCAAATGATGGCTAATGTTCAAAATATGACCCGAAACACAATTATAAATTTAGGAGAAGAATGCTTTTTAATTATTACATTATTTGACAACTCTATTTTATTAAATATTATATTTGTTTTATAGTTTTAATACATAAAGAAGATAATAATAACATATAATAAAAATAGTGTTGTCAAATAAAGTAATAATTACATATTAATTTTACAAGTCAATTTTGTAATATGTTATTATTATTTTCGTTATTTAGTACAACTTCAAAACGAAGATAATAATAACGTATAATAAAACAGAGTTGTCAAATATATATGCAATTTTTAATTTATTTGATAATTCTATTTTAATATATGTTAATAATATCTTCATTTAAAGAGTTTGACTACATAACGAAGATAGTACTATCATTTAATTTAATAGAGTTGTCAAATAAATATGTAATTGTTACTTTATTTGACAACTCTAATTTATTATATGTTATTATTATCTTTATTTTAGAGTTTTACTTCATAACAAAGATAATAATAACATATAATAAAATTGATTTGACATACAAATATGTAATTATTACTTTATTTGACAACTCTATTTTATTATATCATACTATTATTTCCGTCATGTAGTTGTACTTTATAACGAATATAATTGAAACCTATAATAAAATAGAGTTGTCTAATCAAGTAATAATTACATATTTATTTGACAACTCTATTTTGTTATATATTGTTATTATCTTTGTTTTATAGTTTTAGTTCATAACGAAGATGATAATAACATAAAATAAAATAGAGTTGTCAAATAAATATGTAATTATTTGTTTATTTGACAACTTAATTTTGTTCTATGTTATTATTATCACCGTTTTATAGTTCTACATCATAACTAACATAATAATAACATATAAAAAAATAGAGTTGTACAACAAATAAGTTATAACGAAGTAAATAATAACATATAACTAAAAAGAGTTGTCAAATAAAGTAATAATTACATTTTTATTTGACAACTCAATTTTCTTATATGTTCTTATTATTTTCGTTTTGTAATTGTACTAAATCGAGTTGTAAATTAAATACAAAACGAAGATAATAATAATATATGATAAAATTGTGTTGTCAAATAACTAATTAAGTATTACATTATTTGACAAATCTATTTTATTTAATGTTATTATTATCTTCGTTTTATGGTATTATTTCATAGCAAGGATAATAATAACATATAATAAAATGGAGTTGTCAAACACTAGCCATCGTTTAGTCAAAAAATACAAATTTTAATCCATTTTTGTCAGGTGGAACGAAAATCACCCGAAAAGTCCAGATGAAATTGAGGTCCAGAAGTCCCTTATAACATTTTTCTCCTAAATTTGTAACTTTGTGTCGGGCTTGGCGTCATATTTCAAACACTAGCGTCGTTTGAACCAAAAATACGAAATTCAGTCCATTTTTGTTGTGAAGTACGAAAATCGCCCAAGTCCAAATGAGATCGAGGACCTAAATTACGAAAATCGCCCGTTAGATTTCAAGCACCAGCCATGTTCTGGTCCAAAATTACAGATTTCTATCCATTTATGTCGAGTGGTACGATAATCCTCCAAGAAGTCCAAATGAAGTCAAGGTTCAGAAGATTCTTATAGAATTCTTCTCCTACATTTAAGACTGTGTTTCGGAATCCATGTTTCGGAATTCTTCTCCTACATTTAAGCCATCGTTTGGTCCGAAAATACGATTTTCGGTCAATTTTTGTTGTTTGGTACGATTTTCAAACCCTAGCAATCAAATTTAAAACCCTAGCCATCATCTGTACAAAAATAAGAATTTTGGTCCATTTTTGTCGGGTGGTACGATTTTCACCCGAAAAGTCCAAATGATATCGAGGACTGTGAGACCCTTATAGCATGATTCTTCTAAATCTAAAATTGTGTTTCGGGTTTCGAGTTTCGGATTAGATTTCAAACACTAGCCATCATAAATATGTAACAAAATTGTGTTGTAAAATAAATATGTAATTATTAGTTTATTTGACAACTTTACAACTCAATTTTGTTATATGCTATTATTATTTTCTTTATTTAGTACAACTACAAAAGATAATAATAACGTATTATAAAACAGAGTTTTCAAATAAATATGTAATTATTAATTTATTTGATAATTCTATTTTATTATACGTTATTATTATCATCATTTTAAAGTTTGACTGCATTACGAAGATAGTGATATCATTTAATAAAATAGAGTTGTCAAATAAATATGTAATTATTACTTTATTTGACAACTCTATTTTATTTAAATGATATTACTATCTTCTTTATGCAGTCAAACATTAAAATGAAAATAATAATAACATATAATAAAATAGAATTATCAAATAAATTAATAATTACATATTTATTTGACAACTCTGTTTTATTATATGCTATTATTATCTTCGTTTTGTAGTTGTACTAAATAACAAAAATAATAATAACATATAAAAAAATTGAGTTGTAAAATTAATAAGTAATTATTACTTTATTTGACAACTCTATTTTATTATGTGTTATTATTATCTTCTTTATGTAGTAAAACTATAAAATAAATATAATAATAACATTTAATAAAATAGAGTTGTCAAATAAAGTGATAATTAAAAAGCATGCTTCTCTTAAATTTATAATTGTGTTTCGAGTCATATTTTGAACATTAGCTATCATTTGGTCTAAAATTACGAATTTCGTTTCTTTTTTTTCGGGTGGTACGAAAATTGCCTGAAACGTCTAGATGAAATCGGGGATTTTCATACCACCCGATTTCGGTCCATTTTTGTTGGGTGGTACGAAAATCGCCTGAAATGTCCCAATGAAATCGACGTCTCAGAGACTCTTATAGCATTCTTCTCTAAATTTTATAACTATGTTTCAGGTTTCGCACCAGATTTCAAACACTAGTCATCGCCTGGTCCAAAAATACAGATGTTGGTCCATTTTTGTGAGGGGTACGAAAGTCGCCCGAAAAGTCCAAATGAAATTGAGGACTAGGAGACCATTATAGCATTCTTTCCCAAAATTTATAATATTGTTTCGGGTTCTGTGCCAAATTTCAAACACTAGCCATCGTCTAGTCCGAAAATACATAAATACAAAATTTATTAAATGTTATTATTATCACCATTATAGAATTCTTGCTCTAAATTTATAATTGTTTTTTGGGTTCCGCGTTAGATTTGAAACACTAGCCATCGTGTTGTTCGAAAATACAGATATCGATCCATTTTAGTCGGGTGGTACGAAAATCTCCCGAAAAGTACAGATGAAATCGAGGACCGGGAGACCATTATAGCATTCTTCTCCAAACTTTCTAGGTGTGTTTCGGGTTGTACTCCAGATTTCAAACACTACACATCGTCTTGTCCGAAAATACACTTTTCGGTCTATTTTTGTCGGGGGGTACCAAAATCGCCGGAAAAGACATGATGAAACCAAGGACCAGGAGACCCTTATAGCATTCTTCACCTAAATTTGTAACTTTATTTCGTGTTCTGCGTCAGATTTCTAAAACTAACCATCATTTGTTCTGAAACTACGGACTTTGTTCCATTTTTGTTGGGTGGTACGAAAAGCGCCAGAAAAGTCCAGATGAAATTGAGGACCGAGAGACCCTTATAGTATTCTTCTCCAAAATTTATAATTGTGACTCGGGTTTCGCGCCAAATTTCAAACACTAGCCATCGTCTTGTTTGAAAATAACGATTTTGGTCCTATTTTGTCGAGGGGTACGAAAATCGCCCGAAAAGTCCATATGATATCGAGGACTATAAGAGTCTTATTATAGCATTTTTCTCCTAAATTTATAATTGTGTTCCGGGTTCCGCGTCTGATTTCAAACATTGGCCATCGTCTGGGCCGAAATTACATAATTTGGTCCGTTAACATTGATGGGTACGAAAATCACGTGAAAAGTCCAGATGAAATCGGGGACCAAATGGCCCTTATAGAATTCTTCTTCTAAATTTAAAACTGTGTTTCGTGTTCCGCGCCAGATTTCAAACATTAGCCATCATCTGGTCCAAAAATACAATTTTCGGTCTATTTTTGTCAGGTGGTACAAAAATCACCCGAAAAGACCAGATGAAATAGAGGACAAGAAAAACCTTATAGCCTTCTTCTCCAAAATTTATAATTGTGTTTCTGGTTCCGCATCATAATTCAAACACTACCCATCGTTTGATTTATGTCGGGTGATGCAAAAATCGCTTGAAAAGTCTAGATGAAATCGAGGACTAGGAGACCCTAATAGCATTCTTCTCCAATATTTATAATTGTGTTTTGGGTTCTGCGCCAGATCTCAAACACTAGCCATCGTATGGTCTGAAAATACTGATTTTGGTCCTTTTTTTCTCGAGGTGTACGAAAATTGCCCGAAACGTCCAGATGAAATCAAAGACCGAGAGTCCCTTATATCACTGTTCTTCTAAATTTATAATTTTTTCGGGTTCCGCATCAGATTTCAAACACTAGCCATCGTCTTGTTCGAAAATACGGATTTCGGTCCATTTTAGTCGAGTGGTGCAAAAATCGCTCGAAAAGTCCCGACGAAATCGAGGACCCAGAGACCCTTATAGAATTATTCTCTAAAATTTATAACTATGTTTTAGGTTTCGTGCCATATTTCAAACACTAGCCATCGTTTGGTCCGAAAATACAGATGTTGGTCCATGTTTGTCGAGGGGTAAGAAAATCGCCCGAAAAGACCAAATGAAATCAAGGACTGCGAGACCATAATAGCATTCTTCCCTAAAATTTATAACTTTGATTCGGTTTCCGTGCCAGATTTCAAACACTAGCCATCGTCTTGTACAAAAATACCCCGAAAAGACTAGCTCAAATTGGGGACCAAGAGACTCTTATAGCATTGTTCTACTAAATTTATAAATGTGATTCGGGTTCTGCATCAGATTTCAAAAACTATCCATTGTTTTGTTCGAAAATACGGGTTTCTGTCCTTTTTTGTCGACGGTACGAAAATCGCATGAAAAGTCCCGATGAAATCGAGGACCTGGAGACCCTTATAACATTCTTCTCCAATATTTATAATTGTGCTTCGGGTTTCTTGTCATATTTCGAACACTAGCCGTCGTTTATTCCGAAAATACGGATTTCAGTTCATTTTAGTCAGGTGCTACGAAAATCGCCGGAAAATTCTAGATGAAATCGAGGACTGAGAGACCCTTATAGCATTCTTCTTCTCAATTTATAACTGTGTTTCGGGTTTTGTGCAGATTTCAAACACTAACAATCGTCTGGTTTGAAAATACGTATTTCGGTCCATTTTAGTCTGGTGGTACGAAAGTCGCCAGAAAAGTCCAGATGAAATCTAGGACCGTTATATCATTCTTCTCCAAAATATATAATTGTGTTTCGGGTTCTGCGTCAGATTCTAAACACTAGCAATAGTGTTTTTCGAAAATATAGATTTCGGTCCATTTTAGTTGGAACGTATGAAAATCGCCAGAAAAGTACAGATGAAATCGAGGACCAGGAGACCCTTATAGCATTCTTCTCCAAAATTTATAACTGTGTTTCGATTTCCGCTCTAGATTTCAAACACAAGCCGAAGTCTTGTCCGAAAATACAGATTCTAGTCCATTTTTGTCGACTCGTACGAAAATCGCAGGAGAATTCCAGATGAAATCGAGGACCGAGATACCCTAATAGCATTCTTCTCAAAAATTAATAATTTTGTTTCAGGTTTCGCGCCAAATTTCAAATACTAGCCATCGTCTGGTCCAAAAATACGAATTTCGGTCCATTTTTTTTAAGTGTTACGAAAATCGCCCGAAAAGACCAGATCAAATCGAGGACCAGGAGACCCTTATAGCATTGTTATCCTAAATTTATAATTGAGTTTCGGGTTCTGCCTCAGATTTCAAACACTAGCAATTGTCTTGTTCAAAAATAAGGATTTCGGTCCATTTTTGTCGGGTAGTACAAAAATCGCCCAAGAGCCAAGATTAAATCGAGGGCCGGGAGACCCTTATAGTATTTTTCTCCTAAATTTATAACTGAGTTTCGGGTTCCGCCTCATATTTTAAACACTAGCAATTGTCTTGTTAAAAAATACAGATTTTGATCTATTTTTGTCGGGAAGTACAAATATCGCCCGAAAAGCCCAGATAAAATCGAGGACCGCGAGACCCTTATAGCATTCTTTTCCAAAATTTATAACTGAGTTTCGGGTTCCGCGTCAGATTTCAAACAATAGCAATCATCTTGTTCGAAAATACGGATTTCGGTCCATTTTCGTTGGATCATATGAAAATCGCCGAAAAAAGCCTAGTTGAAATCGAGGACCAGGAGACCCTTATAGCATTATTCTCCAAAAATTTTAAATGTGTTTCGACTTTCGTCCTAGATGTCAAACACTAGCCCAAGTCTGGTCCGAAAATACAGATTTTAGTCCATTTTTGTCGAGGGGTACGAAAATCGCCCTAAAATTCTAGATGAAATCGAGGACCGAGATACCCTAATAGCAATCTTCTCCAAAATTTATAATTGTGTTTTAGGTTTCGCGCCAAATTTAAAAAACTAGCCATCATTTGGTCTGAAAATACGAATTTCGGTCCCTTTTTGCCGGGTGGTACGAAAATCGCCCGAAAAGACAAGATGAAATCGGGGACAGGGAGACCCTTATAGCATTCTTCCCCTAAATTTATAACCGATTTTGGGTTTTGTCTCAGATTTCAAACACTAGCACATTGTCTTGTTAAAAAATACGAATTTCGGTCCATTTTTGTCGGTTGGTACAAAATTCGCCAGAAAAGCCCTGATGAAATCGAGGACCGGGAGACCCTTAAAGCATTCTTCTCCTAAATTTATTACTGAGTTTTGTGTTCCACGTCAGATTTCAAAGACTAGCAATCGAGGACCATTTTAGTCCATTTTAGTTGGATCGTATGAAATTCGCCTAAAAAGTCCAAATGAAATCGAGGACCGGGAGACCCTTATATCATTCTTCTCCAAAATTTATAACTGTGTTTCGGGTTTCGCACCAAATTTCTAACACTAACCATCGTCTGGTTTGAAAATACGAATTTCGGTCCATTTTTGTCGGGTGGTACGAAAATCTCCCTAAAAGACCAGATGAAATCGAGGACCAGGAAACCCTTATAACATTCTTATCCTAAATTTATAATTGAGTTTCGGGTTCTGCCTCAGATTTCAAACACTAGCAATTGTCTTGTTCAAAAATACGAATTTCGGTCCATTTTGGTCGGGAGGTACAAAAATCGCCCGAAAAGCCCATATGAAATCGAGGACCAGCACACCCTTATAGCATTCTTCTCCTAAATTTATAACTGAGTTTCGGGTTCCGCATCAGATTTCAAACACTAGCAATTGTCTTGTTAAAAAATACGGATTTCGGTCCATTTTTGTCAGGTTGTACAAAAATCGCTCGAAAAGCCCAGATGAAATCGAGGACCGGGAGACCCTTATAGCATTCTTCTCATACATTTATAACTGTGGTTCATGTTCCGTGTCAAATTTCAAACACTAGCCTTCGTCTGTTCCAAAAATAGCAACAAGACATCCAATCCGATCAACCGTTGGGTCGTCATATCTTGTGGAAGGAAGCTCGTGTAAATAAGGATGGAGTGGTTGATAACGAAAATGTTCAAAAAGTAATAGAACTTTGTGTAAGTATATTATCACTTTAATATTTTTTAATATTGTATTTTATCACTTTAATATTATCACTTTAATATTTTTTTAATATTTTTTAATATTGTATTTTAAAAATGATATTGAACTTATCTTTTTAATGTATTTTAGGAGAATATCGAACAAAGTTCGGAAAATCAAGAGGACAACAAAGCTAGTTGCAGGGACATTCTTGGTAAAGTCTTTAGTGTTCCTGAGTATTCCGGTCGCGTGAGGGGGAAAGGATTTGGCGTAACTCCTAAAAGCTAACTTTCACAGGAGAAGCGCAAAAATCCATCCAGTGAGGAAGTATTGGAGAAGCTCAAACTCCTATCAGAGCAAGTGGCACTCTTGGTGAAGACGAATAAAGACAAGCAACTCCCGGATCAGCTCCAACGTGAAATACAAATGGAGAGTGAAAACGCGAGTTACAACATTGGTCTCAAAAGTCTTCCTGAGGTAATTAATTACTTACTTATGTAATTACTTATGTATTAACTATACTTATGTATTAACCATACTTATGTTTTAACCATTGATTTAGGGTGTCACTCCTTGTGTGCTGTACTTATCCTCCCCTACTCATGGGAAGGTCGGAAAAGGAACATTGTACAATACTTCGGGAGAAGTATTGCACAACACACGGATCCCTGCGGGCCATGTCAAAGTATCACCAATTGTTGCTTTTGAACCAAATGCACCGTTGCCTATACCGGACAACGATGTAGATATGAAGTTTTTGAGCGAAGCAATTGGTAGTTACGTGGCATGGCCCACATATCTTGTTGCCTTTCATAAGGTATATTTAATTAATAGAAATGTATGTTTAATTGATATGTATATTTAATTACTGATTTTTTTCAGCTCCTAACTTTAATTTCACATTTATATTTAGATTCTGCAAAAGCCTAAAGGGAATGGTAAAAAGACTCCCATAAACGAGTCAATTACATCGCCCAAAAAGGTTTGTCACATTTATTCCGTAAGGTTTGTCATTTTTTTAGATTCAATAAACTAACATTTAATCTCATTTTTTCATATTCAATCAAATAAACCACCCACACAGCAAAATAAAGCCGACAAACCTCAAAAATTGGAGGGTTATAAAGCTGGAAAACTTCAAAAGCTGGAGGGTAATAAAGCTGCCAAAGTTGTAGCTAAAAAACTCGATCATGGAAAATCAGTCGTTGTTGCTCCTAAAATAAGTCAGCCATGCCTTGCTAAATACGGGGCGTGTCTTGACATCCAAGTAAAAAGGAATATGGGCAGCAACGACGATTCACGCATCAAAACCATGAATAAAGCTATATTTGGAGATGAGTATGAAGACTTTCTCAAAAAGGAGCACATTTACGAACTTCTCAATCATAAGGAGTTGAGTGCTACTGTCATCAGCTTGTACATAAGGTAAAAAATACTTTTAATTGCATTTATTGGTAATTAATTAAATTTATTGGTAATTACTCTAGTTTGAAATTTTCATTGAAGGTTTTTGTATGAGAAGGTTGTGTGCACGCGCAAATTGTCAAATAGATATTCATTCTTGTCTCCGCATAAGCTTTCGATGTATAAACTCGATCCAGTTAATGTAAAGAATTGCATTGTAGATATGTTATTAGGAAATATAGAGAAGGATAAATTGTTCTTTGCACCATATAATTCAGGGTACGTAATTATATATTATTTATTTATATCTTTTTTAATTTATGAGATCTTAATTTATTAGTTGTGTAAACAAAATTGCCAACCAAATTTTTGTTGTTGTAGGGCACATTGGGTGCTATTTGCAATCAATGCGACCTCTGAAGTTATATACTATTTGGATCCCTTGCATGGCAATTACAACAATCACTCCGATATAAAGACTATGTTCGACACATAAGTAATAGTCATTTATTTGTTACATATATATATATAAATAATGCTATAATAATCAAATTTATTTATTCGATAGTGCTTTACAAGTTTTTCGACTCAAAGAGGTGCTACAGTGTCGAAGCAAAAGTCTGGATTCCAATAAAAGTTTGAAATATATGCCTTTAAATTTTCATTTGAAATATATTTTATTGACTTATATGTTTTATTTTATAGTGCCCTTGTCAAACTAACAACATCGATTGTGGGTACTATGTATTGCGGTTCATGAAGGAGATTGCTGATAGGAATCAAACTATTATCCCAGAAACGGTACGATATTTTCATTATTTGATTTTCATATATAAATCATGTATACATATTTGATTCTAACTTATTTATGTTCAATTTTTATATTGCACAGTACTTTGACAATTCCAGTCCAACATACTCTGAGAAAGATCTAGTTGAATTAAAGGAAGACTGGTGCAGTATGTGCTTGAAATGAAAATTATTTGATTTTCTAGGAAAATAGCATTCTGCAAGGGAACTGAATAAATGGTAGCTAGTTCTGTTCTGTGTAGGATAAGTTAGTTATATGTACATAAATAGGGCACAGTATCTGAATATGTGCTGTTGTACAAATATCTAATATGTATATGTAGTTAAGTTATATATGTATCTGAATATGTATATGAATATGCGTTGTTGTACAAATATCTAATATGTATATGTAGTTAAGTTATATAGTTCTATTTTTGTATATGCATTATATTGCACTGAGTATATGCATTATATTGTACTCTGTTGTTGTGTGAACTGATTCTGGATGAAAATAATTTTGGAAAAAATATTAAAAGACAGCGCTTTCTAAAAAAATGCTATAAAAAACCAAAAAAACGCTTTTCACATATTTAATTTATAATGTTTGTAAATGGTTACCTTTTACAACGCTTTTTCAAATAAGCGCTGTAAAATGTGCACTATAATGATATATTGGGTGCACATTTTACAGCGCTTTTTCAAATAAGCGTTGTAAAATGTGGCAATATAATGCATATATTGGGTGCACATTTTACAACGCTTTTTAGATAAGCTCTGTAAAAGGTGCACCCATTATATGCATTATATTGCCACCTTTTACAGTCCTCTTTTCAATAAGCGTTGTAAAAGGTGCATAATAATGCATATATTGGGTGCACCGTTTACAACGCTTTTTAAATAAGCGCTGTAAAATGTGCATAACAAGCGCACAATATATCTACATGTTTTATAGCGCTTTTTGATTTTAAAAAAGGCGTTGTTGTATCTTTTTACAACACTCGATTCTACAACGCTTTTTTTTTGTTTGAAAAAGCGCTGTAAATTGCTTAACATAAGCACTGTAAAATCCTATTTTTCGCATAGTGAGGGACACCTGATCCTCGATTTCATCTCGACTTTTCGGGTGATTTTCGTACACCCCGGCAAAAATGGGCGGAAATTTGTAATTTCCAACAAGACGATGGCTAGTGTTTGAAATCTAACACGCAACCCGATATACGTTTATAAATTAAAGGGAAGAATGCTATAAGAGTCTTCTGGTCCTCGGTTTCATCTGAACTTTTCGTGCGATTTCAGTACCACCTAAGAAAAATGGACCGAAATCCGTATTTTCAGACCAGACGAGGGCTAGTGTTTGAAATTTGTAGCAGAACCTGAAACACAATTATATATTTTGGAGAAGAAAGCTTTAAGGGTCTGCCGATCCTCGATTTCATCTGGGCTTTTTAGGCGAATTTTGTACCACCCGACAAATATGGACCGGAATTCGTATTTTCGGACCAGACGATGGCTAGTGGTTGAAAATCTGACACAGAACCCGAAACTCAGTTATAAATTTAGGAGAAGAATGCTACAAAAATCTTCTTCTCCTCGATTTCATCTGGACTTTTCGGGAAATTTTCGTACCCCTCAACAAAAATGGACCAAAATCTGTATTTTCGAACCAGAAGATAGCTAGTGTTTGAAATCTGCTGCGGAATCTAAAACAAAGTTATAAATTTTGGAGAAGAATGCTATAAGGGTTTCCTGGTCCTCGATTTCATCTGGACTTTCCGGGCGATATTCAAACCACCCAACAAAAATGGACCCAAATTAGTATTTCTGGAACAGACGAGGGCTAGGGATTGTAATTTTACGCGGAACCTGAAACACAGTTATAATTTTTTTAGAAGAATGCTATAAAGGTCTCCCAGTCCTCGATTTCATCTGGACTTTTCAGGCGATTTTCATACCACTAGACCATAATGGATTGAAATCCGTATTTTCGGACCAGACTATGGCTAGTGTTTGAAAATTGACATGGAACTCGAAATACAGTAACAAATTTAGAAGAAGAATGCTATAACAGTCTCTCGGTCGTCGATTTCATCTGGACTTTTCGTGCGATTTTCGTACCCCACGAAAAAAATGGATCAAAATCTATATTTATGGACCAAACGATGGCTAGTGTTTGAAATCTGACTCGGAATCCAAAACACTGTTATGTATTAGGAGATGAATTCTATAAGGGTCTCCCAGTCCTCGATTTCTTCTGGAATTTTCGGGTGATTTTCGTACCATTTGACTAAAATGGACCGAAATTCGTATTTTTGAACAAAACAATGGCTAGTGTTGGAACTCCGACATGGAACTCGAAACACAATTATAAATTTAGGAGAAGAATGCTATAAGGGTCTCTCGGTCCTCGATTTCATCTAGACTTTTCAGGCGATATTCTTACCCCTCGACAAAAAAGGACCGAAATCTATATTTACGGAACCAAAAAACAAGTAATAAATTTTGGAGAAGAATGCTATCAGGGTCTCCCGGTCCTCGATTTCATATCGATTTTTCGGTTGATTTTCGTACCACCCGACAAAAAATGGACTGAAATCCGTATTTTCAAAAAAGATGATTGCTAGTGTTTGAAATTTGACGTGGAACCCGAAACACATTGATTAATTTTAGAGAAGAATGCTTTAAGGGTCTCCCGGTCCTAGATTTCCTTTGGACTTTGGACGTAGAACCCGAAAATCAATTATAAATTTAGGAGAAGAATGCTACAAGAATCTTCTTCTCCTGGTTTTCATCTGGACTTTTCGGGCAACTTTCGTACCCCTCGATAAAAATGAACCAAAATCTGTATTTTCGAACCAAACGATAGTTAGTGTTTTAAATCTGTTGGGGAACCTGAAACATAGTTATAAATTTTGGATAAGAATGCTATAAGGGTTTCCCAGTCCTCGATTTCATCTGGACTTTTCGGGCGATATTCATAACACCCGACCAAAATGGACCGAAATCAGTATTTCTGGAACAGATGAGGGCTAGTGTTTGTAAATTTGACGCGGAACCTGAAACTCAGTTATAAATTTTGGAGAAGAATGCTATAACGGTCTCTCGGTCGTCGATTTCATCTGGACTTTTCAGGCTATTTTCGTAACTCGACAAAAATGGATCAAAATCTATATTTTCGGACCTGACGATGGCTAGTGTTTGAAATCTGGCACGGAATCCAAAACATTGTGATATATTTAGGAGAAGAATGCTATAAGGGTCTCCATATCCTCGATTTTATCTGGTATTTTCAGATGATTTTCGTACCACCTGACTGAAATGGACAGAAATTCGTATTATTGAATAAAACAATGGCTAGTGTTTGAAATCCAACACGGAACTCGAAACACAGTTATCAATTTAGGAAAAAAATGCTATAAGGGTCTCTCGGTCCTCGATTTCATCTGGACTTTTCAAGCGATTTTCTTACCCCTAAAAAAAAAAAGGACCAAAATCTATATTTTCAGACGACACGATGGCAAGTGTTTGAAATCTGGCGCAGAACCTAAAAGTTAGTCATAAATTTTGGAGAAGAATGCTTTCAAGGTTTCCTGGTCCTCGGTTGTATCTGGACTTTCGGGTGGTTTTCGTACCACCATACAAGAAATGGACATGTATTTACGAACACGATGATTGCTAGTGTTTGACATCTGACGCGGAACCCGAAACTCAGTTATAAATTTAGGAGAAGAATGCTATAAGGGTCTCCCAGTACTCGATTTCATCAGGGGTTTTCGGGCGATTTTCGTACCACCCAACAAAAATGGACCGAAATCCGTATTTTCAATCAAGACGATTGTTAGTGTTTGAAATTTGACGCGGAACCCGAAACACTGTTATAAATTTAGAAGAAGAATGCTATAAGGGTTTGTCTGTCCTCGATTTCATCTGGACTTTTCGGGCGATTTTCGTACTACCCGACTAGAATTAACCGAAATCCGTATTTTTGTACAAGATGATGGCTTGTTTTTGAAATCTGACACGTAACCCGAAACACAATTTTAAATTTAGAAGAAGAATCCTATCAGAGTATCCAAGTCCTCGATTTCATCTGGACTTTTCAAACGATATTCTTCCCCCTCGAAAAAAATGGACCGAAATATATTTTTCGGACTAGATGATGGCTAGTGCTTCAAATCTGATGCGGAATCCGAAACACTGTTATAAATTTAGGAGAAGAATGTTGCAAGGGTCTTCCTGTCCTCGATTTCATCTGGACTTTTCGGGGGATGTTCGTACAACCCGACAAAAATGGACTGAAATCCGTATTTTTGGACCAGACGATGGCTAGTGTTTAAAATTGGGTGCGGGGCCCGAAAATCAGTTATAGATTTTTGAGAAGAATGCTATAAGGGTCTCCTCGTCCTCGATTTCATCTGGACATTTCGGGCAATTTTCGTACCACCCGACCAAAATGGACCGAAATCGGTATTTTCGGAGAAGACAATGGCTAGTGCTTGAAATTTGACGCGGAATCCGAAACACATTTATAAGTTTTGGAGAAGAATGCTATTAGGGTCTCCGGGTCCTCCATTTGATCTGGATATTTTGGGCGATTTTCGTACCAGCAGACCAAAATGGACCGAAATCCGTATTTTCGAACAAGACGATGGCTAGTGCTTGATTTCATCTTGACTTTTCGGGGTATTTTTGTACAAGATGATGGCTAGTGTTTGAAATATGGCGCGGAACCCGGAACCCAGTAATGGTCTCGCGGTCCTCGATTTCATTTGGACTTTTCGGACGATTTTCATACCCCTCAACAAAAATGGACCAACATCTGTATTTTCGGACCAGACGATGGCTAGTGTTTGAAATCTGGCGCGGAACCTGAGTCATAGTTATATATTTTAGAGAAGAATGCTATAAGAGTCTCTCAGTCATTGAGTACAATTACAAAACGAAGATAATAATTATATTTAATAAAATAGAGTTGTCTAATAAATAAGTAATTATTACTTTATTCGAAAACTTTATTTTATTATATGTTATTATTATCTTCGTTTTATTGTTTTACTACATAACGAAGATAATAATAACATATAATAAAATTGAGTTTATCAAATAAATATGTTCTTATTACTTTATTTTACAACTCTATTTTATTTTATGTTATTATTATTATTTTCATTATATATTTGTACTTCATAACGAAGACAATACTAACATATAATTAAATAGAGTTGTTAAATAAAGTAACAATTACATATTTATTTGACAACTCTATTTGATTATATGTTATTACTATATTCGTTATGCAATCATAGTTTAAAAGGAAGATAATAATAACATATGACAAAATAGAATTATCAAATAAATTAATAGTTATATATTTATTTGACAACTCTATTTTATTATATGTTATTATTATCTTCGTTTTATAATTTACTTCATAACGAAGATAATAATAACATATAACAAAATTGAGTTGTAAAATAAATAAGTAATTATTATTTTATTTGACAACTCTATTTTATTATATGTTATTATTATATGTGTTATGAAATAAAAACATAAAACGAAGATAATAATAACATTAAATAAAATAAAGTTGTCAAATAATGTAATACTTAAATATTTATTTGACAATACTATTTTATTATATATTACTATTATCTTCCTTTTGTATATAATTTACAACTCGATTTTGTTATATGTTATTATTATTTTCGTTATTTAGTACAATTACAAAACGAAAATAATAAAAACATATAAGAAAATTGAGTTGTAAAATATGTTATTACTTTATTTGACAACTCTATTTGTTATTTGTTATTATTGACTTCGTTATAACTTATTTGTTTAACAAATCTTTTTCATTATATGTTATTATTATGTTAGTTATGATGTAGAACTATAAAACGGTGATAATAATTACATAGAACAAAATTGAGTTGTCAAAAAAACAAATAATTACATATTTATTTGACAACTCTATTTTATTGTATGTTTCTATTTTCTTTGTTATAAAGTAGAACTACATGACGAAGATAATAGTATCATATAATAAATAGAGTTGTCAAATAAAGTTATAATTACATATTTGTATGACAACTCTATTTTATTATATGTTATTAGTATATTCGTTCTGTAGTTATACTAAATAACGAAAAAAAATAATAACATATAACAAAATTGAGTTGTAAAAGAACTATGTAATTATTACTTTATTTGACAACTCTATTTTAATATATGTTATTATTATCTTTTTTATGAAGTAAAACTATAAAACGAAGATAATAAAAATATAATAAATTAGAGTCAAATAAAGTAATAATTACATATTTATTTGACAACTCTATTTTATTAAATGATATTACTATCTTCATTATGCAGTCAAACTTTAAAATGAAGATAATAATAACATATAATAAAATAGAATTATCAAATAAATTAATAATTACATATTTATTTGACTACTCTGTTTTATTATACGTTATTATTATCTTCATTTTGTAGTTGTACTAAATAACGAAAATAATAATAACGTATAACAAAATTGAGTTGTAAAATTAATATGTAAGTATTACTTTATTTGACTTCTCTATTTATTATATGTTATTATTATCTTCGTTATTTAGTAAAACTATAAAACGAATATAATAATAACATTTAATAAAGTAGAATTGTCAAATAATGTAATAATTAAAAAGCATTCTTCTCCTAAATTTATAATTGTGTTTCGGGTCATATTTTGAACATTAGCCATCATTTGGTCTAAAAATACGAATTTCGTTCCATTTTTGTCTGGTGATACGAAAATTGCCTGAAAAGTAAAGTCTTGATGAAATCGGGGATTTTCGTACCACCCGATTTTGGTCCATTTTTGTCGGGTGGTACGAAAATCGCCTGAAAAGTCCAAATGAAATCGAGGACTGAGAGACTCTTATAGCTTTATTCTGTAAAATTTATAACTATTTCAGGTTTTGCACCAGATTTCAAACACTAGCCATCGTTAGGTGCAAAAGTACAGATGTTGGTCCATTTTTGTCGAGGGGTACGAAAGTCGCTCGAAAAGTCCAAATGAAATCGAGGACTGGGAGACCATTATAGCATTCTTCGCCATAATTTAATACTTTGTTTCGGGTTTAGTGCCAGATTTCAAACACTAGCCATAGTCTAGTACGAAATACAGATGTTGGTCCATTATCGTCGATGGATCGAAAGTCGCCCGAGAAGTCAAAATGAAATCAAGGATCGTGAGACCATTATAGAATTCTTGTTCTTAATTATTTATAATTGTGTTTTGGGTTCCGCGTAAGATTTCAAACACTAGCCATAGTCTTGTTCGAAAATACGGATTTCGGTCCATTTTAGTCGGGTGGTACGAATATCCCCCGAAAAGTCCAGATGAAATCGAGTACCGGGAGACCCTTATATCATTCTTCTCCAAAATTTATACTTCTGTTTTGGGTTCTGCACCAGATCTCAAACACTACCCATCATCTGGTCTGAAAATACTGATTTTGCCTTTTTTGTCGAGTCGTACGAAAATCGCCCGCTAAGTCCAAATGAAATCGAGGACCGAGAGTCCCTTATATCATTCTTCTTCTAAATTTATAATTTTCTTTCGGGTTCCGCATCAGATTTCAAACACTAGCCATCGTCTTGTTTGAGAATACAGATTTCAGTCCATTTTAGTCAGGTGGTACGAAAATTGCTCGACAAGTCCCGATGAAATCGAGGACCTAGAAACCCTTATAGCATTCTTCTCTAAAATTATAACTATGTTTCAGGTTCCGAGCCAGATTTCAAACACTAGACATCGTCTGGTCCGAAAATACAGATGTTGGTCCATTTTTGACGAGGGGTACGAAAATCGTCCGAAAAGTCCAAATGAAATCAAGGACCACGAGACCATAATAGCATTCTTCCCAAAATTTATAACGTTGTTTCGGTTATGCGCCATATTTCAAACACTAGCCATCGTCTTGTACAAAAATACCCCGAAACGTCTAGAAGAAATCGAGGACCAGGAGACTCTTATAGCATTCTTCTCCTAAATTTATAGATGTGATACGGGTTCCGCGTCAAATTTCAAACACTATCCATTGCTTGTTTGAAAATACGAATTTCAGTCCAATTCTTTTTTCATGTGAATGAGAGACCCTTATAGCATTCTTCTCCAAAATTTATACTTGTGTTTCGAGTTCCGTGTCAGATTCCAAACACAAACCATCATTTTGTTCGAAAATACAGATTTTGGTGCATTTTAGTCGAGTGGTACGAAAATCTTCCAAAAAATCCAGATGAAATCGAGGACCAAGAAACTCTTATAGCATTCTTCTCAAAACTTTATAATTGTGTTTCGGGTTTCGCGCTAGGTTTCAAACTCTAACCATCGTTTTGTTTGAAGATACGAATTTCGGTCCACTTTAGTCGAGTGGAACGAAATTCGCCAGAAAAGTCCAGATGAAATCAAGGACCAGGAGTCCCTTATAGCATTCTTCTAAAAATTTTATAACTGTTTTTCGGGCTCCACGCCCAATTTTAAACACGACCATCATTTGTCCAAAAATACGAACTTCGGTTCGTTTTTTGTTGGGTGGTAAAATTGCCCAAAAGTCTAAATGAAATCGAGGATCGGGAGACCGTTACATCATTCTTCTTCTAAATCTATATTTTGTTTCAGTTCGGCGTTAGATTTTAATTACTGCCTGTCTTGTTCGAAAAATTCGATTTAGGTCCATTTTAGTGAGTAGGTATTGAAAATCGCCCGAAAGTCAGATTGATGAATCGAGACGGGAGAACCCTTATAGCATCTTTTCCAAAAATTTATAACTGTGGTTGGTTCCGTGCCTATTTCAAACACTAACCATTGTTTTGTTGAAATTACGAAATTCGGTCCATTTAGTCGGTCTGGTAACGAAAATGACCCAAAGTTCAGATGAAATTGAGGACTGGGAGACCATATATCATTCTACTCCAAAATTTAGATTGTGTTTTGGGTTCCGCGTGTGAATATCAAACACTAGCCATCGCCTGGTCCGAAAATACAGAATTTGGCATATTTTTGTCGATGGGTACAAAAATCGACCGAAAAGTCTAGATGAAATCGAGGACCGGGAGACCCTTATAACATTCTTCTCCAAAAAATTTAATTGTGTTTCGGGTTCTGCGTCAGATTTCAAACACTAGCCATCGGCTGGTCCGAAAATACGGATTTCGGTCCATTTTGGTCTGGTGGTACGTAAATCGCCCGAAAAGTCCAAATCAAATCGAGGACCCGGAGACCCTTATAGCATTCTTCTCCAAAATTTATAACTATGTTTCGGGTTCCGCATCAGATTTCAAATGTGACACTCTAAACCCCCCAAAATAACATTTATAATAATATATACTAAATTATTTGAAGAAAACTTGCAGCGGATAAAACAAATCTTTTAAAGAGAATAAAAACTTTAATATCTAATTTAGGATATCACGTTTCTCTAAATACACATGTAACAATTCAACTTTGTTCCTCAATTAAAATAGTACAATATCAATGAATTTGATTTAACTAGAATTTCTTGATTTAATTCCCAAGACTTGGTCGTACTAAATTTTCATATAAAAAGTCATTTGTAATAACATAAGTAAAATATACATTACAACTCTTAATTCCCGGTATCACCTATCAGAGCAGGGTTTCTCCTAAACTTGAACTTCGAGACTCATTAACCTGTAATAACTGCAATTTTGCAAATGCATGGCCAAGCCAGTCAAACACAAACAACGAAGGAGGTGAGTTTTGAAATCATGTTGATAGTATAATACAAATAAGAGGAACACGCAATTAATCATCAATAAACTGTATCATTACACAAACATTCTTCAAGGAAAAACATCACATTATATAGTCAAAATCAAAGAAAATCCATACACTTCACTGTAACATCAAATCATCGCATAAATTATTATCACACATAATACATATTAATCACAACAAAACAATCACAAGAAAATGCAATGATATGCATGAGCTTAGACTCTACTTCACAATGTGGTACCATTATAACTCTGAAGTACTTGGTTAGGAGGCTTGATACTATGCCACCATCCCGGTGGACGAACAATTCAAATTGGCCATGTCCTCATAGATCCCCTCAACTCAACCTGAGAGACATGTACGTGACAGTCGAGATAAACGTGTGTTGTGTGGTAGCTCCCGACATTTGGAGTGCTACCTCCAAGTCACCGAGGAATTCCCCACCCGAATACCTCCAAGGTCTAACAATCTTGCCTTAAGGCTCGACAGCAGACCACCACGATCATGCTCATTCAGTTGTACTTCCCTGGAATCACTAGGCTTGTCAGGCCCTACCTATATGATGACAAAATAATCTCAACTTCACAAATTCACAATATTTATTTTCTCCCCTCGTTGGTATATGATACTCCATTAAAACCGTCATCTCAAACACAAATTGAAATCACCATTATTTCATCAACTATGGGGTTAATTCAATATTCTCATCACAGTTTAGAACATCACTATCATCATCATCACATAAACTCATCACAAATTTATAGCATCACTATCATCAATCAAACATTATCACAAATTTATAACGTCACAATTATTAATCGTACATCATCATCATTACATAAAACTATCACAACACATCCATCTTTTGTTATCACATCACATAAACTCATCTAATCACACATATATAAATTTAATTCGACACCCAATATCACAATAATATCAATATCACACATTCAAATAAATTAAATCAATGAACACCCTACAAATATTTCTATTCTATATTTTAATCTCACAATTTCCATATTTTCACATTAATTAATTTATCCCTCAAAGGGCTACTGCCCTACGTAGCGAGCCCCAGATGAATCGTTGGGAAATACGGTTTTCCCGTTCATCTCACAATATATTACACTCATGAATTCAAACGCTCTCTCACCCTTACCTTATTTCGACGCTTTCACACAGGAATAGGATTCCACGCACAAACAGCCTTTTTTCATTGACTCTTTTATTAACAATTAGGGTTCACACATGGTTAAAACTCATTGGTCCCTTTATTTATTTTAAAATAAAAGCAATAATAATAAAACTAATGATTTAACATTTTTTTTAACATAATTTAATTACTAAATATGCTAATTTTATAAAATATAGTAATAAATCATTTTAAAATATATTAATAATCAAAACCTTCATATTCAAAATAATCACCCTAATGATACTTTTTTTAATATCACATTAAAATAATATCATAATTAGAGAATATTCAAAAATTATTAAAATAAATAAATATAAAATCAAGACTTTATATTAAATACTAATCAACTAAATATATATATATATATATATATATATATATATATTATAATTACAATAATCATAATAATATATAAAAATAAAGAAAATCAAACACAATATTACCACTATGTAAGATAATTATTTATAATGTAAATAATTAAAATAAAATATATTTAGAATTAAATAAATATAATTAAGTACACATTTAATATTAGTCAAACGCATAAAAGAATGATATTAATTGGGTGTGCGTATATACACGTAAATCATATAAAATCTTTTTCTTTAAAATATATGTTACACTAAATACTATTATTTTTTAAAAAGTATATCAAATAATAAAATGTAATATTTATTATTTATATCGCTCATGCAATCTAGTATATATAAAACTAGCACATCATAAAAATCACCTATATAACGGAAATTAATCACAAAGTTTATTAACATATTTTTTTAATAATTTTTAACATCAAATTAATTATTTAAAATCCTATTTAATTAATAGAATAGTTTATCACAAAATTTAGGGTGTTACATCAAACACTAGCCATTGTCTTGTCCGAGAATACGGATTTCGGTCCATTTGGGCGTGTGGTACGAAAATCGTCCGAAAAGTCCAGATGAAATCGAGGACCAGGAGACCCTTATAGCATTCTTCTCCAAATTTTATAACTGTTTTTCAGCCTCAGCCCCCGATTTTAAACACTAGCCATCGTTTGGTCCGAAAATACGGATTTCGGTCCACTTTTGTCGGGTGTTACGAAAGTCCCTCGAAAAGTCCAGATGAAATCGAGGATTGGGAGACTCTTACAACATTCTTCTCCTAAATTTATAACAGTGTTTTGTATTTCACATCAGATTTCAAACACTTGCCATCATCTATCCTAATAATAGATTTCGGTCAATATTTTTCGAGGCGTAAGAAAATCGGCCGAAAAGTCCAGAACTAAACTGTGTTTCGGATTCTGCGTCAGATTTCAAAAACTAGCCATCGTCTTGTTCAAAAATATAGATTTCGGTCCATTTTAGTTGGGTAGTACGAAAATCGCCCGAAAAGCCCAGATGAAATCGAGGACCGAGAGACCATTATAGCATTCTTCTCCTAAATTTATAACTGTGTTCCGAGTTCCGTGTTGTTGGAAATTATGGCCTCTATTTGTTAAAAATATATGAGAAATGTCTTTACTAATTTTACCAGATTATTAATCAGATTAACAATGATCGGTTACAGAAATTATTCAGGAACAAAGATTCACAATTGCATGAATTATCAATATAAGAGTACATATACAATGCTTATTCAAAAGATTAATCAAGACATAAATTCACCAATACAAACATTCAAGAATAAGCATTCAAGCAATATCAAAATAAAGAGAAAAGATAAGAAAATCGTGCACCAGGATTTATACTGGTTCGGCAATCTGTTTGATAGCCTACATCCAGTCCTGAAATCTAAACCAGATTTCAGCCTTTCCAATAGAATTGACTTGAGTACGTTTTACAGATTTTCCAGCTCACACATGGCCTATCTATCCAACTCACTCGCTTCTATTACAATGCCACCTTATCCCTAGAGTTACTCACCAAACCCTCACGAGATCAAGATGAGACTTCTTCTTGATGAACACACGCACCAACAAAGATAGTCACCAGTATACACTACTGGATTTCGAATGCCACCTTATCCCTAGAGTTAATTGCCAAACCCTCACGAGATTAAGATGAGACTTCTTCTTGATGAACACACACACCAACAAAGATAGTCTCCAGTTTACACTACTGGATTTCCAGAACTTTCTTTACAAATTGTTTTTACATAAAAGATAAAAGAAGACAAATGATGATGACTCAATCACAATATGAATTTCACACAAACAGGATTTGCCAAATGAGTATTTTGTGTGTGGTTACAATTATTTCTTTCAAAGTGTTTTTCCTGGTTTCTATATTGTGAAAACGTGTAATGAATAATTGTTTCAAGTGTAGTGTATTGGTTGTTGGAAAATGTGATTGAATCAGCTTATATATATTCAGAAAAAACATCAGGACAATCGATTTCTCAATCGATTTTATAAAAGTTTAAAACCAGCTTAATCGATTGCCCAATCGATTATCGCGTCTCTTGTTTTTCTTGAATCTTGAAAATATAAGAATGAATCGATTTGCCAATCGATTCTTTTAATGCATAAATTAGAAACTGATACTAAGATTATATCAGAATCGATTGAGTAATCAATTATAGGTGTTTTGTTCAAACAACGAGATCAAAACAATCGATTGCTCAGTCGACGTATATTCACAGTCATAATCGATTTGGCAATAAGCTGAATTCTTCCTGTAACTCAAACATTTAGTTCAATCGATTTGTAAATCGATTTGGCTGATCACAATGACTCAGACATTTTAATGCAATCGATTTGCCAATCGACTTGGCTGGTCACAGTGACTCCAATGTTTGAATCCAATCGATTTGCCAATCGACTTGACTAGTCACAATGACTCCACTGTTCTAATCCAATCGATTTGGCTTGTTTTAGTAGCTCTGCTATTTTGGTTGAAATCGATGTGCCAAGCGATTATGCAATAGTTTCTGATAAATGATTAACCAGTTCATTCTTTAAATCGATTACCTAATTGATTGCCACATAACTTGCAGTTTAAGAAACTTAATTCAATTGATTGTCCAATCGATTTGGTTGATCACATAACTCATTCCTGATGAAAAACTTTTTTTATAATCGATTTGCCAATCGATTGATTCAGTAAGTGGTTGGTTATGTGAATCACAAAATCGATTACTCAATTGATGTCCCAATCGATTGTCCAATGGATTGGATTAAACCCAGAACTCAGGTTTCACTAAAAGCCTTTAAGTAATCGATTTCCCAATCGATTTACTTAGTAAAAACTTTTGTTCTGAGTCCGACAATCGATTGTCCAATTGATTCATCAATTGACTTATCAGTTGATTGATTTACTTTCTTATTTTATGATTTCATTTTTACTTTGGCAAATACTTAAGTATGGAACGATAGTGACGAGTCTACTAAATAACTACTATAACCACTAATCACACTATAAATATTTGCATCTTTCTCAAGCACATCCTCCAATTTTGGTTGATTCCTTGAGTTCCAAGCTTTTGTTCCAAGTGTATAGTGTTTGCTTGTTTTTCCTGAAATGTTACTCAGTTCAACCTGTTAGATTTATCAAATGATACATGTACATTGTATGTTTGTTAATTATGTCAAAAATCATGATGAAGAGGACTTATGTCTAACAATCTCCCCCTTTTTGATTAAATGACAATCATACAATTTTAACTTGAGTTTAACATTTTCAAACTTAAAAAAATAGTTACTGTTATTTAAAAAGACTCCTCCTGAATTTTGGAGTTCATGATTCCTTTAACAAGGCTTTAACATTATCAGTCATAGAATAATCAGAGCTTGTTAAACCAATCAACAGAATTAATATCAGAGTACCAAATCAGTTTCAGAGTAGCAACACAAAATTCATCAAATTAGCAGTGCAGTATCAGAGCTATATTGCTACATAAGATTTTATCAATTTTGCAGTGCAGTATGAGATCTATTTCACACAGGTTAGCATACAGAGCTATTTACAACATGCAATATCATAGCTATTACAATCAGAGCTAACTCTTACAAACTACATTATCAGAGCTATTTAGCAATTTAGCAATTTAGCAGTTGGTATTAGAGCAAACTTTATCAACTTTATCAGTTGGTATCAGAGCAATTCAGAACTTTATAGAACTTGGTATCGGAGCAACTTATCAGAGCAACACAAGTTCAACACAAGTTATAATGCAGTACTTTGTATCAGATCAGAGCAACAATGCATATGATGCAGTAAACAAGTTAAATGCAGTAAACTCTCCCCCTTTGTCATTTAAAGCAAAAAGATATTAACAGAAGAGAATATGACAAAGTTATAATAGAATATTTCAATACAATACTAGAACATTACAAAACAACAAAGAAACCAAAATCCTAGTCAACTAATCTAGGGTTGTTCCTCATTATTACCAGCGGGAGAGGTAGAGACTGTTGTATTAGCCTCAGCAAGTGTCTCCTCTCCATGAGGTTTAGTGCTATCTAAGTTGGTTGGGTTTTGATCTTCTGTTGCTTGACGGCCTATATCTACAATATCTTCAAATGACAGTTTAAGGCCTAAGTGTTCTTGTATTGCAGTCACATTCTGAGCAACTGAATTGAGAGATGCTTGGAGAGTCCTTAGAGATGCTTCTACTCTTGCATTATGGGCAGCTTGATTCTCCATGAATTCTAGCAACTTAGTTAAAACCTTAGAATGGGCTTCAACTGGCTCAGCTTGTTCCGCATTTGGCTGAGTTTGTTCAGCATTAGGCTGAGCTCGAGTCCAAATGCCGTTTATTCGTTTCAATTGCATTTGGTTTACAATTGATTCTCCAAAAGTGAGAGTAGTTTTGGCAGATTCTTCATTGACAACAGAAACTTTAAAATGTCTCAGAATCTTTGTGCTGAGTTGTGGGTAAGGGAGGAGCTGCTTACCATGAGCAGATTCTGACATGTTCATAAGACCAATCCAGGTCCAGCTCATCTTGAGCTCTTTGTATAATCCCCACAGCAGAGTAATGTCCAGCCTCTGGAAAACAGCGTGATTTCCCGACCTAGGCACTAACATTCGTGTTAGTACGTACATGAGCATCCTACATTGGACCTTCATTTGACCTATAGGAAGTGATAGATTTTCGACGAATCCCTCAATCATCAGGTCCTGAACAGCACTGTGCCTGTCTACTGATGTTTCCCATGCTTCATCAGTAGAATCTGCCTCGGTTCTTCCATCAACAGATTGACCATAGAATGGTAAACCTGAAAGTTCAGAAAATTCCTCAAAAGACATGGAAATTTTCTTTCCTTTTACTTCAGATTTAAAGCCTGTGGCAGTGAGACTGAAGTTGGAATAGAATGCCTTAATGAGCTTTGGATATATGTCAAGAGAGCAGGAGAGAAATCCTTCCAAACCACGAAACCGTAAATGATTTTGAAATGAAAAACCATTTGAATCAAAATAAGCAAAATCCATGGTTCGTGCCTCATAGATTTTTCGATTGAGGAAAACAGGTGGTAGATCAAAGTCTTCAGCTTGTTTACCTTTAGCAGGCTAAGGTTTCTTGAGTTGAGGAGAAGAGATAAGCTTATTCTTTTTCTGAGCTGTATCCTTCATAGCATCAGCCATTAACTTTTCAGTGGGAGGAGCCTTCCTCTTTTTTGATTTCTCCTGTTCAATGGCAATGCCCTTTTCCTTATCTTTTGCCATGATTTTATGTGTTGGGATGGAGACTCTCTTTGAAGTTGGTGGAGGTGATGGGGTTCTTCCACTTGAAGATGATGATGGTGATGGTGATCTTGCAGAGGTTTGCTTTACTCTTGCCATCAGTAAGATTAAAGATGGTTTTTAGAAGTGATGGGGTCTTGAGAATATTGAGAAGTATGTAAGGCTTACAGTGAAAGATCAGAAAGCTATGAGAAGTTTGAGAAATTTTGCAAAAGTGAGATGGGGAATCGATTTAGGGTTTTAGACGGATTTAAGTATTCCTGTTCAAAATCGATTCGTCAATCGATGTTGTTAAGCTCTTTGCGCATGCTACGTCGATTTCTCAATCGATTAGGTTACCGTTACTGTAGGGAGTTGAACGATCAGTTATATTTGTCTCCAACGGCTAGTAAAATTTTTGTAACAGTCATACTTCAAATCGATTCCCAAATCGATTGTCTTTTAATTACTAAATCGATGTCCCAATCGATTTCCATATTAGTTCAGGAAACTGCTCATCTTAGCATCGATTTCCAAATCGATTCCTTTAAGTGCAGGATTTAAAATTCTGACTCAATCGATTTCCCAATCGATGCTCGGGTTAGAGTTTGGAAAAAGTTAACATCTTTGGATGTTCTGGAAAAAAAAATCGATTATGAAGTCGATTCTTTAAACCATTTTCCAATAATTCCATCGATTAACAATCGATTGGATTAATGAATACTCCAGTCTTTACTGCTACCTGAGATTAGGAAATCGATTATGCAATCGATTATCGTGTTTTCAATTTTGACAATTAAAACACTGTGCATCATAAATCGATCATGCAATCGATTTTGTAATGCTGTTTTTCTATCTAGTCACAGGATAATCGATGTTTCAATCGATTTTGTCACATGGATCAAATTTCATTGTAATCTATAATTCCAAGTTTCATTCTAATAAAGAAGAAATTGTCCTTGGGTAAGGCTTTGGTGAAAATATCAGCCAACTGATCAGCTGTATTAACATATTCAAGCTTGATCTTACCCTGTTGATATTGATCCCTAATTAACTGATGCCTAATCGCTATATGTATATGAGCTACTCTCTTATGCCATAACCAATTTTCATCATAATTGGATAATAAACAGCAAATAGTACTACCAGGCAAAGCATTAAAATCAAGCATGTATATGTTATTGACCCGGTCACCTACCAACTTTATGTCTTTATTCTCCTTGTGCTCAATTATACAAGACTGAGATGTAAAACATACCTGGAATCCCTTATCGCAGAGTTGACTTATACTAATCAAATTGTGTTTTAAATCCTTTACATAAAGAACGTCTTTGATCACCGTAGTCGATTCGTTCCCTGTGTCTCCAATACCGAGTATCTTACCTTTGTTTTTGTCACCGTATTTAACATATCCTCCATCTTTTAAGTTTAGAGACAAGAACTTTGACTTGTCTCCAGTCATATGCTTGGAACATCCACTGTCTAGGTATCATGAATGAGTCCTGGATGTCAAGCATATCTGCAAAATGTAACTTAAATTTTGGTTTTAGGTACCCAATTCAGATTGGGTCCTGGAGGGTTAGTTTCAAACATTGGTGTCTTTACTTTCCAAATCTGTTTCCATCCTTTGTTAGCAAGTTTTTTTCAGTTTACAATTAAAAACAATATGACCTTTTTTACAGCAAAAGTGACATGAAACAGCAGAGGATGAATTCTGATTTGGTTTAGTGAAGATATCATGAATATGCTTAGATCTAACAAACTTTTGATTCTTTTTAGCATTCCTGTTTTGTCTACAGCCAATTCCACATTTATTGTGATTCTGTTTAACATTCACATTTGGTCTATAACCAAGTCCAGATTTTTCATTTAGATTTCTTTGGTTTCCAAGAAGCATATCTAAATTGTTTTTACCACTATTGAACTTTTCTAAATCACATTTCAGTGCATAAGTTTCCTTTTTCAGATTTTCATTTGTGTCTTTAAGAGACTCGTGTTTCAGCTTAATCTCTTCATAAAGCATGCACTTTTCTTCTAACAATCTCTTAGTGCTAATTAACTGTTTGATCACATTAACATATTCATCATGTAGTTCATTGAATGCGTCATGTAATTCATCATAAGAAGGATTGGATTTAGAACTTACCTCACTATCAGAATCTGAATCTATGTTGGCCATTAGACAAAGATTAGCTTCTTCTTCTTCTGAAGATGCAGAGGACTCTTCATCATTATCATTCCAAGCTATGTAGGCTTTTCTGGTCTTAGGAGGTGGTTGATTGCCTTTAGCCTTTGCAATCTTATTTCTGTTTTGCAATTGGAAGCACTCAGATTTTATATGTCCTGTCTTCCCACACTCAAAGCAGGTTATCTCGTTGTCGTGTGTCTTTGAATTTGAGGGTTTTCTTGATTTGCTATCCTTCTTTTTCAAAACTTTTTGAATTTTCTGACATGTAATCCAATTTCTGAATCTTCATCGGTCTCACTATTTGAATCGTCAGTGCAGATCTCTTGTTCGGACTTTGTTTGATGTGCTTGGGCTTTCAGAGACAACCCTTTTCTTTTTCTGTCAGTCTATGCAGTTCCATCTCATGCTCTCTTAGTTTTCCAAATAGTGTAGCATTTGACATGCTACCAAGGTCTTTTGATTCTGTTATGGCAGTGATCTTTGGCTGCCATTCTCTGGTCAAGCACCTCATCACTTTGCTGATTTGCTGCTCATTGTCAATCACCTTACCAAGAGCATTTAGATTATTGACTATGTGAGTAAATATTGTCTGCATATCGTTAACGGACTCCTCTTTCTTCATGTTGAACACCTCATACTCATGCATTAGCGTGTTGATTCGGGCGCTTTTTACATTTGATACCAATTGTTGTTCCTTCATGCGTTTGTTGTAATGTGTCCCACATCTCCTTGGCAGTTTTGCAGTTAGAGACCCTGAAAAATTCGTCAGCGCTTAAAGCAGAGGTAATAATATTTCTAGCCTTAGCATTGTATCCAACCTTTTTCTTGTCATCGACAGACCAATCTGATCTGGGTTTTGGGATTGATGAATCACCTGTGCCAGCTATGGTTGGCACATAGGGACCATCTATTACTGCTTCTAGTATATCTAGACTACATGCTTCAAGAAAAATTAACATCCTCTCTTTCCAATACATGTAGGCAACCCCATTAAATGCAGGGGGCCTAGCCAAGGATGCACCTTCTCCCAGGAATTCTACAGAGGTCATTTTCTTTTATGAGAGTTAGTCTAAAAAGATCAGGCTCTGATACCAATTGTTGGAAATTATGGCCTCTATTTGTTAATCAGATTATTAATCAGATTAACAATGATCGGTTACAGAAATTATTCAGGAACAAAAATTCACCAATACAAACATTCAAGAATAAGCATTCAAGCAATATCATAATCGATTTGGCAAGGAGCTGAATTCTTCCTGTAACTCAAACATTTAGTTCAATCGATTTGTAAATCGATTTGGCTGATCAAAATGACTCAGACATTTTAATGCAATCGATTTGCCAATCGACTTGGCTGGTCCCAGTGACTCCAATGTTTTAATCCAATCGATTTGCCAATCGACTTGACTAGTCACAGTGACTCCACTGTTCTAATCTAATCGAATTGGCTTGTTACAGTAGCTCAGCTATTTTGGTTGAAATCGATGTGCCAAGCGATTATGCAACAACTTCTGATAAATGATTAACCAGTTCATTCTTTCAATCGATTACCTAATCGATTGCCACATAACTTGAAGTTTAAGAAACTTAATTTAATTGATTGTCCAATCGATTTGGTTGATCACAGAACTCATTCCTGATGAAAAACGTTTTTCACAAATCGATTTGCCAATCGATTGATTCAGTAAGTGGTTGGTTCTGTGAATCACAAAATCGATTACCCAATTGATGTCCCAATCGATTGTCCAATGGATTGGATTAAACACAGAACTCAGGTTTCACTAAAAGCCTTTAAGTAACCGATTTCCCAATCGATTTACTTAGTAAAAACTTTTGTTCTGAGTCCGACAATCGATTGTCCAATTGATTCATCAATTGACTTATCAATTGATTGATTTACTTTCTTATTTTATGATTTCATTTTTACTTTGGCAAATACTTAAGTATGGAACGATAGTGACGAGTCTACTAAATAACTAATAACTACTATAACCACTAATCACACTATACATATTTGCATCTTTCTCAAGCACATCGTCCAATTTTGGTTGATTCCTTGAGTTCCAAGCTTTTGTTCCAAGTGTATAGTGTTTGCTTGTTTTTCCTGAAATGTTACTCAGTTCAACCTGTTAGATTTATCAAATGATACATGTACATTGTATGTTTGCTAATTATGTCAAAATCAAGGTCAAGAGGACTTATGTCTAACACGTGTCGGATTTCAAACACTAGCCATTGTTTTGTTCAGAGATACAAATTTTGGTCCATTTTAGTCGGGTGGTACGAAAATCAACCGAAAATACTACATGAAATCGAGTACCTAGAGACCCTTATAGCATTCTTCTTCTAAATTTATAACTGTATTTTAGGTTCAATGTCAAATTTCAAACACTAGCCATCGTTTGGTCCGAAAATACGGATTTCAATCCATTTTAGACTAGTGGTATGAAAATCGCCCGAAAAGTCCACATGAAATCCAGGACCGGGAGACCCTTATAGAATTCTCTCGGTCCTCGGTCTAATTTTTTTCGGATGGTACAAAATTGCCCGAAAAGACCCGATAAAATCGAGGACCAGAAAACTCTTATTATAGCATTCTACTCATGAATTTATAACTATGTTTCGAGTTTCGCGTCTCATTTCAAAAATTGTCCATCGTCTAGTCGGAAAATACAGAATTTGGTCCGTTATCATCGATGGGTACGAAAATCGCCTGAAAAGTCCAGATGAAATCGGGGACCAAATGGCCCTTATAGAATTCTTCTTCTAAATTTATAAATGTGTTTCGGGTTTCGCGTCAGATTTCAAGCACTAGCCATCGTCTTGTTCAAAAATACGGATTTCGGTCCATTTAATCATGTGATACGTAAATCGCCTAAAAGTACATATGAAATCGAGGACCTGGAGACCATTATAGCATTATTCTCCAAAATTTATAATTGTGTTTCGGGTTCCGCATCAGACATGAAACACTAGCCATCGGTCCATTTTTGTCGGGTGATACAAAAATCGCCTAAAAAGTCTAGATGAAATCGAGGACCAGGAGATCCTTATAGCATTCTTCTCCTAAATTTATAATTGTATTTCGGGTTCTGTGTCTATATTTCAAACACTAAGCATCATTTTTTTCCGAAACTATGGACTTTGGTCCCTTTTGTTGGGTGGTACGAAAATCGCCCAAAAAGTCCAGATGAAATCGAGGACCAGGAGACCCTTATAGCATTCTTCTCCAAAATTTATAACTGTGTTTCGAGTTCCACGTCAAAATTCAAACACTAGCCATCGTCTGTTTCGAAAATACAGATTTTGGTCAATTTATGTTGAGGGGTATGAAAATCGCCCGACAAGTGCAGATAAAATCAAGGACCGAGAGAACCTTATAGCATTCTTCTCCAAAATTTATAACTGTGTTTCATGTTCCGGGTCAAATTTCAAACACTAGCCATAGTCTTGTTCGAAAATACGGATTTCGATCCATTTTTTGTTGGGTGGTACGAAAATCACCAGAAAAGTCTAGATGAAACCAAGGACCAGGAGACCTTGATAGCATTCTTCTCCAAAATTTATTACTTGTTTTTAGGTTTTGCTCCATATTTCAAACACTAGCCATAGCCTTGTTCGAAAATACGGATTTCGGTCCATTTTTTGTCGGGTGGTACGAAAATCACCAGAAAAGTCTAGATGAAACCAAGGACCAAGAGACCTAGATATCATTCTTCTCCAAAATTTATTACTTTTTTTTAGGTTCTGCTCCAGATTTCAAACACTTGCCATCGTCTGGTCCGAAAATATATATTTCGGTCCTTTTTTGTCGAGGGGTAAAATAATCGCCTGAAAAGTCCAAATGAAATCGAGGACCGAGAGACCTTTATAGCATTCTTCTCCTAAATTTATAATTGTCTTCCGAATTTCGTGTCGTATTTCAAACACTAGCCATTGTTTTGTTCAAAAATACGAATTTCGATTTATTTTAGTTAGGTGGTACGAAAATCACCCGAAAATACTAGATGAAATCAAGGACTGGGAGACCCTTATAGTAATCTTCTCCTAAATATATAACAGTGTTTCTGATTTCGAGTAAAATTTCAATCACTAGCCATCGTCTGGTCCGAAAATACAGATTTTGGTCCATTTTGGTCGAGGGGTACGAAAATCGCCTAAACAATCCAGATGAAATCCAACAAGATGATGGCTAGTGTTTAAAATTTAACGCAAAACCCGAAACACAGTTTTAAGTTTAGAAGAAGAATGCTATAAGGGCCTGTCGTTCCTCGATATCTTCTGGAATTTTCAGACCAAAAATTTGTATTTTCGGACCAGACAATGGGTAGTGTTTGAAATCTAACCCTGAACCCGAAACACTTTTATCGGGCGATTTTGGTACCACCCGACTAAAATTGACCGAAATCCGTATTTACGGACAAGATGATGGCTATTGTATGAAATCTGACGCGGAAACCAAAACACAGTTATAAATTTATAAGAAGAATGCTATAAGGGATTCTCAGTCCCCGATTTCATATGGACTTTTCAAGCGAGTTTCGTACCATCGACAAAAATAGACCAAAAATCTATATTTTTGGACTAGACGATGGCTAGTGTATGAAATCTGACGCGGAACCCGAATAACTGTTATATATTTAGGAGAAGAATGCTTTGAGGGTCTTTCGGTCCTCGATTTCATTTGGACGTTTCTGGGATTTTCGTAATACACGACAAAAATGGACCGAAATCTGTATTTTCGAACAAGACGATGGCTAGTGTTTGAAATCAGATGCGAAACTCGAAACACATTTATAAATTTAGGAGAAGAATTCTATAAGATTCTCTTGGTCCTCAATTTCATCTGGACATTTCAGGCGATTTTCGTACCACCCGACTAAAGTTACCGATATCCGTGTTTTTGAACAAAATGATGGCTAGTGTTTGACATCTGATGCGGAACCCGAAACACATTTACAAGTTTAGAAGAAGAATGCTATAAGGGTCTCTCGGTCATCGATTTCATTAGGACTATTCTAGCGATTTTCGTACCACCCGACAAAAATGGATCGAAATTTGTATTTTCGAACAAGACGATGGATAGTGTTTGAAATCTGACGCGGAAACCGAAACACAGTTATAAATTTAGGAGAAAAATGCTATAAGAGTCTCCTGGTCCTAGATTTCATCTAGACATTTCGTGCGATTTTTAACCACCTCATTAAAATGGATCGAAATCCATATTTTCGAACAAGATGATTGCTAGGGTTTGAAATCTGACGCATAAACTGAAACACTGTTATAAATTTAGAAGAAGAATGCTATAAGGGACTCTCGATACTTGATTTCATCTGATCTTTTCGGGAGAGTTTCGTACCCCTCGACAAAAATGGACATAAATCTGTATTTTCAAACCAGAGGATGGCTAGTGTTTGACATATGGACTTTTCGGGGGATTTTCGTACTATATGATAAAAATGGACCGAAATCCGTTTTACGAACAAGATGGATATGGTTCAAAAACTGACACGGAACCCGAAACACGATTATAATTTTAAGAGAAGAATGCAACAAGAGTCTCCTGGTCCTCAATTTCATCTAGACATTTTGGGCAACTTTCGTACCACCCGACTAAAATGGACCGATATTTGTATTTTCCAACATGATGATGGCTATTGTTTGAAATCTGATGCGGAAACCGAAACAGTTATAAATTTAGAAGAAGAATGCTATATGGGTCTGTCGGTCCGTATTTTTGAACAAGACGATGGATAGTGTTTGAAAACTGACGCGGAACCCGAAACACAGTTATAAATTTATGAGAAGAATGCTATAAGAGTCTCCTGGTCCTCGATTTCATCTAGACATTTCGGGCAATTTTTGTACCGCACGACTAAAATGGACCGAAATATGTATTTTCGAACAAGACGATGGCTATTGTTCGAAATCTGACGCGGAAACTGAAACACAGTTAAAAATTTAGAAGAAGAATGATATAAGGGACTCTCGGTCCTCGATTTCATCTGGACTTTTCGGGCGAGTATGGTGCCATTCGACAAAAATGGGCAAAAATTTGTCTTTTTGGAATAGACAATGGCAACTGGTTGTAATCTGACGAGGTACCCGAAACACATTTATAAAATTAGGACATTTCATCTGGACATTTCCGGCGATTTTGGTACCACCCGACTAAAATGTACCGATATCCGTGTTTTTGAACAAAATGATGTCTAGTGTTTGAAAACTGATGCGGAACCCGAAACATAGTAACAAATTTAGAAGAAGAATGTTATAAGCGTCTCCGGGTCCTCGATTTCATCTGGACTTTTTGGGCGATTTTCATACCACTAGACTAAAAAGGATTCAAATCTATATTTTAGGACAAATCAATGGCTAGTGTTTGAAATCTGACCCAGAATCCGAAACAATTTTTTATATTTAGAAGAAGAATGCTATACGGGACTCCCGGTCCTCCATTACATCTTGTATTTTAGGGTGATTTTTGTACCAACCGACTAAAATGGACCGAAATTCGTATTTTTGAACAAAACAATGGCTAGTGTTTGAAATCCAACACGAAACTCGGAACACAATTATAAATTTAGGAGAAGAATGCTATATGGGTCTATCGATCCTCGATTTCATCTGGACTTTCCACGCGATTTTCTTACCCCTCGACAAAAAAGGACTGAAATCTATATTTTCGGATCAGACGATGGCAAGTTTTTAAAATCTGGCGCTGAACCTAAAATTATGTAATAAATTTTGGAGAAGAATGCTATCAGGGTCACCCGTTCCTCGATTCATCTGGAACTTTCAAGTTGTTTTCGTTCCACCCGACAAAAAATTGACCGAAATTCATATTTTTGAACAGGATAATTGCTAGTGTTTGAAATCTGACGCGGAACCCGAATCTCAGTTATAAATTTAAGAGAAGAATGCTATAAGGGTCTCCCGGTCCTCGATTTCATCTAGGCTTTTCAGGCGATTTTCGTACCACCCAACAAAAATAGACCGAAATCCATATTTTCGAAGAAGACAATTGCTAGTGTTTGAAATCTGAGGTGGAACCCGAAACTCAATTATAAATTTGGAGAAGAATGCTGTAACGGTCTCTCGGTCCTCGATTTCATCTGGACTTTTCGGTCTATTTTCGTACCCCTCGACCAAAATAGACCAAAATCTGTATTTTCGGAACAGACGATGGCTAGTGTTTGATATCTGACCCGAAATGAGAAACATATTTTATATATTTAGGAGAAGAATGCTATAAGGATCACCCGATCCTCGATTTCATTTGGAATTTTCAGACGATGGCTAGTGTTTGAAATCTGACGCAGAACCCGATATACATTTATATATTTAGGAGAAGAATGCAACAAGAGTCTTCTGGTCCTTGATTTCATGTGGACTTTTCGGGCGATTTTCGTACCACCTAACAAAAATGAACATAAATCTGTATTTTCTGACCAGACGAGGGCTAGTGTTTGAAATTTGACGCGGAACCCGGAACACATTTATAAATTTTGGAGAAGAATGCTATAAGGGTCTCCCGGTCTTCGATTTCATCTGGACTTTTTAGGCAATTTTCGAACCACCCGACAAATATGGACAAAAATTCGTACGGACCAAACGATAGCTAGTGTTTGAAATCTGACGGAGAACCCCAAACTTAGTTATAAATTTAGGAGAAGAATGCTACAAGAATCTTCTTCTCCCCGATTTCGTCTGGACTTTTCGGGCAATTTTTGTTCCCCTCGACAAAAATGGACCAAAATTTGTA
The DNA here is from genome assembly GCA_002896215.2 of Cicer echinospermum. Classification (NCBI taxonomy): domain Eukaryota; kingdom Viridiplantae; phylum Streptophyta; class Magnoliopsida; order Fabales; family Fabaceae; genus Cicer; species Cicer echinospermum. Next base: position 8,215,358 of record PGTU02000006.1, on the reverse strand, counting down.
TTTTCGGACAAGACGATAACTAGTGTTTGAAATTTGCCACGGAACCCGAAACAGAGTTATAAATTTTGGAGAAAAATGCTATAGGGGTCTCTCGGTCGTCGATTTGATCTGGAGTTTTCGAGCGATTTTCATTCCACCCGACAAAAATGGATCGAAATCAGTATTTTCGGACTAGACGAGGGCTAGTGTTTAAAATTTGATGCGGAACCTGAAACATAGTTATAAATTTTGGATAAGAATGATATAAGGGTCTCCCGATCCTCGATTTCATCTAGACTTTTTGAGTGATTTTCGTACCACCCGACCATAATGGACCGAAATCCGTATTTTCGGACAAGACAATGGCTAGTATTTGAAATCGGACACGAAACCCAAAACTCATTTATAAATTTTGGAGAAGAATGCTATAAGGGGCTCTCGTACACATGAAAATAAAAGACCAAAATTCGTATTTTCGAACAAGCAATGGATAGTGTTTGAAATCTGACGCGGAACCCGAGTCACATTTATAAATTTAGTAGAAGAATGCTATAAGAGTCTCATGGTCCTCGATTTCATCTATACTTTTCAGGGTATTTCGTACAAGACGATGGGTAGTGTTTGAAATCTGGCGCGGAACCCGAAACAAAGTTATAAATTTTTGGGAAGAATGCTATAATGGTCTCGTGGTCCTCGATTTCAATTCGGACGATTTTCGTACCCCTCGACAAAAATGGACCAACATCTGTATTTTCAGACGAGACCATGGCTAGTGTTTGAAATTAGCGCGTAACCTGAAACATAGTTATACATTTTAGAGAAGAATGTTATAAGGGTCTTTCGGTCCTTGATTTCATCGGGACTTTTCGAGCAATTTTTGTACCACCCGACTAAAATGGACCGAAATCCGTATTTTCAAACAAGACGTTGGCTAGTGTTTTAAATCTGACGCGTAACCCGAAAGAAAATTATAAATTTAGAAGAAGAATTATATAAGGAACTCTCGGTCCTCGAATTTATCTGGACTTTTCGGACGATTTTCGTACCCCTCCACAAAAACGGGCCAAAATCAGTATTTTCACACCAGACAATGGCTAGTGTTTGAGATCTGGCACATAACCCAAATCACAGTTATAAATTTTTGATAAGAATGCTATAAGGGTCTCCTGATACTCGATTTCAGCTGGCCTTTTTCGGCTATTTTCATACCACACAACAAAAATGGACCAAAGTTCGTAGTTTCGGACCAAACGATGGTTAGTGTTTGAAATAAATGACGCAGAACCCGAAACAAAATTATAAATTTAGGAGAAGAATTCTATAAGGGTCTCCTCGTCCTCGATTTCATCTAGACTTTTCGCGCGATTTTTGTATCACCCAACAAAAATCTACCAAAATTCGTATTTTCATACAAAACGATGGCTAGTGTTTGAATTTTTATGCAGAACCCGAAACACAATTATAAATTTTGGAGAAGAATTTCGGGAGATTTTTGTCGATCTCTTGGTCCTCGGTTTCTTCTGGTCTTTTTCGGGAGATGTTTGAAATCTGGTGCGGAACCTGAAACACAATTATAAATTTTGGAGAAGAATGCTATAATGGTTTCCTGGTCCTCGATTTCATATGGACTTTTCGGGAGATTTTCGTACCCCACGACAAAAAAGGACCAAAATCAGTATTTTCAGACCGGACGATGGCTAGTGTTTGAAACACAATTATAAATTTTGGAGAAGAATTCTACAAGGGTCTCCCAAGCCTCGATTTCATCTGGACATTTTGGGCGATTTTTGTACCACCCAACAAAGACCAATTCCGTAGTTTCAGACCAAACGATGGTTAGTGTTTGAAATGTGACAAAGAACCCGATACAGAGTTATAAATTTAGGAGAAGAATGTAATAAGGGTCTCCTCGTCCTCGATTTCATCTAGACTATTCGGGCAATTTTTGTACCACCAGACAAAAATGGACCGAAATCTGTATTTTCTTACAAGACGATGGCTAGTGTTTCAAATCCGATGCAGAACCCGAAACACAATTATAAATTTTGGTGAAGAATGCTATAATGGTCTCCCGGTTCTCGATTTCATCTGGACTTTTCGGGAGATTTTCGTGCCACCTAACAAAAATGGATCGAAATCTGTATTTTTGGACAAGCGAGGGATAGTGTTTGAAATCTGACGCGGAACCCAAAACACATTTATAAATTTTAGAGAAGAATGCTATAAGAGTCTCCTGGTCCTCGATTTCATATGGACATTTTGGGCGATTTTCGTACCATTCGACTAAAATGGACGAATATCCGTATTTTTGAACAAGATGATGGCTAGTGTTTGAAATCTGATGCAGAATCTATAACACGGTTATTAATTTAGGAGAAGAATTCTAAAACGGTATCTAGGTCCTCGATTTCATATGGATTTTCGAGCGATTTTCATACTTCACAACAAAAATTGACTGAAATTCGTATTTTTGGTTCACAGGATGGCTAGTGTTTGAAATATGACGCCGAGCCCAAAACAAAGTTACAAATTTAAGAGAAAAATGCTATAAGGGTCTTCTGGTCCTCGATTTCATCTGGACTTTTCGGGCGATTTTCGTACCACTTGAAAAAAAGTGGACCTAAATCCGTATATGGAACAAGACGATGACTAGTGTTTTAAATCTTTCGTGGAACCTGAAACACAATTATAAATATAGGAAAAGAATGCTATAAAGTTCTCTCGGTCAATTTTTGGAATCCGTATTTTTGGACCTAGCGATGGCTAGTATTTTGAAATCTGATGCGAAACATTGTTTTAAATTTTCGAAGCACCCGACAAAAATGGACCGAAATCCATATTTTCGGACCAGACGATGGCTGGTGTTTAAATTTTGACACGAAACACAATTATAAATTTAGGAGAATCCAATTAGGGTAACTGGATCCTTAATTTCATTCAAACTTTCGGGCAATTTTTGTACCAAATGACAAAAATGGTCCAAAATCCATATTTTCGGACAAGAAGATGGCTAGTGTTTAAAATCTGACGTGGAGCCCGAGACATAGTTATAAATTTAGGAGAAGAATGCTATAAGGTTGGCTAGTGTTGGAATTCTGGTCCTCGATTTCATCTGGACTTTTCAAGCGATTTTCGTACCACCTAACAATGATGGACTAAAATTTGTATTTTCTGACAAGACGACGACGAGTGTTTGAAATTTAACCGGAAACACAATTATAAATGTAGGAGAAGCATGCTAAAAGTCTCTCCCGCTCTCATTTTCATCAGGACTTTTTGGGCGATTTTCGTACTACCCGACAAAAATGGACAAAAATCCATAACATATAATAAATAGAGTTGTCAAATAAATATGTAATTATTACTTTATTTGACAACTCTAATTTAATTTATGTTATTATTATCTTCGTTTTATAGTTTTACTATATAACAAATATATAATTATAACATATAAAAAAAATAGAGATGTCAAATAAAGTAATAATTACATCTTTATTTTATTAGGGTTTAGTGTGTTAGGGTGTTTAGGGTTTAAGAAATCACGTTTAGGGATTAAGGTTTAGAGTTTAAGGTTCAGGATTTTGAGTTTAGTGTTTAGGGTTTAAGGTTTAGGATTTAAGGTTTAAGGTTTTAGGTTTGAGGTTCGGGTTATAGTATATAGGGTTATCTTTATTACAAAATATTACTACAAAACGATCATAATAATAAACATATGAGGAAAATATAGTTGTCAAATAAAGATATAATTATCACTTTATTTGAAAATAATATTTTATTATATGTTATTTTAATCTTCTTTATTAAATGTTATTATTATCTTCGTTTTGTAGTTGTACTTAATAACAAAGACAATAATAACATATAAATTTAGGAGAAGAATGCGGTAAGAGTCTCCTGGTCCTCAATTTCATCTGGACGTTTCAGGAGATTTTCGTGCCACCCAACTAAATTGGACCGATATCCTGATTTTCGAATAAGATGATGGCTAGTGTTTCAAATCTGACGCGGAACCCGAAACATAGTTAAAAATTTAGAAAAAGAATGCTATAAGGTTCTCTCGGTCCTGGATTTCATCTAGACTTTTTCGGCGAGTTTCGTACCCCTCGACAAAAATTGACCAAAATATGTATTTTTCGGACTAGACGATTGCTAGTGTTTGAAATCTGACGCGGATCTCGAAACACGGTGATATATTAAGGAGAAGAATGCTATAAGGGTTTCCCAGTCCTCGATTTCATTTGGACTTTTGGATCGATTTTCGTAATACCTGGCAAAAATGGACCAAAATCTGTATTTTCGGACCAAAAGAGGGAGACTATTTGAAATTTGATGCGGAACCTGAAATACTGTTATAAATTTAGGAGACGAATGCTATAAGGGTTTTCCGGTCCTCAATTTCATATAGACTTTTCGGGCGATTTTCGTACCACCCGACAAAAATGGAAAGAAAACTGTATTTTCGAACAAGATGGTGCCTAGTGTTTGAAATCTGACATTGTGATGATATTATCCGGAGTTTTGTATCAAAACTAGTGGTATTATATGGAATCTGAAACACATTTATAAATTTAGGAGAAGAATTCTATAAGTGTCTCCCAGTCTTCGATTTCATCTGGACTTTTCGTTCGATTTTCATACCACTAGACTAAAATGGATTGAAATCCGTCGATTTCATCCGAAATACTGTATTAAATTTAGAAGAAGAATGCTATAAGGGTTTCTCGGTCGTCGTTTTTATTTGGACTTTTCAGGAGATTTTCGTACCCCTCAACAAAAATGGACCAAAATCTATATTTTCGTACCAGACGATGGCTAGGGTATGAAATCTGACTCGGAATCCAAAATACTGTTATATATTTTGGAGAAGAATGCTATAAGGGTCTCCCAGTCCTCGATTTCATCTGGTATGTTTGGCTGATTTTTGTACCACTCAACTAAAATGGACCGAAATTCGTATTTTTGAACAAAACAATGGCTAGTGTTTGAAATCCGACACGGACTCGAAACACAATTATAAATTTAGGAGAAGAATGCTATCTGGACTTTTCAGGCGATTTTCTTACACCTTAACAAAAAAGGACTGAAATCTATATATTCGGACAAGACGATGGCAAGTGTTTGAAATCGAGTGCGGACCCTAAAACCCAATAATAAATTTTGGAGAAAAATGCTATCACGGTCTCCTGGTCCTCAATTTCATCTGAACTTTTCGGGTGATTTTCGTACCACCCAACAAAAAATGGACCGAAATCCGTATTTTCGAACAAGCTGATTGCTGGTGTTTGAAATCTGACGTGGAATTATAAAGTAAAATTATTAAACGAATATAATAATGACATATAATAAAATAGAGTTGTCAAATAAATATGTAACTTTTATTTATTTGATAATTCTATTTTATCATATGTTATTATTATCTTCCTTTTAAAGTTTGACTGCATAACGAAGATAGTAATAACATATAATAAAATAAACTTGTCAAATAAATATTTAATTATTACTTTATTTAACAACTCTATTTTATTATATGCTAGTATTGTTTTCGTTATGAAGTACAATTATACAACGAAAATAATAATAAAATAAAAAATTAGAGTTGTCAAATAAAGTAATAAATACATATTTATTTGATAAACTCAATTTTATTATATGTTATTATCTTTGTTATATAAAATGAAGATAATAATAACATATAATAGAATAGTGTTTTCATATAAAGTAATAATAACCTATTTATGAGACAACTCTATTTTATTAAATATTATTATTTTCTTCATTTTCTAGTTGTACTCAATAACGAAGATAATAATAACTTATAATAAAACAGAGTTGTCAAATAAATTAATTATTTTATATTTATTTGACAACTCAATTTTGTTATATTTTATTATTATCTTTGTTATTAAGTATAATTATGAAACAAAGATAACAATAACATATAATAAAATAGTGTTGTCAAGTAAAGTAAAAAATACATATTTATTAGACTATTCTATTTTATTAAATAATATTATTAATTTCATTTTGTATTTGTACTTAATAACGAATATAGTAATAACATATAATAAAATAGAGTTGTCAACTAAATTAATTATTACATATTTATTTGACAACTCAATTTTGTTATATGTTATTATCATATTTGTTATTCAGTACAACTATAAAACGAAGATAATAATAACATTTAATAACATAGAGTTTTGAAAAAAAGTAACATTGACAACACTGTTTTATTAAATGTTATTATTTTCTTCGTTTTATAGTTGTACTTAATAATGAAAATTGTAATAACATATAACACAATTGAACTATTAAATAAATATGTAATTATTACTTTATTTGACAACTCAATTTTATTATATGTTATTATTATCTTCATAATATAGTTGTACTACATGACGAAGATAATAATAACATATAATAAAATAAAGTTGTCAAATAAAGTACTAATTACATATTTATTTGATAAACTCAATTTGATTATATGTTATTATATGTTATTATATGTCAAAAAATTAAATACTTCATATTTATTTGACAACTAAATTTTGTTATATTTTATTATTATCTTTATTATTAAGTATAACTACAAAACAAATATAATAATAACATATAATAAAATAGATTTGTCAAATTAATTAATTTTGATATATTTATTTGACAACTCAATTTTGTTATATGTTATTATTATCTTTGTTATTAAGTACAACTACAAAATGAAGATAATAATAACATTTAATAAAGAAGATTAGAATAACATATAATAAGATATTAGTATAAAATAAAGTAATAATTACATCTTTATTTGACAACTATATTTCATTATATGTTATTATTATGATCAATCTGTAGTAATATTTTGCAACGAAAATAACCCTATGTACTATAACCCGAACCTTAAACCTTAAACCTTAAACCATAAACCTTAAACACTAAACCTAAAATCCTGAACCTTAAACTCTAAACCTTAATTCCTAAACGTGATTTCTTAAATCCTAAACAACCTAATACACTAAACCCTAATAAAATAAAGATGTAATTATTACTTTATTGGCTTAATTGCAGTTTTGGTCCTCCTATTTTAGCTGAATCGCGAAAGTAGTCCCTCAATTTTGTTTCTCCCCAGTTTTTGGTCCCCCAAACATAATTTTAGTTCAAAACTTGATGAAATTTTATTTTTTAAAGCCGTACTACACCATTTATGGTCATATATTTCGGGTACAATTGTTGCAATAAGATCTTGAGGCATTGTGTGACTTAAAATAAATGCAAAAAAAATGAAATTTCATCAAGTTTTGGACCAAAATTCTGCTTGGGGACCAAAACTGGGGAGAAACAAAATGGAGGGACTATTTTCGCAATTCATTTAAAATAAGGGGACCAAAACTGCAATTAAGCCTACTTTATTTGACATCTCTATTTTTTTTATATGTTATTATTATATATTTGTTATAAAGTAAAACTATAAAACGAAGATAATAATAACATAAATTAAATTAGAGTTATCAAATTAAGTAATAACTACATATTTATTTGACAACTCTACTTTATTATATGTTACGGATTTTAGTCCATTTTTTTCGGGTGGTACGAAAATCGCCCAAAACGTCCAGATGATAGTGAGGAGCGGGAGAGACTTTTAGCATGTTTCTCCTAAATTTATAATTGTGTTTCGGGTTCGATTTCAAACACTAGCCATCGTCTGGTCAGAAAATACAAATTTTAGTCCATTTTTGTCAAGTGGTACGAAAATCGCCCGAAAAGTCCAAATGAAATCGAAGACCAAAAGACCCTTATAGCATTTTTCTCCTAAATTTGTAACTATGTGTCGAGCTCGGCGTCATATTTCAAACACTAGCCGTCGTTTGAACCAAAAATACGAATTTCAGTCCATTTCTGTTGTGAAGTACGAAAATCGTCTGAGAAGTCCAAATGTGATCGAGGAATTAAAGACTCTTTTAGAATTCTACTCTCCAAAATTAATAACTGTGTTTTCAATTCTGCGTCAGATTTCAAAGACTAGCCATGTTCTGGTCCAAAATTACAGATTTTTGTCCATTTTTGTCGAGCGGTACGATAATCGCCCAAGAAGTCCAAATGAAGTCGAGGTTTGGAAGATTCTTATAGAATTCTTCTCCTACAATTAAGATCGTGTTTCGGGTTCCGTATCAGATTTCAAACACTAGCCATCGTCTGGTCCGAAAATACAGTTTTTGGTCCATTTTGGTTGTTTGGTACGATTTTCAAACCCTAGCAATCAGATTTCAAACCCTAGCAATCAGATTTCAAACCATAGCAATTAGATTTCGAACCCTAACAATCAGACTTTCAAACCCTAGCAATCAGATTTCAAACCCTAAAGACTCTTTTATTAAATAATATTTATTTGTTATTATTATTTTCGTTATTTAGTACAACCACAAAACGAAGATAATAATAACATATAATTAAACAGAGTTGTCAAATAAATATGTAATTATTACTTTATTTGATAACTCTATTTTATTAATTGTTATTATTATCTTTGTTATGCAGTCAAACTTTAAAATGAAGATAATAATAACATATAATAAAAAATAATTATCAAATAAATTAATAATTTCATATATATTTGACAACTCTGTTTTATTATACGTTATTACTATCTTCGTTTTGTAGTTGTACTAAATAATGAAAATAATAATAGCATATAACAAAATTGAGTTGTAAAATTAATATGTAATTATTACTTTATTTGACAACTCTATTTTATTATATGTTATTGTTATCTTCTTTATCTAGTAAAACTATAAAACGAATATATAATAAATAACATTTAATAAAATAGAGTTGTCAAATAATGTGATAATTAAATAACATTCTTCTCCTAAATTTATAATTGTGTTTTCGGTCATATTTTGAACATTAGCCATCATTTGGTCTAAAAATACAAATTTCGTTCCATTTTTGTCAAGTGGTACAAAAATTGCAAGAAAAGCCTAGATGAATTCGGGAATTTTCGTACCACCCGATTTCGGTCCATTTTTGTCTGGTGGTACGAAAATCGCATGAAAAGTCCCAATGAAATCAAGGACTAAGAGACTCTTATAACATTCTTCTCTAATATTTCTAACTATGTTTCAAGTTTCGCGCCAGACTTAAAACACTAGTCATCGTTTGTCCGAAAATACAGATGTTGGTCTATTTTTTTCGAGGGGTACGAAAGTCGCCTGAAAGTCCAAATGAAATTAAGGACCGGAAGACCATTATAGCATTCTTCCCTAGAATTTATAACTTTGTTTCGGGTTCCGCGCCAGATTTCAAACACTTGCCATCGTCTAGTCCGAAAATACAGATGTTGGTCCATTATCGTCGATGTGTACGAAAGTTGCCTGAAAAGTCCAAATGAAATCGATGACCGGGAGACCATTATAGAATTCTTGTTCTAAATTTATAACTGTGTTTCGGGTCCGCGTTAGATTTGAAACACTAGCTATCATCTTGTTCGAAAATACGGATTTCGATCCGTTTTAGTCGGGTGGTACAAAAATCACCCAAAAACTCCAGATTAAATCGAGGACTAGGAGACCATTATAGCATTCGTTTTATAGTTTTACTTTATAACGAAGATAATAATAACATATAAAAAAATTGAGATGTAAAATAAATAAGTAATTATTATTTTATTCGACAACTCTATTTTATTATGAAATAAAACTATAAAACGAAAATAATAATAACATTAAATAAAATAGTGTTGTCAAATAATGTAATACTTAAATATTTATTTCACAACACCGTTTTAATATATATTATTATTATCTTCGTTGTGTATTTAATTTACAACTTGATTTTGTTATATGTTATTATTATTTTCGTTATTTAGTACAATTATAACACAAAAATAATAAAAACATATAAGATAATTGAGTTGCAAATAAAAATGTAATTATTACTTTATTTGAAAACTCTATTTTGTTATATGTTATTTTTAACTTCATTATAACTTATTTGTTTGACAACTCTATTTTATTATATGTTATTATTATATTAGTTATGACGTAGAACTATAAAACGATGATAATAATAACAAAGAACAAAATTGAGTTGTCAAATAAACAAATAAATACATATTTATTTGACAACTCCATTTTATTATATGTTATTATCATCTTCATTATGAAAAAAACTATAAAACAAAGATAATAACAATATATAACAAAATAGAGTTGTCAAATAAATACGTAATTATTACTTGATTAGACAACTCTATTTTATTATATGTTTCTATTATCTTCGTTATAAAGTACAACTACATGAAAAATATAATAGTATCTTCCTTTTGTAGTGGTACTTTAATAACAAAGATAATAACAACATATAATAAAAAGGAGTTGTAAAAGAAATATATAATTATGACTTTATTGACAACTCTATTTTATTATATGTTATTATTATCTCTGTTATGAAGTAAAACTATAAAACAAAGACAATATTAACATATAATAAATTAGAGTTGTCAAATAAAGTAATAATTACATATTTATTTGACAACTCTATTTTATTAAATGATATTACTATCTTCGTTATGCAGTCAACCTTTAAAATGAAGATAATAATAACTTTTAACAAAATATAATTATCAAAAAATTAATAAATATATATTTATTTGACAACTCTGTTTTATTATACGTTATTATTATTTTCGTTTTGTAGTTGTACTAAATAACGAAAATAATAATAACATATAACTACTTGAGTTGTAAAATTAATATGTAATTATTACTTTATTTGACAACACTATTTTATTATATGTTATTATTATCTTCGTTATGTAGTAAAACTATAAAACGAATATAATAATAACATTTAACAAAATAGAGTTGTCAAATAATTTAATAATTCAAAAGCCTTATTCTCCTAAATTTATAATTGTGGTTCGGGTCATATTTTGAACATTAGCCTTCATTTGGTCTAAAAATACGAATTTCGTTCTATTTTTGCCGGGTGGTACGAAAATTTCCTGAAAAGTCTAGATGAAATCGGGGACTTTCGTACCACCCGATTTCGGTCAATTTTTGTCAGGTGGTACGAAAATCGCCTGAAAAGTCCAGATGAAATCGAGGACTGAGAGACTCTTATAACATTATTCTCTAAAATTTATAACCATGTTTCAGGTTCCGCGCTAGATTTCAAACACTAGCCATCGTTTGGTCCGAAAATACAGATGTTGATCCTTTTTTGTCAAGGGGTACGAAAGTCGCTCGAAAAGTCCAAATGAAATCGAGGACCGGGAGACCATTATAGCATTCTTCCCCACAATTTATCACTTTGTTTCGGGTTCCGCGGCAGATTTCAAACACTAGCCATCGTCTAGTCCGAAAATACAGATGTTGGTCCATTACCGCCGATCACCTGAAAAGTCCAAATGAAATCGGGTTCTACATTAGATTTGAAACACTAGCCATCGTCTTGTTCGAAAATACGGATTTCGGTCCAAATTAGTCGAGTTGTACGAAAATCGCCCGAAAAGTCCAGATGAAATGGAGGACTGGGAGACCATTATAGCATTCTTCACCAAAATTTATAATTGTGTTTCGGGTTCCGCGCTAGATTTCCAACACTAGCCATCGTCTGGTCCGAAAATACGATTTTCGGTATTTTTTTGTTGGGTGGTACAAAAATTGCCTGATGATATCGAGGACCAGGATATCCTTATAACATTCTTCTCCTAAATTTATAACTTTGTTTCGTGTTCTTCGTCAGATTTCAAACACTAACCATTGTTATCTGAAACTATGGACTTTGGTCCATTTTTGTTGGGTGGTACGAAAATCGCCAGAAAAGTCCAGATGAAATCGAGGGCCGGGAGGCCCTTATAGCATTCTTCTCCAAAATTTATAGTCATGTTTGGGGTTGCGCGCCAGATTTCTGACACTAGCCATCGTCTGGTCTGAAAATATTGATTTCGGTCCATTTTTGTCGAGGAGTACGAAAAATCGCCCGAAAAATCCATATGAAATCGAGGACCAGAAGACTCTTATTATAGCATTTTTCTGCTTAAAATATAACTGTGTTTAGGGTTCCGGGTCCGATTTCGAACATTGGTCATTGTCTGGTCCGAAAATACAGAATTTGGTCCATTACCATCGATGGGTACGAAAATCGCCTGAAAAGTCTAGATGAAATCGGGGACCAAATGACCTTTATAAATTCTTTTTCTAAATTTATAACTTTGTTTCGGGTTCTGCCTTATATTTCAAACACTAGCCATCGTCTTGTTTAAAATACGGATTTCGGTCTATTTTAGTCGGGTGGTATGAAAATCACCCGAAAATTCCATATGAAATGGAGGACCAGGAGACCCTTATAGCATTCTTCTCCAAAATTTATAACTGTGTTTCAGGTTCCGCATCAGAATTCAAACACTAGCTATCGTGTGGTATGAAAATACGGATTTTGGTAGATTTTTGTCTGGTGATACAAAAACTGCATGAAAAGTCTAGATGAAATCGAGGACCACAAGACCCTTATAGCATTCTTCTTCTAAACTTATAACATGGTTTCGGGTTCTGCGTTTTATATTTCAAACACTAACCATCGTTTTATCTGAAACTACGGACTTTGGTCCATTTTTGTCGGGTGGTACGAAAATTGCCCAAAAAGTCCATATGAACTAGAGTATCGGGAGACTCTTATAGCATGCTTCTCCAAAATTTATAACTATGTTTTGTATTCTACGCCAGATTTCAAACACTAGCCATCGTCTGGTCTGAAAATACTGATTTGGCCCTTTTTCTGGAGTGGTACGAAAACGTCCCAAACTGTCCAGATGAAATCCAGGACCGAGAGTCCCTTATATCATTCTTCTTCTAATTTTATAATTTTCTTTTGGGTTCCACGTCAGATTTCAAACACTAGCCATCGTCTTGTTTGAAAATACGGATTTTGGTCCATTTTAGTCCGGCGTTATGAAAATCGCTCGAAAAGTCCCGATGAAATTGAGGACCGAGAGACCCTTATAGCATTCTTCTCTAAAACTTATAACTATGTTTCGAGTTCCGCGCCAAATTTCTTACACTAGCCATCGTCTGGTCTAAAAATACAGATGTTGGTCCATTTTTATTCGAGGGGTACGAAAATCGTTCGAAATGTGCAAATTAAATTGAGGACCGCGAGACCATTATAGCATTCTTCACCAAAATTTATAACTTGGTTTCGGGTTCCGCGCCAGATTTCAAAGACTAGCCATCGTCTTGTACGAAAATACCCCGAAAAGTCTAGATGAAATCGAGGACCAGGAGACTCTTATAGCATTCTTCACCTAAATTGATAAATGTGGTTTGGGTTCCGCATCAGATTTCAAACACTATCCATTTCTTGTTCGAAAATAGAATTTGGGTCCATTTTTTTTTATGTGTTCGAGAAACCCTTATAGCATTCTTCTCCTAAATTTATAACTGTGTTTCGGGTTCCGTGTCAGATTCCAAACACAAACCATCGTTTTGTTCGAAAATACAGATTTTGGACCATCGTTGTCGAGTGTACGAAAATTGTCCAAAAAAATCCAGATGAAATTGAGGACCAGGAGACTCTTATTGTATTATTCTTCAAAATTTATAATTGTGTTTCGGGTTCCGCGATAGATTTCAAACACTAACCATTGTTTTGTTTGAAGATACGAATTTCGGTCCATTTTAGTCTGGTGGTACGAAAATAGCCGGAAAAGTCTAGATGAAATCGAGGACCAGGAGACCCTTATAGCATTCATCTCCAAACTTTATAACTGTTTTTCTGGCTTCGCGCCAAATTTTAAACAATATCCGTCGTCTGGTCCAAAAATACGTATTTGAGTTCATTTTTGTTGGGTGCTACGAAAACTGCCCTAAAAGTCCAAATGAAATCGATGACCGGGAAACCCTTACAATATTCTTCTTCTAAACATTTGCCATAGTCTTGTTTGAAAATACGAATTTAGGTCCATTTTAGTCAGGTGGTATAAAAATCGCCCAAAAAGTCTAAATGTAATCGAGGACCGGGAGACCATTATAGCATTCTTCTCCAAAAAATTTAATTTTGTTTCGAGTTCTGCGTCCGATTTCAAACACTAGCCATCGTGTGGTCCGAAAATACGGATTTCGGTCCATTTTGGTCTGGTGGTAAGAAAATTGCCCGAAAAGTCCAGAACAAATCGAGGACCCAGAGACCCTTATAGCATTCTTCTCCAAAATTTATAACTGTGTTTAGAGTTCCGCATCAGATTTCAAACACTAGCCATTGTCTTGTCCGAAAATACGGATTTCTGTCCAGTTTGGTCGGGTGGTATGAAAATTGCCTGAAAAGTTCATATGAAATCGAAGACCTAGAGACCCTTATAGAATTCTTATGTAAATTTATAACTGTTTTTTGGGCTCTATGACCGATTCTAAACACTAGCCATTGTCTGGTCCAAAAATACGGATTTCGGCCCATTTTTGTCGAGTGTTACGAAAATCACCCGAAAAATCTAGATGAAATCGAGGACTGGGAGACCCTAACAACATTCTTCTTCTTTATTAAATGTTATTATTATCTTCGTTTTGTAGTTGTACTTAATAACAAAGATAATAATAACATATAACAAAATTGAGTAGTCAAATAAATATAAAATAATTAATTATTTGACAACTCTATTTTATTATATGTTATTATTATCTTCGTTGTTAAGTACAACTACAAAACGAAGATAATAATAATATTTAATAAAAAAGAGTTGTCTAATAAATAAGTAATTATTGCTTTATTTGACAACACTATTTTATTATATGTTATTATTATCTTCGTTTTATTATTTTACTACGTAACGAAGATAATAATAAAATTGAGTTTATCAAATAAATATGTACTTATTAATTTATTTGACAACTCTACTTTATTTTATGTTATTATTATTTTCGTTATATAGTTGTAATTCATAACGAAGACAATACTAAAATATAATTAAATAGAGTTGTGAAATAACGTAATAAATACATATTTATTTGACAACTCTTTTTTATTATATCTTATTACTATATTTGTTATATGTTATTATTATATGTTAAAATAGAATTATCAAATAAATTAATAGTTACATATTTATTCTACAACTCTATTTTATTATATATTATTATTATCTTCATTTTATAGTTTTAATTTATAACGAAGATAGTAATAACATATAAAAAAATTGAGTTGTAAAATAAATAAGTAATTATTATTTTATTCGACAACTCTATTTTATTATATGTTATTATTATCTAATTTATTATGAAATAAAAATATAAAACGAAGATAATAATAACATTAAACAAAATAGTGTTGTCAAATAATGTAATACTTAAATATTTATTTGACAACACCATTTTAATATATATTATTATTATTATTATCTTCGTTTTGTATTTAACTTACAACTTGATTTTGTTATATGTTGTTATTATTCTCGTTATTTAGTACAATTATAACACAAAAAATAATAAAAACATATAAGAAAATTGAGTTGCAAATAAAAATATAATTATTACTTTATTTGACAACTCTATTTTGTTATATGTTATTATTAACTTCGTTATAACTTGTTTGTTTGACAACTCTATTATATTATATGTTATTTTTATATTAGTTATGGCGTAGAACTATAAAACAATGATATAAATAACATAGAACAAAATTGAGTTGTCAAATAAACAAATAAATACATATTTATTTGACAACTCTATTTTATTATATGTTATTATCATCTTCATTATGAAAAAAACTATAAAACAAAGATAATAACAAGACATAACAAAATAGAGTTGTCAAATAAATACGTAATTATTACTTGATTAGACAACTCTATTTTATTATATGTTTCTATTATCTTCGTTATAAAGTACAACTACATGACAAATAAAATAGTATCATATAATAAAATAGAGTTGTCAAATAAAGTAATAATTACATATTTATATTACAACTCTTTTTTATTATATGTTATTAGTATCTTCGTTTTGTAGTGGTATTAAATAATGAAAATAATAATAACATATAACAAAAATGAGTTGTAAAAGAAATATGTAATTATTAGTTTATTTGACAACACTAGTGAGACCAAATTAATTTGAGGACCGCGAGACCATTATTTCAAACACTAGCCATCGTCTTGTACTAAAATATCCCGAAAAGTCTAGATGAAATCGAGGACCAGGAGACTCTTATAGCATTCTTCTCCTAAATTTATAAATGTGATTCGGGTTCTGCATCAGATTTCAAACACTATCCATCGTCCAAGACGATGGATAGTGTTTGAAATCTGACGCGGAACTTGAAACATAGTTATAAATTTAGGAGAAGAATGCGGTAAGAGTCTCCTGGTCCTCAATTTCATCTGGACGTTTCAGGAGATTTTCGTGCCACCCAACTAAATTGGACCGATATCCTGATTTTCGAATAAGATGATGGCTAGTGTTTCATATCTGACGCGGAACCCGAAACATAGTTAAAAATTTAGAAAAAGAATGCTATAAGGTTCTCTCGGTCCTCGATTTCATCTAGACTTTTTCGGCGAGTTTCGTACCCCTCGACAAAAATTGACCAAAATATGTATTTTCGGACTAGACGATTGCTAGTGTTTGAAATCTGACGCGGATCTCGAAACACGGTGATATATTAAGGAGAAGAATGCTATAAGGGTTTCCCAGTCCTCGATTTCATTTGGACTTTTGGATCGATTTTCGTAATACCTGGCAAAAATGGACCAAAATCTGTATTTTCGGACCAAAAGAGGGAGACTATTTGAAATTTGATGCGGAACCTGAAATACTGTTATAAATTTAGGAGACGAATGCTATAAGGGTTTTCCGGTCCTCAATTTCATATAGACTTTTCGGGCGATTTTCGTACCACCCGACAAAAAATGGAAAGAAAACTGTATTTTCGAACAAGATGGTGCCTAGTGTTTGAAATCTGACATTGTGATGATATTATCCGGAGTTTTGTATCAAAACTAGTGGTATTATATGGAATCTGAAACACATTTATAAATTTAGGAGAAGAATTCTATAAGTGTCTCCCAGTCTTCGATTTCATCTGGACTTTTCGTTCGATTTTCATACCACTAGACTAAAATGGATTGAAATCCGTCGATTTCATCCGAAATACTGTATTAAATTTAGAAGAAGAATGCTATAAGGGTTTCTCGGTCGTCGTTTTTATTTGGACTTTTCAGGAGATTTTCGTACCCCTCAACAAAAATGGACCAAAATCTATATTTTCGTACCAGACGATGGCTAGGGTATGAAATCTGACTCGGAATCCAAAATACTGTTATATATTTTGGAGAAGAATGCTATAAGGGTCTCCCAGTCCTCGATTTCATCTGGTATGTTTGGCTGATTTTTGTACCACTCAACTAAAATGGACCGAAATTCGTATTTTTGAACAAAACAATGGCTAGTGTTTGAAATCCGACACGGACTCGAAACACAATTATAAATTTAGGAGAAGAATGCTATCTGGACTTTTCAGGCGATTTTCTTACACCTTAACAAAAAAGGACTGAAATCTATATATTCGGACAAGACGATGGCAAGTGTTTGAAATCGAGTGCGGACCCTAAAACCCAATAATAAATTTTGGAGAAAAATGCTATCACGGTCTCCTGGTCCTCAATTTCATCTGAACTTTTCGGGTGATTTTCGTACCACCCAACAAAAAATGGACCGAAATCCGTATTTTCGAACAAGCTGATTGCTGGTGTTTGAAATCTGACGTGGAATTATAAAGTAAAATTATTAAACGAATATAATAATGACATATAATAAAATAGAGTTGTCAAATAAATATGTAACTTTTATTTATTTGATAATTCTATTTTATCATCATATGTTATTATTATCTTCCTTTTAAAGTTTGACTGCATAACGAAGATAGTAATAACATATAATAAAATAAACTTGTCAAATAAATATTTAATTATTACTTTATTTAACAACTCTATTTTATTATATGCTAGTATTGTTTTCGTTATGAAGTACAATTATACAACGAAAATAATAATAAAATAAAAAATTAGAGTTGTCAAATAAAGTAATAAATACATATTTATTTGATAAACTCAATTTTATTATATGTTATTATCTTTGTTATATAAAATGAAGATAATAATAACATATAATAGAATAGTGTTTTCATATAAAGTAATAATGACCTATTTATGAGACAACTCTATTTTATTAAATATTATTATTTTCTTCATTTTCTAGTTGTACTCAATAACGAAGATAATAATAACTTATAATAAAACAGAGTTGTCAAATAAATTAATTATTTTATATTTATTTGACAACTCAATTTTGTTATATTTTATTATTATCTTTGTTATTAAGTATAATTATGAAACAAAGATAACAATAACATATAATAAAATAGTGTTGTCATGTAAAGTAAAAAATACATATTTATTAGACAATTCTATTTTATTAAATAATATTATTAATTTCATTTTGTATTTGTACTTAATAACGAATATAGTAATAACATATAATAAAATAGAGTTGTCAACTAAATTAATTATTACATATTTATTTGACAACTCAATTTTTGTTATATGTTATTATCATATTTGTTATTCAGTACAACTATAAAACGAAGATAATAATAACATTTAATAACATAGAGTTTTGAAAAAAAGTAACATTGACAACACTATTTTATTAAATGTTATTATTTTCTTCGTTTTATAGTTGTACTTAATAATGAAAATTGTAATAACATATAACACAATTGAACTATTAAATAAATATGTAATTATTACTTTATTTGACAACTCAATTTTATTATATGTTATTATTATCTTCATAATATAGTTGTACTACATGACGAAGATAATAATAACATATAATAAAATAAAGTTGTCAAATAAAGTACTAATTACATATTTATTTGATAAACTCAATTTGATTATATGTTATTTATATGTTATTATATGTCAAAAAATTAAATACTTCATATTTATTTGACAACTAAATTTTGTTATATTTTATTATTATCTTTATTATTAAGTATAACTACAAAACAAATATAATAATAACATATAATAAAATAGATTTGTCAAATTAATTAATTTTGATATATTTATTTGACAACTCAATTTTGTTATATGTTATTATTATCTTTGTTATTAAGTACAACTACAAAATGAAGATAATAATAACATTTAATAAAGAAGATTAGAATAACATATAATAAGATATTAGTATAAAATAAAGTAATAATTACATCTTTATTTGACAACTATATTTCATTATATGTTATTATTATGATCAATCTGTAGTAATATTTTGCAACGAAAATAACCCTATGTACTATAACCCGAACCTTAAACCTTAAACCTTAAACCATAAACCTTAAACACTAAACCTAAAATACTGAACCTTAAACTCTAAACCTTAATTCCTAAACGTGATTTCTTAAATCCTAAACAACCTAATACACTAAACCCTAATAAAATAAAGATGTAATTATTACTTTATTGGCTTAATTGCAGTTTTGGTCCTCCTATTTTAGCTGAATCGCGAAAGTAGTCCCTCAATTTGTTTCTCTCCCCAGTTTTTGGTCCCCCAAACATAATTTTAGTTCAAAACTTGATGAAATTTTATTTTTTAAAGCCGTACTACACCATTTATGGTCATATATTTCGGGTACAATTGTTGCAAATGAGATCTTGAGGCATTGTGTGACTTAAAATAAATGCAAAAAAAATGAAATTTCATCATGTTTTGGACCAAAATTCTGCTTGGGGACCAAAACTGGGGAGAAACAAAATGGAGGGACTATTTTTCGCAATTCATTTAAATAAGGGGACCAAAACTGCAATTAAGCCTACTTTATTTGACATCTCTATTTTTTTTATATGTTATTATTATATATTTGTTATAAAGTAAAACTATAAAACGAAGATAATAATAACATAAATTAAATTAGAGTTATCAAATTAAGTAATAACTACATATTTATTTGACAACTCTACTTTATTATATGTTACGGATTTTAGTCCATTTTTGTCGGGTGGTACGAAAATCGCCCAAAACGTCCAGATGATAGTGAGGAGCGGGAGAGACTTTTAGCATGTTTCTCCTAAATTTATAATTGTGTTTCGGGTTCGATTTCAAACACTAGCCATCGTCTGGTCAGAAAATACAAATTTTAGTCCATTTTTGTCAGGTGGTACGAAAATCGCCCGAAAAGTCCAATGAAATCGAAGACCAAAAGACCCTTATAGCATTTTTCTCCTAAATTTGTAACTATGTGTCGAGCTCGGCGTCATATTTCAAACACTAGCCGTCGTTTGAACCAAAAATACGAATTTCAGTCCATTTCTGTTGTGAAGTAAGAAAATCGTCTGAGAAGTCCAAATGTGATCGAGGAATTAAAGACTCTTTTAGAATTCTACTCCAAAATTAATAACTGTGTTTTCAATTCTGCGTCAGATTTCAAAGACTAGCCATGTTCTGGTCCAAAATTACAGATTTTTGTCCATTTTTGTCGAGCGGTACGATAATCGCCCAAGAAGTCCAAATGAAGTCGAGGTTTGGAAGATTCTTATAGAATTCTTCTCCTACAATTAAGATCGTGTTTCGGGTTCCGTATCAGATTTCAAACACTAGCCATCGTCTGGTCCGAAAATACAGTTTTTGGTCCATTTTGGTTGTTTGGTACGATTTTCAAACCCTAGCAATCAGATTTCAAACCATAGCAATTAGATTTCGAACCCTAACAATCAGACTTTCAAACCCTAGCAATCAGATTTCAAACCCTAAAGACTCTTTTATTAAATAATATTTATTTGTTATTATTATTTTCGTTATTTAGTACAACCACAAAACGAAGATAATAATAACATATAATTAAACAGAGTTGTCAAATAAATATGTAATTATTACTTTATTTGATAACTCTATTTTATTAATTGTTATTATTATCTTTGTTATGCAGTCAAACTTTAAAATGAAGATAATAATAACATATAATAAAAATAATTATCAAATAAATTAATAATTTCATATATATTTGACAACTCTGTTTTATTATACGTTATTATTATCTTCGTTTTGTAGTTGTACTAAATAATGAAAATAATAATAGCATATAACAAAATTGAGTTGTAAAATTAATATGTAATTATTACTTTATTTGACAACTCTATTTTATTATATGTTATTGTTATCTTCTTTATCTAGTAAAACTATAAAACGAATATAATAATAACATTTAATAAAATAGAGTTGTCAAATAATGTGATAATTAAATAACATTCTTCTCCTAAATTTATAATTGTGTTTTCGGTCATATTTTGAACATTAGCCATCATTTGGTCTAAAAATACAAATTTCGTTCCATTTTTGTCAAGTGGTACAAAAATTGCAAGAAAAGCCTAGATGAATTCGGGAATTTTCGTACCACCCGATTTCGGTCCATTTTTGTCTGGTGGTACGAAAATCGCATGAAAAGTCCCAATGAAATCAAGGACTAAGAGACTCTTATAACATTCTTCTCTAATATTTCTAACTATGTTTCAAGTTTCGCGCCAGACTTAAAACACTAGTCATCGTTTGTCCGAAAATACAGATGTTGGTCTATTTTTTCGAGGGGTACGAAAGTCGCCTGAAGTCCAAATGAAATTAAGGACCGGAAGACCATTATAGCATTCTTCCCTAGAATTTATTAACTTTGTTTCGGGTTCCGCGCCAGATTTCAAACACTTGCCATCGTCTAGTCCGAAATACAGATGTTGGTCCATTATCGTCGATGTGTACGAAAGTTGCCTGAAAAGTCCAAATGAAATCGATGACCGGGAGACCATTATAGAATTCTTGTTCTAAATTTATAACTGTGTTCCGGGTCCGCGTTAGATTTGAAACACTAGCTATCATCTTGTTCGAAAATACGGATTTCGATCCGTTTTAGTCGGGTGGTACAAAAATCACCCAAAAACTCCAGATTAAATCGAGGACTAGGAGACCATTATAGCATTCTTCTCCAAAATATATAACTGTGTTTCAGGTTACGCGCCAGATTTCAAACACTAGCCATCGTGTGGTCTGAAAATACGATTTTCGATCTATTTTTGTCGGGTGGTACCAAAATCTCCTGAAAAGACCAGATTAAATCAAGGGCCAGGAGACCCTTATAGAATTCTTCTCCTACATTTATAACTCTATTTCGGGTTCTGCGACAGATTTCAAACACTAACCATCGTTTCGTCTGAAACTACGGACTTTGGTCCATTTTTTTTTGGTGGTACGAAAATCGCCTGAAAAGTCCAGATGAAATCGAGGATAGGGAGACCCTTATAGCATTTTTCTTCAAAATTTATAAATGTGTCTTGGTTTCCGCACCAGATTTCAAACACTAGCCCTCGCCTGGTCTGCAAATACTGAATTTATAACTGTGTTTCAGTATGAAATACTGAAAAGTCCATATGAAATCGAGGACTAGAAGACTCTTTTTATAGCATTCTTCTCCTGAATTTATAACTGTGTTTCAGATTCCGCGTCTAATGTCAAACATTGGCCATCGATGGGTACGAAAATTGCCTGAAAAGTCCAAATGAAATCGGGGACCAAATGGCCCTTATGGAATTCTTCTTCTAAATTTATAATTGTTAATCGGTCCATTTTAGTCGGGTGGTACGAAAATAACCCGAAAAGTCCATATCAAATCCAGGACCGGAAAACGATTATAGCATTCTTCTTCAAAATTTATAACTGTGTTTCGGGTTCCGCGTCAGATGTCAAACATTAGCAATCGTCTGGTCCGAAAATTCGATTTTCGGTCTATTTTTGCCGGGTGGTACAAAAATTGCCTGAAAAGACCAGATGAAATCGAGCACCAGAAAACCTTTATAGCATTCTTCTCCATAATTTATTATTGTGTTTCGGGTTCCGCATTAGAATTCAAACACTACCCATCGGTCGATTTTTGTCTGGTGATACAAAAATCGCCTGAAAAATTTAGATGAAATCGAGGACCAGGAGACCCTTATAGCATTCTTCTCCTAAATTTATAACTGTGTTTCGGGTTCTTTGCTTATATTTCAAACACTAACCATTATTTGGTCCGAAACTATGGACTATGGTCCATTTTTGTTGGGTGGTACAAAAATTGCCCAAAAAGTCCAAATGAAATCGAGTACCGGGAGACCCTTATAGCATTCTTCTCTAAAATATATAACTGTGTTTCCGGTTCTGCGCCAGATCTCAAACACTAGCCATCGTCTGGTCTGAAAATACTGATTTTGGTCCTTTTTAGTCGAGGGGTACGAAAATCACCCGAAACGTCCAGATGAAATCGAAGACTTAGAGTCCCTTATATCATTTTTGTTCTAATTTATAATTTTCTTTCGAGTTCCGCGACAGATTTCATACACTAGCCATCGTCATGGTCGGAAATACATATTTTGGTCCATTTAAGTCGGGTGGTACGAAATTAGCTCGAAAAGTCCCGACGAAATCAAGGACCAAGAGACCTTTATACCATTCTTTTCTAAAATTTATAACCATGTTTCTGGTTCCGCGACAGATTTCAGACAATATCCATTGCCTGTTCAAAAATACGAATTTCGGTCCATTTTTGTCATGTGTACGAATTTTCGTACCACCCGATTTCGGTCCATTTTTGTCTGGTGGTACGAAAATCGCCTGAAAAGTCCCAACGAAATCAAGGACTAAGAGACTCTTATAACATTCTTCTCCAAAATTTATAAATGTGTTTTGGGTTGCGTGTCAGATTCCAAAGACCAACCATCATTCTATTTGAAAATACAGATTTTGGTCCATTTTAGTCGAGTGGTAAGAAGATCGTCCATAAAATCCAGATGAAATCGAGGACCTGAAGACCCTTATATCATTCTTCTCCAAAATTTATAATTCTGTTTCAAGTTACGCGTCAGATTTCAAACACTAGCCATAATCTTGTTCGAAGATGCGAATTTAGGTTTATTTTAGTCAAGTGGTATGAAAATCGCCCAAAAATTCCAGATGAAATCGAGGACCGGGAGACCCTTATAGCATTCTTCTCCATAATTTATAACTGTGTTTCGGGTTTCGGGCCAGATTTCAACCACTAACTATCGTTTTGTTTGAAAATACGAATTTCGGTCCATTTAATTTAGGAGGTACGAAAATCGAACGAAAAGTCTAGATGTAATCGAGGACTGGGAGATCCTTATATCATTCTTCTCCAAAATTTATAACTGTGTTTCGGGTTCCACATCAAAATTCAAACACTAGCCATCGTCTGGTTCGAAAATACAGATTTTGGCATATTTTGGCCAGATGGTACGAAAATTGCCAGAAAAATCCACATCAAATCGAGGACGTGGAGACCCTTATAGCATTCTTCTCCAAAATTTATAACTGTGTTTCGGGTTCCTTTTCAGATTTCAAATCCTAGCCATTGTCTGGTCCGAAAATACGAATTTCTGTCCACTTTGGTCGGGTGGTACGAACATTGCCCGAAAAGTCTGGATGAAATCGAGGACCGGGAGTCCCTTATATCATTCTTCTCCAAAGTTTATAATTGTGTTTCAGGTTCCGCGTCAAAATACAAACACAAGCCATCGTCTAGTTCAAAAATACGGATTCGGTCCGTTTTAGTGGGATGGTACGAAAATCGCCCGAAAAGTCCAGATAAAATCGAGGACCTGGAGAACCTTAAAGCACTATTCTCCTAAATCCATAAATGTGTTTTAGATTCCATATAATACCATTAGTTTTGATACAAAAGTCCTGATAATATCTTCACAACGTCAGATTTCAAATACTAACCATCGTCTTGTTCGAAAATACAGGTTTCTTTCAATTTTTGTCTGGTGGTACGAAAATCGCCCGAAAAGTCCAGATGAAATCGAGACCGGGAATCCATTATAGCATTCTTCTCCTAAATTTATAACAATAATTCATGTTCCGCGTCAAATTTCATACACTAACCTTCTTCTGGTCCGAAAATACAGATTTCGGTCCATTTTTGTTAGGTGTTACGAAAATCGATCCAAAAGTACAAATGAAATGGAGGACCCGGAAACCCTTATAGCATTCTTCTCCTTAATATATAACCGTGTTTCGGGTTCCGTGTCAAATTTCAAACACTAGCCATCCTCTAGTCCAGAAATGCATATTTTTGTCAATTGTTGTTGAGGGGTACGAAACTCGCCCGAAAAGTCCTTATGAAATCGAGGACCGAGATACCCTTATAAGGTTCTTCTTCTAAATTTATAACCGTGTTTCGGGTTCCGGGGAATATTTCAAACACTAGCCATCGTCTTGTTCGAAAATATGGATTTCTGTCCATTTTTATCGTGTGTTACAAAAATATCCCAAAAAGTCTAGATGAAATCGAAGACCTGGAGACCCTTATAGCATTATTCTCCTAAATATATAACAGTGTTTTAGGTACCGTGCAGATTTCAAGCATTAGCCATCATCTGGTCAGACAATACAGATATTGGTCAATTAGTGTCAAGGGGTACGAAAATCGCCCGAAAAGTCCAGATGAAATCGAGGACCGAGAGACGCTTATAGCATTCTTCGTCTAAATTTATAAATGTGTTTCGGGTTCCACGTCAGATTTCAAACACTATTCATCATCTTGTTCGAAAATACGTATATTGGTCCATTTTAGTTGGGTGGCACGAAAATTGCCCGAAAAGTCCAAATGAAATCGAGGATCGAGATACCCGTATAGCATTCTTTTCCAAAATTTATAACTGTGTTCTGGATTCAGCGTCAAATTTGGAACACTAGCCCTCGTCTGGTCTGAAAATACAGATTTTAGTCCATTTTTGTCGGGTGGTACAAAAATCGCCCGAAAAGTTCAAATGAAATCGAAGACAGAGAGACCCTTACAACATTCTTCTCCTAAATATATAACAGTGTTTCGGGTTTGAAAATACGGATTTCGGTCCATTTTTGTCGTGTGGTACGAAAATTGCACGAAAAGTCCAGATGAAATCGAGGATTGAGCGAGCCTTATATCATTCTTCTCATTAATATATAACAGTATTTTGGGTTCCGCGTTAGATTTCAAACACTAGCGATCGTTTGGTCCAAAAATACAGATTTTACTCAATTTTTGTCGAGGAGTAATAAAATCCCCAAAAAAGTCCATAAGAAATCGAGGATCGAGAGACCCTTATAGAATTCTTCTTCTAAATTTATAACTATGTTTCGGTTTTCGCGTCAAATTTCAAACACTAGCCATCGTCTTAGTTGAAATCGCCTGAAATGTCCAAATGAAATCGAGGACCATAAATCTCTTATAGCATTCTTCTCCTAAATATATAATTGTCTTTCAGGTTCCGCGTCAGATTTCAAATACTGTCCATGGTTTTGTTCGAAAATACGGTTTCCGTCCATTTTTGTTGGGTGGTACGAAAATCACCCCAAAAGTCCAGATGAAATCAAGGACCGAGAGACCCTTATAGCATTCTTCTTCTAAATTTATAACTGTGATTCGAGTTCCGCATCAGATTTCAAATACTAGCCATCATCTTGTTCGAAAATACGGATATCAGTTCATTTTAGTCAAGTGGTACGAAAATCTCCCGAAATGTCCAAATGTAATCGAGGACTAGGAGACTGTTATAGCATTCTTATCCTAAATTTACAACTGTGTATCGGGTTCCGCGTCACATTTCTAATACAACCCATCGTCTGGTCTGAAAATACAGATTTCCGTTAATTTTTGTCGGGTCGTACGAAAATCGCTCAAAATTTCCAAATGAAATCGAACACAAGGAACCCTTATTGCATTCTTCTCCTAAATTTATAATAGTATTTCAGGTGTCGCGTCAGATTTAAAAAACTCACCATCGTCTGGTTAGATAAAATGGATTTCGGTCCATTTTTGTCGGGTGGTACAAAAATCGCCTGAAAATTCTAGATAAAATCGAGGACCGAGAGACCCTTATAACAATCTTCTCCTAAATGTATAATAGTGTTTCAGGTTCCGCGTCAGATTTCAAACACTAGCCATTGTCTGATTTGAATATACAAATTTTGGTCGATTTTTGTCGAGGGGTAAGAAACTCGACCGAAAAGTTCAGATGAAATCGAGGACCTATAGTCCCTTATAGGATTCTTCTTTTAATTTATAATTGTGTTTCGGTTTCCGGATCTGATTTCAAGCACTAGCCATCATCTTGTTCGAAAATACGGATTGATCCATTTTAGTCGGGTGGTACAAAAATCTCCCGAAATGTCCAAATGAAATCAAGGACCAAGAGACTCTTATATCATTCTTCTCTTAAATTTATAATTGTGTTTCAGGTTCCGAGACAGATTTCAAACACTATCCATCGTCTTGTTCGAAAATACGGATTTCGGTCCATTTTTGTCCGGCGGTACTAAAATCGCCCAAGTAGTCCAGATGAAATCGTGAATCGAGAGACCCTTATAACATTCTTCTTCTAAATTTATAATTGTGTTTCGGTTTCCACGTCAGATATCAAACAATAGCCATCATCTTGTTCGAAAATACGGATATCGGTCCATTTTAGGCGGGTAGTAAGAAAATCGCCCCAAATGTCTAGATGAAATCGAGGACCAGGAAACTCTTATAGCATTCTTCTCCTAAATTTTATAACTGTGTTACGGCTTCCTCGTAAGTTTTCAAACACTATCCATCGTCTTGTTCGAAAATACGGATTTCAGTCCATTTTTGTTGTGTGGTACGAAAATCGCACGAAAAGTCTAGGTAAAATCAAGGACTGGTGCCAATTGTTGGAAAAATATGATTTCTTTTGATTAAGAATAAGAGACAAGAACATCGACTTGTCTCCAGTCATATGCTTGGAGCATCCACTGTCCAGATACCATGATTGATTCCTGGATGCCAAGCATATCTGCAAAAAAGATTCAAGTTTTGGATTTAGTTACCCAATTCAAATTGGGTCCTAAGGGGTTAGTTTCAAATGCTTGTGACTTGACTTTCCAAATTTGTTTCCATCCTCTATTGGCAAGTTTTTTCAGTTTGCAGTTGAAAACCATATGTCCCTTTTTGCAACAAAAATGACATACAACAGCAGGGGATGATTTCAGATTTGGTCCAGTAAAGTTATCATGCATTTGTGTTGATTTAACAAACTTTTGATGCCCTTTAACATGTATGTGTTGTTTATAGCCAAGTCCAGTTTTAACATTTAGATTTCTTTGATTTCTAAGAAGTCTATCTAAGTTGTTCTTACCACTGTTAAACTTAGCTACATCACATTTCAATGCACATGCTTCTTTTTTCAATTCTTCATTTATATCTCTAAGAGACTCATGCTTCAAATTAATTTCATCATACAACATGCATTTCTCTTCTAGCAGTTTCTTAGTACTGATTAATTGTTTGAGAACACTAACCTATTCAGTATGCAATTCATTAAAGGCATCATGCAGTTCATCATAGGATGGATTAGAGGTTGTACTTACTTCACTGTCAGATTCTGAGTCAGTATTTGCCATGAGACACAAGTTAGCTTCCTCATCTTCAGAATCGTCAGATGAATCTTCATCATTGTCGTTCCAGGCAATGTAAGCTCTCTTTGTTGAAGGTTGTTGATCCTTTCCTTTGGTCTTTACAGGCTTGTTTTTGTTCTGCAGTCTATAACACTTAGATCTGATGTGACCTGTTTTACCACATTCATAGCAAGTTATGATTTTGCTATCATTGGTATCACTTTTGCTGAAGCCTTTAGTCTTTGAATTCTGTGGTTTTCTTGACTGGTTTTCTTGAAGCCTTTAGTCTTTGTTCTAACTCATTCAATCTGTGCAATTCCATCTCATGTTCCCTGAGCTTTCCAAATAATGTTGCAATAGTCATGTTTGCCAGGTCCTTTGCTTCAGCAATGGCAGTGATTTTGGGTTGCCATTCTCTGGTCAAACACCTCATTACTTTTCCTATTTGTTGCTCGTTGTCTATAGCTTTTCCTAGGGCATGAAGATTGTTGATGATGTGTGTAAACCTTGTCTGCAGGTCACTGATTGATTCATCCTTCTTCATGTTGAACAATTCATACTCATGCATGAGAGTATTTGTTCTGGCCCTTCTGACATATGTGGTGCCTTCATGTGTTTCCTGAAGAGTATCCTACATTTCCTTTGCAGATTTGCAGTTTGACACCCTAAAGAATTATTCTGCACACAAAGCAGATGTTATAATATTCTTGGCCTTAGCATTATAACCAACTTTCTTTTTGTCATCATCAGACCAATCAGATCTTGGTTTGTTGATGATGGATGATCCCTCAGTGCCTGCAATTTTAGGCACGTAGGGACCATTCTCCACTACCTCTAAGATGTCCAGCCCACATGCTTCTAGAAAGATGAGCATCCTCTCTTTCCTGATGAGCATCCTTCTCATAGGAAATCTAAAGAAGTCATGTTCTTTTCTGAGTTTTTCTCTAAAAAAGTTAGGCTCTGGTGCCAATTGTTGGAAAAATATGACTTCTTTTGATTAAGAATAAGAGAATTAAGATCAAATCCAACGTGTTCAATTTTAATTCCTATGTTAACTATGCAAGATTCATACACAAAGTACACATCCGAAATATTAGATCGCATACAAGATGAATATGAAAAGTAAAGAGATAAGGGATAGAGAGATGGCACCAAGATTTATCCTGGTTCAGCTGTCAGTATGACAGCCTACATCCAGTCCTGAAATCCAACTGGATTTCAGCCTTTTTTCAATAGAAAGAATTGAGACCCTTTACAGATTTGTCCAGCTTCCTCGAAGCATATCTATCGAACTCAAACTCTCTTCTATTTCTCAACCCCTTGATCCTTTGCAGTCAATCGTCAAACATACACAAGATCAAGTGAAGCTCCTTCTTGATGATCCTACATCAACGAAGATCGCCACCAGTTTCTAAACTGGATTTTCCAATCCTTTAATTACAAAGAGTTGTGTTTTTCAAAGAATTAAAGATGTACAAAGATTTGACTCAAATCACTCTTTTGGTTCTCACACAAAAGTATTTTTGGGCTATGAATGTTTGTGTGTGTGTGTGTGAAAAAACTTTTCTGTCAAAAGTGTTTTTCAAGTGATTGTCAAAGATTATGAAAAGTATGCAAAAGTTTTGTGCAAAGTTTCTTTTTAAAAACGTTTGAATCAGCTTTATATATATTCAAAGAAAACATCAGGACAATCGATTTCCTAATCGATTTCATAATGCATTAATCGATTGTCCAATCGATTTTCGCAGGTCTTGTTTTTCTTGAATCTTGAATCACATAAGCATGAATCGATTTGCCAATCGATTCTTTTAATACATTAATCAGAACTGGAACTATGATTTTATCCAATTCGATTGAATAATCGATTATACGTGTTTTGATTCAACAACGAAATCAAAACAATCGATTCCTCAGTCGACTTCATAATCGATTTGGCACTTAGCTGAACCCTTTCTGTAACTTGAACATCTTCTTCAATCGATTCGTCAATCGATTGTGCTGATCATAGTGACTCAGACTTTTCCATCAATCGATTTGCCAATCGATTGTGCGTGTTACAGAACCTCAGCTATTTTGACAAAATCTATTTGCCAATCGATTTGATCAAAGTTGTTCTGATGAATGATTAATCTGCAATCGATTGCCTAATCGATTGCGTCAAACTTGGATTTTTAAGAAAACTAAATCAATTGATGTCCCAATCGATTTGTTGCATCACAGAACTTTAATCCTGATTTTAAACTTGGTATCAATCGATTTCCAGTCGATTGATACCAACATTTATCCAAACATTTATCCAATCGATTCCTCAATCGATTGATGTAATGAAAACACTTGTTCTGAGTCAGACAATCGATTTATCAATCGATTCATCAATTGACTTTTTGGTTGATTGATTTTCATTCATAGGCAAAGACTTAAGTGTGAGACCATAGTGATTAGTCTACTAAACTTATTACTAAGACACTTAATAACACTATACAATTTTTGCGTCTTTCTCAAGTGCATCCTCCAACTTTGGTTGATTCCTTGAGTTGCAAGCTATTGTTCCAATTGTGTGTGGTGTCTTCTTGTTTGCCAGAAATATTTCTCAATTCAAAACATTAGATCAATCAAATATTTCACATGTACTGTGTGTTTGGGAATTAAATCAAAAACATGATCAGGGAAGCTCATGAATTACAATTATTATTTTCGTTATTTAGTACAACTACAAAACGAAGATAATAATAACGTATAATAAAACAGAGTTGTCAAATAAATATGTGTTTATTAATTTATTTGATAATTCTATTTTATTATATGTTATTATTATCTTCATTTTAAAGGTTGACTGCTTAAAGAAGATAGTAATATCATTTAATAAAATAGAGTTGTCAAATAAATATGTAATTATTACTTTATTTGACAACTCTAATTTATTATATGTTATTATTATCTTCGTTTTATACTTTTACTTCATAACAAAGATAATAATAACATATAATAAAATAGAGTTGTCAAATAAAGTAATAATTACATATTTCTTTTACAACTCAATTTTGTTATATGATATTATCTTCGTCATAATTCTAACACTAGTAATTGTTTTGTTTGAAAATACGGATTTCGGTTTATTATTTTCGAGGGGTACGAATATCACATGAAAACTCCAAATGATATCGACGACCGAGAGACACTTATAGCATTCATCTGGTTAGAAAACACGGATGATATTCTCCTAAATTTATAACTTTGTTTTGGGTTCCACATCAAATTTCATACACTAGCCATCGACTGGTCAGAAAATACGAATTTCAATCCATTTTTGTCGGGTAGTATGAAAATCACACAAAAAATCAAAATGAAATCGAGGACCGAGAGAACCTTATAGCATTCTTCTCCTAAATTTTTAACTATGTTTCGGTTTCCACGTCAGATTTCAAACACTAGCCATCTTCTGGTGCGCAAATACGGATTTCGGACCATTTTTGTCATTTGGTACAAAAATCGCCCGAAAAGTTTGAATGAAATTGAGGATTCAGTTACCCTCATTGGATTGTTCTCCTAAATATATAACTGTGCTTCGTGTTCCATGTCAGAATTCAAACACCAGCCATCGTCTGGTCTGAAAATATGGATTTCGGTCCATTTGTGTCTGGTGCTTCGAAAATTTTAAACAATGTTTCAAGTTTCGCATCAAATTCCAAACACTAGCCATCGCCAGATCCAAAAATACGGATTCTAGTCCATTTTTTTTTTGTGGTACGAAAATCCCCCGAAACATCCAAATGAAGTCGAGGACCAGGAGACCCTTATAGCATTATTTTCCTATATTTATAATTGTGTTTCAGGTTCTGCGTCAGATTTCAAACACTAGCCATCGTCTTGTTCCAAAATACAGATATCGGTCCGTTTTAGTCGGGAGGTACGAAAATCGCACGAAATGTCCATATGAAATCGAGGACCTAGAGACTCTTATAGCATTCTTCTCCTAAATTTATAACTGTGTTTTGGATTCCACGTCAGATTTCAAATACTAGCCCTCGTCTTGTCCAAAAATACAAATTTCGATCCATTTTTATTAGGTGGCACGAAAATCTCCCGAAAAGTCCAGATGAAATCGAGGAATAGGACACCTTCATAACATTATTATCCAAAGTTTATAACTTTGTTTCGAGTTTTGCGTCAGATTTCAAACACTAGCCATCGTCTTGTTCGAAAATATGGATTTCAGTCCATTTTCGTCCGGTGGTACGAAAATCGCCCAAAAAGTCCAGATGAAATCAAGGATCGGGAGACCCTTATAGCATTCTTCTCCTAAATATATAACAGTGTTTTGGGTATCGAGTCAAATTACAAATACTAGCCCTCGTCTTGTCCAAAAATACAAATTTTGGTCCATTTTTGTCTAGGAGTAAGAAAACCATCCGAAAATACAAATTTTATTATATGTTATTATAGGACAGAGAAACTCTTATAGCATTCTTCTTATAAATTTATAACTGTGTTTTGGGTTCGTGTCAAATTTCAAACACTAGCCATCATCTTGTTCAAAAATACGAATATCGGTCCATTTTAGTCGGGTGGTACGAAAATCGTCCATAATGTTCAGATGAAATCGAGGACCAGGAGACCCTTATAGCATTCTTCTCCAAAATTTATAACTGTGTTTCGGGTTCCGCACCAGATTTCAAACACTAGCCCTCGTCTTGCCCAAAAATACAAATTTTGATCCATTTTTGTTAGGTGGCACGAAAATCGCCCGACAAGTCCAGATGAAATTGAGGAGAGGGAGACCATTATAACATTCTTATCCAAAGTTTATAATATTGTTCCGGGTTCCACGTCAAATTTCAAACACTAGCCATCGTCTTGTTCGAAAATATGGATTTCGGTCCATTTTTAGTCGGGTGGTACGAAAATCGCCCGAAAAGTCTAAATGAAATCAAGGACCGAGAGACCTTTATAGCAGTCTTCTCTTAAATATATAACAGTGTTTTGGATTCCGAGTCAAATTTCAAATACTAGACATTGTCTGGTCCAAAAATACATATTTTGATCCATTTTTGTCGAGGAGTACGAAAATTATCCAAAAAGTCCAAATGAAATCAAGGACTAAAACACCCTTATAGCATTCTTCTTCTTCTAAATTCATAACTGTGTTTCGGGTTCCGCGTCAGATTTCAAACACTAGCCATCATGTTGTTCCAAAATATGGATTTCAGTCCATTTTAGTCGGGTGATACAATAATCGCCCAAAAAGTGCAGATGAAATTGAGGACCAGGAGACCCTTATAGCATTCTTCTCCAAAATTTATAACTGTGTTTCGGTTTCCGCGCCAGATTTCAACACTACAAAAGTCTGGTCTAAAAATACAGATTTTGGTCCAATTTTGTCGAGGGGTAAGAAAATTGCCGAAAAGTCCAGATGAATTTGAGGACCGGGAGACCCTTATAGCATTCTTCTACAAAATTTATAACTGTGTTTCGGGTTCAGACCCAGATTTCAAACAGTAGCCATCATGTAGTTGGAAAATACGATTTTTAGTCTATTTTAATTCTTCTCCATTTATTATAATTGTGTTTCGGGTTCCACATAAGATTTTAAACACTAGCCAATGTCTTGTGGAAAAATACAAATTTCGGTCCATTTTAGTCAGGTGGTACGAAAATCTAGAATGCTATAAGGGTCTCTCGTTCCTCGATTTCATCTGGACTTTTCGAGCGATTTTCGTACCTTTCGACTAAAATGGACCGAAATCCATATTTTTGAACAAGATGATGGCTAGTGTTTAAAATCTGACGCGGAACCCAGAACACAGTTATAAACATTGGATAAGAATGTTATAATGGTCTCCCTCTCCTCGATTTCATCTGGACTTTTCGGGCGATTTTCATGCTGCCTAACATAAATGGATTGAAATATGTATTTTTGTACAGGACGAGGGCTAGAGTTTGAAATCTAGTGCGAAACCCGAAACACAGTTATAAGTTTTGGAGAAGAATGTTATAAGGGTCTCCCGGTCCTCGATATCATCTGGACTTTTCGGGCGAATTTCGTACCACCTGAAAAAAATGGACCTAAATTCATATTTTGGAAAAAGACGATGGCTAGTGTTTGAAATCTGTCGCGGAACCTGAAACACAATTATAAATTTAGAAAAAAAATGCTATAAACCGGTCCTCGATTTCATTTGGACGTTTCGGAGGATTTTCTTACCACTTAACAAAAATGGATTGAAATTCGTATTTTTGGACCTGGTGATGGCTAGTGTTTGAAATCTGATGCGAAACTTGAAACATTGTTTTAAATTTTTGAAGCACCCGACAAAAATGGACCGAAATCCATATTTTCTGACCAGACGATGGCTGGTATTTAAATTCTGATGTGGAACACGAAACACAGTTATAAATTTAGGAGAACAATCCAATTATGGTACCTGGATCCTCGATTTCATTCAAACTTTTCGGGCAATTTTTGTACCAAATGACAAAAATGGTCCGAAATCCGTATTTTCGGACCAGACGATGACTAGTGTCTGAAATCTGACGTGGAACCCAAAACATAGTTATAAATTTAGGAGAAGAATGTTATAAGGTTCTCTCGGTCCTTGATATCATCTTGACTTTTCGTGTGATTTTCATACTACCCGACAAAAATGGATTGAAATCCGTATTTTCTGACCAGACGATTGCTTGTGTATGAAATTTGACGTGGAACCCGAAACACAGTTATAAATTTAGGAGAATATCATCGGTATTTTCTGACCAGAAGAATGCTATAATTGTCTCTCGATCGTCGATATCATCTGGAGTTTTCAGGTGATTTTCGTACCCCTCGAAAATAATAGACCGTAATTCGTATTTTCGAACCAAACGATGGCTAGTGTTGGAATTCTGACGCGGAACGCAATACAATTATAAAATGGAACGAAATCTGTATTTTTGGAACAAACGATGGACAATGTTTGAAATCTACACCGAACTCGAAACACAATTATAAATTTAGTTGAAGAATGTCGTAAGGGTCTCCCAGTCCTCGATTCATCTCGACTTTTCAAGCCATTTTCATACCACCTGACAAAAATGGAATGAAATCCATATTTTCAAACAAGACGATGGCTAATGTTTGAAATCTTATCCGAAACACGAAACCCAAAACATAATTTAAAATTTAGGACTAGAATGATATAAGGGTCCTCCAGTCCTCGATTTCATTTAGACTTTCCGGGAGATTTTCATACCACCCAAAAAAATGGACCGAATCCTTATTTTCGTACCAGACGATGGCTAGTATTTGAAATCTAACCCGAAATACAATTAAAAATTTAGGAGAAGAATGCTAAAAGGGTCTCCTGATCCTCGATTTCATATGGACTTTTCAGGCGATTTTCGTTCCACCTAACAAAAATGGAACGAAATCCATATTTATGAACCAGACGATGGCTAATCTTTGAAATCTAATACGAATATCGAAACCCGAAACTCAATTTTAAATTTAGGAGAAGAATGATATAAGGGTCTCTCAGTTCTCTATATCATCTGGACTTTTCAGGCGAAAATCGTACCACCCGACAAAAATTGACCAAAATTATTATTTTTGTACAAGATGATGGCTAGGGTTTAAAATCTGATTGCTAGGGTTTGAAAATCATACAAAACAACAAAAATGGACCGAAAATCGTATTTTTGGACTTGACGATGGCTAGTGTTTGAAATCTAACACGGAACCCGAAACAGAGTCTTAAATGTAGGAGAAGAATTCGTACTACCCGACAAAAATGTACTAAAATCTGTAAGGTTTAGAGTTTAAGGTTCAAGATTTTGGGTTTAGTGTTTAGGGCTTAGGGTTTAAGGTTTAGGATTTGAGGTTTAAGGTTTTGCGTTTGACGTTTATCTTCATTGCAAAATATTACTACAAAACGATCATAATAATAACATATAATGAAATATAGTTGTCAAATAAAGATTTAATTATTACTTTATTTGAAAAATATTTATTATATGTTATTCTAATCTTCTTTATTAAATGTTATTATTATTTTCGTTTTGTAATTATACTTAAAAACAAAGATAATAATAAATATAACAAAATTTAGTTGTCAAATAAATATGTCAAAATTAATTTATTTGACAACTCTATTTTGTTATATGTTATTATTATCTTCGTTATTAAGTACAACTACAAAACGAAGATAATAATAATATTAAATAAAATAGAGTTGTCTAATAAATAAGTAATTATTATTTTATTTGACAACACTATTTTATTATATGTTATTATTATCTATGTTTTATTGTTTTACTACATAACGAAGATAATAATAACATATAATAAAATTGAGTTTATCAAATAAATAAGTAATTATTACTTTATTTGACAACACTATTTTATTAATGTTATTATTATCTTCGTTTTGTAATTATACTTAATAATAAGATAATAATAAAATATAACAAAATTTAGTTGTCAAATAAATATGTCAAAATCAATTTATTTACAACTCTATTTTATTATATGTTATTACTATCTTCGTTATTAAGTACAACTACAAACGAAGATAACAATAATATTAAATAAAATAGAGTTGTCTAATGAATAAGTAATTATTACTTTATTTGACAACACTATTTTATTGTATGTTATTATTATCTTTGTTTTATTGTTTTACTACATAACGAAGATAATAATAACATATCATAAAATGGAGTTTATCAAATAAATATGTAATTAGTACTTTATTTTAATAGTACAACTATATTATGAAGATAATAATAACATACAATAAAACAGAGTTGTCAAATATAGTAATAATTCTATATTTATTTAATAGTTCAATTGTGTTATATGTTATTATTATTTTCGTTATTAACTACAACTATAAAACGAAGATAAAAATAACATTTAATAAAATAGAGTTTTCAAATAAAGTAACATTGAAAACACTATTTTATTATATGTTATTATTATCTTCGTTTTATTGTTTTACTGAATAACGAAGATAATAATAACATATACTAAAATGGAGTTTATCAAATAAATATGTACTTATTACTTTATTTGACAACTCTATTTTATTTTATGTTATTATTATTTTTCGTTATATAGTTGTACTTCATAACGAAGACAATATTGACATATAATAAAATAGAGTTGTTAAATAAAGTATAATTACATATTTATTTGACAACTCTATTTTATTATATGATATTACTATCTTCGTTATGCAGTCAAACTTTTAAATGAAGATAACAATAACATATAATAAAATAGAATTATCAAATAAATTAATAGTTACATATTTATTTGACAACCCTTTTTTATTATACGTTATTATTATGTTTATTTTGTAGTTGTACTAAATAACGAAAATAATAATAACATATAACAAATTGAGTTGTAAAATTAATATGTAATTATTACTTTATTGGACGACTCTATTTTATTATATGTTATTATTATCTTTGTTATGAAATAAAACCATAAAACGAAGATAATAATAACATTAAATAAAATAGAGTTGTCAAATAATGTTATACTTAAATATTTTTTTAACAACACTATTTTATTATATATTATTATTATCTTCGTTTTGTATTTAATTTACAACTCGATTTTGTTATATGTTATTATTATTTTCGTTATTTAGTACAATTACAAAATGAAAATAATAAAAACATATAAGAAAATTGAGTTGTTAAATAAAAATGTAATTATTACTTTATTTGACAACTTTATTTTGTTATATGTTATTATTTACTTCGTTATAACTTATTGGTTTGACAACTCTATTTTATTATATGTTATTATTATCTTAGTTATAATGTAGAACTATAAAACGGTGATAATAATATCAAAGAACAATTGAGTAGTCAAATATAAAAAATAATTACATATTTATTTGACAACTCTTTTTTATTATATGTTATTATCATCTTCGTTATGAACTAAAACTCTAAAACAAAGATAATAACAATATATATCAAAATAGAGTTGTCAAATAAATATGTAATTATTACTTGATTAGACAACGGTATTTTATTATATGTGTCTATTATCTTCGTTATAAATTACTACTACATGACGAAGATAATAGTATCATATAATAAAATAGAGTTGTCAAATAAAGTAATAATTACATATTTATATGACAAGTCTATTTTATTGTATGTTATTATTATCTTCATTTTGTAGTTGTACTAAATAATGAAAATAATAATAACATATAACAAAATTGAGTTGACAACTCTAATTTATTATATGTTATTATTATCTTTGTTATGAAATAAAACTATAAAACGAAGATAATAATAACATTAAATAAAATAGAGTTGTCAAAAAATGTAATACTTAAATATTTATTTGAAACCACTATTTTATTATATATTATTATTATCTTCGTTTTGTATTTAATTTACAACTCGATTTTGTTATATATTATTATTATTTTCCTTATTTAGTACAATTACAAAACGAAAATAATAACAACATATAAGAAAATTGAGTTGTCAAATAAAAATGTAATTATTAGTTAGTTATGATGTAGAACTATAAAACGGTGATAATAATAACAGAACAAAATTGAGTTGTCAAACAAACAAATAATTACATATTTATTTGACAACTCTATTTTATTATATGATATTATTATCTTCGTAATGAACTAAAACTATAAAACAAAGATAATAACAATATATAACAAAATTTATAACTCTGTTTTGGGTTCTTCGTCAGATTTCAAACACTAACCATCGTTTTGTCTGAAACTACGGACGTTGGTCAATTTTTGTTGGGTGGTACGCAAATCGCCATAAAAGTCCAGATGAAATCGAGGACCGGAAGACCCTTATAGCATTCTTCTCCAAAATTTATAATTGTGTTTTCGGGTTCCGCGCCAGATTTCAGACACTAGCCATCCTTTGGTTTGAAAATACTGATTTTGGTCCTTTTTTGTTGTGGGGTACGAAAATCGCCCGAAAAGTCCATATGAAATCGAGGACCAAAAGACTCTTATTATAGCATTCTTCTCCTGAATTTATAATTGTGTTTCGGGTTCCGCGTATGATTTCAAACATTGGCCATCGAGGGGTACAAAAATCGCCTGAAAAGTACAAATGAATTCGAGGACCGAGAGTCCCTAATATCATTCTTCTTCTAAATTTATAATATTCTTTCGGGTTCCGCGCCAGATTTCAACACTTGCCATCGTCTGGTCCGAAAATACAAATGTTGGTCCATTTTTGTCCAGGGGTACGAAAATCGATGACCGCGAGACCATTATAGCATTCTTCCCCAAAATTTCAAAATTTGTTTCGGGTTCCATGCCAGATTTCAAATGTGACTCGGGTTCCGCATCAGATTTCAAACACTATCCATTGCATGTTCGAAAATACGAATTTCGGTCTTTTTTTTCATGTGTACGAGAGACCCTAAATGAAATCTTCTCCAAAATTTATAAATGTGTTTCGGGTTCCGTGTCATATTTCAAATACTAGCCATTGTCTTGTCCGAAAATACGGATTTTGGTCCATTTTGGTCGGGTGGTACGAAACTCGCTCGAAAAATCCAAATGAAATCGAGGACCAAGAGACCCTTATAGCATTCTTCTCCAAAATTTATAACTGATTTTCGGGCTCTGCGCTCGATTTTAAACACTAGCCATCGTCTGGTCCGAAAATACAAATATCAGTCCATTTTAGTCGGGTAGTACGAAAGTCCCCCGAAGAGTCCAGATGAAATCGAGGATCGGGTGACCGTTACAACATTTTTCTCCTAAATTTATAACAGTGTTTCGGGTTCAGCATCATATTTCAAACACTAACAATCGTCTTGTTCGAAAATACGGATTTCGGTCCATTTTAGTCAGGTGGTACGAAAATTGCTCGAAAAGGCTAGATGAAATCGAGGATCGGGAGACCCTTATATCATTCCTCTCCAAAATTTAAAACTGTGTTTCGGGTTACGCGTCAGATTTCAAACACTAGCGATAGCCTTTTTCGAAAATACGGATTTCGGTCCATTTTGGTTGGATCGTATGAAAATTGCCTAAAAAGTCCAAATGTAATCAAGGACCAAAGGACCCTTATAGCATTCTTCTCCCAAATTTATAACTTTGTTTCGAGTTTCGAGCTAGATTTCAAACACTAGCCAAAGTCTGGTCCGAAAATACAGATTTTAGTCCATTTTTGTCAAGGGTACGAAAATCTCCCGAAAGGTCCAGATGAAATCGAGAACCGAGAGACCCTTATAGCATTGTTCTCCAAAATTTAAAACTGTGTTTGGCTTTTCACGCCAGATTTCGAACACTAGCAATTGTCATGTTCGAAAATACTAATTTCGGTCCATTTTTTTCGGGTGGTACGAAAAACGCCCGAAAAGCCCAGATGAAATCGAGGACCAAGAGACCCTTATACCATTCTTCTCCAAAAAAAATTCCTGGTTTTTAGGTTCCGCGCCAGATTTCAAACAGTTGCAATCGTCTGGTTCGAAAATATAAATTTCGATCCTTTTTTATCGAGGGGGAAAAAAATCGCCTGAAAAGTCCATATGAAATCGAGGACCGAAAGACCCTTATAGCATTCTTTTCCTAAATTTATAACTGTGTTCCGAATTCTGTGTCAGATTTCAAACACTAGCCATTGAAAATACCAGATGAATGATGGACCGGGAGACCCTTATATCATTCTTCTCCTAAATATATAACAATGTTTCGAATTTTGGGTCAGATTTCAAACACTAGCCGTCGTCTGGTCCGAAAATATAGATTTTGGTCCATTTTTATCGAGGGGTACGAAAATCGCGCGAAAAGTCTAGATGAAATTGACGACCGAGAGACCCTTATAGCATTCTTCTTGTAAATTTATAACTGTATTTCGGGTTCCTTGTCAAATTTCAAGCACTAGCCATTGCTGGTCTGAAAATACGGATTTCTATCCATTTTTGTCTAGTGGTATGAAAATCGCCCGAAAAGTCCAGATGAAATCGAGGACTGGGAGACCCTTATAGCATTCTTCTCCAAAATTTATAATAGTGTTTCAGGTTCCGCGTCAAATTTCTAACACTAGCCGTCGTCTGGTCTGGAAATACTAATTTCGATCCATTTTTGTCGGGTAGTATGAAAATCGCCCAAAAAGTCTAGATCAAATCAAGGACTAGGAGACCCTTGTAGCATTCTTTTCCAAAATTTATAACTTTGTTTCAGGTTCCGTGTCAAATTTCAAACACTAGCCCTCATCTGTTCCGGATATACTAATTTCGGTCAATTTTTGTCGATGGTATGAAAGTCGCCCGACAAGTCCAGATGAAATCGAGGACCGGGAAACCCTTTTGGCATTCTTCTACAAAATTTATCACTATGTTTCGGGTTCCGCGGGCGATTTCAAACACTAGCTATCGTCTGGTCCGAGAATACAGATTTTGGTCCATTTTTGTCGAGGGGTACGAAAATCGCTTGAAACGTCCAGATGAAGTCCAGGAGAAGAAGATTCTTGTAGCATTCTTCTCCTTAATTTATGTCGGGTGATACTAAAATCCCACACAAAGATCAGATGAAATCGAGGAACGGGAGACCCTTATAGCATTCTTCTCCTAAATTTATAACTCAGTTTCGGGTTCCGCCTCATATTTCGAACACTAGCAATTGTCTTCTTCGAAAATATGGATTTCAGTCCATTTTTGTCGGGTGGTACGAAAATCGCCCAAAAATCCTAGATGAAATCGAGGGCCGGGAGAACCTTATAGCATTCTCCTCCAAAATTTATTATTGGTTTTTATCTTTTGCGCCAGATTTACAACACTTGCCATCATCTTGTCTGAAAATATAGATTTCGGTCCTTTTTTGTCAAGGGGTAAGAAAATCGCCTGAAAATTCTAGATGAAATCAAGGATCAAGAGACCCTTATAGCATTCTTCTCCTAAATTTATAACTGTGTTCCGAGTTCCGTGTCGGATTTCAAACCCTAGCCATTGTTTTGTCCAAAAATACGAATTTCGGTCCATTTTAGTCGGGTGGTACGAAAATCACCCGAAAATACTAGATGAAATTCAGGACCAAGAGACCCTTATATCATTCTTCTCCTAAATATATAACAATGTTTCGGATTTTGTGTCAGATTTCAAACCCTAGCCATCGTCTGGTATGAAAATATAGATTTTGGTAAATTATTGTCGAGGGGTGCGAAAATTGCCCGAAAATTCCAGATAAAACTGACGACCGAGAGATCCTTATAGCATTCTCCTTCTAAATTTATAAGTGTATTTCAGGTTCCATGTCAAATTACAAACACTAGCCATCGTCTGGTCCAAAAATACGGATTTCAATCCATTTTAGTCTAGTGGTATCAAAATCACCCAAAAAGTCAAGATGAAATAGAGGACCTGGAGACCCTTATAGAATTCTTCTCCAAAATTTATTACTATGTTTCAGTTTCCGAGTAAAATTTCAAACACTAGCCCTCGTCTGGCACGAAAATACTGATTTCGGTCAATTTTTGTCGGGTGGTATGAAAATCGCTGGAAAAGTCCAGATGAAATCGAGGACCGAGAGACCCTTATAGCACTCTTCTACAAAATTTATAACTGTGTTTCGGGTTCAGTGTAAAATTTTAAATACTAGCCCTCGTTTGTTCAGGAAATACTGATTTCGGTCCATTTTTGTCGGGTGGTATGAAAATCGCCCGAAAAGTCCAGATGAAATCAAGGACGGGGAAACCCCTATAGCATTTTTCTCAAAAATTTATAACTCTGTTTTGGGTTCCGCGACAGATTTCAAACACTAGCTATCGTCTGGTCCGAAAATACAGATTTTTGTCCATTTTTGTCGAGGGGAACAAAAATTGCCCGCAAAGTCCAAATGAAATCGAGGAGAAGAAGATTCTTGTAGCATTCTTCTCCTAAATTTTTAACTAATTTTGGGGTTCTGCGTCAGATTTCAAACACTAGCCATCGTTTGGTCCGAAAATACGAATTTCGGGCCATATTTGTCGGGTGGTACGAAAATCGCCTAAAAATTCCATATGAAATCGAGGACGAGAGACCCTAATAGAATTCTTCTCCAGAATTTATAAATGTCTTTCGGGTTCCGCGTCAAATTTCAAACACTAACCCTCGTCTGGTCCGAAAATACAGATTTCTGTTCATTTTTGTTAGGTGGTACGAAAATCGCCTGAGGAGTCCAAATGAAATCGAGGAACGAGAAACCCTTATAGCATTCTTCTCCTAAATTTATAACTGTGTTCCGAGTTCTGTGTCAGATTTCAAACACTAGCCATTGTTTTGTTCTAAAATACGAAATTCGGGCCATTTTAGTCGGGTGGTACGAAAATCACCCGAAAATACAAGATGAAATCGAGGACCAAGAGTCCCTTATAGCATTCTTCCCCTAAATATATAACAGTGTTTTGGATTCCGGGTCAGATTTCAAACACTAGCCATCTTCTGGTCCGAAAATATAGATTTCAATCCATTTTAGTCTAGTGGTATGAAAATCGCCCGAAAAGTGCAGATGAAACCTAGGACCGAGAGACCCTTATAGAATTATTCTCCTAAATTTATAAATGTGTTTTAGATTCCTTATAATACCACTAGTTTTGATACAAAAGTCCTGATAATATCTTCACAACATCAGATTTTAAACACTAGCCATTGTCTTGTTCGATAATACAGATTTCTTTCCATTTTAGTCGGGTAGTACGAAAATCGCCCAAAAAGTCCAGATGAAATCGAAGACTAGGAAACCCTTATAGCATTCATCTCCTTAATTTATAACAGTATTTCAAGTTCCGCGTCAAATTTCAATCACAAGCCCTCTTCTGGTCTGGAAATACAGATGAAATCGATCCAA
Source organism: Cicer echinospermum (assembly GCA_002896215.2). Lineage (NCBI taxonomy): Eukaryota > Viridiplantae > Streptophyta > Magnoliopsida > Fabales > Fabaceae > Cicer > Cicer echinospermum. The sequence goes on along the minus strand of PGTU02000006.1, from coordinate 8,171,071 downwards.
AAGTCCAAATGAAATCGAGGACCGGGAAACCCTTATAGAATTCTTCTCCTTAATATGTAACCGTGTTTCAGGTTCCGTGTAAGATTTCAAACACTAGCCACCGGCTGGTCCGAAAATACATATTTTGATCTATTTTTGTTGAGGGGTACGAAACTCGCCCCAAAAGTCCGGATGAAATCCAGGACCAAGAGACCCTTATAGAATTCTTGTTCTAAATCTAAAATTGTGTTTCGGGTTCCGCGTCATATTTCAAACACTAGCCATCGTCTAGTTCGAAAATATGGATTTCGGTACAATTTAGTCTGGTGGAACGAAAATCGCCCGAAATGTCCAGATGAAATCGAGGACCAAGAGACTCTTATAGCATTCTTCTCCTATATTTCTAACTGTGTTTCGGATTCCGCGTCAGATTTCAAACACTATCCGTTGTCTTGTTTGAAAATTTGGATTTCGGTCCATTTTTGTCGTGTGGTACGAAAATTGCCCTAAACGTCTAGTTGAAATAGAGGACAAGAAGATCCTTACAGCATTCTTCTCCTAAATATATAACATTGTTTCAGGTTTCACATCAGATTTCAATCACAAGCCATCGTTTGGTCAGAAAATACAGATATTGAAACATTTTTGTCGAGGCGTACAATCATTGCCCGAAAAGTCCAGATGAAATCGAGGACCGAGCAACCCTTATATGATTATTCTCCTTCATATATAACAGTGTTTCAAGTTCTGCGTCAGATTCAAACACTAGCAATCGTCTGGTCCGAAGATACAGATTTATGTTCATTTTTGTTAGGTGGTACGAAAACCACTCGAAAAGTCTAGATGAAATCGAGGACCAGAAGACTCTGATAGCATTCTTCTCCTAAATTTATAAATGTATATCGGGTTCCGCGTCAGATTTCAAACACTAGCCATCGTCTTGTTGGAAATTACGGATTTCGCTCCATTTTTTTTCGGGGTGTACGTAAATCTCCCGAGAAGTCCAGTTGAAATCGAAGACCGGGTGACCCTTATAGCATTTTTCTCCTAAATATATAACAATGTTTCTCATTTTGGGTCAGATTTCAAACACTAGCCATCCTCTGGTCTGAAAATACAGATTTTGGTCCAATTTTTTCGAGGTGTACGAAATTTGCACGAAAAGTCCAGATGAAATCGAGGACCGAGAGACCCTCATAACATTCTTCATCTAAATTTATAATTGTGTATAGGGTTTTGCATCGGAATACAAACACAAGCCTTTTTCTTGTTCAAAGATACGAATTTCGGTCCATTTTAGTCCGGTGGTACGATAATCGCTCGAAAAGTCCAGATGAAATCGAGGACCTGGAGAACCTTAAAGCATTCTTCTCTTAAATATATAACAGTGTTTCGGGTTCTGCGTCAGATATCAAACACTAGCCATCGTCTATTCCGAAAACAAAGATTTCGGTCCATTTTTGTCGAAAATACAGTGTTTGAAATTGAGGACTGAGAGACCGTTATAAAATTCTTCTCCTAAATTTATAATTAAGTTTCGCGTTCTGCCTCAGATTTCAAACACTAGCAATTGTCTTTTTCGAAAATACGGATTTTGGTCGATTTTTGTCGGGTGGTAAGAAAATCGCCCGAAAATCCCAGATGAAATCGAGGACCGGTAGACCCTTATAGCATTCTTCTCCTAAATTTATAACTGAGTTGTGGGTTTCGCTCCAGATTTCAAACACTAGCAATTATCTTGTTCAAAAATACGAATTTCGGTCTATTTTTTTTCGGGTGGAACGAAAATCACCCGAAAAGTCCAGATGAAATCGTGGAATGGGAGACCCTGATAGCATTTTTCTCCAAAATTTATTACTGGTTTTTAGGTTCAGCGACAGATTTCAAACACTTGCCATCGTCTTGTCTAAAAATATAGATTTCGATCCTTTTTTGTCGAGTGGTAAGAAAATCGCCTGGAAAGTCCAAATGAAATCGAGGACTAAGAGACCCTTATAGCATTCTTCTCCTATATTTATAATTTTTTTCTGAGTTCTGTGTCGGATTTCAATCACTAGCCAATGTTTTGTTCAAAAATACGAATTTCGATCTATTTTAGTCGGGTGGTATGAAAATCACCCGAAAATACAAGATGAAATCGAGGACCAGGAGTCCTTTATAGCATTATTCTCCTAAATATATAACAGTGTTTCGGATTTCGGGTCAGATTTAAAACACTAGCCATCGCCTGGTCAGAAAATATAGATTTCAATCCATTTTACTCTAGTGGTATGAAAATCGCTAGAAAAGTCCTTATAGAATTCTTCTCATTAATTTATAAATGTGTTTCAGAGTCCTTATAATACCACTAGTTTTGAAACAAAAGTACTAATAATATCTTCATAACGTCAGATTTCAAACATTAGCCATTGTAGGGTGGTACAAAAATCGCCCAAAAAGTCCAGATGAAATCGAGGACCAGGAAACCCTTATAGCATTCTTCTCCTAAATTTATAACAATATTTCAGGTTCCGCGTCAAATTTCAAACACAAGCCCTCTTCTGGTCCGAAAATACATATTTTGATCAATTTTTGTCGAAGGGTACGAAACACGCACGAAAAGTCTAGATGAAATTGAGGACCGAGAAACTCTTATAGAATTCTTCTTCTAAACTTAAAATAGTGTTTCGGGTTCTGCGTCAGATTTCAAGCACTAGCCATCGTCTAGTTCAAAAATATGGATTTCAGTCCAATTTAATCGGGTGGTACGAAAATCGCCCGAAATGTCCAGATGCAATCGAGGACCAAGAAACTCTTATAGCATTCTTCTCCTAAATTTCTAACTATGTTTCGGGTTCCACGCCTGATTTCAAACACTATCTATCGTCTTGTTTGAAAATTTGGATTTCGATCCATTATTGTCGTGTGGTTCGAAAATAGCCCTAAACGTCCAGTTGAAATCGAGGACCAGAAGACCCTTATAGCATTCTTCTCCTAAATATATAACAGTGTTTCAGGTTTCCCATCAGATTTCAATCACTAGCCATCGTCTTGTAAGAAAATACAGATATTGAAACATTTTTGTCGAGGCTTACAAAAATCGCCCGAAAAGTCCAGATGAAATCAAGGACCGAGCGACCCTTATATCATTCTTCTCCTTAATATATAACAGTGTTTCGGGTTCTGCGTCAGATTTAAAACACTAGCAATCGTCTGGTTCGAAATACAGATTTTAGTCATTTTTTGTCGAGGGGTATAAAAATTGCCCAAAAAGTCTAGATGAAATCAAGGACCGAGAGACCCTTATAGAATTCTTCTTCTAAATTTATAATTGTGTTTCGGTTTCCGTGTCAGATTTCAAACATTAGCCATCGTCTGGTTTGAAAATACAGATTTTGGTCCATTTTTGTCGAGGGTACAAAACTCGCCTGAAAAGTTCCGATGAAATCGATGACCGAGGGTCCCTTATAACATTCTTCTTCTAAATTTTTAATTGTGTTTCGGTGTCCGCGTCAAATTTCAAACACTACCCATCATCTTAGTTGAAAATACGATTTTCGATCCATTTTAATCGGGTGCTACAAAAATCACTCAAAATGTCCAGATGAAATCCAGGACCATGAGACTCTTATAACATTCTTCTCCTAAATTTATAACTGTGTTTCGGGTTCCGCTACATATTTCAAACACTATCGATCGTCTTGTTCAAAAATACAGATTTCAGTCCTTTTTTGTCGGGTGATACGAAAATCACCCGAATAGTCGAGATGAAATCGAGGACCGGGAGACCATTATAGAATTCAACTCTTAAATATATAACAGTGTTTCGGGTTCCGCATCATATTTCAAACACTAGCCATCATATGGTCCAAAAATACAAATTTTGGTCCATTTGTGTAGAGGTATACAGAAATCGCCCGAAAAGTCCTGATGAAATCGAGGACCGAGAGACCCTTATAACATTCTTCTTCTAAATTTGTAACTATGTTTCGGGTTCCGCATCAGTTTTCAAACACTAGCCATCATTTTGTTCAAAAACACGGATAGTGCGTCAGATATCAACCACTTGCCATAGTCTAGTCTAGAAAGACATATTTTTTCCCATTTTTGTCGAATGTTACGAAACTCTCGCGAAAAGTCTAGATGAAATCGAGGATAGAGAGTCCCTTATATCATTCTTCTTCTAAATTGATAACTTTATTTCGGTTTCCGCGTCAGATTTCTAACAATAGCCATCATCTTGTTCAAAAATACTAGTTTCGATCCATTTTAGTCGGGTGGTACGAAAATACCTCGAAATGTCCAGATGAAATCGAGGATCTGGAGACTCTTATAGCATTCCTCTCATCAATTTATAAATGTGTTTCGGGTTCCATGTCAGTTTTCAAACACTATCCATCTTCTTGTTCGAAAAACGGATTTGGGTCCATTTTTGTCAGATGGTACGAAAATTGCCCGAAAAGTCCAGATGAAATCGAGGACCGAGAGACCCTTTTGACATTCTTCTCTTAAATATATGCTAGTGTTTAAGGTTCCGCACCATATTTCAAACACTAGCCACCGTCTGGTTTGAAAATACAAATTTTGGTCCATTTTTGTCGAGGGGTACGAAACTCGCTTCAAAAGTTCAGATGAAATCAAGGACCGAGAGTCCTTTAGAGCATTCATCTTCTAAATTTATAACTGTGTTTTGGTTTCCGCGTCAGATTTCAAACCCTAGCCATCATCTTGTTCGAAAATATGGAGTTCGATCCATTTTAATCAGGTGGTTAAAAATCACTCGAAATGTCCAGATGAAATCGAGGACCAGGAGACTCTAATAGCACTCTTCTCCTAAATTTATAACTGTGTTTCGGGTTCCGTGTCAGTTTTCAAACACTATCCATCTTCTTTTTCGAAAAACGTATTTGGGTCCTTTTTTTATTCAGATGGTACGAAAATCGCCCAAAAAGTCCAGATGAAATCGAGGACCGAGAGACCCTTTTGGCATTCTTCTCCTAAATATATACTAATGTTTAAGGTTTCGCATCGTACTTCAAACACTAGCCATCGTCTGGTTTGAAAATAATGATTTTGGTCCATTTTTGTCGAGGGGTAAGAAACTCGCCTCAAAAGTTCAGATGAAATCAAGGACCGAGAGTCCCTTATAGCATTCTTCTTCTAAATTTATCACTGTGTTTCGGTTTCTGCGTCAGATTTCAAACACTAGCCATCATTTTGTTCGAAAATATGGATTTTGATCCATTTTAATCAGGTGGTTAAAAATCGCCCGCAATGTCCATATGAAATTGAGGACTAGGAGACTCTTGTAGTCTTTTTTACCTAAATTTAAAAATGTTTTACGGGTTCCGCGTCAGACTTCAAACACTATCCATCACCTTGTTGAAAATACAGATTTCGGTCCATTTTTGTCGGGTGGTACAAAAATAGCCCGAATAGTCCTGATGAAATCGAGGACTGGGAGACCCTTATAGAATTCTTCTCCAAAATATATAAAAGTTTTTCGGGTTCCGCATCAGATATCAAACACAAGCCATCGTTTGGTCTGAAAATACATATTTTGATCCATTTTTGTAGAGGGATATGAAAATCGCCTAAAAAGTCCAAATGAAATCGAGGACCGAGAGACCCTCATTGCATTTTTCTTCTAAATTTGTAATTGTGTTTTGGGTTCCGCGTTAGATGTCAAACACTAGCCATCATTTTTTTCAAAAACACAGATATCGGTCCATTTTAGTCGGGTGGTACGAAAATCGCCTGAAATGTCCAGATGAAATCGAGGACCAAGAGACTCTTATAGCATTCTTCTCCTATATTTATATATGTGTTTAGGGTTTCGCGTCAGATTTCAAACACTAGCCATCGTCTTGTTCAAAAATACGGATTTCAGTCCATTTTTGTCGTGTATTAAGAAAATCGCCGAAAAGTCCAAATGAAATCGAGGATCGAGACACTATAACAGTTATTCGGGTTCCGCGTCAGATTTCAAACACTACTAATCGTCTATTCCGAAAATACAGATTTTGGTCCTTTTTTGTCGATGGGTACAAAATTTGCCCGAAAAGTCAAGAAGATATCGAGGAATGACATACCTTTATAGCATTCTTCTTATAATGGATAGTGTTTGAAATTTGAAGCGGAACTTGAAACACAGTTATAAATTTAGGAGAAGAATGCTATAAGAGTCTCCTGGTCCTCGATTTCATATGGACATTTTGGGCGATTTTTGTACCACTTGACTAAAATGGATCGATATTGTATTTTTGGACCAGACGATTGCTAGTGTTTTAAATCTGATGCGGAACCCAAACCACTTTTATATATTTAGGAGAAGAATGCTATAAGGTTTTCTCAGTCCTCGATTTCATCTGGACTTTTTAGATGATTTTCGTACCAAGTGACAAAAATGGACGAAATTTATATTTTGTGGCCAAATGAGGGCTAGTGTTTTGATATTTGATTCGGAACCGGAAACATAGTTATAAATTTTGGAGAATAATGCTATAAGGGTCTCTCGTCGTCGATTTCATTTACACTTTTCGGGCGATTTTCGTACCACCTGACTAAAAAGGACCAAAATTCGTATTTTCGAACATGATGATAGCTATTGTTTGAAATCTGACGCGGAAACCAAAACACAGTTATAAATTTCAAAGAAGGATGCTTTCAGAGGCTCCCAGTCCTCGATTTCATTTGGACTTTTCGGGCGAGTGTTGTACCCCTCGAAAAAAGGGACCAAAATCTGTATTTTTCGACTAGACGATGGCTAGTGTTTGAAATCTGATGCGGAACCCGAAACACTGTTATATATTTAGGAAAAGAATGCTATAAGGGTCTCTCGGTCCTCGATTTCATCTAGACTTTTCAACGATTTTCGTACTACCCGAAAAAAATTGACCGAAATCCGTATTTTCAAACAAATCGATGGCTAGTGTTTGAAATCAGATGTGGAACCCGAAACACATTTATAAATTTAGTAGAAGAATGCTATAAGAGTCTCTGGGTCCTCGATATCATCTAGAAATTTAGGGAGATTTTCGTACCACCTAACTAAAATGGACTAATATATGTATTTTCAAACAACATGATGTCTAGTGTCTGAAACCTGAGGCAGAAACCGAAACACAGTTATAAATTTAGAAGAAGAATGCTATAAGGGTCTCTCGGTCCTCGATTTCATATGGACTTTTGGGGCAATTTTCGTACCACCCGACAAAATTGGACCGAAATCTGTATTTTCGAACAAGACAAATGGATAGTGTTTGAAAATTGACCCAGAACCCGAACCACAGTTATAAATTAAGGAGAAGAATGCTATTAGTGTCTCCTGGTCCTCGATTTCTCTATGTTTAGTTTTTTAAATCTGATGCGGAACCCGAAATACTGTTATAAATTTAGGAGAATAAAGAAATAAGGGATTCCTGGTCCTCAATTTCATTTGGACTTTTCGGGCGATTTTCGTACTACCCAATAAAAATGGAACGAAATATGTATTTTCGTACTACACAGTTATATATTTAGGAGAAGTATGCATCAAGAGTCTATTGGTCCGAGATTTCATCTGGATATTTCGGGAGATTTTCGTACCACCCGATTAAAATGGACCGATATCCGTATTTTCGAACAAGATGATGGCCAGTATTTAAAATCTGATGCGGAACTCGAAATACATTTATAAACTTAGGAGAAGAATGCAATAAGAGTCTCTTGGTCCTCGATTTCATCTAGAGATTTCGGGAGATTTTCGTACCACCCGACTAAAATGGACCGATATCCGTATTTTCAAACAAGATGATGGCTAGTATTTAAAATCTGACGCAGAACTCGAAACACAGTTATAAATTTAGAAGAATAATGCTATAAAGGACCCTCAATCCTCGATTTCATTCGGACATTTCAGGCAATTTTCGTACCACCCGACTAAAATTGACTGAAATCTGTATTTTCGAACAAGACGATTGCTAGTGTTTGAAATCTGACGCCGGAATCGAAATACAGTCGTAAATTTAGAAGAAGAATGTTATAAGGGTCACTCGGTCCTCGATTTCATCTAGACGTTTTGGGCGATTTTCATACTCCCCGATAAAAATTAACCAAAATTTGTATTTTCATACCAGACGATTCTTAGTGTTTGAAATCTGACACGTAACCCGAAAACTGTTATATATAAAGCAGAAGAATGATATAAGGGTCGCTCGGTCCTAGATTTCATCTGGACTTTTCGGGCTATTTTCGTACCACACGACAAAAAAGGACCGAAATCCATATTTTCGAACAAGACGATGTCTAGTGTTTGATATCTAACGCATAACGCGAAACACTGTTACATATTTAAGAGAAGAATGCTGTAAGGGTATCTCGATTCTCGATTTCGTCTGCATATTTTCGGCAATTTTCGGACCAGACGACGGCTAGTGTTTGAAATTTGACGCAGAACCGGAAACACAGTTATAAATTTAGGAGAAAAATGTGATAATAGTCTTCTGGTCCTCGATTTCATCTGCACATTTCGGGCAATTTTTGTGCCACCCGAATAAAATGGTTCGATATACATATTTTCGAACAAGATGATGGCTAGTGTTTGAAATCTAACGTGGACCCGAAACACATTTATAAATTTATAAGAAGAATGCTATAAGGGTCTCTCGGTCCTCGATTTCATATGGACTTTTCAAGCGATTTTTGTACCCCTCGACAAAAATGGACCAATATATGTATTTTCTGACCAGACGATAGCTAGTGTTTGAAATCTGACGCGGAACCCGAAACCCTGTTATATATTTAGGAGAAGAATGTTATAAAGGTCTCCCGGTCCTCGGTTTCATCTGGACTTTTCGGGCGATTTTTGTACCACACGACAAAAATGGACCGAAATCCGAATTGTCAAACAAGACGATGGATAGTGTTTGAAATCTGACGCGAAACTCGAAACACAATTATTTTTTTAGGAGAAGAATGCTATAAGAGTCTCTTGGTCCTCGATTTCATGTGGACATTTCGGGCGATTTTCTTACCACCCGACTAAGTTGGACTGAAATCCGTATTTTCGAACAAGACGACGGCTAGTGTTTGAAATGTGAAGCGGAACCCGAAACACAGTTATAAATTTAGAAGATGAATGCTATAAGGTTCTCTCGGTCCTCGACTACATTTGGACTTTTCGGGAGAGTTTCGTACCCCTCGACAAAAATTGACCAAAATGTGTTTTCGGACCTGACGATGGCAAGTGTTTGAAATCTGATGAGGAACCCGTGTTGATTATTATGACCTCGAAATAATCAGAATATATCAGTCTTTAACAAATTAAAGCAATATAGAAAATCGAATACGTCTAGCATACAATTAAGATCGAACATACAATCATACGATGCAAAATTTATTCAAATTCATACACACAACGGAATTATAAAGCGCTATACGTTTATGCCATAACCAAGTCTCATCTGAATTAGATAACAAGCAACATATAGTACTTGGCAAAGAATTAAACTCTAACATATAAATGTTATTAATTATGTCACCAACTAACTTTATGTGTTTGTCATCTTTATGCTCAATAATGCAAGATTGTGATGAAAAACTTACCTGGAAGCCTTTATCACATAGCTGGCTTATACTCAGCAAGTTGTGTTTTAGCCCTTCAACATATACAAGACATTTTTGATTACTGCAGTTGACTCATTTCCTATGTCACCAATTCCAATAATCTTCCTCTATTGTTGTCACCATATTTGACAAAACCTCCTTCCTTTAATGTCAAGGACAGGAATTTGGATTGGTCTCCTGTCATGTGCTTTGAGCATCCGCTATCTAAATACCAAGAATTCTTAGTGGATGTCAAGCACACCTCATTTTCTGATTCTGAGTCGGTATTTGCCATGAGACACAGATTCGCTTCTTCTTCATCCGAAGAGGCAGAGGATTCTTCGTGGTCATTCCATGCAACGTAAGCTTTTCTGGTTTTGGTGACTGGTTCCTTGCCTTTTGTTTTTGTAGCTCTATTTTTGTTCTGAAACTTGTAACACTCTGACTTTATGTGACCAGTTTTACCACATTCATAACAGGTAATTGTCTTGTTGTCACTAGTCTTAGAGCTGGATGGCTTTCTGAATTTGTTGTCTTTCTTCTTCAGAAATTTCTTAAACTTTTTGACAAGCAAACCAATCTCAGGCTCTTCATCAGTCTCACTGCTTGATTCATCTGAGCAACTTTCTTGTTCAGTTTTTCATTGATGCGTTTGGGCTTTCAAAGACAGTCCTTTCTTTTTCCTGCTTTCTTGTTCTGACTCATCTAGTCTATGCAACTCCATTTCGTGCTCCCTGAGCTTTCCAAATAGTGTTGCAGTGGTCATTTTTGCCAGATCTTTCGATTCAGCAATAGCAGTTATTTTGGGCTGCCATTCTCTAGTTAAACACCTCATGATCTTTCCGATCTGCTGTTCATTCTCCACCTGTTTTCCCAAGGCATGAAGGTTGTTTATAACGTGTGTAAACCTCGTCTGTAGATCACTTATAGATTCATCTTTCTTCATGCTAAACAATTCGTATTCATGCATAAGTGTATTTACGCGAGCTCTTTTCACGTCTGTGGTGCCTTCATGTGTTTCTTGAAGAATGTCCCACATTTCCTTTGTTGATTTACAGTTTGATACCCTAAAGAATTCTTCTGCACACAAAGCATATGTTATAATATTCTTAGCTTTAGCATTATAACCTACCTTCTTTTTATCGTCCTCAGACCATTCGGCTCTGGGCTTGGGGATCATCAAGTCATTTGTTCTAGCAATTTTAGGTATGTAGGGTCCATTTTCAACAGCATCTAGAATATCAATACCACTGGCTTCAAGAAATATCAGCATCCTATGTTTCCAATACATGTATGCGGTTCCATTGAAGGTCGGGGGTCTGGCAAGTGAAGCACCTTCTCCTAGAAAATCAACTGAGGCCATATTCCTTTTATGAGTTTTACCTCTAAAAAAGTCAGGCTCTGAGGCCAATTGTTGATTATTATGACCTCGAAATAACCAGAATATATCAGTCTTTAACAAATTAAAGCAATAGAGAAAATCGAATACGTCTAGCATACAATTAAGATCGAACATACAATCATACGATGCAAGATTTATTCAGATTCATACACACAGCGGAATTATAATGCGGCATACAAGATTAACAATTAAAAGTAAAAGGATAAGGGATAGAATGCACCAAGGTTTATCCTAGTTCAGTTGTCAATAAGACAACCTACATCCAGTCCTGACAATCCAATTGGATTTCAGCTTTTTCTCCAATAGAAAGAATTGTGACTTGTTTACAGATTGTCCAGTTTCCTCGAAACCTATCTATCTAACACAATCTCTTTCCTATTGCTTAACCCCTTGATCCTTGCAGTCACTCGGCAGACTCACACAAGATCAAGTTCGGCTCCTTCTTGATGAGGCCTCTCACCCAAGAAGATCGCCACAAGTTTCTAGCTGGATTTTTCGCAGTCGTTTCTTTACAGAGTATTTGTTACAAACACTGTCTAGTTACAGAGTATTTGTTACAGAGTATTTGTCACACGAATCTGGTTATTCAATGATTGTTTATGAGAACATTGTCTACATTTTCAGGCGATATTCATACCCCTCGACAAAAATGAACCAAAATCTATATTTTCGGACCAAACGATGGTTAGTGTTTCAAATCTGACCCAGAATCCGAAATACTGTTATATATTTAGGAGAAGAATGTAATAAGGGTCTCCAGGTCCTCGATTCATCTGGTATTTTCGAGTGATTTTCGTACCACCCGACTAAAATGGACCGAAATTCGTATTTTTGCACAAAACAATGGCTAGTGTTTGAAATGTGACACGGAACTCGTAACATAGTTATAAATTTAGGAGAAGAATGCTATTAAGGTCTCTCAGTCCTCGATTTCATATGGACTTTTCAGACGTTTTTCTTACACTTCGAAAAAAGAGGGCTGAAATCTATATTTTCAGACCAGACGATGGCAAGTGTTTGAAATCTGGCGCGAAACCCGAAACTCAGTTATATATTTAGGTGAAGAATGCTATAATCGTCTTCCGGGTCCTCGATTTCACCTGGTCATTTCGGGCGATTTTCGTATCACCCGACAAAAATGGACTGAAATTCGTATTTCGGACCAGACGATGACACAGTTATAAATTTTGGAGAATAATGCTATAAGGGTCTCCTGGTCCTTGATTTCATTTGGACTTTTCAAACGATTTTCATATGATCCAACCAAAATAGACCAAAATCCGTATTTTCGAAAAAGACTATGGCTATAGTTTGAAATCTGGCGCGGAACCCGGAACACAATTATAAATTTTTGAGAAGAATGCTATAAGAGTCTCTTGGTCCTTGATTTAATCTGGACTTTTCGGGTGACTTTCGTACCACCTGACTAAAATGGACCGAAATTCGTATTTTCGAACAAAACGATGGTTTGCGTTTGGAATCAGACACGGAACTCGAAACACAGTTATAAATTTGAGAGAAGAACGCTATGAGTGTCTCTCGTACACATGAAAAAAAATGGACTGAAATTCGTATATTCCAACAAGCAATGGATAGTGTTAGAAATCTGACACGGAACTCGAATCAAATTTATAAATTTAGGAGAAGAATGCTATAAGAGTTTCCTGGTCCTCGATTTCATCTAGACTTTTCGGGGTATTTTCGTACAAGACGATGGCTTGTGTTTGAAATCTGGCGCGGAACATGAAACAAAGTTATAAATTTTCGGGAAGAATGCTATAACAGTCTCGCGGTCCTCAATATCATTTGTACTTTTCGGACGATTTTCGTACCCCTCGTCAAAAATGGACCAACATCTGTATTTTTGGACCAGACAATGTCTAGTGTTTGAAATCTGGCTCGGAACTTGAAACATAGTCATAACTTTTAGAGAAGAATGCTATTAGAGTTTCTAGTTTCTTGATTTCATCAAGACTTTTCGTGCGATTTTCGTACCACCCGACTAAAATGGACCAAAATCCATATTCTCAAACAAGACGATGGCTAGTGTTTGAAATCTAACGCAGAACCCAAAACAAAATTATAAATTTAGAAGAAGAATAATATAAGGGACTCTCGGTCCTCTATTTCATTAGGACTTTTCGAGCGATTTTCGGACCACTCGACAAAAAAAGGGCCAAAATCAGTATTTTCAGACCAGACGATGGCTAGTGTTTGAGATCTAGCGGAAACAGAACCCGAAACACATTTATAAATTTTGGAGAAGAATGCTATAAGGTTCTCCTGGTACTCGATTTCATCTTGACTTTTCGGGGGATTTTCGTACCACTGGACTAAAATGGACCGAAATCTGTATTTTCGAACAAGACGATGGCTAGTTTTTCAAATCTTACGCGGAACCCAAAACACAATTATAAGTTTTGGAGAAGAATGCTGCTATAAGGGTCTCCCGGTACTCGATTTCATCTGGACTTTTCAGGGATTTTCGTACCACCCGACTAAAATGGACCGAAATCCATATTTTCAAACAATTATAAATTTAGATCAAGAATTCTATAATGGTCTCCCGGTCCTCGATTTCATTTGGACTTTTCGAGCGACTTTCAGATCCATCGACGATAAATGTCCAACATCCGTATTTTCGGACTAGACGAAGGCTAGTGTTTGAAATCTGGCACGGAACCCGAAACAAAGTTATAAATTCTATGAAAGAATGCTATAATGGTCTCCCGGTCCTCAATTTCATTTGGACTTTTCGAGCGACTTTCGTACCCCTCGACAAAAATTGACCAACATTTGTATTTTTGGACCACACGATGGCTAGTGTTTGAAATCTGGTGTGGAACCTGAAACGTAGTTATAAATTTTAGAGAATAATGCTATAAGAGTCTCTCAATCCTCGATTTCATCTGGACTTTTCAGGGGATTTTCGTACCACCTGACAAAAATGGAACGAAATCAGGTGGTACGAAAATCCCCGATTTCATCTAGACTGTACTTTTCAGGCAATTTTCGTACCACCCGAGAAAAATGGAAAGAAATTTGTATTTTTAGACCAAATGATGGCTAATGTTCAAAATATGACTCGAAACACAATTATAAATTTAGGAGAAGAATGCTTTTTAATTATTACATTATTTGACAACTCTATTTTATTAAATGTTATTGTTATATTCGTTTTATAGTTTTACTACATAACGAAGATAATAATAATATATAATAAAATAGAGTTGTCAAATAAAGTAATAATTACATATTAATTTTACAACTCTATTTTGTTATATGTTATTATTATTTTCGTTATTTAGTACAACTACAAAACGAAGATAATAATAACGTATAATAAACCAGACTTGTCAAATAAATATGTAATTATTAATTTATTTGATAATTCTATTTTATTATATGTTATTATTATCTTCATTTTAATTTTGACTGCATAACGAAGATAGTAATATCATTTAATAAAATAGTGTTGTCAAATAAAGTAATAAATACATACTTCTTTTACAACTCAATTTTGTTATATGTTATTATTATTTTCGTTATTTAATACAACTATAAAGCGAAGATATTAATAACATATAATAAAATAAAGTTGTCATATAAATATATAATTATTACTTTATTTGACAACTCCATTTTATTATATGATACTATAATAATAATAATATAAACAGTGTTGTCAAATAATAATATATAATAAAATACAAAACGAAGATAATAATTATATATAATAAAACAGTGTTGTCAAATAAATATTTAAATATTACATTATTTGACAACTCTATTTTAGTTAATGTTATTATTATCTTCGTTTTATAGTTTTATTTCATAACACATATAATAAAATGGAGTTGTCAAATAAAATAATAATTAATTATTTAATTTAAAACTCAACTTTGTTATATGTTATTATTATCGCCATTATGAAGTAAAACTATAAAACGAAGATAATAATCACATATAATTAAATAGAGTTGTCAAATAAATATATAATTATTACTTTATTTAACAACTCTATTTAATTATATGTTAGTATTGTCTTCGTTATGAAGTACAACTATATAACGAAAATAATAATAATAACATAAATATAAAATAGAATTGTCAAATAAAGTAATAAGTACATATTTATTTGATAAACTAAATTTTATTATATGTTATTATTATCTTCGTTATGTAGTAAAATAATAAAACGAAGATAATAATAACATATAATAAAATAGTGTTTTCAAATAAAATAATAATTACTTATTTATCAGACAACTCTATTTTATTAAATATTATTATTATCTTCGTTTTGTAGTTGTACTCAATAACGAAGATAATAATAACATATAATAAAATAGAGTTGTCAAATAAATTAATTATTTGACATTTATTTGCCAACTAATTTTTTTTATTTTTTATTATTATCATTGTTATTAAGTATAACTACAAAATGAAGATAATAATAACATATAATAAAATAGTGTTGTCAAGTAAAGTAAAAATTACATATTTATTAGACATCTCTATTTTATTAAATATTATTATTAATTTCATTTTGTAATTGTACTTAATAATGAAGATAGTAATAACATATAATAAAATAAAGTTGTCAAATAAGTTAATTATTACATATTTATTTGACAACTCAATTTTGTTGTATGTTATTATTATCTTTGTCATTAAATACAACTACATAATGAAGATAATAATAAAATTTAATAAAATAGTGTTGTCAATGTTACTTTACTTAAAAACTCTATTTTATTAAATGTTACTATTATCTTCGTTTTATAGTTGTACTTAATAACGAAAATAATAATAACATATAATACAATTGAACTATTAAATAAATATGTAATGATTAATATATTTGACAACTCTATTTTATTATATGTTATTGTTGATTTTTATGACCTCGTTGTTACAGAATATGACAGTCTTTAACAAATTAAAACAATATAGAAAATAGAATACGTCTAGCATACAATCAAGATCGAACATACAATCGTACGATGCAAGATTTATTCAGATTTATACACAGCGGAAATATAACATAGCATACATGGATCAACAATAAAAGTAACAAGATAAGGGATAGAATGCACCAAGGTTTATCCTGGTTCAGCTGTCAATATGACAGCCTACATCCAGTCCTGACAATCCAACTGGATTTCAGCTTTTTCTCAATATAGAAAGAAATGAGACTCTTATACAGATTGTCCAGTTTCCTCGAAACCTATCTATCTAACTCAAACTCTTTCCTATTGCTTAACCCATTGATCCTTGCAATCACTCGTCAGACTCACACAAGATCAAGTCCAGCTCCTTCTGGATGATCTTTACATCATCGAAGATCGCCACCAGTTTCCAAATTGGATTTTTCACAGTTGTTTCTTTTTACAAAACTTTGCTACAAAAAGATATAAAAGAAGTACAGAGTTTGTCTTCAATCTCTATCAATGTATCTCACACAATAATCTGGTTGTTCATTTGAGTGTTTGTGAGATCATTTTTTTTTCTCTCTCAAGAATTCTTTTTCAGCTCTCTTATTGATTATGAATAATCTTTTGGTCTTTATCTGAAAAAGCAATATCAGAATGTTATCAAAAAGGTTCTTAAGAATTCTTCAGTGTTCTAAAGTATATATTGTGTATATGATTGAAAACTCTTTATATAGTTTCTGAAAAACAACATATAAATCGATTTCTCAATCGATTCATTAATGTGACGAAACGGGCTTAATCGATTTGCCAATCGATTATCGCGAGTCTTGTTTTTCTTGAATCTTGAAACTATATAAACTAATCGATTTCCTAATCGATTCTTTTAATACACTTTTCAGAAAATTATGTGTAGACTTATATATGAATCAACTGCATAATCGATGTCAGGTGTTTTGTTCCAATAATAAAATCAAACCAATCGATTACTTAGTCGATTCATTAATACACACAATATCGATTTGGCCACATACTAAGAGTTCCCTGTGATTTCAAATTTTTGTTTCAATCGATTTGCCAATCGATTGTGTTTAAAACAGGAACTTAGCTAATTCCACGTTAATCGGAGTGCCAATCGATTTGGTAGTATGTTTCTGAAAAGGACTTACCAGTTGGTTTAACTCAATCGATTTCCTAATCGATTGATACCAAACTTGTCATGATTGAATTTCTCACAATGGATTGTCCAATCGATTGTGTTTGTCACAGGCCATGTTACTTTTGAAATATTATTTACGACATCGATTTGTTAATCGATTAGTCTAGTAAATGGATTGGCCCTGTGACTTGCCCAATCGATTACTCAATCGATTTATTCAATCAGTTGTTTGTCTTTGTGATTTGCACAGTCGATGTGCCAATCGATTAGCATACAAATCAGGTTGCCTCTGACTTGCACAATTTTTATTTCTGATTGTGTCAGTCGATTGCCTAATCGATTGTGTAACTACAAACTACATGTTTCCTTACAACCCTTTTACGAAATCGATTGCCTAATCGATTTGCTCAGTAGATTTTCAACTTTTGTTGATTTCTTGAGTTCCAAGCAATTGTCTCAAGTATGTAGGGTTGAGTTGTTGTTGCTGAAATCTTACTCAGTTAAAATGTTAGATTTATCATATGATGTATGAACATTGTATGTTTGTTAATTATGTCAAAATTAGGATTAAGAGGACTAAAGTCCAACAATCTCCCCCTTTTTGCATAAGTGACAAGCATACAATTTTAACTTGAGTTGAGCATTTCAAGATATAATATTAACAACAGATATATTTTCATAGCATCATATTAACCATTATCAGATCATAATATCAGAATATCAGAGCATCAGATCAGAGCATAAGTACACATGCTATTTAACAATATCAGAGTCATTTTAATAAGTCGTTATCAGTCATCAGAGTATCAAAATTTGCAGCAGTATAAGCAGTGTAAAATACAAGTTAATAATTTCTCTCCCCCTTTGTCAGTTAAGGCAAAAAGGCAGAAAAAAATTTCCTCCCCCTATGTTAGTAAACATAAGCACTGGGGGTTGAAATCAGAAAACAGTGTATCAGAGCAACAAATAAGCAGATTAAACAGATTATGGCAATTGATATCAGAGAACAAATGAATGAACGTGCTTATATGTCATATAAAAAACAGCACAAAACAGCAATAACAAGACATTACATCACAACAAAGAACTTAAAAACCTGAACTAGGCTGTTCCTCACTATTAGCGAAGGGAGAGGTAGAGATCGCTGTATTACCCTCAGCAGGTGTCTCCTCAACGTGAGGTTCAGAACTATTTAAGGTATTTGGTTCCTCTGTTGCTTGCCGGCCGATATCCGCTATATCTTCAAAAGATAGCTTAATGCCTAAATGCGCTTGAATTGCAGCAACATCCTGAACAACTAAATTCAGAGAAGCCTGGAGAGTCGTCAAGGCAGCTTCCATTCTAGCCTGTGACTCTTGGATTTTGGCATTGTGAGCCATCTGAACTTCCATAAATTCCAGCAGTTTTGCGACGTACTCAGGAGGGGCTGCCACTGGTTCAGCAGCTTGTTGAGGATTAGGTTGAGCTGGTTCAACATTCGGCAGTGGTCTTATCCAAATACCATGCACCCTTTTCAATTGCATCTGATTTACAATTGATTCTCCAAAAATAAGGGTGGTCTTGGAAGATTCTTCATTGACAAGAGATACTTTGAAGTGTTTCAGAATCTTATTAATCAGTTGAGGATATGGTAGTACCAGCTTACTCTGTGATGCCTCCAACATGTGCCTTAGCACAATCCATGTCCAGCTCATCCTGAGCTCCTTGGAAAATCCCCATAGCAGTAGTATGTCCAACTTCTGGACTACAACATGGTTACCGGATTGTGGCACAAGCATCCGGGTCAGAGTACACATAAGCATCCGATGTTGGACCTTCATTTGACCAATAGGTAGTGAAATCGTTTCAACAAAGCCATCAATCATCAGATCCTTCACAGCAATATGTCGATCAAAAGATGCTTCCCATCCTTCATCAGCAGTGTCAGCATCAGAACTACCGTCTATTGATGTTCCACGAAATGGCAATCCTGACAAAGTAGAAAAATCTTCAAAGGACATAGATATCCTTTTGCCTTTAACTTGAGCTTTGAATCCGTCTTCAGTTAGCTTGAATGAGGCATAGAATTCCCTTATCAGCTTCGGATAAGTATCAAGAGAAGAGGAGAGAAAGCCCTCAAGACCGTGAAACCTTAAGTGGTCTTGGAAAGTGAAAAACGTCTGAATCAAAATACGCGAAATCCAGAGTCCTTGCCTCATGGGTTTTTCTTTTGAGAAAGTCAGATGGAATAGTAGCTTCTACCTCTTTATCCTTAGATGAAGGAGCTTTCTTAGGTGGAGGAGAAGAAACTGGTTTCTTCTTCTTCTTCTGAGAGATTTTCTTCATGGCGTCAGCCAAAAGCTTCTCAGTGGGTGGCTCCTTTCTCTTTTTGGATTTGCCTTGATCAATAGCAGGTGCCTTGCCTTTGTCCTTGGCAAGTATCTTATGAGTGGGAATGGGAACCCGTTTAGACATTGTTGGTGGGGGTGAAAGGGTTCGCCCACTTGACGATGATGATGGTGAAGGAGTTCGGGTTTGTGTTTGCTTAACACGTGCCATAAGTGTAAGTTGAAGTGTGTTTGAATGTAGATAGTAAATCAAGAACGATTGCAGAAACAGAGTAGAGAGATGAAGCAGAGAAAATTTGAGAAATCTGGAGACGTAATGTGAAGAAATCGATTGGTAATTGTTCCTTTTTAAACCTTCAAATGTGTCAATCGATGTCCCAATCGATTAGGCTACCGTTGCTGGGTAATCTCAATCGATTTAGTAATTATTGCATTCAACAGCTAGTAAAGGAGAGTCACAACGGTCATAACGTGAATCGATTCCCAAATCAATTTCCAGATTTACTCAATCGATTCCCAAATCGATGTATTTAAGGTTGAAAGGTGAACTAGTCGATTTCCAAATCGACGCTCGGGCAGGGTTAAAAAAACTTTCTGAAATCTGAAGTATGGGGCCAACGCAATCGATTCCCAAATCGATTCTTTAAACCAAAAAAAAATACTGACTATCGATTATCCAATCGATTGAAAAAGGGAGAATTTCAAGCACCAGAAGCTTCTTGTGTCAGAGTATGAGCTATACGTTTATGCTATAACCAAGTCTCATCTGGAAGCCTTTATCACATAGTTGGCTTGTACTTAGTCGATTGTGTTTTAGCTCTTCTATGTACAAAACATTTTTTGATTACTGCAGTTGACTCATTTGCCTATGTCACCAACACCATTTATTTGACAAAACCTTCTCCTTTAATGTTAAAGACAAGAATTTAGACTTGTCTCCTGTCATGTGCTTTGATCATCCGCTCTCTAGGTACCAAGGGTGCCTATTGGATGTCAAGCACACCTGCAACACATACTTAAAAATTGATTTTAGGTACCCAATTTAAATTGGGTCCTGGGAGGTTAGTGTCAAAAATTTGTTTCTTTACTATCCAAACTTGCTTCCATCCTCTATTGGCTAGTTTTTAAATTTGCAATTTGAAACAAAATGTCCCTTTCTGCAACAGAAGTGACATGTACCATCAAAAGATGAATGTTTGTTTGGTTTAATAAAGATGTCATACATATTCCTTGAAATAACAGATTTCTGACTATGTTTGACATTTCTGGTTTGCATATAACCAATACCATATCTAGTGTTATTCCTTTTAACATGCATATTGGGTTTATATCCTAAACCAGATTTTTCATTAACATATCTTTGATTGCTAAGTATGACATTCAGTTTATCTTCACTACTAGCAAACTTCAATAAATCAGATTTTAGTGATGCAACATTCTTTTCAAGTTCAATGCATCTTGCAGATTTGTCATGTGAATCCTTTTTCAGTTGTTCATACAAATCCTCAATTTTCTTATGATCATTTTTCATTTGCTCAAGCATTTTCTTTGTACTTATCAACTGTTTAATAGAATTCACATACTCATCATGCAGTTCATTGAAAGCTTCTTGCAGTTCATCATAAGATGGATTAGATTGTGAACTAACCTCATTTTCTGATTCTGAGTCGGTATTTGACATAAGACATAGATTTGCTCTTCTTCATCTGAAGAGGCAGAGGATTCTTCGTTGTCGTTCCATGCAACATATGCTTTTCTGGTTTTGGTTACTGGTTCCTTGCCTTTAGTTTTTGTAGCTCTATTTTTGTTTTGCAACTTGTAACACTCAGACTTTATGTGACCTGTTTTACCGCACTCATAACAGGTGATTGCCTTGTTGTCACTAGTCTTAGAACTGGATGGGTTTCTGAATTTGTTGTCTTTCTTTTTCAGAAATTTTTTAAACTTTTTGACAAGTGAACCAATCTCAGGCTCTTCATCAGTCTCACTGCTTGATTCATCTAAGCAACTGTCTTGTTCAGTTTTTGATTGATGCGTTTGGGCTTTCAAAGACAGTCCTTTCTTTTTCCTGCTATCTTGCTCTGACTCATCTAGTCTATGGAACTCCATTTCGTGCTCCCTGAGCTTTCCAAACAGTGTTGCGATGGTTATTTTTGCTAGATCTTTTGATTCAGAAATAGCAGTTATCTTGGGTTGCCATTCTCTTGTTAAACACCTCATGATTTTTCCAATTTTGGTGTTCATTTTCCACATGTTTTCCCAGGGCATGAAGGTTGTTTATGATGTGTGTAAACCTAGTCTGTAGATCACTTATTGATTCATCTTTCTTCATGCTAAACAATTCGTATTCATGCATTAGTGTATTTACACGAGCTCTTTTCACGTATGTGGTGCCTTCATGTGTTTCCTGAAGAATGTCCCACATTTCCTTTGCTGATTTACAGTTTGATACCCTGAAGAATTCTTATGCACACAAAGCAGATGTTATAATATTCTTTGCTTTAGCATTATAAGCTACTTTCTTTTTATCATCTTCAGACCATTCGGATCTTGGTTTAGGGATCAGTGAATCATCAGTTCCAGTAAATTTAGGTATGTAGGGTCCATTTTCAACAGCATCTAGAATATGAATACCACTAGCTTCGAGAAATACCAGCATCCTATGTTTCCAATACATGTATGCGGTTCCATTGAAAGTAGGGGCCTTGCAAGTGAAACACCTTCTCCTAGAAAATCAACTGAGGCCATGTTCCTTTTATGAGTATTACTCTAAAAAAAAGTTAGGCTCTGGATGCCAAATGTTGATTATTATGACCTCGTTATTACAGAATATGACAGTCTTTAACAAATTAAAACAATATAGAAAACAGAATACGTCTAGCATACAATCAAGATCGAACATACAATCATATGATGCAAGATTTATTCAGATTTATACACAGCGGAAATATAACATAGCATACATGGATCAACAATAAAAGTAACAAGATAAGGGATAGAATGCACCAAGGTTTATCCTGGTTCAGCTGTCAATATGACAGCCTACATCCAGTCTTGACAATCCAACTGGATTTCAGCTTTTTCTTCAATAGAAAGAAATGAGACTCTTTTACAGATTGTCCAGCTTCCTCGAAACCTATCTATCTAACTCAAACTCTTTCATATTGCTTAACCCCTTGATCCTTGCAGTCACTCGTCAAACTCACACCAGATCAAGTCCAGCTCCTTCTTGATGATCTTTACATCAACGAAGATCGCCACCAGTTTCCAAATTGGATTTTTCACAGTTGTTTCTTTTTACAAAACTTTGTTACAAAAAGATATAAAAGAAGTACAGAGTTTGTCTTCAATCTCTATCAATGTATCTCACACAATAATCTGGTTGTTCATTTGAGTGTTTGTGAGATCATTGTTTTTTTCTCTCAAGAATTCTTTTTCAGCTCTCTTATTGATTATGAATAATCTTTTGGTCTTTATCTGAAAAAGCAATATCAGAATGTTATCAAAAAGGTTCTTCAGTGTTCTGAGTGTGTATATTGTGTATATGATTGAAAACTCTTTATATAGTTTCTGAAAAACAACATATAAATCGATTTCTCAATCGATTCATTAATGTTATGAAACGGGCTTAATCGATTGGCCAATCGATTATCGCGAGTCTTGTTTTTCTTGAATCTTGAAACTATATAAACTAATCGATTTCCTAATCGATTCTTTTAATACACTTTTCAGAAAATTATGTGTAGACTTATATATGAATCGATTGCATAATCGATGTCAGGTGTTTTGTTCCAATAATAAAATCAAACCAATCGATTACTTAGTCGACTCATTAAGTCACATAATCGATTCAATAATACACATAATCGATTTGGCCACATACTAAGAGTTCCCTGTGATTTCAAATTTTTGTTTCAATTGATTTGCCAATCGATTGTGTTTAAAACAGGAACTTAGCTAATTTCACGTTAATCGGAGTGCTAATCGATTTGGTAGTATGTTTCTGAAAAGGACTTACCAGTTGGTTTAGCTCAATCGATTTCCTAATCGATTGATACCAAACTTGTCATGATTGAATTTCTCACAATGGATTGTCCAATCGATTGTGTTTGTCACAGGCCATGTTACTTTTGAAATATTATTTACGACATCGATTTGTCAATCGATTAGTCTAGTAAATGGATTGGCCCTGTGACTTGCCCAATCGATTACTCAATCGATTTATTCAATCAGTTGTTTGTCTTTGTGATTTGCACAGTCGATGTGCCAATCGATTAGCATACAAATCAGGTTGCCTCTGACTTGCACAATTTTTATTTCTGATTGTGCCAGTCGATTGCCTAATCGATTGTGTAACTACAAACTACATGTTTCCTTACAACCCTTTTACGAAATCGATTGCCTAATCGATTTGCTCAGTAGATTTTCAACTTTTGTTGATTTCTTGAGTTCCAAGCAATTGTCTCAAGTATGTAGGGTTGAGTTGTTCTTGAAATCTTACTCAGTTAAAATGTTAGATTTATCATATGATGTATGAACATTGTATGTTTGTTAATTATGTCAAAATTAAGATTAAGAGGACTAAAGTCCAACAGTTATTATTATCGTCATAATATAGTTGTACTATATGACGAAGATAATAATAACATATAATAAAACAAAGTTGTTAAATAAAGTACTAATTACAAATTTATTTGATAAACCCAATTTTATTATTATCTTCGTTATGTAGTAAAACCATAAAACGAAGATAATAATAACATATAATAAAATAGTATTGTCAAATAAAGTAATAATTAATTATTTATTAGACAATTTTATTTTATTAAATATTATTATCATCTTCATTTTTTAGTTGTACATAATAAAAAAAGATAATAATAACATATAATAAAATAGAGTTGTTAAATAAAATAATAATTACTTATATATTTTACAACTCAATTTTGTTATATGTTATTATTATATTTGTTATGAAGTAAAACTATAAAATGAAGATAGTAATAACATATAATAATATAGAGTTGTCAATTAAATATGTAATTATTACATTATTTAACAACTCTGTTTTATTATATGTTAGTATTATCTTCGTTATGAAGTACAACTATATAACGAAAATAATAATAAAATAAAATAAAATAAAGTTGTCAAATAAAATAATAAGTATATATCTATTTGATAAACTCCATTTTATTAAATATTATTATTATCTTCGTTATTTAGTAAAACAATAAAATGAAGATAATAATAAGATATAATAAAATAGTGTTTTCAAATAAATTAATAATTACTTATTTATTAGACAATTCTATTTTATTAATTACTATTATTATCTTCGTTTTGTAGTTGTACTCAATAATGAAGATAATAATAACATATAATATAATAGAGTTGTCAAATAAAGTAATAATTACATATTATTTTTACAACTCAATTTTGTTATATGTTGTTATTATTTTCGTTATTTAGTACAACTATAAAACGAAGATAATAATAACGTATAATAAACCAGAGTTGTCAAATAAATATGTAATTATTAATTTATTTGATAATTCTATTTTATTATATATTATTATTATCTTTATTTTAATGTTTGACTGCATAACGAAGATAGTAATATCATTTAATAAAATAGAGTTGTCAAATAAAGTAATAATTACATAGTTCTTTTACAACTCAATTTTGTTATATGTTATTATTATTTTCGTTATTTAGTACAACTACAAAATGAGGATACTAATAACATATAATAAAATAGAGTTGTCATATAAATATCTAATTATTACTTTATTTGACAACTCTATTTTACTATATGATTCTAATAACATTAAATAAAATAGGGTTGTCAAATAAATAATAATAATATAAAACATTGTTGTCAAATAATAATATATAATAAAATACAAAACAAAGATAATTTTTTAATACAAAACGAAGATAATAATAATAATATATAATAAAATAGTGTTGTTAAATAAATATTTAAGTATTACAGTATTTGACAAATCTATTTTAGTTAATGTTTATTATTATCTTCGTTTTATGCTTTTATTTCATAACACATATAATAAAAAAGAGTTGTCAAATAAAATAATAATTACTTATTTATTTTAAAAACTCAACTTTGTTATATGTTATTATTATCGTTGTTATGAAGTAAAACTATAAAACGAAGATAATAATAACATATAATCTAATAGAGTTGTCAAATAAATATGTAACTATTAATTTATTTGACAATTTTATTTTATCATATGTTATTATTATCTTCCTTTTAAAGTTTGACTGCAAAATGAAGATAGTAATAACATATAATAAAATAGAGTTGTCAAATAAATATATAATTATTACTTTATTTAACAACTCTATTTAACTATTTGTTAGTATTGTCTTCGTTATGAAGTACAACTATATAACGAAAATAATAATAATAACATAATATAAAATAGAATTGTCAAATAAAGTAATAAGTACATATTTATTTGATAAACTAAATTTTGTTATATGTTATTATTATCTTCGTTATGTAGTAAAACAATAAAACGAAGATAATAATAACATATAATAAAATAGTGTTTTCAAATAAAATAATAATTACTTATTTATTAGACAATTCTATTTTATTAAATATTATTATTATCTTCGTTTTGTAGTTGTACTCAATAACTAAGTTAATAATAACATATAATAAAATAGAGTTGTCAAATAAATTAATTATTTGATATTTATTTGGCAACTAAATTTTGTTATATTTTATTATTATCTTTGTTATTAAGTATAACTACAAAATGAAGATAATAATAACATATAATAAAATAGTGTTGTCAAGTAAAGTAATAATTAATTATTTATTAGACAATTTTATTTTATTAAATACAACTACAAAACGAATATAATAATAATAACATCGAATAAAGAAGATTAGAATAACATATAATAAAATATTATTTTCAAATAAAGTAATAATTACATCTTTATTTGACAACTATATTTCATTATATGTTATTATTATGGTCGTTTTTTAGTAATATTTTGCAATGAAGATAACCCTATATACTATAACCCGAACCTCAAACCCAAAACCTTAAACCTTAAATCCTAAACCTTAAACCCTAAACCCTAAACACTAAACCCGAAATTCTGAACCTTAAACTCTAAACCTTAATCCCAAAACGTGATTTCTTAAACCCTAAACACCCTAACACACTGAACCCTAATAAAATAAAGATGTAATTATTACTTTATTTGACATCTCTATTTTTTTATATGTTATTATTATATATTTGTTATAAAGTAAAATTATAAAATGAAGATAATAATAACATAAATTAAATTTGAGTTGTCAAATAAAGTAATAATTACATATTTATTTGACAAATCTGTTTTATTATATGTTACGGATTTTAGACCATTTTTGTCGGGTGGTACAAAAATCGGCCAAAAAGTCCAGATGAAAAAATGAGGAGCGGGAGAGACTTTTAGCATGCTTGTCCTAATTTATAATTGTGTTTCGGGTTAGATTTCAAACACTAGCCATCGCCTGGTCAGAAAATTAAAATTTTAGTCCATTTTTGTCGGGTGATACCAAAATAGCCCGAAAAGTCTAGATGAAATCGAGGACCAGGAGACCCTTATAGCATTCTTCTCCTAAATTTATAACTCTATTTCGGGTTCTGCATCAGATTTCAAACACTAACCATCGTTTGATCTGAAACTACGGACTTTGGTCCATCTTTGTTGAGTGGTAAGAAAATCGCTCGAAAAGTCCAGATGAAATCGATGATCAGGAGACCCTTATAGATTCTTCTCCAAAATTTATAACTGTGTTTCGGGTTCCGCGTCAGATTTCAAATACTGCCATCGTCTGGTATGAAAATACTGATTTTGGTCCTTTTTTGTCGAGGGTTACCAAAATG
Source organism: Cicer echinospermum (assembly GCA_002896215.2). Lineage (NCBI taxonomy): Eukaryota > Viridiplantae > Streptophyta > Magnoliopsida > Fabales > Fabaceae > Cicer > Cicer echinospermum. Next base: position 8,143,787 of record PGTU02000006.1, on the reverse strand, counting down.
GCCCGAAAAGTCCATATGAAATCGAGGACCAGAAGACTCTTATTATAGCATTCTTCTCCTGAATTTATAATTGTGTTTCGGGTTCCGCGTCTGATTTCAAACATTGGCCATCGTCTGGTCTGAAAATACAGAATTTGGTCCATTATCTTCAATGGGTAAGAAAATTGCCTGAAAAGTACAGATGAAATGTGAGACCAAATGGCCCTTATAGAATTCTTCTTCTAAATTTATAATTTTGTTTGGGTTCTACGTCAGATTTCAAACACTAGCCATCGTCTTGTTCGAAAATACGGATTTCGGTCCATTTTAGTCTGGTGGTACGAAAATCGCCCGAAAGGTTCATATGAAATCGAAGACCAGGAGACCATTATAGCATTCTTCTCCAAAATTTATAACTGTGTTGCGGGTTCCGCGCCAGATATAAAACATTAGCAATCGTCTGGTCCGAAAATACGATTTTCGGTCTATTTTTGTTGGGTGGTACAAAAATTGCCCGAAAATACCAGATGAAATCGAGGCCCAAGAAACCCTTATAGCATTCTTCTCCAAAATTTATAATTGTGTTTCGAGTTCAACAGCAGAATTCAAGCACTAGCCATCGGTCGATTTTTGTCGGGTGATACAAAAATCGCCTGAAAAGTCTAGATGAAATCGAGGACCAGGAGACCGTTGTAGCATTCTTCTCCTGAAATTATAACTGTGTTTCGGGTTTTGCGTCTTATATTTCAAACACTAACCATTGTTTGGTCCGAAACTATGGACTTTGGTCCATTTTTGTTGGGTGTTACAAAAATTGCCCAAAAAGTCTAGATGAAATCGAATACCGGTAGACCCTTATAGCATTCTTCTCCAAAATTTATATCTGTGTTTTGGGTTCTGCGCCAGATCTCAAACACTAGCAATCGTCTTGTCTGAAAATATTGATTGTGGTCCTTTTTTGTCGAGAGGGACAAAAATCGCCCGAAAAGTCCAAATGAAATCGAAGACCGAGAGTCCATTATATCATTCTTCTTCTAATTTATAATTTTCCTTCGGGTTCAGCGTTAGATTTCAAACAATAGTCATCGTCTTGTTCGAAAATACAGATTTCGTCCATTTTAGTCGGGTGGTACGAAAATCGCTCGAAAAGACCCGATGAAATCGAGGACCGAGAGAGCCTTATAGCATTCTTCTCTAAAATTTATAACTATGTTTCAGGTTTCGCGCCATCGTCTTGTCCGAAAATGTTGATGTTGGTCCATTTTTGTCGAGGGGTATGAAAATCACCCGAAAAAACCAAATGAAATCGAGGACCGAGAGATCATTATAGCATTCTTCCCCAAAATTTATAACTTTGTTTCAGGTTCCGCGCCAGATTTCAAACACTATCCATGATCTTGTACGAAAATACCCCGAAAAGTCCAGATGAAATCGAGGAATAGGAGAATCTTATAGCGTTGTTCTCCTAAATTTATAAATGTGAGTCGGGTTCCACGTCAGATTTCAAACACTATCCATTGCTTGTTCGAAAATACAAATTTCGGTCCATTTTTGTCATGTGTACGAGAGACCTTTATATCATTCTTCTCCAAAATTTATAACTGTGTTTCGGGTTCCGTGTTAGATTCCAAACACATACCATCATTTTGTTCGAAAATACAGATTTTGGTCCATTTTTTTCGGGTGGTACGAAAATCGTCCAAAAAATCTAGATGAAATCGAGGGCCTGGAGACCCTTATAACATTCTTCTCCAAAATTTATAATTGTGTTTAGGGTTCCGTGCCAGATTTCAAACACTAAACATCGTTTTGTTTAAAGATACAAATTTCGGTCCGTTTTAGTTGGGTGGTACGAAAATCGCCAGAAAAGTCCAGATGAAATCCACGACCAGTAGACCCTTATAGCATTCTTCTCCAAAATTTATCACTGTTTTTCGGGATCCACCCTAGATTTTAAACACTAGCCATCGTCTCGTCCAAAAATACGAATTTTTGTTCATTTTTGTTGGGTGTTACGAAAATCGCCCGAAAAGTCCAGATGAAATCCCGGACTGAGAGACCCTTATAGCATTCTTCTTCTAAATTTATAACTGTGTTTCGGGGTTCCGTGCAAATTTCAAACACTAACCATCGCTTTGTTCGAAAATATAGATTTTTGTTCATTTTAGTAGGGTGGTACGCAAATCATCCAAAAAGTCCAGATGAAATCGAGGACCGGGAGACCTTTATAACATTCTTCTCCAAAATTTATAATTGTGTTTTGGTTTTCGTGACAGATTTCAAAAACTACCCATCGTTTATTTTGAAAATACAAATTTTGGTCCATTTTAGACGTGTGGTACGAAAATCTCTCGAAAAGACCAGAGTAAATCGAGGACCCGGAAACCCTTATAGAGTTCTTCTCCAAAATTTATAATTGTGTTTCGGGTTCCGCATCAGAATTCAAACACTTGCCATCGTCTTGTATGAAAATACAGATTTCGGTCAATTATTGTCGAGTTATACAAAAATCGCCCAAAAAAATCTAGATGAAATCGAGGACCAGGAGACCCTTATAGCATTCTTCGGGTTCTGCGTCTTATATTTCAAGCACTAACCATCATTTGATCTGAAACTACGGACTTTGGTTCATTTTTGTTGGGTGGTACGAAAACTGCCCAAAAAGTCCAGATTAAATCGAGTAGCGGCAAACCCATATAGCATTCTTCTCCCAAATTTATAACTGTGTTTCAGGTTCTGCGCCAATTTTCAAACACTAGCCCTCGTCTGTTTTGAAAATACAGATTTTGGTTTTTTTTTGTCGAGGCTTACGAAAATCTCCCGAAAAGTCTAGATGAAATCGAGGACCGAGAGACCCTTATAGCATTCTACTCCAAAATTTATAAATGTGTTACAGGTTCCGTGTCATATTTCAAACATTAATCCTCTTTTTGTCTGAAAATACAGTTTTTGGTTCAATTTAGTAGGGTGGTACTAAAATCGTCCAAAAAGTCCAGATGAAATTGAGGACTGGGAGACCTTTATAGCATTCTTCTATAAAATTTATAATTGTGTTTCAAATTCCGCGACATATTTCAAACACTAACCAGGAGACCCTTATAGCATTCTTCTCCAAATTTTATAACTGTATTTTGGGCTCCACGCCTGATTTTAAACACTAGCCATCGTCCGGTCCGACAATACGAAATTTGGTCCGTCTTTGTTGGGTGGTACGAAAATCGCCCAAAAAGTCATGAATAAATCGATGACTGGGAGACCATTATAGCATTCTTCTTCTAAATTTATAACTTATTTCAGGTTCCGTGTCAGATTTCAAACCCTAGCCATCGTTTTGTTCGAAAATATGAACTTCGGTCAATTTTAGTCGGATGGTTTAAAAATCGCCCGAAAAGTCCAGAAGAAATCGAAGATCGGGAGACCCTTATAACATTCTTCTTCGAAACTTATAATTGTGTTTCGAGTTCCGCGTCCGTTTTCAAACACTAACCATAGTTTTGTTCGAAAATATGAATTTCGGTCCATTTTAGTCAAGTGTTACGAAAATCGCCCGAAAAGTCCAGAGGAAATCTAGGACCGGGAGACCCTTATATCATTCTTCTCCAAAATTTATAACTATGTTTTAGGTTCCGCATCAGATTTTAAACACTAGCCATAACCTTTTTCAAAAATATGGATTTGGGTCCTTCATTATCGATTGTACGAAAATCGCCTAAAAAGTCCAGATGAAATCGATGACCGGGAAAACCTAGTAGCATTCTTCTCCAAAATATATAATTGTGCTTCGTGTTCCGCGTAATATTTCAAACACTAGCATGATAGGATTCTTCTTCTAAATTTATAATTGTGTTTCAGGTTCTGCGTCAGATTTTAAAAACTAGCCATCGTCTTGTTCAAAAAAATGGATTTAGGTACATTTTAGTCGGGAAGTACGAGAATCGCCCAAAAAGTCCAAATGAAATCGAGGACCAAGAGATCCTTATAGATTTCTTCTTCTAAATTTATATTTGTGTTTCGGGTTCCACGTCAGAATTCAAACACTAACAATCGTCTTGTTCAAAAATACGGATTTCGATCCATTTTAGTCGGGTGGTACGAAAGTAGCCCGAAAAGTCTAGATGAAATCTAGGACTAGGAGACCCTTATAGCATTCTTCTCAAAAATTTATAACTGTATATCGAGTTCCGCGCCTGAAAAGCTTAGATGAAATCGAGGACCGGGAGACCCTTATAGCATTCTTCTCCTAAATTTATAACTGTGTTTCAGGTTCCGCGTCAGGAGACCCTTATAGCATTCTTCTCATCATACATCATGCATTTCTCTTCTAGCAGTTTCTTAGTACTGATTAATTGTTTAAGTACACTAACATATTCAGCATGCAATTCATTAAAGGCATCATGCAGTTCATCATAGGATGGATTAGAGGTTGTACATACTTCACTGTCAGATTCTGAGTCAGTATTTGCCATGAGACACAAGTTAGCTTCTTCATCAGATGAATCTTCATCATTGTCGTTCCAGGCAATGTAAGCTCTCTTTGTTGAAGGTTGTTGATCCTTTCCTGAAGAGTATCCCACATTTCATTTGCAGATTTGCAGTTTGACACCCTGAAGAATTCTTCTAAACACAAAGCAGATGTTATAATATTCTTGGCCTTAGCATTATAGCGAACTTTCTTTTTGTCATCATCAGACCAATCAGATCTTGGTTTGATGATGATGGATGATCCCTCAGTGCCTGCAAGTTTAGGCACGTAGGGACCATTCTCCACTTCCTCTAAGATGTCCAGCCCACATGCTTCTAGAAAGATGAGCATCCTCTCTTTCCAGTACATGTATGTTGTACCATTAAAGCAGGGGGTCTTGTTAGAGATGCCCCTTCTCCTAGGAAATCTAAAGAAGTCATGTTCTTTTATGAGTTTTTCTCTAAAAAAGTTAGGCTCTGATACCAATTGTTGGAAAAATATGACTTCTTTTGATTAAGAATAAGAGAATTAAGATCAACTCCAACGTATTCAATTTTAATTCCTGTATTAACTATGCAAGATTCAAACACAAAGTACACAGCGGAAATATTAGATCGCATACAAGATGAACATGAAAAGTAAAGAGATAAGGGATAGAGAGATTGCACCGAGATTTTATACTGGTTCAGTCGTCTATTAGACGACCTACGTCCAGTCCCGAAATAAAACGATTTCGGCCTTTTTCAATAGAATCTTAGAGTGTTTTACAGATGTTCCAGCGCTCCCGGCCTATCAATCTTAAAACTCTCTCTCTATTCTATTCAGCGACCACTGTATCCCAGAGTTCCTCTACAAACTCTTCCAAAGATCACAGTGAAACTTCTTCTTGATGAATCCTCTCAACAACGAAGATAGCTACCACGTGCGTGCACCAATCAAGCATCATTCATTCAACTCTTTGAGATCATTAGTACCTAAATGTTGGTGTAAGGGGTCAGTTCATCCCACAACAAAATTAAACTAAATAATAAATTAACAACCATAAAATATGAATATAAAATCCTTTCGTAATAAAAAATTTAAAAAATTGATTCTTTAATAGTTCCCAAGGATCTATCAAAAGTCATAGAATGTATCAAAATAAATCAAGTAGCAACCGTAGAGCAAATAATTAAATCAAAATAAATTAACAATAAAATATATGCAAGATATGCATGCTCCTAAATATATATGATCCGGATATAACCAGCCACACAGGCGTCCACACAGAAGTCACTCATACCAATGGGGAAAAATTAAACCAGCCACACAGGCGTCCACAAAGATGCATATGATATGTTATGAAATGATAATGATGCTCAAAGGTACATGTCACCACTCACTTAAATAATCACACAAATCACCAGCCACTTAGGCAACCACAAAGATAACAAATATTTAAAACACAAATCACCAACCACTTAAGCAACCACAAAGATAACAATATTTAAAACACAAACCACCAACCACACGTATAAAATATTAAAAACACAAATCACTAGCCACTTAGGCAACCACAAAGATATCACTATTTAAAACACAATTAGACAACCACAAATATAAAATATTCAAGATAAAATTTTAATCACATATGACATCAAAGTTTTATTCTCATGGACGCTTCCAATCAAGAGTCAATAAATTTGTTATCCCAAATATATAACACACAAACACGTGAATAAATGTCTTACAGTCATAACTTTCATTTTATAACCTATAAAATTGGATTAGCAACGTGTTATTGATAGAACTCAAAACTCAAATAACACATACAAATATAAATTTTATTTCTTCTACTATAAATTTTCTTTGATTAATTGTTATTTAGTCATACAAATCAAGGTTTGCCGTTAAACACGTCACAAAAATCAACTTAATCATCTTATCATAATTAAAATTAAAACTTTTCACCAATTCCCCCAAGACTCATATAGATTTCTAAAAAATCAAAACTTTGAAACGAAGTAGCACAAAAATCGAAACTTTAAATAAAAGATATCTAAAAAAAAATATTACTCATGAGATCATAATAAAAATCATAACTTTATAATTAACTACACATAGACGACACAAAATTAATAACTTTACATCAAATATATGACATCAAACATATTACTCATGTTATAATAATGAAAATCGAAATTTTATAATTAAGTTTATCAAAGCAAACATATTACTCATCAAAACATAATATTATAGTTAAATTCTTTAAGGCAAACAGAAATCAATATTTTTCTTTTAAGACATCAAGACATATATCAATATCTTACAAACTATTAATTTAATATCTAGCCTAACATTGCATGGGGAAAAGCCCTTACCTTAGGCGCTTTCTTTCTTAACACCTCTAAATTTGCACGAGAAATAGCTCATGAGGCAGTAATGAATTCAACACCGATCGATATTGGAATTTATGACTCAGAAAATTATTTTGAGAGTGTACGAATGACAAATAGGTGTGACAACAAGATGCCTAATGGAAATGTATGAACATATAAGTTATTTACATTGCACTATTACCATTGATTTCTTGTTTAAAATTGAAGTGCACTTAATTCCAACATTATACTACCAATAATTACTATTTCTTTAATTTTATTAGGTTGTTACAAAGCCAATTGAAATCATGTGTATTTATATGTATGAGTTAATTTGGATTAACTAATAGAGTTCACCATATATTGAAGGGTGTCACACACTAATTTTAATTAAATAAATAAATTAGAGATTGTCACATCACCCTTTTAATTTTTTTATTTAATAGTTACGAAACCAAAAATTTCATAGAATTTTTTTTTGTAGACAGTTATAATAAAATTATAATTTTAGTTTAAAAGAGATGAATGCATGAGATACAAAAAGGACAATAGTCTTTTCGTGTCCTCTCTTAATTGCACAAAAAAACTTATAATTAAATTTATAATCTTTCTTTAAAAAATAATTTAAAGGTGTTTAAAATGAATTAATGCACATTATGTCAAGAAAACACCATGAATTGTCATAAAATCTTGTCATAAAGGAGAGTAAAAGAATGACTCACTCACTAATTTTTTGTTTTTTTATAGGATGGACCAAAAATATTTTCAAAACACTTATACATAAAGGTTGGTTTCACTAACTCTATAATATTTCGTAAAATGAATACTTATTTGATCGCAAATAAAACTAACAAACAATATAACATATAAATTCTAATTTAATTAAATAATTGAACTAATATTTTATCAACTAAAATAAATCAAGCAAGACAAGAATATAAATCACACATAACAAAATAAAACAAACATATCTAACACATCAATTTCATGATTATCGAAACTAATCAAATAAAAAATGTCTATTTATGAAATAATGACATCATAAATAGTCCCCATGTAATTGTCACGTCAAAAAAATTAAACAAAAATGTAGATTATTATTATTTAGGTAGAATAGAGTGTGATAAAATTTAATTTAATTTATTTACACATAGAATAATTATTAATTTAATAATAGCAATTACTAAAAAGATACATATATAATATATATGAAAATTTTGGTGTGTTACAAAGTCCAGATGAAATCGAGGACTGGGAAACCCTTATAGCATTCTTATCCAAAATTTATAACTGTGTTTCGGGTTCCGCACCAGATTTCAAACACTAGCTATCTTCTGGTTCGAAAATACAGAATTTGGTCCATTTTTGTCAAGGGGAACGAAAACTACCCTAAAAGTCTAGATAAAATCAAGGAGAAGAATATTCTTGTAGCATTCTTCTCCTAAATTTATAATTGAGTTTTGGCTTTTGCATCAGATTTTCAAAACACTAACCATCGTCTGGTCCGAAAATACAAATTTCGGTCCATATTTATCAGGTGGTACGATAATTGCCTAAAAAGTCCAGATGAAATCGAGGACCAGGTGACCCTTAAAGCATTCTTCTCCAAAATTTATAACTGAGCTTAAGATTCCGAGTCAAATTTCAAACACTAGCCCTCGTCTAGTCCGAAAATACAAATTTCGGTCTTTTTTTGTTATATGCTACGAAAATCGTCTGAAAACTCCAGATGAAATCGAGGACCGAAAGACTCTTACAGCATTCTTGTTTGGGTGACTCTTATATCATTCTTATCTTAAATATATAACAATGTTTCTCATTTCGGGTCAGATTTGAAACTCTAGCCATCGTCTGGTCCGAAAATACAGATTTTGGTCCATTGTTGTCGAGGGTACGAAAATTGCCCGAAAGGTCCAGATGAAATCGACGACCGAGAGACCCTTACAACATTCTTCATCTAAATTTATAACTGTGTATCGGTTTCTGCGTCGGAATACAAACACAAGCCGTCATGCTGTTCAAAAATACGGATTTCGGTCCAATTTAGTCTGGCGGTATGAAAATCGCCCGAAAAGTCCAGATGAAATTGAGGACCTAGAGAACCTTAAAGCATTCTTCTTCTAAATACATAACAATGTTTCGGGTTCTGCGTCAAATATCAAATACTAGCCATCGTCTGGTTCAAAAATATTGATTTTGGTCCATTTTTGTGAAGGGGTACGCATATCGCCCAAAAAGTCCATATGAAATCGATGACCGAAGGACCCTTATAGCATTCTTCTTCTAAATTTATAAATGTGTTTCGGTTTCCGCATCATATTTCAATCACAATAATCGTCTTGTTCGAAAATACGGATTTCGGTCCATTTTAGTCGGGCGGTACGTAAATCGCCCTAAAAGTCCAGATGAAATCTAGGACCGAGAGACCCTTATATCATTCTTCTCCAAAATTTATAACTTTCTTTCGGGTTCCACGTCAGATTTCAGACACTAGCCATAGTGTTTTTCGAATTACGAATTTCAGTTCATTTTAGTTATATCGTATGAAAATTGCATGAAAAGTCCAGATGAAATCGACGACCGGGATACACTTGTAGCATTCTTCTAAAAAATTTATAACTGTGTTTCGAGTTCTTTGCTAGATTTCGAACACTAGCTAAAGTCAGGTCCGAAAATACAGATTTTAGTCCATTTTTATCGAGAGGTACGAAAATCTCTAGAAAAGTCCAAATTAAATCTTGGACCGAGAGATCCTTATAGCATTCTTCTCCAAAATTTATAACTTTGTTTCGGGTTTCGCACTAGATTTCAAACACTAGCCATAGTCTGGTCCGAAAATACGAATTTCGGTCCATTTTTGTCGCGTGGTACAAAAATCGCCCGAATGGAGCAGATGAAATCGAGGACCAGGAGACCCTTATAGCATTCTTCTCCTAAATTTATAACTGAGTTTCGAGTTTCGCCTCAGATTTCAAACATTAGCAATTGTCTTTTTCGAAAACACGAATTTTGGATCATATTAGTCTGGTGGTATGAAAATCGACCGAAAAGCCCAGATGAAATCGAGGACCGGGAAACCCTTATAGCCTTTTTCTCCAAAATTTATTACTGGATCGTAAGTTCCGTGCCATATTTCGAACACTTGCCATCGTCTAGTTCGAAAATACAGATTTCGGTCCGTTTTGTCGAGGGGTAAGAAAATCGCCAGAATGGTCCTATGAAATCGAGGACCGAGAGACCCTTATAGCATTCTTCTCCTAAATTTTTAATTGTGTTCCGAGTTTCGTGTCAGATTTTAAATAATAGCCATTGTTTTGTTCAAAAATACGAATTTATGTCCATTTTAGTCGAGTGGTACGAAAATCAATAAAAAATACCAGATAAAATCGAGGACCGAGAGACCCTGATAGCATTCTTCTCCTAAATTTATAACAGCGTTTCAGACTGCGGGTCAAATTTCAAACACTAGCCATCGTCTTGTCCGAAAATAGAGATTTTGGTCCATTTTTTATGAGGGGTACGAAAATCGCCCGAAAAATCCACATGAAATCGCCGACCGAGAGACCCTTATAGCATTGTTCTTCTAAATTTGTTAAATGTGTTTCAAGTTCTACTTCAGATTTCAAAAACTAGCCATCGTCTTGTCCAATTTAGTCGGGTGGTACGAAAATCGCCTGAAATGTCCAGATGAAATCCAGGACCTGGAGACTCTTATAGCATTCTTCTCCTAAATTTATAACTATATTTCGGGTCCTCGAATCACTGTTATAAATTTAGAAGAAGAATGCTATAAGGGTTTCCCGGTCATCGATTTCATCTAGACTATGGCTAGTGTGTGAAATCTGACGCGGAACCTGAAACATAATTATAAAATTTTGTGAAGAATGAGATAAGGGTTCCCGGTCCTAGAATTCATCTGGACCTTTGGGGGATTTTCGAACCACCCGACTAAATGGAACTAAATTTGTATTTTCGAACAAAATGATGGTTAGTGTTTGAAATCTGGCGCGGAACCCGAAACACAATTATAAATTTTGGAGAAGAATGCTATAAGGGTCTCCCAGTCTTCGATTTCATCTGGACTTTTCGGGCGATTTTCATACCACCTTACTAAAATGGATCAAAATTCGTATTTTCGAACAAGACTGTGGCTAGTGTTTGAAATCCGAATCGGAACCCGAAATACAATTATAAAATTTGAAGAAGAATGTTATAAGGGTCTTTAGGTCCCCGATTTGATCTAGACTTTTGGGCAATTTTCGTTCCACCCGACAAAAATAGACCGAATCCATATTTTAGGAGAAGAATGATATAAGTGTTTTCGAACAAAATTCGTATTTTCGAACAAGACGATGGAAAGTGTTTGAAATCTGACGCGGAACCAAACACATTTATAAATTTAGGAGAAGAATGATATAAGTGTTTTCATCTGGACATTTTCTGGCGATTTTCATACCACCCAACTATAATGGACCGATTTTCGTGTTTTAGAACAAAATGATGGCTAGTGTTGGAAATCTGACGCGGAACCCGAAACATAATTACAAATTTAGAAGAAGAATGATTTAAGGGTCTCTCGGTCGTCGATTTCATTTGGACTTTTCGGGCGATTTTCGTATACCTCAACAAAAATGGATCAAAATATGTGTTTGAAATCTGATGCGGAATCTGAAACACTGTTATATATTTAGGAGAAGAATTCTATAAGGGTCTCCCGGTCCTCGATTTCATCTGGACTATTTGGGCATGTTTCGTACCCCTCTACAAAAATGGACCAAAATCTGTATTTTCAAACCAAACGTTGGCTAGTGTTTGAAATCTGACACGGAAACCTAAAACACAGTTTTAAATTTAGAAGAATAATGCTATAATGGTCTCTCGGTCCTCGATTTCATCTGGACTTTTCGGGCCAAACGATTGCTAGGGTTTTGAAATCTGACCCGAAACCCGAAACACTGTTATATATTAACGAGAAGAATGATATAAGGGTCGCTCGGTCCTCGATTTCATCTGGACTTTTTCGGGGGATTTTCGTAGCACACGACAACAATGAACCGAAATTTGTATTTTCGGACCCGACGAGGGCTAGTGTTTGAAATTTGACGCGCAACCCAAAACATAGTTATAATTTTTGGAGAAGAATGCTACAAGGGTCTCCTGGTCCTCGATAACATCTGGACTTTGCGGGCAATTTTCGTACCACCCGACTAAAATTGGCCGAAATCCGTATTTTTGAACAAGACGATGGCTAGTGTTTGAAATCTAACGCAGAACTGGAAATGCAGTTTTAAATTTAGGGGAAAAATGCTATAAGACTTCTGGTCCTCGATTTCATATGGACAATTGGGGCAATTTTCGTGCCACCCAACTAAAATGGACCGATATACGTATTTTTGAACAAGATGATGGCTAATGTTTGAAATCTGACGTGGAACCGGAATCACATTTATAAATTTAGAAGAAGAATGCTATAAGGGTCTCTTGGTCCTCGATTTTAACTGGACGTTTCGAGCGATTTTATAGAAATCTTCTCCTAAATTTATAAATATGTTTCAGATTCCATATAATACCACTAGTTTTGATACAAAAAACCTAATAATATCTTCACAACGTCAGATTTCAAACACTAGCCATAGTCTTGTTTGAAAATACAAATTTCTATCCATTTTTTTTCAAGGACCGGGAAACCCTTATAGCATTCTTCTCCTAAATATATAACAATATTTCAGGTTCCGCGTCAAATTTCAAATACTAGCCATCATCTAGTTCGAAAAAATACGAATTTCGGTCCATATTTGTCGGGTGTTACAAAAATCGCCTAAAAAAGTCCAGATGAAATCGAGTACCAAGTGACCCTTAAAGCATTCTTCTCCAAAATTTATAACTGTATTTCGGTTCCCGCGTCAAATTGTAAACACTAGCCCTCGTCTAGTCCGAAAATACAGATTTCGGTCCATTTTTATTAAGTGGTACGAAAATCGCTCGAAACTCCAGATGAAATCGAGGATTGAAAGACTCTTATTGCTTTCTTTTCCTAAACCTATAAATGTATATCGGGTTCCGCGTCACATTTGAAACACTAACCATCGTCTTGTTGGAAATTACGGATTTCTGTCCATTTTTGTCGGGGTGTACGAAAATATCCCGGAACGTCCAGATGAAATCGAGGTTAGGGTGGCCCTTATAGCATTCTTCTCCTAAATATATAACAATTTTTCTCATTTTGGGTTAGATTTCAAACTCTAGCCATCGTCTGGTCTGAAAATACAGATTTTGGTCCATTTTTGTCGAGGGGTACGAAAATTGCTCGAAAAGTCCAGATGAAATCGAGGACCGCGAGACCCTTATAAAATTCTTCATCTAAATTTATAAATGTGTATCGGGTTCTGCATCAAAATACAAACACAAGCCATCGTTTTGTTCAAATATACGGATTTCGGTCCAATTTAGTCTGGCGGTACGAATATCGCCGGAAAAATTCCAGATGAAATCGAGGACCTGGAGAACCTTAAAGCATTCTTCTCCTAAATATATAAAAATGTTTTGGGATCCGTGTCAAATATCAAACACTAGCCATCGTATGGTCCGAAAATACAGATTTTAGTCCATTTTTGTCGAGGGGTACGCAAATCACTTGATAAGTCCAAATGAAATCGAGGACCGAGAGACCCTTATAGCATTCTTCTTCTAAATTTATAATTGTATTTCGGGTTCCATGTCAAATTTCAAATATCAGCCATCGTTAGCTCCGAAAATACGAATTTCAATCCATTTTATGTAGAATTTTCGGGCGATTTTCGTACCCCTCGACAAAAATGGACAAAAATATATATTTTTGGACCAGACAATGGCTAGGAGAAGAATGCTATAAGGGTCTCTCGATCCTCCATTTCATTTGGACTTTTCAGGCGATTTTCTTAAACCTCGACAAAAAAGATCGAAATCTATATTTTCGGACCAGACGATAGAAAATGTTTGAAATCATTAATAAATTTTGAAAATGTTTGAAAATATTTGAAATGTTAGAAAAACCATTAATAAATTTTGGAGAAGAATGCCAACAGGGTCTCTTGGTCCTCGGTTTCATCTTGACTTTTTAGGTGATTTTCGTACCACTCGACAAAAAAAGGGACAGGAATCGGTATTTCCGAACAAGATGATTGCTAGTGTTTCATTTCTGACGCGGAACACGAAACTCAATTATAAATTTAGGAGAAGAATGCTATAAGGGTCTCCCGGTCCTCGATTTCATCTGGGCTTTTCGGGTGATTTTTGCACCACCCGACAAGAATGGATCGAAATCGGTATTTTTTAACAAGACAATTGCTAGTGTTTGAAATCTGAGGAAAAACCCAAAACTCAGTTATAAATTTAGGAGAAGAATGCTATAAGGGTCTCTCGGTCCTCGATTTTATCTGGGCTTTTCGGATCTTTCTTTTACCACCCTAAAAAATGGACCGAAAATCGTATTTTTGAACAAGACAATTGCTAGTGTTTGAAATATGAGGTAGAACTCGAAACTCAGTTATAAATTTAGGATAAGAATACTATAAGGGTCTCCGGGTCCTCGAATGATATAACGGTCTCCTGGTCCTAGATTTCATCTTGACTTTTCGGGCAACTTTCGTACCACCAGACTAAAATGGACCGAAATCCGTATTTTTAAACAAGACAATTGTTAGTGTTTGAAATCTGACACAGAACTAGAAACACAATTATAAATTTTGAAGAAGAATGCTATAAGGGTCTCTCGGTCCTCGATTTCGTTTAGATTTTTCGGGCGATTTTCTTACCACTTGACTAAAATGAACCGAAATCCGTATTTTTAGAATAAACGATGGCTAGTGTTCGAAATATGACGCGGAACCCGAAGCACAATTATAAATTTTGGAGAAGAATTCTCTAAGGGTCTCTAGGTCCTCGATTTCATTTGGACTTTTCAGGCGATTTTCGTACCATTGATAAAATAGGACCGAAACCCGTATTTTCAAACAAAACGATGTTATAAGAGTCTCCTGGTCGTCGATTTGTTCTAGACTTTTTTGGGGTATTTTTTGTACAAGACGATGGCTTAGTGTTCGAAATTCTGGCGCGGAACCCGATACAAATTTATAAATTCTGGGGAAGAATGCTATTACGGTCTCGCGGTCCCCGATTTCATTTGGCCTTTCTTGCGATTTTTTGTAACTCCTCAACAAAAATGGACCAACATCTTTATTTTCGGACCAGACGATGGCTTGTATTTGAATCTGGCGCTAAACCTGAAACATAGTTATATAATTTTAGAGAAGAAATTCTATAAGGGTTTATCGGTTCTCGATTTCATTGGGACTTTACAGCGATTTTCGTACCATCCGACTAAAATGGACCGAAATCCGTATTTTCGAAAAAGACGATGGCTAGTGTTTGGAATCTCACATGGAACCTGAAAAGAAAATTATAAATTTAGAAGAAGAATGATATCAGGGACTCTCGTCTTTGATTTCATCTGGACTTTTCGGGCAATTTTTCGTACCCCTCGACAAAAAAGGACCAAAAATCAGTATTTTCAGACCAGGCGATTGCTAGTGTTTGAGATCTGGCGTAGAACCCGAAACACATTATAAATTTTGGAGAAGAATGCTATAAGGTCTCTTCGTCCTCCGATTTCATCTGGGCTTTTTTTGCAATTTTCGTACCACCCAACAAAAATGGACCAAAGTCCATAGTTTCAGACCAAACGATGGTTAGTTTTGAAAATATAAGACGCAGACCCAAAACACAGTTATAAATTTAGAAGAAGAACGCATAAGGTCTCCTGATCCTCGATTTCATCTAGATTTTTCGGGCGATTTTTGTATAACCCGACAAAATCGACCGAAATCCGTATTTTCATACAAGACGATGGCTAGTTTGAAATTCTGATGCGGAACTGGAACAAATTATAAATTTGGAGAATAATGCTATAAGGGTTTCCTGTTCTCATTTCATATGGTCTTTTCGGGAGATTTTTGTACCACCGACAAAATAGACTGAAAATCGTATTTTTCTACAAAATTGTATATCTGTCTTTCGGGGCACACCCCAGATGAAATCGCTCGAAAAGAGCAGATGAAATCAGGACCAGGATACCATTCTAGCATTCTTCTTAAAACTTATAATTGTGTTTCGGGTTCCGCATCAGATTTCAAACACTAGCCATCGTCTGGTAAGAAAATACGGATTTTGGTCCATTTTGTCGGGTGATAAAAAAATCGCCCGAAAAGTCTAGATGAAATCGAGGACCGGTGAGACCCTTATAGCATTCTTTTTCAAAATTTTGTAACTGTGTTTCGGGTTCTGTGCAAGATTTCAAACACTAACCATTGTTTTGTTCGAAAATACGAATTTCGGTTCATTTTAGTCGGGTGGTACGAAAATCGACCGAAATATCAAATTGAAATCAAGGACTGGGAGACCCTTATATCATTCTTCTCCAAAATTTATAATTGTGAATCGGGTTGCGTGTCAAAATTCAAACACTAGCGATCGTCTAGTCCGAAAATACAGATTTTGGCATATTTTTGTCAATGGGTACGAAAATCGACCGAAAAGACCACATGAAATCAAGGACCGTGAGACCCTTATAGCATTTTTCTCAAAATTTAAAACCGTGTTTTGATTTCTGCATCAGAATCAAAACACTAGCCATCTTCTTGTTCTAAAATACGGATTCCTGTCCACTTTTAGTCGGGTGGTATGAAAATTGCCGAAAAGTCCAGATGAATCGAGGACATGGTGACCCTTATAGCATTCTTTCTCCAAAATAATAACTGTGTTTCGGGTTCTGCGTTAGATTTCCAGCACTAGCCCTCGTCTGGTTTGAAAATACAGAGACAGTCTTTCTTTGTCGAGGGTTACGAAAATTGCCCGAAAGTCCAGATGAAATCGAGGACCGAGAGACCCTTATAGCACTCTTCTCCAAAATTTATAACTTTGTTTCGGGTTCCATGTCAGATTTCAAGTACTAACCAATGTTTTGTTCGAAAATACAGATTTTTGTTCATTTTAGTAGGGTGGTACGAAAATCGTCCAAAAAGTCCAGATCAAATCGAGGACCGGAAGACTTTTATAGCATTCTTCTCCAAAATTTATTATTGGATTTCAAGTTCCACGACATATTTCAAATACTAACCATCGTTTTGTTCGAAAATACGAATTTCGGTCCATTTTAGTCGTGTGTTACGAAAATCGCCCAAAAAGACCAAATGATATCGAGGACTAGAAGACCCTTATAGCATTCTTCCTCAAAATTTATAACTGTTTTTCGGGCTCCATGCTCAATTTTAAACACTAGCCATCGTCTAGTTAGAAAATACGAATTTCGATCCATTTTATTTTGGTGGTACGAAAATCGCCCAAAAAGTCCCGATGAAATCGAGGATAGGGAGACCCTGATAGCATTCTTCTTCTAAATTTATAGCTGTGTTTCAGGTGCCACGTCAGATTTCAAACACTAGCTATAGTCTTGTTCGAAAATATGAATTTCAGTCCAATTTAGTTAAGTGGTATGAAAATCGCCTAACAAGTCCAAATGAAATCGACAACAGGGAGACCCTTTTTAACACTAGCATTCTTCTTCTAAATTTATAACAGTATTTCGGGTTCCATGTCAAATTTTAAACACTTGCCATCGTCTGGTCCGAAAATATAGATTTCAATCCATTTTAGTCTAGTGGTATGAAAATCGCCCGAAAAGTCCAGATGAAATCGTGGACCAGGAGACCCTTATATCATTCTTCTCCAAAATTTATAACTGTGTTTCAGGTTTTGTGTCTGATTTCAACCACTAACCATCGTTTTATTTGAAAATACGTATTTCGATCCATTTTAGTCATGTGGTACGAAAATCGACTGAAACGTATAGACGAAATCGAGGATTGGGAGACCCTTATATCATTCTTCTCCAAAATTTAAAAATGTGTTTCAGGTTCTGGGTCAGAATTCAAACATTATCCATTGTCTTGTTCAAAATTACGAATTTCGGTCCATTTTTGTCGGGTGGTACGAAAATTGCCCGAAAAGTTTAGATGAAATCGAGGACCGGAAGACCCTTATAGCATTCTTCTCCAAAAAGTTTAACTGTGTTTTAGGTTCTGTGTCAGATTTCAAACATTAGCCATCGTTTGGTCCGAAAATACAGATTTGGGTCCATTTTGGCCGGATAGTACAAATATCGCCCGAAAGGTCTTGATCAAACCGAGGACCCAGGGACCCTTATAGCATTCTTCTTCCAAATTTATAAGTGTGTTTCAGTTTCCGCGTCTGATTTCAAACACTAGCCATAGTCTTGTTCGAAAATACGAATTTTGATCCATTTTAGTTAGGTGGTATGAAAATCGCCTGAAAAGTCCAGATGAAATCGAAGACTGGGAGACCCTTATAGCATTCTTCTCCAAATTTTATAACTGTATCTCGAGTTCCGCGCCAAATTTCAAACATTAACCATCATTTTGTTCAAAAATATGAATTTCGTTCCATTTTAGTCTGGTGGTTCGAAAATCGCCCGAAAGGTCCAAATGAAATCTAGGACCGGGAACCCTTATATCATTCTTCTAAAAATTTTATAATTGTGTTTCAGGTTCCACGTCAGATTTCAAACACTAGCCATAGTCTTTTTCGAAAATACGGACTTCGGTCCTTTTTGCTGGTGGTACGAAAATCGCCTGAAAAGTCCAGATGAAATTTATGACAGGGAAATCCTTATAGAATTCTTCTCCAAAATTTATAACTGTGCTTCGGGTTCCACGTCATATTTCAAACATTAGCCATCATTTTGTCCGAAAATACGGATTTCGGTCCAATTTAGTCGGGTGGTATGAAAACCGCACAAAAAGTCCAGATGAAATCGAGGATCGAGAGACCCTTATAGCATTCTTCTTCTAAATTTATAAATATGTTTCGAGTTTTGCGCTATATTTCAAACACTAGTCAAGTCAGGTCCGAAAATACAGATTTTAGTCCATTTTTGTCGAGGGGTACGAAAATTGCCTGAAAATTCCAGATGAAATCGAGGACTGAGAGACCCTCATAACATTCTTCTCCAAAATTTGTTACTGTGTTTCGAGTTTCGCGCCAGATTTCCGACACTAGCCATCATCTGGTCTGAAAATACGAACTTCGGTCCATTTTTGTCAAGTGGTACGAAAATACGAATTTTGGGTTCCGCCTCAGATTTCAAACACTAGCAATTGTCTTGTTCGAAAATACGGATTTCGGTCCGTTTTTGTCGGGTGGTACGAAAATCGCCTGAAAAGCCCAGATGAAATCGAGGATCGGGAGACCTTTATCGCATTCTTCTCCTAAATTTATATCAGAGTTTCACGTTCCGCTTCAGATTTCAAACGCTAGCAATCATCTTGTTCAAAAATATGAATTTCGGTCCATTTTTTGTCAGGTAGTACAAAAATCACGCGAAAAGTCCAGATGAAACCGAAGACCGGGAGACCCTGATACCATTCTTCTCCAAAATGTATTACTGGTTTTTAGGTTCCGTGCCAGATTTCGAACACTTGCCATTGTCTAGTCCGAAAATATAGATTTCGGTCCTGTTTTGTCGAGGGGTAAGAAAATCGCCTGCAAAGTCCAAATGAAATCGAGGACTGAGAGACCCTTATAGCATTCTTCTCCTAAATTTATAATTGTGTTCTGTGTTGGATTTCAAAAACTAGCCATTATTTTGTTCAAAAATACAAATTTCAGTCGGTTGGTACAAAAATCACCCAAAAATACTAGATGAAATCGAGTACTGGAAGACACTTATAACATTCTTGTCTTAAATATATAACAGTGTTTCCGATTCTGATTCAGAAAACAAACATAACCCATCGTCTTGTTCGAAAAGAAGAGTTTTGGTCCATTTTATCGGGTGGTACGAAAATCTCCCGAAAAGTCAAAATGAAATCAAGGACCGAGAGAACCTTAAAGCATTCTTCTACTAAATATATAACAGTGTTTTAGATTCTGCGTCAGAAATCAAATACAAGCCATCATCTGATCCTAAAATACAGATTACGGTCCTTTTTTGTCGAGGGGTACGAAAATCGCCCGAAAAGTCCAGATCAAATCGAGGACCGAGAGACCCTTATAGAACTCTTCTTCTAAATTTATAATTGTGTTTCGGGTGCCACGTCAGATCTCAAACACTAACAATCGTCTTGTTCGAAAACACGGTTTTCAGTGCATTTTAGTCGTGTGGTACGAAAATCGCTTGAAAAGTCCAAATGAAATCTAGGACAGGGAGACCCTTATATCATTCTTCTCCAA
The DNA here is from genome assembly GCA_002896215.2 of Cicer echinospermum. Classification (NCBI taxonomy): domain Eukaryota; kingdom Viridiplantae; phylum Streptophyta; class Magnoliopsida; order Fabales; family Fabaceae; genus Cicer; species Cicer echinospermum. Next base: position 8,123,705 of record PGTU02000006.1, on the reverse strand, counting down.
AATTTATAATTGTGTTTTGGGTTCCACGTCAGATTTCAAACACTATCCATTGTCTTTTTCGAAAATACGGATTTCAGTCCATTTTAGTTGGATCGTATGAAAATTACCTGAAAAGTCTAGATGAAATCGAGGACCGAGAGACCCTTTTAGCATTCTTCACCAACATTTATAACTGTGTTTCGGGTTTCGCACCAGATTTCAAACATTATCCATAGTCTTGTTCAAAAATACGGATTTCGTTCCATTTTTTTTCGGGAGGTACGAAAATCACCCGAAAAGTCCAGATGAAATCAAGGACCGGGAGACCCTGATATCATTCTTCTCCAAAATTTATTATTGGTTTTTAGCTTTTGCGCCAGATTTCAAACACTTGCCATCGTTTGGTCCGAAAATATAGATTTCGGTTCTTTTTTGTCTAGGGGTAAGAAAATTGCCTAAAAAGCCCTTATGTAATCAAGGACCGAGAGACCCTTATAGCATTCTTCTCTTAAATTCACGACTGTGTTCCGAGTTCCGTGTCGTATTTCAAACACTAGTCATTGTTTTGTTCAAAAATACGAATTTGGGTCCATTTTAGTCGAGTGGTACGAAAATCACCCGAAAATACCAGATGAAATCGAGAGACAATTATAAATTTAGAAGAAGAATGCTATAACGGTCTCTCGGTCCTCAATTTCATCTGGACTTTTTGGGCGATTTTCATTCCCCCTCGACAAAAATTGACAAAATTTTGTATTTTCGTACCAAACGATTGCTAGTGTTCAAAATCTGACGTGGAACCCGAAACACTGTTATATATTAACAAGAAGAATGACATAAGGGTCGCTCGGTCCTCGATTACGTCTGGACTTTTCGGGCAATTTTCGCACCACACTTAAAATATGGACCAAAATCCGTATTTTCGAACAAGACGATGTCTAGTGTTTGAAATTTGATGCATAACGCGAAACACCATTGTATATTTAGGAGAAGAATGTTGTAAGGGTCTCTCGGTCCTCGATTTGATCTGCACTGTTCGGGCGATTTTCTTACCACCCGACAAAAATTGACTGAAATTTGTATTTTCAGACCAGACGAGGGCTGGTGTTTGAAATTTGAAGCGGAACCCAACACACAGTTATAAATTTTGGAGAAGAATGCTATAAGGGTCTCCCGGTCCTCGATATCATCTGGACTTTTCGGGCAATTTTCATACCACTCGACTAAAATGGACCGAAACCCGTATTTTCGAACAAGACGATGGCTAATGTGACGCGGGACCCAGAACGCAATTGTAAATTTAGGGAAAAATGCTATAAGTCTTCTGGTCCTCGATTTCATCTAGATATTTTAGGCAATTTTCGTGCCACCCGACTAAAATGAACCGATATACTGTTTTTTGAAATCTGATGCGGAATCGGAAACATATTTATAAATTTAGAAGAAGAATGATACAAGGGTCTCTCAGTCCTCGATTTTAGCTGGACTTTTTGGGTGATTTTCGTACCCCTCGACAAAAATGGACCAATATCTGTATTTTCTGACCATAAGATGGCAAGTGTTTGTAATTTGAGGCGGAACCCGAAACACTGTTATATATTTATGAGATGAATGCTTTAAGGGTCTCCCGGTCCTCGATTTCATCTAGACTTTTAGGGCGATTGTCGTACCACATAACAAAAATGGTTCAAAATCAATATTTTCGAACAAGACAATGGATAGTGTTTGAAATCTGACGCGGAACTCGAAACATAATTACAAATTTAGGAGAAAAACGCTATAAGAGTCTCCTGGTCCTGGATTTCATATGGACATTTCAGGCGTTTTTCGTACCTATCGACTAAAATGGACCGAAATATGTATTTTCGGACCAGACAATGGCTAGTGTTTGAAATCTAACGCAGAACTTGAAAAACGGTTATATATTAAGGAGAAGAATGCTATTAGGGTTTCTTGGTCCTCGATTTCATTTGGACTCTTGGATCGATTTTCGTAACACCCGACAAATAAGGGATGATATCTGTATTTTCGGACCACAAGAGGGCTAGTGTTTGAAATTTGACGCGGAACCTGAAATACTATTATATATTTAAGAGAAGAATGCTATAAAGGTCTTCCGGTCCTCGATTTCAAATTTGACATGAAACCCGAAATACAGTTATAAATTTAGAACAAGAATGCTATGAGGGTCCTCGGTCGTCGATTTCTTCTGGACTTTTCGGGTGATCTTCGTGCCCCTTGACAAAAATGGACCAAAATATATATTTTTGGACTAGACGATGGCTAGTGTTTGAAATCTGACCCGGAATCCGAAACACTGTTATATATTGTAGAGAAGAATGCTATAAGGGTCTCCCGATCATCGATTTCATCTGGATTTTCGGGTGATTTTCGTATCTCCCGACTAAAATCGACCGAAATCCGTATTTTTGAACTAGACAATTGCTAGTGTTTGAAATCTGAGGCGGAACCCGATACTCAGTTATAAATTTAGAAGAAGAATGCTATAAGGTCAACTAGTCCTCGATGTCATGTGGTCTTTTCGAGCGATTTTCGTACCAACCGACTAAATCGACCGAAATCCGTATTTTCGAACAAGACGATGGCTAGTGTTTGAAATCTGGCGCGAAACCTGAAACAGAATTAAAATTTTGGAGGAGAATGCTATAAGGGTCTCTCGGACCTCCATTTTATGTGGACTTTCCAAAAAAACAATCGCTAGTGTTTGAAATCTGACGCGGAACCCTAAACACATTTATAAATTTTGGAGAATAATGATATAAGGGTCTCTCGGTCCTAGATTTCTTCTGGACTTTTCAGGTGACTTTCGTACCACCCGCCTAAAATGGACCGAAACCCGTATTTTCGAACCACACGATTGTTAGTCTTTGAAATCTGACGCGAAACTCGAAACACAGTTATAATTTTCGGGTTCTGCGTTAGATTTCAAACACTAGCCATCGTCTCGTCTAAAACTATGAATTTCGGTCCACTTTTGTCGGGTGGACCAGCAGACCCTTATAGCATTCTTCTCCTAAATTTAACACTGAGTTTCGGGTTCCGCATCAGATTTCAAACATTAGCAATCATCTTTTTCTAAAATACGGATTTCGGTACGTTTTTTTGTCGGGTGGTATGAAAACACAAAAAAAAAGCTCAGATGAAATCCAGGACGGGGAGACCATGATAGCATTCTTCTCCAATATTTATTACTGGTTTCTAGGTTTCGCGCCAAATTTCAAACATTTGCTATGATAGCATTCTTTTTTTGTCGATGTGTATGAAAATTGCATAAAAAAGTCTAGATGAAATCGAGGACCTAGAGACCCTTATAGCATTCTTCTCCTAAATTTATAACTGTGTTCCGAGTTCCGTTTCGGATTTCAAACACTAGCCATTGTTCAAAAATACGAATTTTAGTCGGGTAGCACGAAAATCACCCGAAAATACCTGATGAAATCGAGGTCCGGGAGCAACTTATAGCTTACTTCTCCTAAATATATAAGAGTGTTACGAATTCCGGGTCAGATTTCAAACACTAGCCATCATCTAGTCCGAAAATATAGATTTTTGTCAATTTTGGTCGAGGGGTATGAAAATCGCCGGAAACGTCTACATGAAATAGACGATCGAGAGACCCTTATAACATTCTTCTTCTAAGTTATAATTGTATTTCGGGTTCCATGTTAAATTTCAAACACTAGCCACCGTTTGGTCCGAAAATACGGATTTCAATCCATTTATTCTAGTTGTATGAAAATCGCCCAAAAAGACCAAATGAAATCGAGGACAGGGAGACCCTTATTGCATTCTTCTCCAACGTTTATAAATGTGTTTCAGGTTCTGCATCACATTTCGAACACTAGCTCTCGTCTGGTCCAGAAATATTGATTTCGGTCCATTTTTGTCGGGTGGTATGAAAATCGCCTGAAAAGTATAGATCAAATCGAGAACCAGAGACCCTTTGACGCGGAACCCAAAACACTGTTATATATTAAGGGTCTTCCGGTCCTCGATTTGATATGTATTTTACGGGAGAGTTTCGTACCCCTAGACAAAAATTAACCAAAATATGTATTTTCGGACTAGACGATGGCTAGTGTTTGTAATCTGAAGCGGAACCTGAAACACTGTTATATATTAAGGAGAAGAGTGCTATAAGGGTTTTCGGTCCTTGATTTCATTTGTACTTTTGGATCGATTTTCGTAACACCCGCTAAAATGGACCGAATCCTGTATTTTAGGACCAGAACACAGCTAGTGTTTGAAATTTGACACGGAACCTGAAATACTGTTATAAATTTGGGAGAAGAATGCTATAAGGGTTTCCCGGTCCTCGATTTCATCTGGACTTTTCGGGCGATTTTCGTACCACCTTTCAAAAATGGAAAGAAATCTGTATTTTTGAACAAGACGATGACTAGTGTTTGAAATTTGACGTTGTGAAGATATTATCAGGACTTTTGTATCAAAACTAGTGGTATTAAATGGAATCTGAAACACATTTATAAATTTAGGAGAAGAATTCTATAAAGGTCTCCCGATTCTCGATTTCATTTGGACTTTTCGTGCGATTTTTATACCACTAGACTAAAATGGATTGAAATCCGTATTTTTGGACCAGACGATGGCTAGTGTTTGAAATTTGACATGGAACCTGAAATACAGTAATAAATTTAGAAGAAGAATGCTATCAAGGTCTCTTGGTCGGCGATTTCATCTGGAATTTTCGGGTGATTTTCATACCCCTCGACGATGGCTAGTGTTTGAAATCTGACCTGGAATTCGAAACCCTGTTATATATTTAGGAGAACAATGCTATAAGGGTCTCCCAATTCTCGATTCATTTGGTATTTTTGGGTGATTTTCGTACCACTCGACTACAATGGACTCAAATTTGTATTTTTGAACAAAACAATTGCTAGTATTTGAAATCTGACACGGAACTCGGAACACAATTATAAATTTAGGAGAAGAATGCTGTAAGGGTTTCTCAGTCCTCGATTTCATCTGGACGTTTCAGGCGATTTTCTTACCCCTCGACAAAAAAGGACCGAAATTTGTAATTTCAGACTAAACATTGGCAAGTGTTTGAAATCTGGCGCGAAACTTTAAAACCATTAATAAATTTTGGAGAAGAATGCTATAAGGGTCTCCCGGTCCTCGATTTCATCTTGACTTTTCGGGTGATTTTCGTACCACCCCACAAAAAATGGACCGAAATCCGTATTTTGGACCAAACGAGGCTAGTGCTGGAATTTACGTGTCAGCTGAAACACAATTTAAAAATGAGGAGAAAAATTTACAAAGGTCTCCAATCATTGATTTCGTAATGGAGTTTTGGGCCAACTTTTCGTACCATTCTAAAAGACAAAAAATTGACCGAAATCCAATATTTTTTGGCCAGACGATGGTTTAGTGTTTGAAATTGACGCGAACTCGAAACACAATTATAATTTCATCACAAACTTTTCTATTGTTGTCTTACGAACTAAAAAATGGAGGCAAATTCCGTATTTTTTGAACCAGACGAGACTAGTTTTTGAAATCTAACCAGAAATTCGAACACATTATAATCTTATGAGAAGAATGCTATAAAGGTCTCCAGGCTTCCTCGATTTCCATTTGGACTTTGTTCATGGGATTGTCTAACCCAACAAGACAAAAATGACTGATTCGTATTTGTGAATAAAATGGCTAGTCTGGAAGAAATCTACGTAGTAGAATAATGAACAGGGTCTCTCGATCCCTCATTTCATAGGACTAGTGTTTCGAAAAAAAATCCAAAATCTCGGACCTGGAACTTCGAAACTCATAAGTTATAAATTTTGGAGAAGACATGCTATAAGGGTCTCTTGTGAGTTCTCATATTTCTTTGGTACTTTCGGGTGATTTTCGGACCATACCACTTGAACAAAATACAAGGACCGAAATTTGTATTTTCGGGACAGTACGATGGCATAGTATTTGAATCTGACACGGACTCGGAAACCAGTTATAAATTTAGGAGAAGAATGCTATCAGGGTCTTCTCTGTCCTCGATTTCTCGGACGTTTCAGGCGATTTTCTTTACCCTCAACAAAAAAAGGACCGAATTTGTATTTCGGACTACGATTGCAAATGATTGAAATCTGAGCGCCGGAACGTAAAACCAGTAATAAAATTTTGGAGAAGAATGACTATTTAAAGGTCTCCCCGTCTCGATTTCAATCTTGACTTTTCGGGTGACTTTTCGTACCAACCCGACAAAAAATGGACCGAAATCGTATTTTTCTAAAAGATGATTTCTAGTGTTTGACATTGACGCGGACCGAAAACACAGTTATAATTTAGGAAGAAGAATGCTATAAGGGTCTCCTTGTCCTCGATTTCATCTAGGCTTCTCGGGCGATTTTTGTACGACCCGACAAAAATGGACCGAAATCCGTATTTTTGAAATCTGAGGCAATACCCGAAACTCAGTTATAAATTTAGGATAAGAATGTTATAAGGGACTCCTGGTCCTCGATTTCATCTGGTCTTTTCAGTCGATTTTCGTATCACTCGACAAAAATGGACCGACATTCGTATTTGCGGACCAAACGATGGCTAGTGTTTGAAATTTGACACGAAACCCGAAACACAATTATAAATTTTGGAGAAAAATGCTATTAGGGTCTCTCGGTCCTCGATTTCATCTGTCCTTGACAAAAATGGACTAAAATCTGTATTTTCGGACCAGACTTTGCCAAGTGTTTGAAATCTAGAGCGAAACTCGAAACATAGTTATAAGGGTCTCTCGGTCCTCGATTTCATTTGGACTTTTCGGGCGGTTTTCGTAGGATCCAACTAAAATGGACCGAAATCTGTATTTTCGAAAAAGACAATGGCTAGTATTTGAAATCTGACGCGGAACCCGGAACACAGTTTTAAATTTAGAAGAAGAATGCTATAAGGGTCTCCCAGTCCTAGATTTCATCTAGAATTTTTGGGCGATTTTCGTACCACCTGACTTAAATGAACCGAAATCCGTATTTTCGGAATAAACAATGGCTAGTGTTTGAAATATGACGCGGAACCCGAAGCACAGTTACAAATTTTGGAGAAGAATGCTATAAGGGTCTCTCGTACACATGACAAAAATAGACCGAAATTGATATTTTCGAACAAGCAATGGATAGTGTTTGAAATCTGACGCAGAACCCGAATCACATTTATAAATTTAGGAGAAGATTGCTATAAGAGTCTCCTGGTCCTCGATTAGATCTAGACTTTTCGGGGTATTTTTCATACAGACGATATGCTAGTGTGTGAAAATCTGGCGGGAAACCCGAAACATAGTTATAATTAGAACAAGAATTCTATAATGGTTCTCCCTGGTCCTCGATTTCATTTGGACTTTCAAGCGACTTTCGAATACCCATCGACGATAATGGAACCAAAATCTGTATTTTCGACTAAAGACGATGGCTAGTGTTTGAAAATCTTGCGCGGAACCCGAAACAATGTTTATTTATGCGTTATTATTATCTTCGTTTATGTAGTTGTTACTAAATAACAAAAATAATAATAACATATAACAAATTGAGTTGTAAAGTTGTCAAATAAAGTAATAATTACATATTATTTTACAACTCACATTTGTTATATATATATATTATTATTTTTTAAATCATAATTTATGAACCAGATGATGAGTCTCACAGTCAAATACCCCGAAACACAATTTTAAATTACAGAGAGAATCTAATAAGTGCTCCACCAAGTCCCTTAATTATCATCTGGACTTTCGACAGAAAATTGTACCACCCGAAATTTTTGTTACAAGATGATGAGCTAGGGTTTGAAATCTGATTTGCTAGGGTTTGAAAATCGTACCAAACAACAAAATGGACCGAAAACCGTATTTTCGGACCAAACAATGGCTAGTGTTTGAAATCTGACACGGATTCTGAAACACAGTCTTAAATGTAGGAGAAGAATTCTATAAGAATCTTCTGAACCTTGACTTCATTTGGACTTCTTGAAGGATTATCGTACCACTCGACAAAAATGGACAGAAATTTGTAATTTTGGACCAGACCATGGCTAGTGTTTGAAATCTAACGGGGAACCGAAAACACAGTTATTAATTTTGGAGTAGAATTCTAAAAGAGAATTTAGGTCCTCGAGCTCATTTGCACTTCTCGGGCGATTTTTGTACTTCACAACAAAAATGGACTAAAATTTATTTTTGGACTGAAATATGATGCCGAGCCCGACACAAAGTTACAAATTTAGGAGAAAAATGCTATAAGGGTCTTTTGGTCCTCAATTTCATCTGGACTTTTCGGTTGATTTTCGTACCACCTGACAAAAAATGGACTAAAATTTGTATTTTCTTACCAAACGATGGCCAGTGTTTGAAATCAAACCCAAAACACAATTATAAATTTAGGAGAAGCATGCTAAAAGTCTCTCCCGCTCCTCATTTTCATCTGGATTTTTTGGGCGATTTTCGTACCACCCGACAAAAATGGACTAAAATTCGTAACATATAATAAGATAGAGTTGCCAAATAAATATGTAATTATTACTTTATTTGACAACTCTAATTTAATTTATGTTATTATTATCTTCATTTTATAGTTTTACTTTATAAAAAATACATAATAATAACATATAAAAAAATAGAGATGTTAAATAAATAAATAATTACATCTTTATTTTATTAGGGTTTAGTGTGTTAGGGTGTTTAGGGTTTAAGAAATCACGTTTAGGGATTAAGGTTTATAGTTTAAGGTTTAGGATTTTGGGTTTAGTGTATAGGTTTTAGGGTTTAAGGTTTAGGATTTAAGGTTTAAGGTTTTGTATTTGAGGTTCAAGTAATAGTATATAGGGTTATCTTCAATGCAAAATACTACTACAAAACGATCATAATAATAACATATAATGAAATATAGTTGTCAAATAAAGATGTAATTATTACTTTATTTGAAATTAATATTTTATTATATGTTATTCTAATCTTCTTTATTAAATGTTATTATTATCTTCGTTTTGTAGTTGTACATAATAACAAAGATAATAATAACATATAACAAAATTGAGTTGTCAATTAAATATGTCAAAATTAATTTATTTGACAACTTTATTTTATTATATGTTATTATTATCTTCGTTTTGTAGTTGTACATAATAAAAAAGATAATAATAAAATATAACAAAATTGAGTTGTCAAATAAATATGAAATAATTAAATATTTGACAACTCTATTTTATTATATGTTATTATTATCTTTGTTATTAAGTACAACTACAAAACGAAGATAATAATAATATTTAATAAAATAGTGTGGTCCAATAAATAAGTAATTATTATTTTATTTGACAACACTATTTTACTATATGTTATTATTATCTTCGTTTATTGTTTTACTACATAACGAAGATAATAATTACATATAATAAAATTGAGTTTATCAAATGAATATGTAATTAGTACTTTATTTGACAACTTTATTTTATTATATGTTATTATTATCTTCGTTATGAACTACAACTATAAAACAAAGATAATAACAATATATAACAAAATAGAGTTGTCAAATAAATATATAATTATTACTTGATAAGACAACTTTATTTTATTATATGTTTAAATTATATTCGTTATAAAGTAAAACTACATGCAAAGATAATAATATCATATAATAAAAAAGAGTTGTCAAATAAAGTAATAATTACATATTTATATGACAAGTCTATTTTATTATACGTTATTATTATCTTTGTTATGAATTAAAACTATAAAACAAAGATAATAATAACATATAATTAGAGTTGTCAAATAAAGTAATAATTTCATATTTATTTGACAACTCTATTAAATTAAATGATATTACTATCTTCGTTATGTAGTCAAACCCTTTTAAATGAAGATAATAATAACATATATTAAAATAGAATTTTCAAATAAATTAATTATTACATATTTATTTAACAACTTTGTTTTATTATACGTTATTATTTTCTTCGTTTTGAAGTTATATTAAATAACGGAAATAATAATAACATATAACAAAATTGAGTTGTAAAATTAATATGTAATTATTACTTTATTTGACAACTCTATTTTATTATATGTTATTATTATCTTCGTTATGTAGTAAAACTATAAAACGAATATAATATTAACATTTAATAAAATAGAGACTCTTATAGCATTCTTCTCCAAAATTTATAATTATGTTTCGGGTTCCGCATCAGAATTCAAACACTAGCCATCGTCTTATATGAAAATACAGATTTCGGTCGATTATTGTCGAGTTATAGAGTTTAAATTTAGAAGAAGAATTCTATAAGGGTCACTTGGTCCCCGATTTCATCTGGACTTTTCAAGCGATTTTCGTACCCATCGATATAAATGGAACAAATTATGTATTTTCGGACCAGACGATGGCCAATGTTTGAAATCAGACGCGGAACCCGAAACACAGTTATAATCTCAGGAGAAGAATGATATAATAAGAGTCTTCTGGTCCTCGATTTTATTTGGACTTTTCGGGCGATTTTCGTAACCCTTGACAAAAAAGACCAAAATCAGTATTTTAAGACAAGACGAGGGCTAGTGTTTGAAATCTGGCGCGAAACCCGAAACACAGTTATAAATTTTGGAGAAGAATGCTATAAGGGTCTCCCGGTCCTCGATTTCATCTTGATTTTTCGGACGATTTTAGTACCACCCAACAAAAATGGACCAAAGTTCGTAGTTTCAGGCCAAACGATGGTTAGTGTTTGAAATCTGACGTAGAATCCGACACAAAGTTATAAATTTAAGAGAAGAATGCTATAAGGGTCTCCTGGTCCTCAATTTCTTCTAGACTTTTCGGACGATTTTTGTATCACCTGAAAAAAATGGACCGAAATCCGTATTTTCTTACAAGACGATGGCTAGTGCTTGTTGAGGGGTAGAAAATTGCCTGAAAAGTTAAGATGAAAACGAGGACCGAGAGACCATATTAACATTCTTCTCCTAAATTTATAACTATGTTCCGAGTTCCGTGTCAGATTTCAAACATAGCTATTGTTTGTTCAAAAATACGAATTTCTGTCCATTTTAGTAGTGTGGTATGAAAATCACCCTAAATATATAATAGTGTTTCGGATTCCGAGTCAGATTTCAAACACTAGCCATCGTTTTGGTCCGAAAATATAGATTTTGGTCCATATTTGTAGGGGGTACGAAAATCGCCTGAAAAGTCCAAATGAAATTGACGACTGAGAGACCCTTATCGCCTAAATTTTTAACTGTATTTCAGGTTCCATGTCAAATTTCAAACATCAGCCATCGTCAGGTCCGAAAATATAGATTTTGGTCCAATTTTGTCAAAGGGTACCAAAATCGTCCGAAAAGTCCAGATGAATCGAGGACCTGGAGAACCTTAAAGCATTCTTTTCCTAATATATATAAATGTTTCGGGTTCTGCGTCAAATATCAAACACTAGCCATTGTCTGGTCCAAAAATACAGATTTCGGTCTATTTTTTTCGAGGAGTACGCAAATCGCCCGAAAAGACCAGATGTTATTGAGGACCGAAAGACCCTTATAGCATTCTTCTTCTAAATTATAACTGTGTTTCAGATTCCCGTCAGATTTCAATCACTAACAATCGTCTTGCTCGAAAAAACGGATTTCGATCCATTTTAGTCGGGTGGTAAGAAAATCGCCCTAAAAGTCCAGATGAAATCTAGGACGACAGACCCTTATATCATTCTTCTCCAAAATTTATAACTATGTTTTGGGTTCAACACAAATTTCAAACATAGCCATAGTCTTTTTCGAATTACGGATTTCGGTTCATTTTAGTTATATCGTATGAAAATTGACCGAAAAGTCCAGAAGAAATCGAGGACCGGGATACCCTTGTAACTGTGTTTTGAGTTCCGCGCTATATTTCAAAAACCAGGTCCGAAAATACAAATTTTAGTCCATTTTTGTCGAGGGGTGCGAAAACTCCTGAAAAGTCCAAATTAAATCGAGGAGCGAGGAGACCCTTATAGCATTTTTCTCTAAAATTATTAACTATGTTTCGGGTTTCGCGCCAGATTTCAAACACTAGCCATCGTCTAGTCCGAAAATACGAATTTGGTCCATTTTGTCGGGTGGTAAGAAAATCGCCCGAAAAGACCAGATGAAATTGAGGACCAGGACACCCTTATAGCATTCTTCTCCTAAATTTATAACTGAGTTTCGGGTTTCGGGTTTCGCCTCAGATTTCAAATATTAGCAATTGTCTCGTTCGAGAAACCTTTATAGCATTCTTCTCCACAATTTATAATTGTGTTCCGAGTTCCGTGTCAGATTTCAAATACTAGCATTTGTTTTGATGAAATACAAATTTGGGTCCATTTTAGTCGAGTGGTACGAAAATCACCCAAAATACCAAATGAGTCGAGAACTAGGAGACCCTTATAGCATTGTTCTCCTAAATATAAACAGGGTTTCGAATTCCGGGTCAGATTTCAAACACTAGCCATCGTCTGGTTTGAAAATATAGATTATGTCCATTTTTGTCGAAAGGTACGAAAATCGCCCGAAAATTCCAGATGAAATCGCCGACCAAGAGACCTTGATAGCTTCTTCTTCTAAATTTATTACTGTATTTCAGGTTCCATGTCAAATTTTCAAATATAGCCATCGTCTGGTCCGAAAATACGGATTTCAATCCATTTTAGTCTAGTGGTATAAAAATCGCACGAAAAGTCCAAATAAAATCGAGAATCGGGAGACCCTTATAGAATTCTTCTCCTAAATTTTTAAATGTGTTTCAGATTCCATTTATTACCACTAGTTTTGATACAATGTCCTGATATATATCTCACAACGTCAGATTTCAAACACTAGTCATCGTCAAATTTCAAACACTAGCCCTGTTTGGTCCAAAATACACATTTCGGTCCATTTTGTCTAGTGGAACGAAAATCGCCCGATGTCTAGATGAAATCGAGGACCAGGAGACTCTTATATCATTCTTCTCCTAAACACAGTTATCAATTTTGACGCGGAACCCAAAACACAGTTATAAATTTTGGAGAAGAATGCTATAAGGGTCTCCTGGTCCTCGATTCATCTGGACTTTTTAGGCAATTTTTGTACCCACCGACAAATATGGACCGAAATTCGTATTTTCAATCCTAATTGGCTAGTCTTTGAAATCTCACGCAGAACCCGAAACTCAATTATAAATTTAGGAGAATGATGCCTGTACAATCTTCTTCTCCTCGATTTTATCTGGACTTTTCGGGCAATTTCGTACCCCTCGACAAAAAGGACCAAAATCTGTATTTTCGGACCAAACGATAACTAGTGTTTGAAATTGCTGCGGAACCCGAAACAAAGCTATAAATTTTTGAGAAGAATGCTATAAGGGTTTCCATGTCCTCGATTTTCGTCACCCTGACAAAAATGGACCGAAATCTATATTTTGGAACAAACCAGGGCTAGTGTTTGAAATTTGAACGGAACCCGAAACACAATTATAAATTTTGAGAGAGAATCTATAAGGGTCTCCGGGTCTCGATTTGATCTAGACTTTTCAGGCGATTTTCATACCACCCGACAAAAATGGACCGAAGTCAATATTTTTGGACCAGACGGGGCTGGTTTCGAAATTTGACGTAGAACTTGTAACACATTTATAAATTTTGGAGAAGAATGCAATAAGGGTCTCCCTGTCCTCGATTTCATCTGGTCTTTTGGGCGAATTTCATACAACTAGACTAAATGGATTGAAATCCGTATTTTCGGACCAGACGATGGCTAGTGTTTGAAATTTAACATGGAACCCGAAATACAGTTATAAATTTAGAAGAAAATGTTTATAAGGGTCTCTCGGTCGTCTATTTCATCTAGTGTTTGAAATCTGACTCGGAATTCGTAACACTGTTATATATTTAGGAGAAGTAAGCTATAAGTGTCTCCCGGACCTTGATTTCATCTGGGTATTTTCGGGTGATTTTCGGTACCACCCAGACTAAAAGGAACCGTTGTTGAATTGGAGCTGTTTTTTAATTTAGGGTTCAAGCTTTTGTTGAATGATATGCTTCTGGTTCCAAGCTTAGAGTTCATTTTTTTTTAATTTAATTTTAACAATTAAATTTTTTATTTGTAATATGATTTTAACAATTATAATAATGATTTTAAAATATAAATTATATTTTTTAATTAGAATATATAATATAAGTTTATTCCACGTAAGCGTCTGCCACGTCAGCTTTTTTTATTGACACGTCAATTAAAAAAATGACACATTCATCATGATTTGCGACTAATATTCTGTTTGATGGACTACAACTGGGGAGAAACAACAATGTGGGACTTACTTCAATTTTCACCTATAATAAGGGGACCAAAAGTGCAATTAAGACTATAATAAAACATAGACTTTATAACGAATTATTATAATTATACTACTTTATTTGACAACCTTCTTTTATTATAGATCATTTCTAATCTTTGTCATATAGTTTTAAACTTTATAACGAATATATCATTTAAAACATATAATAAAATAAAGTTGTCTTATCAGTAATAATGATTATATTTATTTGACAACTCTATTTTGTTATATATTGTTATTTATCTTTGTTCTATAATTGTAGTTCATAACGAAGATATAATATGTAATTATTATCTTCGTTATGTAGTAAAACAATAAACGAAGATAAATAATAAACATATAGTAAAATAGTGTTGTCAAATAAAATACTAATTACTTATTTTTAGACCACACTATTTATTAAATATTATTATTATCCTCGTTTTGTAGTTGTACTTAATAAAAAGATAATAATAACATATAATAAAATAGAGTTGTCAAATATTTAATTATTTCATATTTATTTGACAACTCAATTTTGTTATATTTTATTATTATCTTTTTTATTATGTACAACTACATAACGAAGATAATAATAACATTTAATAAAGAAGATTAGAATAACATTTAATAAAATATTAATTTTAAATAAAGTAATAATTACATCTTTATTTGACAACTATATTTCATTATAGGTTATTATTATGATCGTTTTGTAGTAGTATTTTTGCAATGAATATAACCCTATATACTATTACTTGAACCTCAAATACAAAACCTTAAACCTTAAATCCTAAACCTTAAACCCTAAAACCTAAACACTAAACCCAAAATCCTGAACCTTAAACTATAAACCTTAATCCATAAACGTGATTTCTTAAACCCTAAACACCCTAACACACTAAACCCTAATAAAATAAAGATGTAATTATTTATTTATTTGACATCTCTATTTTTTTTATATGTTATTATTATGTATTTTTTATAAAGTAAAACTATAAAATGAAGATAATAATAACATAAATTAAATTAGAGTTGTCATATAAAGTAATAATTACATATGTATTTGACAACTCTATTTTTATTATATGTTACGGATTTTTAGTCCATTTTATTATATGAGGAGCGGGAGAGACTTTTAGCATGCTTCTCGAAAATTTATAATTGTGTATCGGGTTTGATTTCAAACACTAGCCATCGTTTGGTAAGAAAATACAAATTTTAGTCCATTTTTTGTCAGGTGGTACGAAAATCAACCGAAAAGTCCAAATGAAATTGAGGACCAGAAGACCCTTATAGCATTTTTCTCCTAAATTTGTAACTTTGTGTCGGGCTCGACATCATATTTCAAACACTAGCGTCGATTGAACCAAAAATACGAATTTCAGTCCATTTTTGTTGTGAAGTACAAAAATCGCCCGAGAAGTGTAAATGAGCTCGGGGAACTAAATTCTCTTTTAGAATTCTACTCCAAAATTAATAACTGTGTTTTTGGTTCCCCGTTAGATTTCAAACACTAGCCATGGTCTGGTCCAAAATTACAAATTTCTGTCCATTTTTGTCGAGTGGTACGATAATCCTTCAAGAAGTCCAAATGAAGTCAAGGATCAGAAGATTCTTATAGAATTCTTCTCCTACATTTAAGACTGTGTTTCAGAATTCGTGTCAGATTTCAAACACTAGCCATTGTTTGGTCCGAAAATACAATTTTCGGTCCATTTTTGTTGTTTGGTACGATTTTCAAACCCTAGCAATCAGATTTCAAACCCTAGCCATCATGTTGTACAAAAATAAGAATTTTGGTCCATTTTTGTCGGGTGCTACGATTTTCGCCCGAAACGTCCAGATGATATCAAGGATAATGAGACCCTTATAGCATTCTTCTCCTAAATTTAAAATTATGTTTCGGGTTTCGAGTTTCGTATTAGATTTCAAACACTAGCCATCATCTGGTTCATAAATACGGATTTCGGTCCATTTTTTGTCGGGTGGTAAGAATATCACCCAAAAATTCAAGATGAAACCGAGGACCGGGAGACCTTTATAGCATTCTTCTCCAAAATTTATTACTGATTTTTACGTTCCGAGCTAGATTTCAAACATTTGCCATCGTCCTGTCCGAAAATATAGATTTCGGTCCTTTTTTGTTGAGGGGTAAGAAAATTGCCTGAAAAGTTAAGATGAAAACGAGGACCGAGAGACCCATATAACATTCTTCTCCTAAATTTATAACTATGTTCCGAGTTCCGTGTCAGATTTCAAACACTAGCTATTGTTTTGTTCAAAAATACGAATTTCTGTCCATTTTAGTAGTGTGGTATGAAAATCACCCTAAATATATAATAGTGTTTCGGATTCCGAGTCAGATTTCAAACACTAGCCATCGTTTGGTCCGAAAATATAGATTTTGGTCCATATTTGTAGGGGGGTACGAAAATCGCCTGAAAAGTCCAAATGAAATTGACGACTGAGAGACCCTTATCGCCTAAATTTTTAACTGTATTTCAGGTTCCATGTCAAATTTCAAACATCAGCCATCGTCAGGTCCGAAAATATAGATTTTGGTCCAATTTTGTCAAAGGGTACCAAAATCGTCCGAAAAGTCCAGATGAAATCGAGGACCTGGAGAACCTTAAAGCATTCTTTTCCTAAATATATATAAATGTTTCGGGTTCTGCGTCAAATATCAAACACTAGCCATTGTCTGGTCCAAAAATACAGATTTCGGTCTATTTTTGTCGAGGAGTACGCAAATCGCCCGAAAAGACCAGATGTTATTGAGGACCGAAAGACCCTTATAGCATTCTTCTTCTAAATTTATAACTGTGTTTCAGATTCCCCGTCAGATTTCAATCACTAACAATCGTCTTGCTCGAAAAAACGGATTTCGATCCATTTTAGTCGGGTGGTAAGAAAATCGCCCTAAAAGTCCAGATGAAATCTAGGACCGACAGACCCTTATATCATTCTTCTCCAAAATTTATAACTATGTTTTGGGTTCAACATCAAATTTCAAACACTAGCCATAGTCTTTTTCGAATTACGGATTTCGGTTCATTTTAGTTATATCGTATGAAAATTGACCGAAAAGTCCAGAAGAAATCGAGGACCGGGATACCCTTTGTAACTGTGTTTTGAGTTCCGCGCTATATTTCAAAAACCAGGTCCGAAAATACAAATTTTAGTCCATTTTTGTCGAGGGGTGCGAAAACTCCTGAAAAGTCCAAATTAAATCGAGGAGCGAGAGACCCTTATAGCATTTTTCTCTAAAATTTATAACTATGTTTCGGGTTTCGCGCCAGATTTCAAACACTAGCCATCGTCTAGTCCGAAAATACGAATTTTGGTCCATTTTTGTCGGGTGGTAAGAAAATCGCCCGAAAAGACCAGATGAAATTGAGGACCAGGACACCCTTATAGCATTCTTCTCCTAAATTTATAACTGAGTTTCGGGTTTCGGGTTTCGCCTCAGATTTCAAATATTAGCAATTGTCTCGTTCGAGAAACCTTTATAGCATTCTTCTCCTAAATTTATAATTGTGTTCCGAGTTCCGTGTCAGATTTCAAATACTAGCATTTGTTTTGATGAAAAATACAAATTTGGGTCCATTTTAGTCGAGTGGTACGAAAATCACCCAAAAATACCAAATGAGTCGAGAACTAGGAGACCCTTATAGCATTGTTCTCCTAAATATATAACAGGGTTTCGAATTCCGGGTCAGATTTCAAACACTAGCCATCGTCTGGTTTGAAAATATAGATTATGGTCCATTTTTGTCGAAAGGTACGAAAATCGCCCGAAAATTCCAGATGAAATCGCCGACCAAGAGACCTTGATAGCATTCTTCTTCTAAATTTATTACTGTATTTCAGGTTCCATGTCAAATTTCAAACACTAGCCATCGTCTGGTCCGAAAATACGGATTTCAATCCATTTTAGTCTAGTGGTATAAAAATCGCACGAAAAGTCCAAATAAAATCGAGAATCGGGAGACCCTTATAGAATTCTTCTCCTAAATTTTTAAATGTGTTTCAGATTCCATTTATTACCACTAGTTTTGATACAAGTGTCCTGATAATATCTTCACAACGTCAGATTTCAAACACTAGTCATCGTCAAATTTCAAACACTAGCCCTCGTTTGGTCCAAAAATACACATTTCGGTCCATTTTTGTCTAGTGGAACGAAAATCGCCCGAGATGTCTAGATGAAATCGAGGACCAGGAGACTCTTATATCATTCTTCTCCTAAACACAGTTATCAATTTTGACGCGGAACCCAAAACACAGTTATAAATTTTGGAGAAGAATGCTATAAGGGTCTCCTGGTCCTCGATTTCATCTGGACTTTTTAGGCAATTTTTGTACCACCCGACAAATATGGACCGAAATTCGTATTTTCAATCCTAATGATGGCTAGTCTTTGAAATCTCACGCAGAACCCGAAACTCAATTATAAATTTAGGAGAATGATGCTGTAACAATCTTCTTCTCCTCGATTTTATCTGGACTTTTCGGGCAATTTTCGTACCCCTCGACAAAAAGGACCAAAATCTGTATTTTCGGACCAAACGATAACTAGTGTTTGAAATTTGCTGCGGAACCCGAAACAAAGCTATAAATTTTTGAGAAGAATGCTATAAGGTTTCCATGTCCTCGATTTTCGTACCACCTGACAAAAATGGACCGAAATCTATATTTTTGGAACAAACCAGGGCTAGTGTTTGAAATTTGACACGGAACCCGAAACACAATTATAAATTTTGGAGAAGAATTCTATAAGGGTCTCCGGTTCTCGATTTGATCTAGACTTTTCAGGCGATTTTCATACCACCCGACAAAAAATGGACCGAAGTCAATATTTTTGGACCAGACGGGGGCTGGTGTTCGAAATTTGACGTAGAACTTGTAACACATTTATAAATTTTGGAGAAGAATGCAATAAGGGTCTCCCTGTCCTCGATTTCATCTGGTCTTTTGGGCGATTTTCATACAACTAGACTAAAATGGATTGAAATCCGTATTTTCGGACCAGACGATGGCTAGTGTTTGAAATTTAACATGGAACCCGAAATACAGTTATAAATTTAGAAGAAGAATGTTATAAGGGTCTCTCGGTCGTCTATTTCATCTAGTGTTTGAAATCTGACTCGGAATTCGTAACACTGTTATATATTTAGGAGAAGTAAGCTATAAGTGTCTCCCGGACCTTGATTTCATCTGGTATTTTCGGGTGATTTTCGTACCACCCGACTAAAATGGACCGAAATTCGTATTTTTGAACAAAACAATGGCTAGTGTTTGAAATCCGAAACGGAACTCGGAACACAATTATAAATTTAGGAGATGAATGCTATAAGGGTCTCCTGGTCCTCGATTTCATCTAGACTTTTCGGGCAATTTTCGTACCACCCGACAAAAATGGACCGAAATTTGTATTTTCTTACAAGACGATGGCTAATATTTGAAATATGATGCGAAACCCGAAACACAATTATAAATTTTGGAGAAGAATGTTATAAGGGTATCCTGGTCCTCGATTTCATTAGGTCTTTTCGGGAAATATTTGTTCCACTCAACAAAAATAGACCGAAAATTGTATTTTCGGACCACACGATGGCTAGTGTTGGAAATCTGACGCGGAACCCGAAACACAATTATAAATTTTGGTGAAGAATGCTATAATGGTCTCCCGATCCTCGATTTCATCTGGACTTTTCGGGCGATTTTCATACCACCAGACTAAAATGACTGAAATCCGTATTTTCGAACAAGACGATGGCTAGTGTTTCAAATCTAACGCAGAACCCGATTTCATTTGGACTTTTCGGGCGACTTTCGTACCCATCGACGGTAATGGACCAACATCTGTATTTTCGGACTATACGATGGATATTATTTGAAATCTGGCGCGGAACCCGAAACAAAGTTACAAAAAGGACCAACATCTGTATTTTCGGACCAAACGATGGCTAGTGTCTGAAAACTGGCGCGGAACCTGAAACATTATTATAAATTTTAGAGAATAATGCTATAAGAGTCTCTCAATCCTCGATTTCATATGGATTTTTTCAGGCGATTTTTGTACCACCAGACAAAAATGGACCGAAATCGGGTGGTACGAAAGTCCCTGATTTAATCTAGACTTTTCAGGAAATTTTCGTACCACCCAACAAAAATAGAACGAAATTCGTATTTTTAGACCTAATGAAGGCTAATGTTCAAAATATGACCCGAATCACAATTATAAATTTAGGAGAATAATGCTTTTGAATTATTAAATTATTTGACAACTCTATTTTGTTAAAAGTTATTATTATATTCGTTTTATAGTTTTACTACATAACAAAGATAATAATAACATATAATAAAATAGTGTTGTCAAATAAAGTAATAATTAAATATTAATTTTACAACTCAATTTGTTATATGTTATTATTATTGTCGTTATTTAGTACAACAACAAAACGAAAATAATAATAACTTATAATAAAACAGAGTAGTCAAATAATTATATATTTATTAATTTGTTTGAAAATTATATTTTGTTAAAAGTTATTATTATCTTCATTTTAAAGGTTGACTGCATAACGAAGATAGTAATATCATTTAATAAAATAGAGTTGTCAAATAAATATGTAATTATTACTTTATTTGACAACTCAAATTTATTATATGTTATTATTATCTTCGTTTTATAGTTTTACTTCACAGCAAAGATAATAATAACATATAATAAAATAGAGTTGTCAAATAAAGTAATAATTACATATTTCTTTTACAGCTCATTTTTGTTATATGTTACTATCATTTTCGTTATTTAGTACCACTACAAAACGAAGATACTAATAACATATAATAAAAAAGAGTTGTCATATAAATATGTAATTATTACTTTATTTGACAACTCTATTTTATTATATGATACTATTATATTTGTCATGTAGTTGTACTTTATAACGAAGATAATAGAAACATATAATAAAATAGAGTTGTCTAATCAACTCTATTTTGTTATATATTGTTATTCTCTTATTTTATAGTTTTTTTTCATAATGAAGATGATAATAACATATAATAAAATAGAAATCTGTATTTTTGGAACAGACGAAGGCTAGTGTTTGATATCTGACCCGAAATGAGAAACATTGTTATATATTTAGGAGAAGAATGCTATAAGGATCACCCGGTCCTCGCTTTCATCTGGACTTTTCAGGCAATTTACGTACACCCCGACAAAAATGGACCGAAATCCGTAATTTCCAACAAGACGATGGCTAGTGTTTGAAATTTGACGCGGAACCCGAAACACATTGATAAATTTTGGAGAAGAATGATATAAGGGTCTCCCGGTCCTCGATTTCATGTAGACTTTTCGAGACTATGGCTAGTATTTGAAATCTGACACGAAACCCGAAACGCATTTATAAATTTGTACCACCCGACCACCGGTCCTCGATTTCATGTAGACTTTTCAAGACAATGGCTAGTATTTCAAATCTGACACGAAAGCCGAAACGCATTTATAAATTTTGGAGAAGAATGCAATAAGGGTCTCTCATACACATGAAAAAAAAAGTCCAAAATTCGTATTTTCGAACAAGCAATGGATAGTGTTTGAAATCTGACGCAGAACCTGAGTCATATTTATAAATTTACTAAAAGAATGCTATAAGAGTCTTCTAGTCCTCGATTTCATCTATACTTTTCAGTGTATTTCGTACAAGACGATGGCTAGTGTGTGAAATCTGGCGTGGAACCCGAAACAAAGTTATAAATTTTGGGGAAGAATGCTATAATGGTCTCATGGTCCTCGCTTTCATCGGGACTTTTCGAGCGATTTTTGTACTACCCGACTAAAATGGACCGAAATCCGTATTTTCAAACAAGACGTTGGCTACTGTTTTAAATCTGACGCGGAACCCGAAAGAAAATTATAAATTTAGAAGAAGAATGATATAAGGAACTCTCGGTCCTCGAAATCATTTGGACTTTTCGGACGATTTTCGTACCCCTCCACAAAAAAGGGCCAAAATCAGCATTTTCAGACCAGACGATGGCTAGTGTTTGAGATCTGGCACAGAACCCAAATCACAGTTATAAATTTTGATAAGAATGCTATAAGGGTCTCCTGGTACTCGATTTCAGCTGGCCTTTTGGGCAATTTTCATACCACACAACAAAAATGGACCAAAGTTCGTAGTTTCGAACCAAACGATGGTTAGTGTTTGAAATATAAGACGCAGAACCTGTAACACAATTATAAATTTAGAAGAAGAATGTTATAAGGGTCTCCTAGTCTTCGATTTCATCTAGACTTTTTGGGCGATTTTTGTATCACCCAACAAAAATCTACCAAAATCCGTATTTTTCATACAAAACGATGGCTAGTGTTTGAATTCTGATGCAGAACCCAAAATACAATTATAAATTTTGGAGACGAATTTCAGGAGATTTTTGTCGATCTCTTGGTCCTCGATTTCTTCTGGTCTTTTTCGGGAGATGTTTAAAATCTGGTGCGGAACCTGAAACACAATTAAAATTTTTTGGAGAAGAATCCTATAATGGTCTCCTGGTCCTCGATTTCATATGGACTTTTCGGGCGATTTTCGTACCACCCGACAAAAATGGACCGAAATCCGTATTTTCGAACAAGACGATGGCTAATGTTTGAAATCTGAAGCGGAACCCGAAACACAATTATAAATTAAGAAGAAGAATTTTTAAGGGTCAATTGGTCCCCGATTTCATCTGGACTTTTCAGGCGATTTTCGTACCATCGATGATAATGACCAAACTCTGTATTTTCGGACCAGACAATGGCCAATGTTTGAAATCATACACGGAACCCGAAACACTGTTATTAATTCAGTAGAAGAATGTTATAATTTGAGTTTTCTCGTCCTCGATTTCATATGGACTTTCGGGAGATTTTTGTACCACGACCAAAAATGACCAAAATCAGTATTTTCAGACCAGACGATGGCTAGTGTTTGAAACACAATTATAAATTTTAGAGAAGAATGCTACAAGGGTCTCCCGAGCCTCGATTTCATCTGGACTTTTTGGGCGATTTTTGTACCACCTGTAACACCCTAATTTATTGTTATACCTTAATTTATTATTATTATTATTATTATTATTATTATTATTATAATTAGTGATATTTTCTTACACATGCGTTCCTTGTGGTAGAATAATTTTTTTTTACGTGATTGTCTTTATGTTTGTCTTTATAGTTATATAAATAAAAATCAGTGATCATTGTTATTAAATCTATTTATTTTATTTAATAATATAAATAATATATACTAGTTTTGAATTGCTATGATCTTAGGTCTCATATCTTAGTAGTGTTGTTATCTAGATCTTTATTATTCGAATTTATATTTATGAAGTATAAATATAAAAATAACTATATATTATTTATATATAAAACATAATAATGATGATGATGATGTCGTGCCATAAATATCCGTATAATAGCCAATAATATCTATTAATAGCATAAGTTATAAATTGAATTCACTATAAACGGAATTAATGGACCTAAATTAATTCTGAATTCGTGATATATATAACACCCTAAATATTTAATTAATAGATAATAGTAAATTAATAGTAGTAAGAATTAGAAATGGGCTAAGTTGAATTGCCCATTTTAGAGAAGAAGGCCTGGCAACAAAACCTAACATTGCTGAAATATATATATATATATGTAAGTAATGGGACTTGGCCAAAGGGTTGCCGCCGGTCTGTGATTTCATTCCAAGAAGCATAATTCCCAGGATAAGAAAAAAACACATAAACAACGTGTCAAATCCTTTTCCTTCTATATTTCATCCCATAATTCCTTCTTACTAGTCAACAAGGCTGCTTGCAATCATCTGTCTCATAATAATATTGGGTATGTATTCCTCTATTCCAATTTTATTAACAATAGGCTTGGATGATTGAATTATATAATTGGACATATATTATGAAGTTAAATTGCATCTAAAGAATTCATTTTATTTTAGCTATAATTAAAAGAGATTTATGGCAAGCATCCATTTAAATAAATATTATCAATTGCATTACATATATGCTATATGATTTTTGCTTTAATTTAATTAAAATTATACCTTATTTTATGTTATTATAATTATAAGTATGTTTTGTAGCAAGAATTGCCCTTTGCATTTTTAAAGTAATAGACTTGCCCATTATATTTTTATACGAATCTTGATTTCGGTAACCTAATACTACTTTAATTTAATTCTACATTTTTTCTTTACATGACTTCGGTAACATAATTTTATACCATTTTTGATTGCATGATTTTAAATTATTCTCAATATAAGCATAAGCATGTATGGTATTAAATCTATTTCTGAGTTGTAGTACAAATAGTAAATAATTTGTTTATTTAGATTATTTATTTATTTATTATTTATTTATTTATTATTTATTTATTCATTTTCTTATTTATTTATTTATTATTTATTTTTATTATTCAATTAGGTATTTATTTATTTATTATTTATTTATTTACTTATTTATTCATTTACTTATTTAATTGTTTATTTTATTATCTATTTATTCATTTAATTATTATTTATTCATTATTTTATTTTATTATTTACTTATTTATTTATTCATTCATTTTATTATTTATTATTTATTTATTCATTTGCTTATTTATTAATCATTATTTATTTATTCACTAATTATTTATTTATTATTTATTTATTAATTATTTATCTATTTATTTATTTATTTATTATTTATTATATTATTTATTTATACATTTACTTATTAGTTATTTATTGTGTTATTTATTTATTCGTTTACTTATTTATTTATTTATTATTTTATTATTATTTATTTGCTCATTTACTTATTTATTTATTTATTTATTATAATTATTTATTTATTCATTTACTTATTTAGTTGTTTATTTATTACTTATTTATTCATTTACTTAATTTACTTACTTATTTATTTATGTATTTATTTTATTAATTATTTATCCAATTATTTAATTATTATTTATTTATTCATTTACTTATTTAGTTATTTATTTTATTATTTATTTATTCATTTACTTATTTATTTATTTATTTATTTTATTAATTATTTATCTATTTATTTATTTATTACTTATTTAGTTATTTATTTTATTATTTATTTATTATTTACTTATTTATTTATTATTATTTTGTTATTTATTTATTTATTTATTCATTTATTTATAGTAAGTAATTTATTTGTATTTGGTGGTTGTGTGGCTATAATTCTATCGCGGACTACTAGAGACGACGACCGACAAAGAAATGACCCGTTAGTAGATCAGATTCGTTGGACGAAATCTTCAGTCGAGGTAAGGGGTGAGATGAGGTTCGATATTATGAGCATAAAATAACGTGAGATGAACGGGAATGCCGAAATTCCCAAATGTTCATTCGGGGCTTACTACGTACAGTAGAGCCCTGTTGAGTAATAATAATTAATTAATAAAATGTGAATGGTAATAGTGAGGATTAAAATATAATTTAGTAACCTATAGAATTGCCGTGAATTTATTTATATCAAGATTGTATGCCGTCTGATTTTATGAATATTATGTCGATTGTTACTGTGTGAATGATATCTACTGGAGTGTTCTTGCTACTTGAATGAAATTGTGATATCACTGGAATATGCCACCTGTTTGATCTGTTATTTGTGATTGATAAGACTGAATGATGCATTGTGAGTAGTGTAAACCAAATATTGTGATTTTATTGTGATTGACTGATAAAGATATATAATGATGAACATTGTGAAGTCAAATTAAAACTTATTGAGTTGTGATGATCAAGTAAGTCTAAGATATGTGTTGTAGATTTTGGAGTTAGGATTATTTTGTCATCATATAGGGAGGGTCTGACAAACCTAGTGATTCGGGAAGTACAACTGAATGAGCCTGATCGTGGAGGGCTACAGTCGAACTGTAAGGTAAGACTGATAGACCTTGGGGGTACACCTAGTGGGGAATTCCTAAGTGGATTAGTGGGTTATTCCCTAAGGCCGGGAACTACCGTGCAACACAAGAGTACCCCGATCGTCGCGTATATGTGTCTCGGGTTGAGTTGAGGGGATCTATGAGGACTTGGCCATTCATGAATTGTCCGTCCACTCTTGTAGTGGCATAGTATCAGGCCTCCTAACCAAGTACTTCAGAGTAGAATGGTACCAAATGATGAAGTAGAGTATAGGACATGCATAGCATTCCATCATGGTGATTATCTTATTGTGAATGAATTTGATAAATCGTTGATATTATACACTTGACTGTTTTTGAGATTGTGATAATTTGATTGTTTGCGTGTTACCGTCGTGTATTTTATGTTGTTACATAATTTCGATACTCACCCCTCGTTGTTTGTGTTTGGCGTTTGCGACGGACGCAGACGAGTTGTAAGTTGCAGGTGATGACTAATACCATCAGGAGAGGCGGAAGCCACCATGCCTTGGAGACCTTCATTATTATGCATTGTGTTGATGTTATTTTGAGTATTTTATTTTGGGAATTCCCGCTCTGATAGTGACATCGGGTTGGGACTATATTTGCACTGAATTTAAAACATGAGTATGTGTACTTCAAAAAGAATTCTGTTGTTTGATACTATGATTTCGAATTCATTATGTTTGATGGAAATTTTGGATTTATGTGACATGCTTATGATTATGTGATACTCTTTATCTTAATAAAAAAAAAATTATTTGGGGTTTAGGGTGTCACATTAGTGGTATCAGAGCAGGTCTGTCCAATCAGACCGTGGGTTATATGTTCATTGTGCTTACATGCTTACCCTATTCATTGTTGATTTGTTTTTTTTACTATCACTTTGTCGTGACTTTGTTCTAAGAGAGCTATTTGTTGTGCAAACGTATTATTGGGTATTTCATGTGTATTGTTTTTGCTCCATGTTTGCATTTTGCTTAAGTGTAGGCTAACCAATTTTAGTTTGGTTGAAATCATTGATTGATGGAACAATGGTGTTGCGACGAGAAATGTCGAAGCCATTGGTAGTTAAGTTTTAGTTGTTTTAGTTTTTGTAAGAGTCGCTATGTTTTTGTATGCCTAACACTATCTATACTTTCCTTATATTTATTAACTTATAAGAGTATTAACTGTTATGATGAAGATGTTCATTGTTTTCAATGTCTTGCTGTGTTGACTTTAGGTTAAAATTCTTAGGAAGATATTAAAGTTAAGTGTTTTTTTTTAAATAAATATGTTGGGTTATTTTGATAGGTAGTCGAAATAAGAAGTGCAAGGCTTAGATGATCCTAGAAAAAAAAAGTTATACAGTGAATAGTTGAGTGGCTTAATGGATTGTGCATAAGGTTCTTAGTTTGTTTTGACTCGAGAAGTTTAGGAAGAGTTAAGTTGTGATCTCAAAAGTATTTGGTGGTCGACATTGAATGGGTAATAAATACTTGCAAGGATATTTGAGTATTGCAAGGGAGTCAAGATTGATATGCAGTTGATAGATGTGTTATAGGCATGATTCTTTTTGGAATTTATTTTTAGAAATGAGATTTTAGTAGGGTCATAGAAGTAAGATTGTCATGATATTTTTATACTTCATGAGTGTTATGTGTATTTACCTATGTGTGACCTTATCACTAGAAAGTTAGACTTGTCCTATTTTAGTATTGTTGATCTTGGTGAAGCTTGTGATGTGTTCAAGTTTAAGGCATGTAATTGTGTAATATATTAGATAAAGAGATACTCTTAAATTAAGATTAGTGGAAGGAACATAACTAATAATTTTTTACCTTAAAGGTTTATGAGTATGGTCCTTGTTGAGTCCAATGTGAAAACCATAGTAACGATAATAGTATGAACTAGTGCAATTGAGATTATTTTATTATAGGTATATGAAATCATGTGAGTCATACTTGTGAATTAGAAAAAAAAATAAATAGATAAATAAAAGGGGAAGGGCATAATGTTGATTCTTAGGAGCTCAGACTGATATCAATCATATTGGTAAGAAAATTTTCTTTTGCAAAAGGTATGAACTTGATTCTTAGCTTGTAAGAGAGTGGTACCTAAGAAAATTATATTGAGTATTGTTGATTGACTAGAAAAAAAGAAAGTAATATTAGTGATCATTCTATTTCAGATAGACTCATGTTTTATTTTTCTGATTTGCGAACTAATTTTGCTAGAAATTGTTATGGTATTTGGTTATGTTGAATAGGACACCAAAGGTTAAGTTAGGATTTTTTTTGGAATCTCGAATTGTTAAGGAATCTAAATAAAAAGATTAAATAGTTATGATGCTCGGAGTGAAAATAAACTCCGAAGATGAAATTTATTTAATGGATCAATATTTTTTTATATACTTTATACTTTTGTTAATCATATTATATATTTTATTTAATAATTTGTTCTATATATTTGGTTTATTTAAAATAATGCGTTAATAGTGCAACTTAGCCATGCTCAGGTTTTCGAGATAAAGTTAAATTTCAATATTGTTTATATCTTTATAATTGTGTGCAAAAAAAAAAAAAAACTGAGCGAGAGGGAGTTGATGTTTATTTTGGAATGTAGACACTTTAAGAATATTTTTCATTTTATTTGATTGCATATAGTAAATTAATAATTCTATAAATTTATATGTTCTCCCTTATTATCTGAATTATACACTTGCTATGTTATTTCCTCCATGATTGAAACTATTAAATGTGACAAGCACACTTCGCTATTTCATTTTACTATGTCAATTTATCATGTAAAGCAATTTTCATATTATATTTAAATGAATATATGAAATTATGAATTGCTGAACTGTTTACAATTTATGTGATAAAATAATTTTATTTTTTAATCATTATTTGACTCACAATAGTTTCATAATTTAAAGATATAATTATTATATAAAGGTTTGTGTGTTTCTACGTATCAACTTGTGTACCACCTCATCATTAGCAAGTAACAATGATCCCATTTTAGTTTTATTGATTTAATTTCATTGTTTTGTGATAAAGTTTGAGGTAAATAGTCATGAGACCTTAAAAGTTAACATTGATTAGTTGATTTCATTCTTATTTTAGTGACCATATCAAACATTGGATAGTAGGTAATGCGCAGTTTGAAGAATATAATCGTCGAACTTAGAAAGATATGAACAATACATGTAAATGGAGTTTGAGATAAATGGTACTTGTAGCTGTTGTGTGAAAAGACTAGAGCATTGTCCATATGAAGTTGATGTATGGGGGGTTTAGATTCGGTAAGAGTTGGAGTAACCTGTGATTTGACCATGTAAAAGTATAGTAGTGCGAGTGTATGTAATCGTGTACGGTATAGGTTGTTAAAAGTAGATGAGGTAGTTGAAGAATATGAGTTTATGTGCTATAATTGGAGAGAGCATATGAGGAGTGAATTCTTGTTTACTAGAGATAAATGTGATGTTCGTATTCATATTTTAAAGTAATCATAGAATATTATATTTTAGCATTGTCAATAAGTAGGGTATGATTACATTTTGAAGTGTGTAGTGAGTTAGTCTTTCAAATACTAGTTAGTTTAAAATATTAACCTTGATAAGAATTATAAGGGTCTTGGTATATATATTTCTTGTATTTCATAGGAACTAAGTTTAAATTTTAGAAATCCTTAAAAAACATGGAGATGTTAAGTTAGATGATAGTTTTGTCATAGTTTTTCCTAAATTTCAAGGACGAAATTCTTTTAAGAGGGGTAGAATTGTAACACCCTAATTTATTGTTATACCTTAATTTATTATTATTATTATTATTATTATTATTATTATTATTATTATTATTATTATTATTATTATTATTATAAATTAGTGATATTTTCTTACACATGCGTTCCTTGTGGTAGAATAATTTTTTTTTACGTGATTGTCTTTATGTTTGTCTTTATAGTTATATAAATAAAAATCAGTGATCATTGTTATTAAATCTATTTATTTTATTTAATAATAATAATAATATATACTAGTTTTGAATTGCTATGATCTTAGGTCTCATATCTTAGTAGTGTTGTTATCTAGATCTTTATTATTCGAATTTATATTTATGAAGTATAAATATAAAATAACTATATTATTTATATATAAACATAATAATGATGATGATGATGTCGTGCCATAAATATCCGTATAATAGCCAATAATATCTATTAATAGCATAAGTTATAAATTGAATTCACTATAAACGGAATTAATGGACCTAAATTAATTCTGAATTCGTGATATATATAACACCCTAAATATTTAATTAATAGATAATAGTAATTAATAGTAGTAAGAATTAGAAATGGGCTAAGTTGAATTGCCCATTTTAGAGAAGAAGGCCTGGCAACAAAACCTAACATTGCTGAAATATATATATATATATGTAAGTAATGGGACTTGGCCAAAGGGTTGCCGCCGGTCTGTGATTTCATTCCAAGAAGCATAATTCCCAGGATAAGAAAAAACACATAAACAACGTGTCAAATCCTTTTCCTTCTATATTTCATCCCATAATTCCTTCTTACTAGTCAACAAGGCTGCTTGCAATCATCTGTCTCATAATAATATTGGGTATGTATTCCTCTATTCCAATTTTATTAACAATAGGCTTGGATGATTGAATTATATAATTGGACATATATTATGAAGTTAAATTGCATCTAAAGAATTCATTTTATTTTTAGCTATAATTAAAAGAGATTTATGGCAAGCATCCATTTAAATAAATATTATCAATTGCATTACATATATGCTATATGATTTTGCTTTAATTTAATTAAAATTATACCTTATTTTATGTTATTATAATTATAAGTATGTTTTGTAGCAAGAATTGCCCTTTGCATTTTTTAAAGTAATAGACTTGCCCAATATATTTTTATACGAATCTTGATTTCGGTAACCTAATACTGCTTTAATTTAATTCTACATTTTTTTCTTTACATGACTTCGGTAACATAATTTTATACCATTTTTGATTGCATGATTTTAAGTTATTCTCAATATAAGCATAAGCATGTATGGTATTAAATGTATTTCTGAGTTGTAGTACAAATAGTAAATAATTTGTTTATTTAGATGATTTATTTATTTATTATTTATTTATTTATTATTTATTAATTCATTTTCTTATTTATTTATTTATTATTTATTTTATTATTCAATTAGGTATTTATTTATTTATTATTTATTTATTTACTTATTTATTCCTTTACTTATTTAATTGTTTATTTTATTATCTATTTATTCATTTAATTATTATTTATTCATTATTTATTTTATTATTTACTTATTTATTTATTCATTCATTTATTATTTATTATTTATTTATTCATTTGCTTATTTATTTAATCATTATTTATTTATTCACTACTTATTTATTTATTATTTATTTTATTAATTATTTATCCATTTATTTATTTATTTATTATTTATTATATTATTTATTTATTCATTTACTTATTTAGTTATTTATTGTGTTTATTTATTTATTCGTTTACTTATTTATTTATTTATTATTTTATTATTATTTATTTGCTCATTTACTTATTTATTTATTTATTATATTATTTATTTATTCATTTACTTATTTAGTTGTTTATTTTATTACTTATTTACTTACTTATTTATTTATGTATTTATTTATTAATTATTTATCCAATTATTTAATTATTATTTATTTATTCATTTACTTATTTAGTTATTTATTTTATTATTTATTTATTCATTTACTTATTTATTTATTTATTTATTTATTTTATTAATTATTTATCTATTTATTTATTTATTACTTATTTAGTTATTTATTTTATTATTTATTTATTCATTTATTTATAGTAAGTAATTTATTTGTATTTGGTGGTTGTGTGGCTATAATTCTATCGCGGACTACTAGAGACGACGACCGACAAAGAAATGACCCGTTAGTAGATCAGATTCGTTGGACGAAATCTTCAGTCGAGGTAAGGGGTGAGATGAGGTTCGATATTATGAGCATAAAATAACGTGAGATGAACGGGAATGCCGAAATTCCCAAATGTTCATTCGGGGCTTACTACGTACAGTAGAGCCTATTGAGTAATAATAATTAATTAATAAAATGTGAATGGTAATAGTGAGGATTAAAATATAATTTAGTAACCTATAGAATTGCCGTGAATTTATTTATATCAAGATTGTATGTCGTCTGATTTTATGAATATTATGTCGATTGTTACTGTGTGAATGATATCTACTGGAGTGTTCTTGCTACTTGAATGAAATTGTGATATCACTGGAATATGCCACCTGTTTGATCTGTTATTTGTGATTGATAAGACTGAATGATGCATTGTGAGTAGTGTAAACCAAATATTGTGATTTTATTGTGATTGACTGATAAAGATATATAATGATGAACATTGTGAAGTCAAATTAAAACTTATTGAGTTGTGATGATCAAGTAAGTTTGAGATATGTGTTGTAGATTTTGGAGTTAGGATTATTTTGTCATCATATAGGGAGGGTCTGACAAACCTAGTGATTCGGGGAAGTACAACTGAATGAGCCTGATCGTGGAGGGCTACAGTCGAACTGTAAGGTAAGACTGATAGACCTTGGGGGTACACCTAGTGGGGAATTCCTAAGTGGATTAGTGGGTTATTCCCTAAGGCCGGGAACTACCGTGCAACACAAGAGTACCTCGACCGTCGCGTATATGTGTCTCGGGTTGAGTTGAGGGGATCTATGACGACTTGGCCATTCATGAATTGTCCGTCCACTCTTGTAGTGGCATAGTATCAGGCCTCCTAACCAAGTACTTCAGAGTAGAATGGTACCAAATGATGAAGTAGAGTATAGGACATGCATAGCATTCCATCATGGTGATTATCTTATTGTGAATGAATTTGATAAATCGTTGATATTATACACTTGACTGTTTTTGAGATTGTGATAATTTGATTGTTTGCGTGTTACCGTCGTGTATTTTATGTTGTTACATAATTTCGATACTCACCCCTCGTTGTTTGTGTTTGGCGTTTGCAACGGACGCAGACGAGTTGTAAGTTGCAGGTGATGACTAATACCATCAGGAGAGGCGGAAGCCACCATGCCTTGGAGACCTTCATTATTATGCATTGTGTTGATGTTATTTTGAGTATTTTATTTTGGGAATTCCCGCTCTGATAGTGACATCGGGTTGGGACTATATTTGCACTGAATTTAAAACATGAGTATGTGTACTTCAAAAAGAATTCTGTTGTTTGATACTATGATTTCGAATTCATTATGTTTGATGGAAATTTTGGATTTATGTGACATGCTTATGATTATGTGATACTCTTTATCTTAATAAAAAAAAAATTATTTGGGGTTTAGGGTGTCACACCACCCAACAAAAATGGACCAATTCCGTAGTTTCAGACCAAACGATGGTTAGTATTTGAAATCTGACAAAGAACCCGATACAGAGTTATAAATTTAGGAGAAGAATATAATAAGTGTCTCCTAGTCCTCAATTTCATCTAGACAGTACGGGCAATTTTTGTACCACCAGGAAAAAATGGACCGAAATCCGTATTTTCTTACAAGATGATGGCTAGTGTTTGAAATCTGATGCCGAACCCGAAACACAATTATAAATTTTGGTGAAGAATGCTATAATGGTCTCCCGGTTCTCGATTTCATCTGGACTTTTTGGGAGATTTTCGTACCACCCGAATAAAATGGACCGAAATTCGTATTTTTGAACAACACGATGCCTAGTGTTTCAAATCTAACGCGGAACCCGAAACGCAGCTATAAATTTAGAACAAGAATTCTATAATGGTCTCCCGATCCTCGATTTCATTTGGATTTTTCGGGCGACTTTCGTACCCATCGACGATAATGGACCAACATCTGTATTTTCGGAAAAGACAATGGCTAGTGTTTGATATTTTGGCGCGAAACCTGAAATAAATTTATAAATTCTGGGGAAGAATGCTATAATAGTCTCCTGGTCCTCGATTTCATTTGGACTTTTCGAGCAACTTTCGTACCCCTTGACAAAAATAGACCAACATCTGTATTTTCGCACCACACGATGGCTAGTGTTTGTAATTTGGCGTGGAACCTCGATTCATCTAGACTTTTCAGGCGATTTTCGTACCACCCGACAAAAATTGACCGAAAATGGGCAGTACGAAAATCCCCGATTTCATCTAGACTTTTCAAGCAATTTTTGTACCACCCGACAAAAATGGGACGAAATTCATATTTTAGACCAAATGATGGCTAATGTTCAAAATATTAACCGAAACACAATTATAACTTTATGAGAAGAATACTTTTTAATTATTACATTATTTGACAACTCTATTTTATTAAATGTGATTTTGATATTCGTTTTATTTGTTTACTACATAGCAAAGAAAATAATAACATATAATAAAATAGCGTTGTCAAATAAAATAATAATTACATATTAATTTTACAACTCTATTTTGTTATATATTGTTATTATCTTTGTTTTATAGTTTTAGTTCATAACGAAATGATAATAACATATAATAAAATAGAGTTGTGAAACAAATAAGTTATAACGAAGTAAATAATAACATATAAGAAAATTGAGTTGTCAAATAAAGTAAAAATTACATTTTTATTTGACAACTCAAATTTCTTATATGTTTTTATTATTTTTGTTTTGTAATTGTACTAAATAACCAAAATAATAATAATATATAACAAAATCGAATTGTAAATTAAATACAAAACAAAGATAATAATAATATATAATAAAATAGTGGTTTCAAATAAATATTTAAGTATTACATTATTTGACAACTCTATTTTATTTAATGTTATTATTATCTTCGTTTTATGGTTCTATTTCCTAACAAAGATAATAATAGCATATAATAAAATAGAGTTGTCAAATAAAATAATAATTACTTATTTATTATACATCTCAATTTTGTTATATGTTATTATTATCTTGGTTATGAAGTACAACTATAAAACGAAGATAATCATAACATATAATAAATTATAGTTGTCAAATAAATATGTAACTATTAATATATTTGATAATTATATTTTATTATATGTTATTATTATCTTCCTTTTAAAGTTTGATTGCATAAATATGTAATTATTACTTTATTTAACAACTCTATTTTATTATATGTTAGTATTGTCTTCGTTATGAAGTACAACTATATAACAAAAATAATAATAACATAAAATAAAATAGAGTTGTCAAATATAAGTAATAAGTACATATTTATTTGATAAACTCAATTTTATTATATGTTATTATTATCTTCGTTATGCAGTAAAACAATAAAACGAAGATAATAATAACATATAATAAAATAGTGTTTTCAAATAAAGTAATAATTACTTATTTTTTAGACAACTCTATTTTATTAAATATTATTAGTATTATCTTCATTTTGTAGTTGTACTCAAAGACGAAGATAATAATAACATATAATAAAATAGAGTTGTCAAATAAATTAATTATTTTATATTTATTTGACAACTCAATTTTGTTATATTTTATTATTATATTTGTTATTAAGTATAACTACAAAATGAAGATAATAATAACATATAATATATTTGTGTTGTCAAGTAAAGTAAAAATTACATATTTATTACACAACTCTATTTTTTTAAATATTTTTATTAATTTCATTTTGTAATTGTACTTAATAACGAAGATAGTAATAACATATAATAAAATAGAGTTGTCAAATAAATTAATTATTACATATTTATTTGACAACTCAATTTTGTTATATGTTATTATTATTTTCGTTATTAAGTACAACTACAAAACGAAGATAATATTAACATTTAATAAAATAGTGTTGTCAATGTTACATTTTGGGCGATTTTCGTACCACCCGACTAAAATGGACCGATATCCGTATTTTTGAACAAGATGATGGCTAGTGTTGGAAAATCTGACGCGGAACCTAAACGCAGTTATAAA
This sequence comes from Cicer echinospermum, assembly GCA_002896215.2. Classification (NCBI taxonomy): domain Eukaryota; kingdom Viridiplantae; phylum Streptophyta; class Magnoliopsida; order Fabales; family Fabaceae; genus Cicer; species Cicer echinospermum. The sequence continues at coordinate 8,087,397 of PGTU02000006.1, read as the reverse complement.
TTTAGGAGAAATTCGTATTTTTGAACAAAACAATGGCTAGTGTTATATAGGTAATTTCTATGATGTGCTAGTTTTATCAATACTAGATTACATGAGCGATATAAATAATAAATATTATATTTAATTATTTGATACAGTTTTAAAACAATAATAGTATTTTAGTGTTATATATATTAAAGAAAAAGATTTTGTGTGATTTTACGTGTATATACGTGTACTCAATTGATGTAATACTTTTATGTGTGCTTGACTGATGTTAAATATGCACGTAGTTATATTTCAATTATTTATAACTATTTTCTATTTTTAGTTAATTTTTTTATAAATAATTATCTTGAGATAGAATTGATGATATTGTGTTTGATTTCGTTTATTTTTATATACTTGTTATGACATTATGATTTAATATATATTTATTATGATTTAGTAATTAATATAAAATATTGATGTTATATTTATTTATTTTATAATTTTGACTATTTTCTAATATGATGGTATTATTATAATGTGAGTATTTTGAGAAATAAGTATAATTGTAGAGATTATTTTGCATGTAAGAGTTTTAATTATTAGTAATATTTTTTTATATTGATTATTTAATTACTCTAATTTATAAATTATTGTTAATAATTGGAAAATTGGAGGAATATTAAAAAGGAGATTAAATAATTATTAATTTTATTTTAGCAAAATAAAAATAATAATAGTAATAATAATAATAATAATAAGAATAATAATAAAATGGGGTTAAATGATTTAGATTAATAATAACTAATAGGTCAAATATAACCCAAATAAGCTACAATATAAAAGCTAAAGAGCTTGCACAACGCTACAGTAGGAACCAGCCGCACTTGGAGGAAAAAATAGAAAATTGGCACTGGTGTTCGATAATTGTCCCATAAAACTTTCTCTGTTTTTACTCAAATTTATGTATGTTGTTCCATTCAATTAGCTAGTCAATTAAACACAATTTTCCAGATTTTTAACAACCCCAATTTCTCTCTAAAATACCCGACTTCTCCGTTTGTAGAATTTATTATTTTGCACCGTTCTTCTTCACCGTAAGTCCGATTTGAGTGAAACTAACGCCAAAACGATCGTGTGAAAAGTGGCTATATTATCCACTAATTAGTTTTCTGGTTCATGGTAAGTTTACTTGACCGATTTTGGAAATTTAATTTTTAGAGTGCCTTCTCATAATCTATTTTTGACGTTTACCCATAAATTGTCGAGTTATACCGATTGATGGATAAAGAGTCAAAGGACAAAGGCTGTTTGCTCATGGAAACATATTCGGTTCTGAAAGCGTCAAAATAAGGGAAGGGGTGAGAGAGCGTTTGAATTCATGAGTGTAATATATTGTGAGATGAACGGGAAAACCGTATTTCCCAATGATTCATCCGGGGCTCGCTACGTACGGCAGTAGCCCTTTGAGGGATAAATTAGTTAATGTGAAAATATGGAAATTGTGAGATTAAAATATAGAATAGAAAAATTTGTAGGGTGTTGATTGATTTAATTTGTTTGAATGTGTGGCATTTGATATTATTGTGATATTTGATTTAATTTCTTTAAATGTGTGGTGTGTGATATTATTGTGATATTGGTTGTTGAATTAGTTTTATGCATATGTTGGATTAGATGAGTTTAAATGACGTTATAATAAAAATAGATGTGTTGTGATAATTATATGTAATGATGATAATGTATGATTAATAATGGTGATGTGATAAATTTGTGATGAATATGTGTGTTGTTGTATGATTGATGATAGTGATTCTATAAATTGTGATGAGTTTATGTGATGATGATGATGATGTTTGATTAATTATAGTGATGTTATAAATTGTGATGAGAATATTGTGATTTCAATTTGTGTCTGAGATGACGTTATTAATGGAGTATCATATACCAACGAGGGGAGAAAATAAATATTGTGAATTTGTGAAGTCGAGATTATTTTGTCATCATATAGGTAGGGCCTGACAAGCCTAGTGATTTCGGGGAAGTACAACTGAATGAGCCTGATCGTGGCGGTCTACTGTCGAGCCTAAGGCAAGATTGTTAGACCTTGGAGGTATTCGGGTGGGGAATTCCTAGGTGACTTGGAGGTAGCACTCCAAATGTCGGGAGCTACCACGCAACACACGTTTACCTCGACTGTCACGTATATGTGTCTCGGGTTGAGTTGAGGGGATCTATGAGGACAAGGCCAATTTGAATTGTCCGTCCACCGGGATGGTGGCATAGTATCAAGCCTCCTAACCAAGTACTTCAGAGTTAGAATGGTACCACATTGTGAAGTAGAGTCTAAGCTCATGCATAGCATTGCATTTTCTTGTGATTGTTTTGTTGTGATTAATATATATTATGTGTGATAATAATTTATGCGATAATTTGATGTTACAGTGAAGTGTATTGATTTTCTTTGATTTTGACTATATAATGTGATGGTTTTCCTTGAAGAATGTTTGTGTAATGATATGGTTTATTAATGAATAATTGCGTGTTCATCTTATTTATATTATACTATCAACATGATTTCAAAACTCACCTCATTCGTTGTTTGTGTTTGACTGGCTTGGCCCTGCGTTTGCGAAGTTGCAGTTATTACAGGTTATTGAGTCTCGAAGTTCAAGTTTGGGAGAAACCCCTCTCTGATAGGTGATACCGGGAATTAAAAGTTGTAATGTGTATTTTACTTATGTTATTATAAATGACTTTTTATATGAAAACTTAGTACGAGTAAGTCTTGGGAATTAAATCAAGAAATTCTAGTTAAATCAAGTTTACTGATATTGTACTATTTTAATTGAGGAATAAAGTTGAATTGTTACATGTGTATTTAGAGAAACGTGATATCCTAAATTAGATATTAAAGTTTTCTTCAAATAATTTAGTATATACCATTATAAATGTTATTTTGGGGTTTAGGGTCTCACAAATTCCGTATTTTCGAACAAGACTATGGCTAGTGTTTGAAATTTGACCCGAAACTTGAAACACAGTTATAAATTTTGGAGAAGAATTCTATAAGGTTCTCTCGGTTCTTGATTTTATCTGCACTTTTCGGGCGATTTTCATACCCCTCTACAAAAATTGACCAAAATCTGTATTTTTGAATCAGACGATGGCTAGTGTTTGAATTTTGACGTGGAACCCGAAACACGGTTACAAATTTTGGAGAAGAATGCTATAAGGGTCTCCTGGTCCTCGATTTCATCTGGACTTTTTGGGCGATTTTCGTACCACCCAACAAAAATGGACTGAAATTCATATTTTCGGACTAGAGTATGGTTAATGTTTAAAATCGAGCGCGGAGCCCAAAAAACAGTTATAAATTTTTTAGAAGAATGCTATAAGAGTTTCCCGGTCCTCGATTTCACCAAGACTTTTCGATCGATTTTCGTACCACCCGACTAAAATAGACTGAAATCCGTATTTTCGGACCAAACAATGGCTAGTGTTTGAAATCTAACACGGAACCCAAAACACACATATAAATCAGTATTTTTAGACAAGATGATGGCTAGTGTTTGAGATCTGGCGCAGAACCCGAAACATAGTTATAAATTTTGGAGAAGAATGCTATAAGGGTCTCCTGGTACTCGATTTCATATGGACTTTTGGGCAATTTTTGTACAACCTAACAAAAGGGACCAAAGTCCGTAGTTTCGGAAAAAATGATGCTTAGTGTTTTAAATATAAGACGCAGAACCCGAAACACGATTATAAATTTAGAAGAAGAATGCTATAAGGGTCTCCTGGTCCTCGATTTCATCTAGACTTTTCAGGGAATTTTTGTATCACCCGACAAAAATGGACCGATGGCTAGTGTTTCAATTCTGATGCGGAACCCGAAACACATATATAAATTTTGGAGAAGAATGCTATAAGGGTTTCCCGGTCCTCGATTTCATCTGGTCTTTTTGGGCAATTTTTGTACCACCTGACAAAAATCGTATTTTCGGACCAGACGATGGCTAATGTTTGACATCTGGCGCTGAACCCGAACAAAGTTATAAAATTTGGAGAAGAATCCTATAATGGTCTCAAGGTCCTCGATTTCATATGGACTTTTCGGGCGATTTACGTACCACATGATTAAATGGACCGAAACCGTATGTTTGAACAAGACGATGGCTAGTGCTTGAAATCTGACGCGAAACCCGAAACACATTTATAAATTTAGAAGAAGAATTCTATAAGGGCAATTTGGTCCCCGATTTCATCTGGACTTTTCAGGCGATTTTTGTACCCATCGATGATAATGGACCAAATTCTGTATTTTCGGACCAGACGATGGAAAATTTTTGAAATCAGATGCGGAACCCGAAACATAGTTATAAATTCATGAATAGAATGCTATAATAAGAATTTTCTGGTCCTCGATTTTATCAGGTCTTTTCGGGCGATTTTTGTACCACCCGACAAAATTAGACCGAAAATCACATTTTCGGACCAGACGATGGCTAGTGTTTTAAATCTGGCGCGGAACCCAAAACACAATTATAAATTTTGGAGAAGAATGCTATAACGGTCTCTCGGTCCTCGATTTCATCTGGACTTTTTGGGCGATTTTCGTACCACCGGACTAAAATTGATCGACATCCGTATTTTCGAACAAGGCGATGGCTTGTGTTTCAAATCTAACGCCGAAACACATTTATAAATTTAGAACAAGAATTCTATAATGGTCTCCCGGTCCTCGATTTCATTTGGACTTTTCGGGCGACTTTCGTACCCATCGACGATAATGGACAAACATCTGTATTTTCGGATTAAACGATGGCTAGTGTTTGAAATCTGGAGTAGAACCCGAAACAAAATTATAAATTATGGGGAAGAATGCTATAATGGTCTCCCGGTCCTAAATTTCATATGGACTTTTTGGGCGACTTTCGTACCCCTCGACAAAAATGAACCAACATCTGTATTTTCGAACCAGACGATGACTAGTGTTTGAAGTCTGGCACGGAACCTGAAAGATAGTTATAAATTTTAGAGAAGAATGCTATATGAGTATCTCAATCCTCGATTTCATTGGGACTTTTCAGGCGAATTTCGTACCACCCGTATAAGATGGACCGAAATCGGGTGGTACGAAAATCCACGATTTCACCTAGACTTTTCAGGCAATTTTCATACCACCCGACAAAAATGGAACGAAATTTGTATTTTTAGACCAAATGATGGCTAATGTTCAAAATATGACCCGAAACACACTTATAAATTTAGGAGAAGAATGCTTTTTAATTATTACATTATTTAACAACTCTATTTTATTAAATGTTATTATTATGTTTGTTTTATAGTTTTACTACATAAAGAAGATAATAATAAAATATGATAAAAAAGAGTTGTCAAATAAGTAATAATTACATATTAATTTTACAACTCAATTTTGTTATATGTTATTATTATTTTCGTTATTTAGTATAACTACAAAGATAGTAATATCATTTAATAAAATAGGGTTGTCAAATAAATATATAATTATTACTTTATTTGACAACTCTAATTTATTATAAGTTATTATTATCTTCGTTTTATAGTATTACTTTATAACAAAGATAATAATAACATATAATAAAATAGAGTTGTCAAAGAAAGTAATAATTACTTATTTATTTGACAACTCTATTTTATTAAATGATATTACTATCTTCGTTATGTATCAAACCTTAAAATGAAGATAATAATAACATATAATAAAATAGAATTATCAAATAAATTAATAATTACATATTTATTTGACAACTCTGTTTTATTATACGTTATTATTATCTTCATTTTGTAGTTGTACTGAACAACAAAAATAGTAATAACATATAACAAAATTGAGTTGTAAAGTTGTCAAATAAAGTAATAATTACATATTTATTTTATTATTCAATTTTGTTATATTTTATTATTATTTTGGAATCCATATTTATGAACCAGATGATGGCTAGTGTGTGAAATCTAATCCGAAACTCGAAACCAGAAACTGGGACCAGATGATGGCTAGTGTTTGAAATTTGACACGAAAGCCGAAACACTATCTTAAATGAAGGAGAAGAATTCTATAAGAATCTTCCGAACCTCGACTTCATTTGGACTTCTTGGGCGATTATCGACAGAAATGGACATAAATTTGTAATTTTGGACCAGAACATGGCTAGTGTTGGAAATCTGACACGGAACCGAAAACATATTTATTAATTTTGGAGTAGAATTCTAAAAGAGACTCTAGGTCCTCAATTTCATTTGGACTTCTCGGGTGATTTTCGTACTTCACAACAAAAATGGACTCAAATCCGTATTTTTGGTTCAAACGACGGTTAGTGTTTCAAATATGACGCCGAGCCCGACACCCAGGGTCTTCTTGTCCTCGATTTCATCTGAACCTTTCGTGCAATTTTCGTGCCACCTGACAAAAATAGACTAAAATTTGTATTTTCGGACAAAACGATGGCTAGTGTTTGAAATCTGACCCTAAACCCTAAACCCTAAACCCTAAACACAATTATAAATTTAGGAGACGCATGCTAAAAGTCTCTCCCGCTCCTCATTTTCATCTGGACTTTTTGGACGATTTTCGAACCACCCGACAAAAACGGACTAAAATCCGTAACATATAATAAAATAGAGTTGTCAAATAAAAATGTAATTATTACTTTATTTGACAACTCTAATTTAATTTATGTTATTATTATCTTCGTTTTATAGTTTTACTTTATAGATTTGTCAAATAGATTTGTCAAATAAATAAGTAATTATTACTTTATTTGACAACACTATTTTATTACATGTTATTATTATCTTCGTTTTATTGTTTTACTACATAACGAAGATAATAATAACATATAATAAAATTGAGTTTATCAAATAAATATGTAATTAGTACTTTATTTCACAACTTTATTTTATTATATGTTATTATTATCTTCGTCATGTAGTACAACTATATTATGAAGATAATAATAACATATAATAAAATAGAGTTGTCAAATAAAATAATATTACATATTTATTTAATAGTTCAATTGTGTTATATGTTATTACAATTTTGGTTATTAAGTACAATAATAAAATGAAGATAATAATAACATTTAGTAAAATAGAGTTTTAAAATAAAGTAACATTGACAACACTGTTTTATTAAATGTGATTATTATCTTCTTTTTGTAGTTGTACTTAATAACAAAGATAACAATAACATATAACAAAATTGAGTTGTCAAATAAATATGTAATAATTAATTTAATATTTATTTGACAACTCTAATTTATTATAAGTTATTATTAGATATTCGTTTTATAGTATTACTTAATAACAAATATAATAAAATAGAGTTGTCAATGAAAGTAATAATTACTTATTTATTTGACAACTCTATTTTATTAAATGATATTACTATCTTCGTTATGCAGTCAAACCTTAAATGAAGATAATAATAACATATAATAAAATAGAATTATCAAATAAATTACTAATTACATATTTATTTGGACAACTCTGTTTTATTATACGTTGTTATTATCTTCGTTTTGTAGTTGTACTAAATATCAAAAATAATAATAACATATAACAAAATTGAGTTGTAAAGTTGTCAAATAATGTAATAATTACATATTTATTTTATTACTCAATTTTGTTATATTATATTATTATTTTGAAATCCATATTTATGAACCAGATGATGGCTAGTGTGTGAAATCTAATCCGAAACTCGAAACCAGAAACTGGGACCGGATGATGGCTAGTGTTTGAAATTTGATACGGAACCCGAAACACTATCTCAAATGTAGGAGAAGAATTCTATAAGAATCTTCTGAACCTCGATTTCATTTGGACTTCATGGGCGATTATCGTACAGCTCGACAAACATGGACATAATTTGGAATTTTGGACCAGAACATGGCTAGTGTTTGAAATCTAACACGGAAACGAAAAACATATTTATTAATTTGGAGTAGAATTCTAAAGAGACTCTAGGTCCTCGATTTCATTTGGACTTCTCGGGCGATTTTCGTACTTCACAACAAAAATGAACTAAAATTCGTATTTTTGGTTCAAACGACGGTTAGTGTTTGAAATATGACGCCGTGCCCGACCCAAAGGGTCTTCTTGTCCTCGATTTCATCTGAACTTTTCGGGCGATTTTCGTCCCACCTGACAAAAATAGACTAAAATTTGTGTTTTCTGACAAGACGATGGCTAGTGTTTGAAATCTAACCCGAAACACAATTATAAATTTAGGAGACGCATGCTAAAAGTCTCTCCCGCTCCTCATTTTCATCTGGACTTTTTGGACGATTTTCGTACCACCCGACAAAAACAGACTAAAATCCGTAACATATAATAAAATAGAGTTGTCAAATAAAAATGTAATTATTACTTAATTTGACAACTCTAATTTAATTTATGTTATAGTTATCTTCGTTTTATAGTTTTTACTTTATAAAAAAATATATAATAATAACATATAAAAAGAAATAGAGATGTCAAATAAAGTAATAATTACATCTTTATTTTATTAGGGTTTAGTGTGTTATGGTGTTTAGGGTTTAAGAAATCAGGTTTAGGGATTATGGTTTAGAGTTTAAGGTTCAGGATTTTGGGTTTAGTGTTTAGGGTTTAAGGTTTAGGATTTAGGGTTTATTGTTTTGGGTTTGAGGTTCGGGTTATAGTATATAGGGTTATCTTCATTGCAAAATATTACTACAAAATGATCATAATAATAACATATAATGAAATATAGTTGTCAAATAAAGATTTAATTATTACATTATTTGAAAATAAGATTTTAATATATATTATTCTGATCTTCTTTATTAAATGTTATTATTATCTTCGTTTTGTAGTTATACTTAATAATAAAGATAATAATAAAATATAACATAATTGAGTTGTCAAATAAATATGAAATAATTAATTATTTGGCAACTCTATTATTATATATGTTATTATTATTTTCTTCGTTATTAAATACGACTACAAAACGAAATAATAATAATATTAATAAAATAGAGTTGTCAAATAAATAAGTAGTTATTACTTTATTTGACAACACTATTTTATTATATGTTATTATTATCTTCGTTATTAACGAAGATAATAATAACATATAATAAAATTGAGTTTATCAAATAAATATGTAATTAGTACTTTATTTGACAAGATGAAATCGAGGACTAGGAGACAATTATAGCATTCTTCTCCAAAATTTATAACTGTGTTTCGGGTTCTGCGCCAGATTTCACACACTAGCCATTGTTTGGTCCGAAAATACGATTTTCGGTCTATTTTTGTCGGGTGGTACAAAAATTGCCCGAAAAGACCAGATGAAATCGAGGACTAGGATACCCTTATAGCATTCTTCTCCAAAATTTATAATTGTGTTTCGGCTTCCGCATCAGATTTCAAACACTAGCCATCTTCTTGTAAGAAAATACGGATTTTGGTCTATTTTTGTCAGGTGATACAAAAATCGCCCGAACAGTCTAGATGAAATCGAGGACCGGGAGACCCTTATAGCATTCTTCTCCAAAATTTATAACTGTGTTTTGGGTTCATGAAAGATTTCAAACACTAACCATCGTTTTGTTCGAAAATACAAATTTCGGTCCATTTTAGTCTGGTGGTACGAAAATCAACGAAAAAGTCCAGGTGAAATCGAGGAGTGGGAGACCCTTATATCATTCTTCTCCAAAATTTATACTTGTGGTCCGGGGTCCGCGTCAAAACTCAAACACTAGCCGTCGTCTGGTCTGAAAATACAGATTTCGGCATATTTTTATCGATGGGTACGAAAATCGACCGAAAAGTCTAGATGAAATCGAGGGCCGGGAGACCCTTATAGCATTCTTCTCCAAAATTTACAACTGTGTTTCGGTTTGTATGTCAGAATTCAAACACTAGCCATCGTCTTGTTCGAAAATATGGATTTCGGTCCATTGTAGTCGAGTGGTATGAAAATAGCCCGAAAAGTCCAGTAGAAATCGAGGACCGAGAGACCCTTATAGCATTCTTATCCAAAAATTATAACTGTGTTTCGGGTTCCGCGTTAGATTTCCAACACTAGCCCTCGTCGTGTTTGAAAATACAGATTTCGGTCCTTTTTTGTCGAGGGTTACGAAAATTGCCCAATAGTCCAGATGCAATCGACGACCGTGTCAGATTTCAATCACTAACCATCGTTTTTTTCGAAAATACAGATTTCGGTTCATTTTAGTAGGGTGGTACGAAAATCGTCCAAAAAGTCCAGATCAAATCCAGGACCGGAAGACCTTTATAGCATTCTTCTCCAAAATTTATAATTGTCTTTCAGATTCCTCGATATATTTCAAACACTAACCATCGATTTGTTCGAAAATACGAATTTTGGTCAATTTTAGTTGTGTGGTACGAAAAGTGCCCGAAAAGACGTGATGAAATTGAGGACCAGGAGACCCTTATAACATTCTTCTTCAAAATTTGTAAATGTGTTTCAAGTTCCGCGTCAGATTTCAAACACTAGCCGTAGTCTTGTTCGAAAATACGAATTTCGGTCCATTTTAGTTAGGTGGTATGAAAATTGAAGACAGGAGACCCATATAGCATTCTTCTCAAAAATTTATAACCGTGTTTCGGGTTTCGCGCCAGAGATTTCAAACACTAACCATAGTTTTGTTTGAAAATATGAATTTCGGTCCATTTTTGTCGGGTGGTACGAAAATCACTCGAAAAGTCCAAATGAAATCTAGGACCGAGAGACCGTTATAGCATTCTTGTTCTAAATTTATAACCGTGTTTCGGGTTCTGCGTTAGATTTCAAACACTAGCCATCTTCTGGTCTGAAAATATAGATTTCAATCCATTTTAGTCGGGCGGTACGAAAATCGCCCGAAAAGTGCCAATGAAATCTAGGACCCGGAGACCCTTATATCATTCTTCTACAAAATTTATATCTGCGTTTCGGGTTTCGCGTTAGATTTCCCACACTAGCCCTCGTCATGTTTGAAAATACAGATTTCGGTCCTTTCTTGTCAAGGGTTACGAAAATCGCTGGATAAGTCCAGATGAAATCGAGGACCGGGTGACCCTTATAGCACTCTTCTCCTAAATATATAACAATGTTTCTCCTTTCGAGTTAGATTTCAATCACTAGCCATCGTCTAGTCTGAAAATACAAATTTTGGTCCATTTTTGTCGAGGGGTACGAAAGTTGCCTGAAAAGTCCAGATGAAATAGAGGATAGAGAGACCCTTATAACATTCTTCATCTAAATTTATATCTGTGTAACAGGTTCTGTGTCAAGTTTCAAACACTAACCATCGTTTTATTCAAAAATACAGATTTGGGTTCATTTCAGTAGTGTGGTAAGAAAATCGTCCAAAAAGTCCAGACCAAATCGAGGAATGGAAGTCCTTTATAGCATTCTTCTCCAAAATTTATAATTGTGTTTCACGTTCCGCGACAGATTTCAAACACTAACTATCGTTTTGTTCGAAAATACGAATTTCGGTCCATTTTAGTCAGGTGGTACGAAAATTGCTCGAAATGTCCAAATGAAATCTAGGACCGAGAGACCGTTATAGCATTCTTCTTCTAATTTATAACCGTGGTTTCGGGTTCTGCGTTAGATTTCGGGTTCTTCGTTAGATTCAAAAAACTAGCCATTTTTGTCGGGTGGTACGAAAATTGCCCGAAAAGTGCAACGAGAGACCCTTATATCATTCTTCTCCAAAATTTATAACTATGTTTCGGGTTCCGCGTTAGATTTCCAACACTAGCCCTCGACATGTTTGAAAATACAGATTTCGGTCCTTTTTTGTCGAGGGTTACGAAAATCGCTCGAAAAGTCCAGATGAAATCGAGGACCGGGTGACCCTTATAGCATTTTTCTCTTAAATATATAACAATGTTTCTCATTTCGGGTCAGATTTCAATCACTAGCCATCCTCTGGTCTGAAAATACAGATTTTGGTCCATTTTTGTCGAGGGGTACGACAACTTCCCGAAAAGTCATGATGAAATCGAGGAAAGAGAGACCCTTATAACATTCTTCATCTAAATTTATATCTGTGTAATGGGTTCTGTGTCAGATTTCAAACACTAACCATCGTTTTGTTCGAAAAATACAGATTTTGGTTAATTTTTGTAGGGTGGTACGAAAATCGTCCAAAAAGTCAGATCAAATCGAGACCCGAAAGACCTTTTATAGGCATTCTTCTCCAAAATTTATAATTGTGTTTCACTTTCCGCGACAGATTTCAAACACTAACCATATTTTTGTTTGAAAATATGAATTTTGGTCCATTTTAATCGTGTGGCACGAAAACCTCCCGAAAAAACCAGATGAAATCGAGGACCAGGAGACCGTTATAGCATTCTTCTCCAAAATTTAAAACCGTTTTTCGGGCTCCGTGCCCGATTTTAAACACTAGCCATCTTCTTGTCCAAAAATACAAATTTTGCTCAATTTTTGTACGGTGGTACGAAAATCGGCCAAATAGTCCAGATGAAATCGAGGATATGGAGACCCTTATAACATTCTTCTTCTAAATTTATAACTGTGTTTCAGGTTCCGCGTCAGATTTCAACATAGCCATAGTCTTGTTCGAAAATACGAATTTCGGTCCATTTTAGTTAGGTGGTATGATAATCGCCAGAAAAAGTCCAAATGAAATCGAAGATCGGGAGACCCCTTATAGCATTCTTCTCCAAAAATTTATATAATGTGATTCGGGTTTCGCGTCAATTTCAAACACACTCCCATCGTTTTGTTTGAAAATACGAATTTCGGTCCATGTTAGTCGGGTGGTACGAAAATCGCTCGAAAAGTCCAAATGAAATCTACGAACGAGAGACCGTTATAAACATTCTTCTTCTAAATTTATAACTGTGTTTCGGGTTCTGCGTCAGATTTCAAACACTTCCCATCGTTTTGTTCGAAAATACGAATTTCTGTCCATTTTAGTCGGGTGGTACGAAAATCACCCGAAAGGTTCATATGAAATCTAGGATCGGGACACCCTTATATCAGTCTTCTCCAAAATTTATAATTGTGTTTCAGGTTCCGTGTCAGATTTCAAACACTAGCCATAGTCTTTTTCGAAAATACGGATTTCGGTCCTTTTTTGGCGATGGTACGAAAATCACCTGAAAAGTCTAGATGAAATTAATTACAGGAAAGCTCTAGTAGTATTCTTCTCCAAAATGTATAATTGTACTTCGGGTTCCACGTCATATTTCAAACACTAGCTATTGTTTGGTTCGAAAATATGGATTTCGTTCCATTTTTGTCGGGTGGTACGAAAATCCCACGAAAAGTCCAGATGAAATCGAGGATCGGGAGACCCTTACAATATTCTTCTCCTAAATTTATAAAAGTGTTTCGCATTTCGCATCAGATTTCAAACACTAGCCATCATCTGGTCATAATAATAGATTTCGGTCCATTTTTTTCGAGGTAAGAAAATCGCCTAAAAAGTCCAGATGAAATCGAGGACATGGAGACCCTGATAGGATTCTTCTTCTAAATTTATAACTGTGTTTTCGGCTTCCGCGTCAGATTTCAAAAACAAGGCTCATATATGGTTCAAAAAAATACGGGTTTCAGTCCATTTTAGTCGGGTGGTACGAAAGTCTCCGAAAAGTCCAGATGAAATCTAGGACTGGGAGACCTTATACATTCTTCACCACCCAAATTTATAAATCTGTTTCGAGTTTGAGCTAAGATTTCAAAAACTATTGTAAATGTGTTTCAGGTTCCGCGTCAGATTTCAAACACTAGCCGTAGTCTTGTTCGAAAATACGAATTTCGGTCCATTTTAGTTAGGTGGTATGAAAATTGAAGACCAGGAGACCCATATGGCATTCTTCTCAAAAATTTATAACCGTGTTTCGGGTTTCGCGCCAGAGATTTCAAACACTAACCATAGTTTTGTTTGAAAATATGAATTTGGGTCCATTTTTGTTGGGTGGTACGAAAATCACTCGAAAAGTCCAAATGAAATCTAGGACCGAGAAACCGTTATAGCATTCTTCTTCTAAATTTATAACCGTGTTTCGGGTTCTGCGTTAGATTTCAAACACTAGCCATCTTCAGGTCCGAAAATATAGATTTCAATCCATTTTAGTCGGGCGGTACGAAAATCGCCCGAAAAGTGCCAATGAAATCTAGGACTGGGAGACCCTTATATCATTCTTCTACAAAATTTATATATGCGTATCGGGTTTCGCGTTAGATTTCCCACACTAGCCCTCGTCATGTTTGAAAATACAGATTTCGGTCCTTTTTTGTCAAGGGTTACGAAAATCGCTCGATAAGTCCAGATGAAATCGAGGACCGGGTGACCCTTATAACACTCTTCTCCTAAATATATACCAATGTTTCTCCTTTCGACTTAGATTTCAATCACTAGCCATCGTCTGGTCTGAAAATACAGATTTTGGTCCATTTTTGTCGAGGGGTACGAAAATTGCCCGAAAAGTCCAGATGAAATTGAGGATAGAGAGACCCTTATAACATTCTTCATCTAAATTTATATCTGTGTAACGGGTTCTGTGTCAAGTTTCAAACACTAACCATCGTTTTATTCGAAAATACAGATTTTGGTTCATTTCAGTAGTGTGGTAAGAAAATCGTCCAAAAAGTCCAGACCAAATCGAGGAATGGAAGTCCTTTATAGCATTCTTCTCCAAAATTTATAATTGTGTTTCACGTTCCGCGACAGATTTCAAACACTAACAATCGTTTTGTTCGAAAATACGAATTTCGGTCCATTTTAGTCAGGTGGTACGAAAAATCGCTCGAAAAGTCCAAATGAAATCTAGGACCGAGAGACAGTTATAACATTCTTCTTCTAAATTTATAACCGTGTTTCGGGTTCTGCGTTAGATTTCAAAAACTAGCAGTTGTTTTGTTCTAAAATACGAATTTCGGTCCATTTTAGTCGGGTGGTACGAAAATCGCCCGAAAAGTGCAACGAGAGACCCTTATATCATTCTTCTCCAAAATTTATAACTATGTTTCGGGTTCCGCGTTAGATTTCCAACACTAGCCCTCGTCATGTTTGAAAATACAGATTTCGGTCGTTTTTTGTCGAGGGTTACGAAAATCGCTCGAAAAGTCCTGATGAAATCGAGGACCGGGTGACCCTTATAGCATTCTTCTCTTAAATATATAACAATGTTTCTCATTCCGGGTCAGATTTCAATCACTAGCCATCGTCTGGTCTGAAAATACAGATTTTGGTCCATTTTTGTCGAGGGGTACGACAACTTCCCGAAAAGTCCTGATGAAATCGAGGACAGAGAGACCCTTATAACATTCTTCATCTAAATTTATATCTGTGTAACGGGTTCTGTGTCAGATTTCAAACACTAACCATCGTTTTGTTCGAAAATACAGATTTTGGTTAATTTTTGTAGGGTGGTACGAAAATCGTCCAAAAAGTCCAGATCAAATCGAGAACCGAAAGACCTTTATAGCATTCTTCTCCAAAATTTAATTGTGTTTATAGCATTCTTCTCCAAAATTTTAATTGTGTTTCACTTTCCGCGACAGATTTCAAACACTAACCATATTTTTGTTTGAAAATATGAATTTCGGTCCATTTTAATTGTGTGGCACGAAAACCTCCCGAAAAAACCAGATGAAATCGAGGACCAAGAGACCGTTATAACATGCTTCTCCAAAATTTAAAACCGTTTTTCGGGCTCCGCGCCCGATTTTAAACACTAGCCATCTTCTTGTTCGAAAATACAAATTTTGCTCAATTTTTGTACGGTGGTACGAAAATCGGCCAAAAAGTCCAGATGAAATCGAGGATATGGAGACCCTTATAACATTCTTCTTCTAAATTTATAACTAAGTTTCAGGTTCCGCGTCAGATTTCAACACTAGCCATAGTCTTGTTCGAAAATACGAATTTCGGTCCATTTTAGTTAGGTGGTATGATAATCGCCAGAAAAAGTCCAAATGAAATCGAAGATCGGGAGACCCTTATAGCATTCTTCTCCAAAATTTATAACTGTGATTCGGGTTCCGCGTCAAATTTCAAACACTTCCCATCGTTTTGTTTGAAAATACGAATTTCGGTCCATTTTAGTCGGGTGGTACGAAAATCGCTCGAAAAGTCCAAATGAAATCTACAAACGAGAGACCGTTATAACATTCTTCTTCTAAATTTATAACTGTGTTTCGGGTTCCGCGTCAGATTTCAAACACTTCCCATCGTTTTGTTCGAAAATACGAATTTCTGTCCATTTTAGTCGGGTGGTACGAAAATCACCCGAAAAGTTCAGATGAAATCTAGGACCGGGACACCCTTATATCAGTCTTCTCCAAAATTTATAATTGTGTTTCAGGTTCCGTGTCAGATTTCAAACACTAGCCATAGTCTTTTTCGAAAATACGGATTTCGGTCCTTTTTTGTCGATGGTACGAAAATCACCTGAAAAGTCTAAATGAAATTAATGACAGGAAAGCTCTAGTAGTATTCTTCTCCAAAATGTATAATTGTACTTCGGGTTCCACGTCATATTTCAAACACTATCTATTGTTTGGGTCCGAAAATACGGATTACGTTCCATTTTTGTCGGGTGGTACGAAAATCCCACGAAAAGTCCAGATGAAATCGAGGATCGGGAGACCCTTACAATATTCTTCTCCTAAATTTATAAAAGTGTTTCGCATTTCGCATCAGATTTCAAACACTAGCCATCATCTGGTCATAATAATAGATTTCGGTCCATTTTTTCGAGGGGTAAGAAAATCGCCTAAAAAGTCCAGATGAAATCGAGGACATGGAGACCCTGATAGGATTCTTCTTCTAAATTTATAACTGTGTTTCGGCTTCCGCGTCAGATTTCAAAAACTAGGCATCGTATTGTTCAAAAATACGGGATTTTAGTCCATTTTAGTCGGGTGGTATGAAAGTCTCCCGAAAAGTCCAGATGAAATCTAGGACTGGGAGACCCTTATAGCATTCTTCACCAAAATTTATAAATCTGTTTCGAGTTCTGAGCTAGATTTCAAACACTAGCCAAAGTCTAGTCTGAAAATACGAATTTCAGTTCATTTTTGTCGAGTGGCACAAAAATCGCACTGAAACACCAAATGCAATCGAGGACCAGGAAACCCTTATAACATTCTTATCCAAAATTTATAACCTAGTTTCGGGTTCCGCCTCAGATTTCAAACACTAGCAATTGTCTTGTTCGAAATTCAGAATTCGGTCTATTTTTGTCAGGTGATATGAAAATCTCTCGAAAAGCCCAGATTAAATCAATGACCGGGAGACCCTTATAGCATTCTTCTCCTATTTTTATAACTAAGTTTTGGGTTCCGCGTTAGATTTCAAATACTAGCAATCATCTTGTTCGAAAATACGAATTCCCGTCCATTTTTTGTCGGGTGGTACGAAAATCACCCGGAAAGTCCAAATGAAACCGAGGACTTGGAGACCCTGATAGCATTCTTCTCCCAAATTTATTACTGGTTTTTAGGTTCTGCGCTAGATTTCTAACCCTTGCCATCGTCTGGTCCAAAAATATAGATTTTGATCATTTTTTGTTGAGGGGTAAGAAAATCGCCTGCAAAGTCCAGATGAAATCGAGGACCGAGAGACCCTTATAGCATTCTTCTCATAAATTTATAATTGTGTTCCAATTTCCGTATTAGATTTCAAACACTAGCCATTGTTTTGTTCAAAAATACGAATTTTGGTCCATTTTAGTCGGGTGGTACGATAATCACCCGAAAATACCAGATGAAATCGAGGATCGGGAGACCCTTATAGCATTCTTCTCCTAAATATATAACAATGTTTCAGATTTCGGGTCAGATTTCAAACACTAGCCATCGTCTGGTTCGAAAATATAGATTTTCGTCCATTTATTTCGAAGGGTACGAAAATCACCCGTAAAGTCCAAATGATTTCGACGACCGAGAGACCCTTATAGCGTTCTTCTTCTAAATTTAATACAGTATTTCGGATTCCATGTCAAATTTGAAATCGTGTGGTCCGAAAATACGAATTTCAATCCATTTTAGTTTAGTGGTATGAAAATCGCCTGAAAAGTCCATATGAAATCGAGGACCGGGAGACCCTTATTGAATTCTTCCCCTAAATTTATAAATGTGTTTCAGATTCCAGATAATGCCACTAGTTTTGATACAAAAGTCCTGATAATATCTTCACAACGACAGATTTCAAACACTAGCCATCGTCTTATTCGAAAATACAGATTTCTTTCCATTTTGTCGGGCGGTACGAAAATCGCCTGAAAAGTACAGATGAAATGGAGGACTGGGAAACCGTTATAGCATTCTTGTCCAAAATTTATAGCAGAATTTCATGTTCCGTGTCAAATTTCAAAAATTAGCCCTCTTCTATTCCAAAAATAAAATTGATCCAAAAGTCCAAATGAAATCGAGGACCGGGAAACCCTTATTTCATTCTTCTGCTTAATATATAACCTTGTCTCTGGTTCCGCATCAGATTTCAAACATTAGCCATCGTTTGGTTCGAAAATACATATTTTGGTCAATTTTTGTCGAGGGGTATGAAACTCACTCGAAAAGTCCAGATGAAATCGAGGACCAAGAGAACCTTATAGCATTCTTCTTCTAAATTTATAATTGTGTTTCAGGATCCGCGTCAGATTTCAAACACTAGCCATGGTCTTGTTCGAAAGTACGGATATCGGTCCAATTTAGTCGGGTGGTACGAAAAATAGCCCGAAATGTCTAGATGAAATCGAGGACTAGGAGACTCTTATAACATTCTTCTCCTCAATTTATAATTGTGTTTCAAGTTCCACGTCAGATTTCAAGCACTATCTATGTGTCTTGTTCGAAAATACGGATTTCGGTCGATTTTTGTCGTGTGGTACGAAAATTGCCCGAAAATTCCAGATGAAATCGAGGACCAAGAGACCCTTATAAAATTCTTCTCCTAAATACATAACAGTGTTTTCGGATTCCGCGTCAAATTTCAAACACTAGCCATCGTTTGGTAAGAAAATACAAATATTGGTCCATTTTTGTCGAGGGGTACGAAAATCGCCCAAAAAGTCCATATGAAATTGAGGACTGAGAGACTTTTATAGCATTCTTCTTCTAAATTTATAAATGTGTCTCGGGTTGCACGTAAGATTTCAAACACTAGCCATCATCTTGTTCGAAAATACGTATGTCGGTCCATTTTAGCCGGGTGGCAAGAAAATTGCCAGATGAAATCGAGGACCAGAAGAATCTTATAGCCCTCGTCTAGTCCAAAAATATAGATTTCGGTCCATTTTTGTCGGGTAGTACAAAAATTGCCCGAAAAGTCCAGATGAAATCGAGGACCGAGAGACCCTTACAACATTCTTCTCTTAAATATATAAAAGTGTTTCGCGTTATGCGTCAGATTTCAAACACTAGACATCGTGTTGTTCGAAAATACGAATTTCGGTCCATTTTTGTCGTGTGGTACGAAAATAGACTTAAAAGTCTAGATGAAATTGAGAACCGAGCGACCCTTATATCATTCAAACATTGTCTATCGTCGTGTTCGAAAATACGGATTTTGGTCAATCTTTTGCGGGTGGTACGAAAATCGCCCCAATAGTCCAGATGAAATCGAGGATTGAGAGTCCTTTATAGCATCCTTCTTCTAGATTTGTAACTGTGTTTCGAGTTCCGCGTTAGAATTGAAATACTAGCCATCATCTTGTTCGAAAATACAGATATCGGTCCATTTTAGTCTGGACGTACAAAAATCTCCCGAAATGTCCAGATGAAATCGAGGACCAGGAGACTCCTATTGCATTATTTTCCTAAATTTATAACTATGTTTCGAGTTCCGAGTCACATTTCTAATACAAGCTAACGTCTGGTCCGAAAATACACATTTCGGTCCCTTTTTGTCGGGTGGTACGAAAATCGCCCAAAAAGTCCAAATGAAATTGAGGACCAGGAAACCATTATTGCATTGTTCTCCTAAATTTTATAACAGTATTTTGGGTTCCGCATCAGATTTAAAAAACTAACCATAGTTAGGTTCGAAAAAATGGATTTTGGGAAATTTTTGTCGGGTGGTACGAAAATCGCCCGAAAAGTCCAAATGAAATCGAGGACCAAGAGACCATTTTAACATTCTTCTCCTAAATATAAAATAGTGTTTCAGGTTCCGCGTCAGATTTCAAGCAATAGCTATCGTCTGGTTTGAAAATACAGATTTTGGCCCATTTTTGTCGAGGGGTACGACACTTGCCCGAAAAGTTTAGATGAAATCGAGGACCGAGAGTTCCTTATAGCATTCATCTTCTAAATTTATAACAATGTTTTGGTTTTCGCGTCAGATTTTAATCACTAGCCATCCTCTTGTTCGAAAATACATATTTTGGTCCATTTTTGTAAGGTGGTACGAAAATCGCCGAAAAGTCCAGATGAAATCGAGGACCGAGAGACCCTTATAGCATTTTTCTCCTAAATATATAATAGTGATTTGGGTACCGCGTCAGATTTCAAAAACTAGCCATCGTCTAGTTGAGAAATATAGATTTTTTTCCATTTTTGTCGAAGGGTACGAAACTCGCTTGAAAAGTCCAGATGAAATCGAGGACCAAGAGTACCTTATAGCACTCTTTTTCTAAATTTATAAATTTGTTTCAGTTTCCGCGTCAGATTTCAAACAATAGCCATCATCTTGTCCGAAAACACTAGTTTCGGTCCATTTTAGTCGGGTGGTACGTAAATAGCCCAAAAATTCCAGATGAAATCGAGGACCAGGAGACCCTTATAGAATTCTTCACCTAAATTTATAATTGTGGTTTGGGTTCCGAGTCTGTTTTCGAACACTATCCATCGTCTTGTTCGAAAATTTGGATTTCAGTCCATTTTTGCCGTTTAGTACGAAAATCGCCCCAAGAGTCCACATGAAATCGAGAATCGAGAGACCCTTATAGCATTCTTCATCTAAATTTATAATTGTGTTTCGGTTTCCGTGTCAAATTTCAAACAATAGCCATCATCTTGTTCGAAAATATGGATATCGTTCCATTTTAGTCAGGTGGTACGAAAATCGCCCGAAATGTCCAGATGAAATCGAGGACCAGAAGACTCTTGTAGAATTCTTCTCCTAAATTTATAACTGTGTTTCGGGTTCCGTGTCAGTTTTCAAACACTATCCATCGTCTTATTCGAAAATACGGATTTTGGTCCATTTTTGTCAAATGAAATCGAGGACCGAGAGACCTTTTTAACATTCTTCTTTTTAATATATAACAGTGTTTCAGGTTCCGCGTCATATTTCAAATACTAGCTATCGTCTGGTTTGAAAATATAGATTTTGGTCCATGTTTGTCGAGGGGTATGAAACTTGCTCGAAAGGTTTAGACGAAATCGAGGACCGAGATTCCCTTAGAGCATTCTTCATCTAAATTTATAACAGTTTTTCGGTTTTCGCGTCATAATTCAATCACTAGCCGTCATCTTGTTCGAAAATACGAATTTCGATCCATTTTAGTCAAGTGGTACAAAAATCACGCGAATGTCCAGATGAAATCGAGGACCGGGATAACCTTATAGAATTCCTCTCCTAAATATATAACAGTGTTTAGGGTTCCGCATCAGATTTCAAACACTACCCATCGTCTGGTCCGAAAATACAGATTTTGATCCATTTTTGTAGAGGGATAAGAAAATCGCCCTTAAAGTCCAAATGAAATCGAGGACCTAGTGACCCTTATAGCATTCTTCTTTTAAATTTGTAAATGTGTTCCGAGTTCCGCGTCAGATTTAAAACACTAGCCACGTCTTGTTCGAAAATACGCATTTCGGTACATTTTTGTCGTGTAGTACGAAAATCCCCGAAAAGTCCAAATGAAATCCAGGATCGAGAGACCCTCAGAGCATTCTTCTCCTAAATATATAACAGTTATTCGGGTTCCGCGTCAGATTTCCAACACTAGCCATCGTCTAGTCCAAAAATACAAATTTGGTCAATTTTTTTCGAGGGGTACGAAACTTGCCCGAAAAGTCCAAATGAAATCGAGGACCGAGAGTCCCTTATAGCATTCTTCTTCTAAATTTCTAACTTTGTTTCGGTTTCCGCATTAGATATCAAACAATAGCCATTATCTTGTTCGAAAATACAGATTTCGGTCCATTTTAGTCGGGTCGTACGAAAATCGCCCGAAAAGTCCAGATGAAATCAAGGACCGGGAGACCCTGATAGCATTCTTCTCCATAATTTATAATTGTGTTTCGGGTTTCGCATCAAATATCAAACACTAGCCCTCGTTCGGCACGAAAATACATATTTCGTCCATTTTTGTCGGGTGGTACGAAAATCGCCCATAAAATTCCAGATGAAATCGAGGACCGAGAGAACCTTATAGCATTCTTCTCCTAAATATATAACAGTGTTTCGGGTTCCACGTCAGTTTTTAAGTAGTAGGCATCGTCTGGTCCGAAAATACAGATTTTGGTCTATTTTTGTCAAGGGGTACAAAATTCGCCCGAAAAGTCTTGAAGATATCAAGGATTGAAAGACCCTTGTAGCATTCTTCTTCTAAATTTATATTTGTGTTTCGGGATCTGAGTCATATTTTAAACACTAGCCATCATCTTGTTTGATTTCATCTTGACTTTTCGGGTGATTTTCGTACGCCTCGACAAAAATGGACCAAAATCTTTATTTTCGGACTAGACGATGGCTAGTGTTTGAAATCTGACGCGGAACCCGAAAAAAGGGACCAAAATCTGTATTTTTGGATTAGACGATGGCTAGCGTTTGAAATTTGATGTGGAACTCGAAACACTGTTATATATTTAGGAAAAGAATGTTGTGAGTGTCTCTCGGTCCTCGATTTCATTTGGACTTTCGTACTAACGACAAAAATGGACCGAAATCCGTATTTTCAAACCAGACGATGACTAGTGTTTGAAATCTGACGCAGAACCTGAAACACTGTTATATATTGAGGAGAAGAATGTTAAAAGGGTCTCTCGATCCTCGATTTCATTTGGAATTTTCTGGCGATTTTCGTACCACCCGACAAAAATGGACCAAAATCCATTTTTTCGAACCAAACGATGGTCAATTTTTTAAATCTGACGCAGAACCCGAAATACTGTTATATAATTAGGAGGAGAATGCAATAAGGGTTTCCCAATCCTCGATTTCATCTGGACATTTCAGGCGATTTTTGTACCACCCGACTAAAATGGATTGAAAATCGTATTTTCGAACAAGATTGTAAACTACATGTTTTTGATGACGACAAGACCACCAACTATGGACAATGCAGCAAGATCAAAAAGAAGATCAAACCATCTTGAATAAGCTTCCAAATCCAAATAATAAATGATTAAATGTAAAGGTATATGATACAAATCAATAGTTCAAATACATGAGAACAATTCATATTTACATATGCATTTAACATGTTTTCGAAAATCAAAAACAACATTAACAAATCATTTAAAATCATAATTTTGACAATTTGCATAAGTGTATTCGAATACAACTTAAGTCAGAGGCAAAACGTTAAATGGTGTATTCGACTACACCCATCTGTAGTCGAATACAAGCTAAGTCAGTGGCCAAGTGTATTCGACTACACCCATATGTAGTCGAATACAAGTTAAGTCAGAGGCTAAAAAAACATTAATCCGTATTCGACTACACTGATGTGTATTCGAATACAAGATGTAAAATTTGAATTTTTTGAACGTTACAAAGACGTGTATTCGAATACACATATACTGTATTCGAATACACCTGGAAACATTACAATTTTTCAGATCTGGAATGCCTCTAGAACATTGTAATTTTTCATCAAACCTCTTGGATCAATGGCCACGAATCTGAAAGGATGTTTTATGGAGTATAAATACCCCATAACTTCAGATCAAAAATCAACCATCCTTGAATTAATTCATTAAACAACTTTGAACAAAATTCTGATTTTTCTAAGTACTTGCATTAGATTTTCATATCATTCTAAAAGTTCTCAAGTACTTGAATTACTATTGAGTTGTTTATCAATATACCACATCTTAGATTTATTCAAACCTTATTGTATCATTTGTACAAGTATGATAGTGGTGTGCTATCTTAGAAGTTTTGTAGCAAGAATCCCAGGGTGGGAGTTGTACATTTTCTGACAAGTATTGGATTAATCTCTTGTGGTGTGCAAGAGGACTGGAGTACCCTTGGTTATAAGGGGAACCAGGATAAATCTTAACGTGTTAATTTACTTACTGCAATTTTTATTAAGCCTTGTTCTTAAACTCAGAAAATCCAATTACCATATCACTAAAAACAAGAAAATTTACTAACACCTAATTCACCCTAATTCCCCTCCCTCCCCCCCCCCCCCCCCCCTCTTAGGCGTACTTCTATACTTACAAAGATGATGGCTAGTTTTTGAAATCTGAATACAAAATTGAAACACAGTTATAAATTTAGAAGAAGAATGTCATAAGGGACCCTCGGTCCACGATTTCATCTGAACGTTTCGGGCGAGTTTCGTACCCCTCGACAAAAATGGACCAAAATCTGTATTTTCAAACCAGACAATGGCTAGTGTTTGAAATCTGACGCGGAACCCGAAACACTGTTAAGTATTAAGGAGAAGAATGATATAAGGGTCGCTCGGTCCTTGATTTCATCTAGACTTTTCATGAGATTTTCGTTCCACACGACAAAAATTGACCGAAATCCGTATTTTCGAACAAGACGATGTCTAGTGTTTGAAACCTGACGCATAATGCGAAAAACTGTTATATATTAAGGAGAATAAGGTTGTAAGGGTCTCTCGGTCCTCGATTTCATTTGGATTTTTCGGGCTATTTTCGTACTACCCGGCATAACGCGAAATCTGTATTTTCGGACGAGACGAGGGCTAGTGTTTGAAACTTGACGCGAAACCCTAAACACAGTTATAAATTTTGGAGAAGAATGATATAAGGGTCTCCCGGTCCTCGATTTTATCTTAATTTTTCGGGCAATTTTCATACCACCTGACTAAAATGGACCAAAAACCGTATTTTCGAACAAGACGATGGTTAGTGTTTGAAATCTCTTGCGAAACCCGAAACGCAATTGTAAATTTAGGAGAAAAATGCTATAAGAGTCTTCTGGTCCTCAATTTCATCTGGACATTTCAGGAAATTTTCGTGCCACTCGACTAACATGGACCGATATACGTATTTTCGAACAAGATGATGGCTAGTATTTGAAATCTGACGCGGATCCTGAAACACATTTATAAATTTATAAGAATAATGCTATAAGGGTCTCTCGGTTCTCGATTTCATCTGGACTTTTCGGGCGTTTGGTACCCCTCGACAAAAATGGACCAAAATCCTTATTTTTGAACAAGACGTTGGCTAGTGTTTGAAATCTGACGCGGAACACGAAACACAATTATAATTTTAGAAGAAGAATTGTATAAGAGTCTCTCGGTCCTCGATTTCATCTGGACTTTTTGTGCGAGTTTCGTACCCCTCGATAAAAATTGACCAAAATATGTATTTTAGGACCAAACGATGGCTAGTGTTTGAAATCTGATGCGGAACCTGAAAAACTGTTATATATTTAGGAGAAGAATGCTATGAGGGTCTCTCAATCTTCGATTTCATTTGGACTTTTCGGGAATTTTCGTACTACACGACAAAAATGTACCAAAATGCGTATTTTTGAACAAGACGTGGCTAGTGTTTGAAATTTGACGCGGAACCCGAAACACATTTATAAATTTAGGAGATGAATGCTATAAGGGTCTCTAGGTCCTCGATTTCATCTGGACTTTACGGGCGATTTTCGTATCCCTCTACAAAAATGGATCAAAATCTGTATTTTCGGACCAGACGATGGGTAGTGTTTGAAATCTGATGCGGAACCCGAAACACGATTATCTATTAAGGAGAAGAATGCTATAAGGGTTTCCCGATCCTCTATTTCATTTGGACTTTTGGATTGATTTTCGTAATACCCGACAAAAATGGACCGAAATCTGTATTTTCGGACCAGAAGAGGGCTAGTGTTTGAAATTTGACGCGAAACCTAAAATACTGTTATAAATTTAGGAGAAGAATGCTAAAAGGTTTTCCCGGTCCTCGATTTCATCTGGACTTTTCGGGTGACTTTCGTACCACCCGACAAAAATGGAAAGAAATATGTATTTTCGAACAAGACAATGGCTACTGTTTGAAATCTTACATTGTGAAGCTTTTATCAGGACTATTATATCAAAACTAGTGGTATTATATGGAATTTAAAACACATTTATAAATTTAGCAGAAGAATTCTATAAGGGTCTCCCGGTCCTTGATTTCATGTGGGATTTTCGGGCGATTTTCAAACCACTAGTCTAAAATGGATTGAAATTCGTATTTTCGGACTAGACGATGGCTAGTGTTTGAAATTTGACATGGAACCTAAAATACATTTATAAATTTAGAAGAAGAATTCTATAAGGGTCTCTTGGTCGTCGATTTCATCTAGACTTTTTTGGCGATTTTCGTACCCCTCGACAAAAATGGACCAAAATCTATATTTTCAGACCAGACAATGGCTAGTGTTTGAAATCTGACCCGGGATCCGAAACACTGTTATATATTTAGGAGAAGAATGCTATAAGGGTCTTCAGGTACTCTGTAACACCCCGTTTTTCAAAGCGTGAGTGTATTTTTTTTTTCAAAAGGAATTAAAATAAAATAGGAAAATAAATAAGGTAACACACGTTTGGATAAATATTTAAGTCGTAATACAACGACAATTAAGTCAACATAATTTACGAGCAGCGGAAAAATTCTTAATCCATGAATTCAAAATATATACATAACAAAAGTAGTACAGTCTTCCAGTTTAAAAATAAACGCAACCCCAAAAGAAAGACACCCGTTCCCTCTGTGACAACCTAGTCTGATCATTTTACAAAACAACTAAACACCCTGAGTGATCTCCACGCGCCCCGTGAAATCCTCCTAACGTAGCTGCAGTCAAGCGTTCCCATCTCCATTTCCGTCCGTAGGGTACGAACTGGTAGGATCGTCCTGACTCTCATCTGAGGGCAAAGCCCAGATTTCCACAATAATTGTAAAGGTCACCAACCGAAAATAACAGTTAACACATAACATTTAAGTTTTAAATGATAAAAATAACTTTTCAACTAAGCATGCACCTTATCAGGATTTTCAATATGCGAAAAGTTCATACAATACTTTGCCAATTAAAAATGAAAGCAAAATGAAGTTCTCAATCCCCTAATGAAAACATAACAAATCAAGACATGGATAAGTTAATGAGTAATCAAACATCTAACTCAAACTGAGGATTTTAACTGAGCCAATCGATTGGGAAATCGATTGGGGTGAAGGATTTTAATGAAAACAGAATCCTGGGCTGAAATCAATCGATTGGGAAATCGATTGAGTGAGTACTGAGCCCCTGGTTTTAAGCCAATCGATTTCCAAATCGATTTGGTCGAATATGGCCGAGTCCCTGACTTAAGGCCCAATCGATTGGGCAATCGATTTCTTAAAGGATTTTTGAAAACTGATTACGAAATCGATTGGCTAATCGATTTTGTCAATTTGGCCAAGCCCCTGTTTACCCGTCCAATCGATTGATAAATCGATTTCCCTGTGTATTCTTTCAAAAATTCATAACTAACTCAATCACATTCATACATAATCTCAAATCCTAACACTTAGCACTGATAACGCAATCGCTACAACATCATTAGTTTCGAAAAAGTATTGCAAGCAAACATGTTATCACCAAATTCCAAAACATAACACTTAACACTTATAACACAATGCTATGCAGACAAAATGAACCAACAATTCACAATTTAACAGGGTGTAGTGTCTCACGGACAAACACATGTGCAGTCTCTCACGGACAAACACAATTCACCAAGAAACGTAAGTCGTAAACGTACCACCTATCACGGGTCAGTACTGTTTACCGAGGTGCCACCTATCACGGGTCAGCACAACTTACCCAACGTAAATCGTAAACGTACTGCCTATCACGGGCCCGTATCGTTTACCAAGGTGCCACCTATCGCGGGTCAGCACGATTTACCAAAACTCACATAAGTAAACAAGACATTAAGAGATTCCCCATTCTTAATTCTTATTTAACTTAAACTAGGGCGTAGTCTCTGACGGATAAACCCATGTGCAGTCTCTCACGGACAAACACAATTCCCTCAGGAATGTAAGTCGTAAACGTACCACCTATCACGGGTCAGTAATGTTTACCGAGGTGCCACCTATCCCGGGTCAGCACAACTTACCAAACGTAAATCGTAAACGTACTGCCTATCACGGACCCGTACCATTTACCAAGGTGCCACCTATCGCGGGTCAGCACGATTTACCAAAACACACATAAGTAAACGAGACATTAAGAGATTCCCCATTCTTAATTCTCATTTAACTTAACGATTTTCAAAACAAAACATTCAGTAAATAAGTCATTAAGAGATTCCCCATTCTTAATACTCATTTACTGAAACGATTTTCAAAAACAAACATTAAGTAACCGAGACATTAAGAGATTCCCCATTCTTAACGCCCAGTTAACTTAAACGATTTTCAAAAACAAATATTAAGTAACCGAGACATTAAGAGATTCCCCATTCTTAACGCCCAGTTAACTTAAACGATTTTCAAAAACAAATATTAAGTAACCGAGACCTTAAGAGATTCCCCATTCTTAACGCCCAGTTAACTTAAACGATTTTCAAAAACAAATATTAAGTAACCGAGAAATTAAGAGATTCCCCATTCTTAACGCCCAGTTAACTTAAACGATTTTCAAAAACAAATATTAAGTAACCGAGACATTAAGAGATTCCCCATTCTTAACGCCCAGTTAACTTAAACGATTTTCAAAAACAAATATTAAGTAACCGAGACATTAAGAGATTCCCCATTCTTAACGCCCAGTTAACTTAAACGATTTTCAAAAACAAATATTAAGTAACCGAGACATTAAGAGATTCCCCATTCTTAACGCCCAGTTAACTTAAACGATTTTTCACAAACAAACACACATTAAGTAAACAAGACATTAAGAGATTCCCCATTCCTAATACTCATTTAACTTAATGGTTTTCAAATTCCACACAAAACAAACTCAAACAAATTCTCACATTCAATTCATAATTCACACCAAAACACATCAATCAACAAACATCAAGTACGAACATGCCAAATACGATGAACACAAATCAACATAATAAATTTCATTTATTCCAAATCTTACACACATGAGGAAAAATCATTTTTCCCAAAACAATACTCCAATCCTAACAGAATTCGTTTCCACACAACCACAGATAAGGCCCTAGATGCACACTAAAAGTTTGGAAGGAGCCCTTACCTTAACGTTAGCTCAAACGTGCGTTTCCGGCACCGTGAGTAAATCCGGTAAATTTTCCG
This sequence comes from Cicer echinospermum, assembly GCA_002896215.2. Lineage (NCBI taxonomy): Eukaryota > Viridiplantae > Streptophyta > Magnoliopsida > Fabales > Fabaceae > Cicer > Cicer echinospermum. Next base: position 8,057,966 of record PGTU02000006.1, on the reverse strand, counting down.
CTCGCAACACCGTTTCCAAAACTGGTCCACTAGCGCCGTAGCACGGTAGTGAGCAACTTTCCCTTCTAACTCTTCGCGAAATGAAGCTTGGATCTAGAAGAAACGGAGGGTTTTGTGTTTGAATCTCAAATACCGTTTTTCTTCGTTTTCGAATCAAAGAGGAAGAGTGGAGTTGCGAAATCTTTGTTCTAGCACTCACCCAACCTTGGGTCACTAGTTTTGAAGAAAAGGAAGCAACGAAAATGAAAAATGGGAGGAGGAGGAAAATGGGTTCGCGGGTCAGAGGTAGAAGATGGAAAATTTTCTTTTCTTTCCTTTCTTTTTCTTTCCTTTGTTTTTCCTTTCTTCCTTTTTCCTTCTTTCCTTTTTATACTATTTTCTTTTCCTTTTCCTTCCTTCTAGTTTCCTTTCTTTCTATTCTCTCCAAGCAAACATATATATATATATATATATATATATATATATATATATATATATGTATATATATATATATATTAAATATAACTTAACAAATATCTCAAAATATCTAGATATTTGTTAAATTACCATTTCACCCGTAACGCATTAAATTCTCCGTAAAGGATTTACCGCACTTAATTTAAAATTTATTTATCGACGAGTAATTCTAAATGGTGTCAAAATAACTTTTTGATCCTATAAACTCCATAATATTATTAACTTTGGCTAAAAAGCCTCCGAGCCAAAATCCAAAACATATAAAATATATAAAGTGTACTTTAAAATTATGGGTCTTACATTACTCCCCCCCTAAAATTAGTTTCGTCCTCGAAACTATGCGTCGATAAATAGCTCTCGGTGTTGTTCTCTCATCTTGCTCTCCAATTCCCAAGTCGCATCTCCAGTAATTGGGTTCCAAATCACCTTGACCAACGAAACATCCTTGGTCCTCAATCGCTTAATCTTCCTGTCCTCAATTCTCACAGGTGGTACTTCGAATGTCAAGTTATCCTTCAGTTGGATTGTGTCTGGTTCGATCACATGCGATGGATCTGCAAGATATTTCCTCAACTGTGATACATGAAACACGTCATGAATGTTGGACAGTATCGGAGGCAATGCAATCCGATAAGCAACAGGCCCAATTCGTGCAGAAATCTAATGTGGTCCAATGAATTTTGGAGTCAACTTCTTTGATTTCAATGCCCTACCAACTCCCGTAGTAGGTGTGAATCTCGGAAATACATGGTCACCCTGTTCGAATTCTAAAAGTCTGCGACGCTTGTCCGCGTAACTCTTCTGACGACCTTGTGAAGTCTTCATTTTCCCCTTGATTTTCCTTACCTTAGCTATAGTCTGTTGCACCATCTCTGGTCTGACGATCATATTTCCACCGTCCTTAAACCAACACAAGGGCGTTTGACACTTGCGCCCATATAAAGTCTCATCTGGAGCCATTCCAATACTTGCGTGGAAACTATTTGTTGTAGGTGAACTCAATTATAGCTTCGTTCCGAATGCTTCGTGCAATGCTCCCAAAAATGTGATGTGAACTTCGGATCACGGTCTGATACAATACTCGATGGTACTCCGTGTAATCTCTAAAGGTTGCAACACCCCAGCAGGTCGCTGATGTTCCACCTTGTACGGAACATCCATCTAGTACCAAACCTAAACACTAAGTATGACGCCGACACATTGAGTACAATGTATCATTACCTAATGATAGGGCTTCCCATCCATATCAAGAATGATCTTGGGTTATTGTAGAGGTAAACAATCAAATTAATCGAGAAGTCCTTATTCTGAATGGTTATTTGACAAGGTAAACATGCATAATTTACTGTCAAAGTCTTAGCAGTAAAGCAGACACAGACAACTTCAAACGATTTACATAATCCATAGCAATGAAGGAATGGGTTGCCCCCGAATCAGAAAGTGTAGTTAGGGGGTTACCTATAATCGCACAGTCATATTGAATCAGATCGCTAGATAAATTTGCAACTTCAGCGTCGACGCAATAAACATGTCCTCTAGTAGTAGGAAGAGTAATCCTAGCTACATTCACCATTGGTTTCCACCTTCGGAGCCTTGCAATTCCTTGCAAAGTGCCCTGGTTTATGGCAATTGTAGCAAGTAGTATTGTTAAAGGTACAGCATAAGCATAATGTCCCTCTTCTCCACATCGGAAACATCGTATACCTTGTCCCATTTGCCTCCCAAAGTCTTGGTTCCCTGGTTATTCAGTCCCCCGTTGTTATCACGTGGTCGATTATAATGTTTGGCAACTTGTTTTCCCTTGTTCTGATACTTCACCCGACTAGGTCCTCCTGAGTTAAAATTCCCTCCTCGGCTAGCTCTCTTATTCTTCATATCCTCAACTTCTCTACATTTTTCCACAAGAAATTGGAAACGTTGAATTCCCAAGGGTAAGACAAAGTCTTGAATCTCACACTTTAGTCCGTCTTGGAAACGATGACACAAGAACGGCTCGTCAATCTCTTCACGGAAAACTCTGAAATGCCTTGATAGTGATTCAAACTTAGCAGCATATTCGCCACGTCATGTTCCCCTGATGTAGTTTCAGGAAATCATCACCCAGTCTAGTCCTGGTACTCATCGGGAAGTATTTGTCTAAAAACTTCCCTTTGAAAGATTCCCAGTTCACCTCCTCGTGAGTTGATCTCATCAACAACCTTGTACCCCTCCACCAATACTCAGCATCTCCTAGTAGCATATAAGTGGCATAGTTGACCCTCACTCCCGCCTGACAGTTGATCATGTCGAAGATCTTCTCCACTTCTTGGATCCATTGATCCGCTTTCTCTAAATCCTCAGCCCCCTCAAACTTGGGAGGATTGTAACGACGAAAGTCCTTTAATCCTCTTGAATCTGCAGCACGGATCTCTCTTCCCCTCTTTTCGAGATCACGTTGAGTCTTGGCAGCAGTCTGTGCAGCAACATAAGCAGCCAGGTTATTCATAGCCTCCGCCATTCGGTCATCCCTATTGACATTGGCTCTCGGAACGTCATTCCTCCTTTACATACATGAGGCAAAATCATTTTTCCCAAAACAATACTCCAATCCTAACACAATTCGTTTCCACACAAACACAGATAAGGCCCTAGATGCACACTAAAAGTTTGGAAGGAGCCCTTACCTTAATGTTAGCTCAAACGTGCGTTTCCGGCACCGTAGAGTAAATCCGGTAAATTTTTCGCTCGCAACACCGCTTCCAAAACTGGTCCACTAGCGCCGTAGCACAGTAGTGAGCAACTTTCCCTTCTAACTCTTCGCGAAATGAAGCTTGGATCTAGAAGAAACGGAGGGGTTTGTGTTTGAATCTCAAATACCGTTTTTTCTTCGTTTTCGAATCAAAGAGGAAGAGTGGAGTTGCGAAATCTTTGTTCTAGCACTCACCCAACCTTGGGTCACTAGTTTTGAAGAAAAGGAAGCAACGAAAATGAAAAATGGGAGGAGGAGGAAAATGGGTTCGCGGGTCAGAGGTAGAAGATGGAAAATTTTCTTTTCTTTCCTTTCTTTTTCTTTCCTTTGTTTTTCCTTTCTTCCTTTTTCCTTCTTTCCTTTTTATACTATTTTCTTTTCCTTTTCCTTCCTTCTAGTTTCCTTTCTTTCTATTCTCTCCAAGCAAACATATATATATATATATATATATATATATGTATATATATATATATTAAATATAACTTAACAAATATCTCAAAATATCTAGATATTTGTTAAATTACCATTTCACCCGTAACGCATTAAATTCTCCGTAAAGGATTTACCGCACTTAATTTAAATTTATTTATCGACGAGTAATTCTAAACGGTGTCAAAATAACTTTTTGATCCTATAAACTCCATAATATTATTAACTTTGGCTAAAAAGCCTCCGAGCCAAAATCCAAAACATATAAAATACATAAAGTGTACTTTAAAATTATGGGTCTTACATACTCGATTTCATGTAGTATTTTCGGTTGATTTTCGTACCACCCGACTAAAATGGACCAAAATTCGTATCTTTGAACAAAACAATGGCTAGTGTTTGAAATCCGAAACGGAACTCGGAACACAGTTATAAATTTAGGAGAAGAATGCTATAAGGGTCTCTCGGTCCTCGATTTCCTCTGGGCTTTTCGGGCGATTTTCGTACTACTCGACTAAAATGGACCAAAATCTGTATTTGAACAAGACGATGGCTAGTTTTTGAAATCTAACGCAGAACCCGAAACACAGTTTAGATCTGGACTTTTCAGCCGATTTTCTTACGCCTCGAAAAATAAGGACCGAAATCTATTATTAGGATAGATGATGGCTAGTGTTTGAAATCTGATGTGAAATCCAAAACACTGTTTTAAATTTAGAAGAAGAGTGTTGTAAGAGTCTCCCGATCCTCGATTTCATCTGGACTTTTCGGGGGATTTTCGTACCACCCGACAAAAATGGACCGAAATCCGTATTTTCGGACCAAACGTTGGCTAGTGTTTAAAATAGGGTGCTGAGCCCGAAAAACAGTTATAAATTTTGGAGAAGAATGCTATAAGGGTCTCCTGGTCCTCGATTTCATCTAGACTTTTCGAGCGATTTTCGTACCACCCGACCAAAATGGACCGAAATTCGTATTTTCGGACAAGTCAATGGCTAGTGTTTGATGTAACACCCTAAATTTTATGATAAACTATTCTATTAATTAAATATGATTTTAAATAATTAATTTGATGTTAAAATTATTAAAAAAAATATATGTTAATAAACTGTGATTAATTTCCGTTATATAGGTGATTTTTATGATGTGCTAGTTTTATATATACTAGATTACATTAACGATATAAATAATAAATATTATATTTTATTATTTGATATACTTTTTAAAAAATAATAGTATTTAGTGTAATATATATTTTAAAGAAAAAGATTTTATACGATTTTTACGTGTATGTACGCACACCCAATTAATATCATTCTTTTATGCGTTTGACTAATATTAAATGTGTACTTAATTATATTTATTTAATTCTAAATATATTTTATTTTAATTATTTACATTATAAATAATTATCTTTAGATAGTGGTAATATTGTGTTTGATTTTCTTTATTTTTATATACTTATTATGATATTGTCATTATATATATATTTAGTATGATTTAGTATTTAATATAAAGTGTTGATTTTATATTTATTTATTTTATAATTTTGAATATTCTCTAATTATGATAGTATTTTAATGTGAGTATTAAAAAAAATAGTATCATTAGGGTGATTATTTTGAATATGAAGGTTTTGATTATTAATATATTTTAAATGATTTATTACTATATTTTATAAAATATTAGCAATATTTAGTAATTAAATTATGTTAAAAAAAATGTTAAAACATTAGTTTTATTAATTATTGGTTTTATTTAAAAATAAATAAAGGGACCAATGAGTTTTAACCATGTGTGAACCCTAATTGTTAATAAAATAAAACAACAACAAAAAAATGGGAATTGGAAGGGCACCTTTGAAACCAAAGTAGAAACACAACAACAACCTATCGTTTGACACCGGTGATCGATAACTGTCCAGAAAACTTTCTCCATTTTCGCCCAAATTTGAGTATGTTATTTCATTTATTTAACTAGTCCATTAAACATAATTTTCCAGAATTTAAAAACCCCAATTTCTCTCTAAAATACCCGACTTCTCCGTTTGTAGAATTCGTTATTTTGCACCGTTCTCCTTCACCGTAAGTCCGATTTGAGTGAAACCAACGCCAAAACAACCGTGTGAAAAGTGGCTATATTATCCACTAATTGGATTTCTGATTTATGGTAATTTTCCTTGACCGAATTTCGAAGTTAGTTTTTAGAGTATTTTCTCATATTTTATTTTTAACGTTTACCCATAAATTGTCGAGTTAGATCGATTGATGGACAAAGAGTCAATGAAAAAAGCTGTTTGCTCGTGGAATCCTATTCGTGTGTGAAAGCGTCGAAATAAGGTAAGGGGTGAGAGAGCGTTTCCCAACGATTCATTTGGGGCTCGCTACGTATGGCAGTAGCCCTTTGAGGGATAAACTAATTAATGTGAAAATATGGAAATTGTGAGATTAAAATATAGAATAGAAATATTTGTAGGGTGTTCATTGATTTGATTTATTTGAATGTGTGATATTGATATTATTGTGATATTGGGTGTCGAATTAAATTTATATATGTGTGATTAGATGAGTTTATGTGATGTGATAACAAAAGATGATTGTGTGTGATAGTTTTATGTAATGATGATGATGTACGATTAATAATTGTGACGTTATAAATTTGTGATAATGTTTGATTGATGATAGTGATGCTATAAATTTGTGATGAGTTTATGTGATGATGATGATAGTGATGTTCTAAACCGTGATGAGAATATTGAATTAACCCCATAGTTGATAAAATAATGGTGATTTCAATTTGTGTTTGAGATGACGGTTTTAATGGAGTATCATATACCAACGAGGGGAGAAAATAAATATTGTGAATATGTGAAGTTGAGATTATTTTGTCATCATATAGGTAGGGCCTGACAAGCCTAGTGATTCCGGGGAAGTACAACTGAATGAGCCTGATCGTGGCAGTCTGCTGTCGAGCCTTAAGGCAAGATTGTTAGACCTTGGAGGTATTCGGGTGGGGAATTCCTAGGTGACTTGGAGGTAGCACTCCAAATGTCGGGAGCTACCACCCAACACACGTTTACCTCGACTGTCACGTACATGTGTCTCGGGTTGAGTTGAGGGGATCTATGAGGACATGGCCAATTTGAATTGTCTGTCCACCGGGATGGTGGCATAGTATCAAGCCTCCTAACCAAGTACTTCAGAGTTAGAATGGTACCACATTGTGAAGTAGAGTCTCAGCTCATGCATATCATTGCATTTCCTTGTGATTGTTTTGTTGTGATTAATATGTATTATGTGTGATAATAATTTATGCGATGATTTGATGTTACAATGAAGTGTATGGATTTTCTTTGATTTTGACTATATAATGTGATGTTTTTCCTTGAAGAATGTTTGTGTAATGATACAATTTATTGATGATTAATTGCATGTTCCTCTTATTGTATTATACTATGAACATGATTTCAAAACTCACCTCATTCATTGTTGGTGTTTGACTGGCTTGGCTATGCGTTTGCAAAATCGCAGTTATTACAGGTTAAGGAGTCTCGAAGTTCAAGTTTGGGAGAAACCCCGCTCTGATAGGTGATACCGGGAATTAAGAGTTGTAATGTGTATTTTACTTATGTTATTACAAATGACTTTTTATATGAAAACTTAGTACGAGTAAGTCTTGGGAATTAAATCAAGAAATTCTAGTTAAATCAAGTTCATTGATATTGTACTATTTTAATTGAGGAACAAAGTTGAATTGTTACATGTGTATTTAGAGAAACGTGATATCCTAAATTAGATATTAAAGTTTTTATTCTCTTTAACAGATTTTTTTTATCCGCTGCAAGTTTTCTTCAAATAATTTAGTATATATTATTATAAATGTTATTTTGGGTAGTGTTTGAGATCTGGCTAGTGTTTTCGAACAAAATGGCTGATGTTTGAAATCTGGCATTGAACCCGAAACAAAGTTATAAATTATGGGGAAGAATACTATAATGGTCTCCCGGTCGTCGATTTCATTTGGACTTTTCGAGCGACTTTCGTACCCCTCAAAAAAAATGGACCAACATCTGTATTTTCGGACGTGACGATGGCTAGTGTTTGAAATCTGGTGCAAAACCTGAAACCTAGTTATAAAGTTTACTGAATATCATTTAATAAAATAGAATTGTCAAATAAATATGTAATTATTAGTTTATTTGACTCTAATTTATTATTTATTTTTATTATCTTCGTTTTATAGTTTTACTTCATAACAAAGATAATAATAACATATAATAAAATAGAGTTGTCAAATGAAGTAATAATTACATAGTTCTTTTACAACTCAATTTTGTTATATGTTATTATTATTTTCGTTATTTAGTATAACTACAAAACGAATATACTAATAACATATAATAAAATAGAGGTGTCATACAAATATGTAATTATTACTTTATTTGACAACTCTATTTTATTATATGATACTATTATCTTCGTCATGTAGTTGTACTTTATAACAAAGAAAATAGAAACATACAATAAAATAGAGTTGTCAAATAAATATGTAATTATTTGTTTTTTTGACAACTCAATTTTGTTCTACGTAATTATTATCACCGTTTTATAGTTCTACGTCATAACTAACATAATAATAACATATAATGAAAAGGAGTTGTTAAACAAATAAGTTATAACGAAGTAAACAATAACATATAACAAAATAGATTTGTCAAATAAAGTATTAATTACATTTTTATTTGACAACTCAATTTTCATATATGTTTTTATTATTTTCATTTTGTAATTGTACTAAATAACGAAAATAATAATAACGTATAAAAAAATCGAGTTGTAAATTATATACAAAACGAAGATAATAATAATATATAATAAAATAGTGTTGTCAAATAAATATTTAAGTATTACATTATTTGACAACTCTATTTTATTTAATGTTATTATTATCTTCGTTATATGGTTTTATTTCATAACACATATAATAATAACATATAATAAAATAGAGTTGACAAATAAAATAATAATTACTTATTTATTTTACAACTCAATTTTGTTATATGTTATTATTATCTTCGTTATGAAGTAAAATTATAAAACGAAGATAATAATAACATATAATAAAATAGAGTTGTCAAATAAATATATAACTATTAATTTATTTGATAATTCTATTTTTTCATATGTTATTATTATCTTCCTTTTAAAGTATGATTGCATAACGAAGATAGTAATAACATATAATCAAATAGAGTTGTCAAATAAATATGTAATTGTTACTTTATTTAACTCTATTTAATTATATGTTAGTATTGTCTTTGTTATGAAGTACAACTATATAATAAAAATAATAATAATAACATAAATAAAATAGAGTTGTCAAATAAAGTAATAAGTACATATTTATTTGATAAACTCAATTTTATTATATGTTATTATTATCTTCTTTATTTAGTAAAACAATAAAACGAAGATAAAGTAATAATAATTTATTTATTAGACAACTCTATTTTATTAAATATTATTATTATCTTCGTTTTGTAATTGTACTCAATGACTGAGAGACTCTTATAGCATTGTTCTCTAAAATATATAACTATGACTCAGGTTCCGTGCCAGATTTCAAACATTAGCCATCGTCTGGTCTGAAAATACAGATGTTGGTCCATTTTTGTTGAGGGGTATGAAAATCGTCCGAAAAGTCCAAATGAAATCGAGGACCGTGAGACCATTATAGCATTCTTCCCCAAAATTTATAACTTTGTTTCGGGTTCCGCGCCATATTTCAAACACTAGCCATCGTCTTGTACAAAAATACCCCGGAAAGTCTAGATGAAATCGAGGACCAGGAGACTCTTATAGCATTCTTCTCCTAAATTTGTAAATGTGATTCGGGTTCCGCCTCATATTTCAAACACTATCCATTGCTTGTTCGAAAATACAAATTTATGTCCATTTTTTTTTCTTCATGTGTACGAGAGACCCTTATTGCATTCATATCCAAAACTTATAACTGTGTTTCGGGTTCCGTGTCAGATTCCAAACCCAAACCAACGTTTTGTTCGAAAATACAAATTTTGGTCCATTTTTATCGAGTGGTACGAAAATAGTCTAAAAAATCCATATGAAATCGGGGACCAGGTGACCTTTATAGCATTCTCCTCCAAAATTCATAATTGTGTTTCAGGTGGTACGAAAATCGCCAGAAAAGTCCAGATGAAATCGAGGACCAAGAGACCCTTATAGCATTCTTCTCCAAAATTTATAAATGTTTTTTGGGCTCTGCGCCAGATTTTAAACATTAAGCCATCGTCTAGTCCGAAAATACGAATTTTGGTTCATTTTTATTGGGTGGCACGAAAATTGCCCAAAAAGTCCAAATGAAATCGACGATCGGGAGACCCATATATCATGCTTCTTCTAAATTTATAACTATGTTTCAGGTTCCACGTCAGATTTGAAACACAAGCCATAGTGTGGTTCGAAAATACGAATTTAGATCCATTTTAATTAGGTTGTATAAAAATCGCCCGAAAAGTCCAAATGAAATCGAGGACTGGGAGACCCTTATAGCATTCTTTTCCATAATATATAACTGTGTTTCGGGTTCCGTGCCAGATTTCAAACACTAACCATTGTTTTGTTTGAAAATACGAATTTCGGTCAATTTTAGTCGGGTTGTACGAAAATCGACCGAAAAGTCCAGATAAAATCGAGGACTAGGACACCCTTATATCATTCTTCTCCAAAATTTATAATTGTGTTTCAGGTTCCGCGTCAATATTCAAACACAAGCAATCGCCTGGTCCGAAAATACAGATTTTGGCATATTTTTGTCGATGGGTACAAAAATCGACCGAAAAGTCCAGATGAAATCGAGGACCCGGGAGACCCTTATAGAATTCTTCTCAAAAATTTAAAACTGTGTTTCGTTTTCTGCGTCAAAATTCAAGCACTAGCCATCGTCTTGTTCGAATATACTGAATTCAGTCCATTTTGGTCTGGTGGTACGAAAATCGCCCGAAATATCTAGATCAAATTGAGGACCCGGAGACCCTAATAGCATTCTTCTCCAAAATTTATAAATGTGTTTCGGGTTCCGCGTCAGATTTCAAACACTAGCCATTGTTTTCTCCGAAAATACCGATTTCGGTCCATTTTGGTCGGGTGGAACGAAAATCGCCCGAAAAGTCCAGATGAAATCGAGGACAAGGAGACCCTTATAGCATTCTTCTCAAAAGTTTATAACTCATTTTCGGGCCCCGCGCCCAATTTTAAACACTAGCCATCGTCTGGTCCAAAAATACGGATTTCAGTCCATTTTTGTCAGGTTGTACGAACATCCTGCGAAAAGTCCAGATGAAATCGAGGACCGGGATACCCTTCCAACATTCTTCTCCTAAATTTATCACAGTGTTTCGGATTCCGCATCAGATTTCAAGCACTAGCCATCATCTAGTCTGAATAATATATTTCGGTCCACTTTATTCGAGGGGGAAGAAAATCGCCCGAAAAGTCCAGATGAAATCGAGGACTTGGAGACTTTGATAGTATTCTTCTTCTAAATTTAAAACTGTGTTTCGGGTTTCGTGTCATATTTCAAAAACTAGCCATCGTCTTGTACAAAAATACGGATTTAGGTCCATTCTAATCGGGTAGTACGAAAATCGCCCGAAAAGTCCAGATGAAATCGAGGACAGACTGACCCTTATAGCATTCTTCTTCTAAATTTATAACAGTGTTTCGGGTTCCGCGTCAGATTTTAAACACTAACAATCGTCTTGATTGAAATACGGATTTCGGTCCATTTTTTTGTCGGGTGGTACGAAAATCGCCCGAAAAGCCCTGATGAAATCGAGGACCGGGAGACCTTTATAGTATTCTTCTCCTAAATATATAACTGAGTTTCGGGTTCCGCGTCAAATTTCAAACACTAGCAATCATCTTGTTCGAAAATACAGAGTTCGGTCCATTTCTTGTATGGTGGTACGAAAATCACCCAAAAGTCCAGATGCAACCGAGGACCAGGAGACTTTGAAATCATTCTTCTCCAAAATTTATGACAAGTTTTTAGGTTTTGTGCAAGATTTCAAACACTTGCCATCGTCTGGTCTGAAAATATAGATTTCGGTCCTTTTTTGTCGAGGGTTAAGAAATCGCTTGAAAAGTACAGATGAAATGGAGGACCGAGAGACCCTTATAGCATTTTTTTCCTAAATTGATAACTGTGTACCGAGTTCCGTGTTGGATTTCAAACACTAGCCATTGTTTTGTTAAATAATACGAATTTCTGTCCATTTCAGTCAGGTGGTACGAAAATGATCCGAAAATACCAGATAAAATCGAGGACCGGGAGACCGTTATAGCATTCTTCTCCTAAATATATAACAATGTTTTGAAAATATAGATTTCAGACCATTTTTGTCGAGTTACGAAAATCGCCTGAAAAGTCCAGATGAAATCGACGACCGAGAGACCGTTATAGCATTCTTCTCCTAAATTTGTAACTGCGTTTCGGGTTTCGCCTCAGATTGCAAACACTAGAAATTGTCTGTTCGAAAATACGGATTTCGGACCATGTTTGTCGGTTGGTATGAAAATCGCCCGAAAAACCCAATTGAAATCGAGGACCGGAAGACCCTTATAGCATTCTTCTCCTAAATTTATAACTGAGTTTCGGGTTCCGCGTCAGATTTCAAACACTAGCAATCATCTTTGTTCGAAAATACAAATTTCGGTCGATTTTTTTCGGGTGGTACGAAAAATCACCCAAAAAGTCCAGATGACATCGAGGACAGGGAGACCTTGATATCATTCTTCTCCAAAAGTTATTACTGGTTTTTAGGTTCCGCGCCAGATTTCAAACATTTTCCATCGTCTGGTCTGAAAATATAGATTTCGGTCCTTTTTTGTCGAAGGGTAAGAAAATCGCTTGAAAAGTCTAGATGAAATCGAGGACCGAGAGACCCTTATAACATTATTCTCCTAAATTTATAATTGTGTTTCGAGTTCCGTGTCGGATTTCAAACACTAGCCATTGTTTTGTTCAAAAACACGAATTTCGGTCCATTTTAGTCGGGTGGTAAGAAAATCACCCGAAAATACAGGATGAAATCGAGGACTGGGAAACCCTTTCGTATTCCGAGTCAGATTTCAAACACTAGCCATCGTCTGGTTCGAAAATATAGATTTTGGTCCGTTTTTTGTCGAGGGGTACGAAAATCGTCTGAAAAGTCCAGATGAAATCGACGACCGAGAGACCCTTATAACATTCTTCTTCTAAATTTATAACTGTATTTCGGGTTCCATGTCAAATTTCGAACACTAGCCATCGTCTGGTCCGAAAATACAGATTTCAACCCATTTTAGTGTAGTGGTATGAAAATCGCCCGAAAAGTCCAACTAAAATCAAGGACTGGGAGACCCTTTTAGCATTCTTCTCCAAAATATATAAATGCGAATCAGGTTCCGCGTCAAATTTCCAACACTAGGCCTCGTCTGTTTAGGAAATACTGATTTTTGTCCATTTTTGTCGAGTTTCGTGTTATGCGTCAGATTTTCAAACACTAGCCATCGTCTGGTCCGAAAATACGAATTTCGGTCCTTATTTGTCGGGTGGTACGATAATCGCCTAAAAAGTCTAGATGAAATCGAAGACCAGGAGACCCTTAAAGAATTCTTCAAAATTTATAACTGTGTTTCGAGTTCCACGTCAAATTTCAAACACTAACCCTTGTTTGGTCCGAAAATAGAGATTTTGGTCCATTTTTGTTAGGTGGTACAAAAATTGCCCGAAAAGACCAAATGAATTTTAGGATCGTCGAAATTTATAAATGTATATCGGGTTCCGCGTCCGATTTCAAACACTAGCCATCGTCTTGTTGGAAATTAAGGATTTCCGTCCATTTTTGTCTTGGTGTACGAAAATCTCCCAAAAAGTCCATATGAAATCGAGGATCGGGCGACCCTTTTAGCATTCTTCTCCTAAATATATAACAATGTTTCTCATTTCGGGTCAGATTTCAAACACTAGACATCGCCAGGTCTGAAAATATAGATTTTGGTCCATTTTTGTTGAGGGGTATGAAAATCGGCGGAAAAGACCAAATGAAATCGCCGACCGAGAGACCCTTATAGCCATCTTCTTCTAAATTTATTACTGTATTTCGGGGTCCATGTCAAATTTCAAACACTAGCCATCGTCTAGTCCGAAAATACGAATTTCAATCCATTTTAGTCTAGTGGTATGAAAATCGCTCGAAAAGTCCAGATGAAATCGAGGACCAGGAGACGATGGCTAGTGTTTGAAATCTTACGTGGAACCCGGAACACAGTTATAAGTTTAGGAGAAAATGCTAAAAGAGTCTTCTGGTCTTGGATTTCATCTGGACATTTCAGGCAATTTTCATGCTGTGACACCCTAAAACCCAAAATAATATATATAATAATAAAACTTTAATTTTTAATTTAGGATATCACGTTTCTCAAAAATCAAAAGGAACACCTTAACTTCTTTACTCCATAGTGCAATCTCAATAAGCTTGAATTAAGTATAATTACTTGATTTAATTCTAAAAACCTTCTAGTACTTATATGATTTTCATACAAAAGTCGTTTCAAAATAAATAATAAAATACAAATTACAACCCTTATTCCCGGTATCACCTATCAAAGCGGGGTTCCTCCCAAACATGAACTTCAAGACTTATTCACCCTGTAACAACTACGATTTTGCAAACACATGGTCAAGCAGTCAAACACAAACAACGAAGGAGGTGAGTTTCAAATCATGTTAATAAGTATAATATATAATAAGAAGAACACGCAACAATCATAATAGACCGTCTCATAATCACATTACGATATATCAAAATATTTAAGTAAATAGTATCATATTATAACATCAAATTCACTCAAGTAAGATAATCATCTCATTATAATATGCATCAAATCATCTAAGAGTCATTACTATTACTTTTGAAACACATAAATCACCACAAAACAATCACAAGTAAATGCAATGTTATGCATGAGCTTAGACTCTACTTCACAATGTGGTACCATTCTAACTCTGAAGTACTTGGTTAGGAGGCTTGATACTATGCCACCATCCCGGTGGACGAACAATTCAAATTGGCCCTGTCCTTATAGATCCCCTTAACTCAACCCGAGATACATATACGCGACATTCGAGGTAAACGTGTGTTGCGAGGTAGCTCCCGACATTTGGAGTGCGACCTCCCAGTCACCTAGGAATTCCCCACCCGAATACCTCCATGGTCTAACAATCTTGCCTTAAGGCTCGACAGCAGACCGCCACGATCAGGCTCATTCAGTTGTACTTCCCCGAAATCACTAGGCTTGTCAGGCCCTACCTATATGATGACAAAATAATCTCCACTTCACAAATTCACAATATTTATTTTCTCCCCTCGTTGGTATATGATACTCCATTGAAACCATCATCTCAAAAACAAATCAAAATCACCATTATTTCATCAACTATGGGGTTAATTCAATATTCTCATCACAATATCACTATCATTAATCATATCTCATCACATAAACTCATCACAATTTTATAGAATCAATATCATCAATAAAACATCATCATTATCATCACATAACTTATCACAGATTTATAATATAAATCACACATCATCATCAAATTAACTTACATTATACACTACATTCACATAAACTCATTTAATCAAACATATGCACTAAATTCATTTGAAATCAAATATCACAATGATATCAAATATCACAATAACATCAAATATCACAATAATTTTAAATATCACAATAATATCAAATATCACAATAATGTTAAATATCACAATAATATAAAATATCACACATTTAATGAAATTAAATCAATCAACACCTTCTAAATATTTCTATTTCACATTTTAATCTCACAATTTTCTTATTTCTAGATTAATTAATTTATCACTCAAAGGGCTACTGCCGTACGTAGCGATCCCGAGAAGAATCGTTGGGAAATACGGTTTTCCCGTTCATCTCAACAATATATTTATACTCATGAATTCAAACCCTCTCACACTGTTATATATTTAGAAGAAGAATGCTATAAAGGGTCTCCCGGTCCTCAATTTCATCTGGTATTTTCGGGGATTTTCGTAACACCCGATTAAAATGGACTGAAATTCGTATTTTTGAACAAAACAATGGCTAGTGTTTGAAATCCGACAATGAACTCAGAATGCAATAAGGATCTCTCGATCCTCGATTTCATCTAGACTTTTCAAGCGATAATCTTACCCCTCGACAAAAAAGGACCGAAATCTATATTTTAGGAACAAACGATGGAAAGTGTTCGAAATCTGGCGCGGAACCTAAAAACCAGTAATAAATTTTGGAGAAGAATGCTATCAGGGTCTCCCGGTCCTCGATTTCATCTGGACTTTTCAGGTGATTTTCGTACCACCCGACAAAAAATGGACAGAAATCTATATTTTCGAAAAAGATGATTGCTAGTGTTTGAAATTTGATGCAGTACCCGAAACTCAGTTATAAACTTAGGAGAAGAACGCTATAAGGGTCTCGCGGTCGTCGATTTTATCTGGGCTTCTCCGGTGATTTTTGTACCACCAGTCAAAAATCCGTATTTTCGAACAAGACAATTGCTAGTGTTTGAAATATGAGCAGGACCCGAATCTCAGTTATAAATTTAGAAGAAGAATGCTATAAGGGTGTCCTGGTCCTCGATTTCATCTTGATTTTTTGGGAGATTTTTTTACGATCCAACTAAAATGGACCAAAATCCGTATTTTCGAAAAAGTCTACAGCTAGCGTTTGAAATATGACGCGCAACCTAAAACCCAGTTATAAATTTTAGAGAAGAATGATATAAAGGTCTCCCGGTCCTAGATTTAATCTGAAGTTTTCGGGCGATTTTCGTACCACCGACTAAAATGGACCAAAATCCATAATTTCCAACAATACTATGGCTAGTGTTTAAAATCTGACGCGAACCCATATACATTTATAAATTTAAGAGATGAATGCTATATGACTCTTCTGGTCCTCGATTTCATCTGGACTTTTTGCGCGATATGCGTACTACCTCACAAAAATGGACTGAAACTTGTATTTTCAGACCAGACGATGGCTAGTGTTTGAACCCGAACCAAAGTTATAAATTTTGGAGAAGAATGCTATAAAGTTCTCCGGGTCCTCGATTTTTATCTGGACTTTTCGGGCGATTTTCGTACCACCCGACTAAAAATGGACCAAAATCCTTCTTTCGAACAACATCATAGCTATTGTTTGAAATTTGATGTGGAAACCGAAACACATTTCTAAATTTAGAAGAAGAATGTTATAAGGGACTCTTGGTCTGCGATTTCATCTGGACTTTTCGGGCGAGCTTCGTACCCCTCGACAAAAATAGACCAAAATCTGTATTTTTGGACTAAACGATGGCTAGTGTTTGAAATCTGACGCGGAACCCGAAACCATGTTATATATTTAGGAGAAGAATGCTATAAGGGTCTCTCGGTCCTCGATTTTTCTCTGGACTTCTCGGTGATTTTCGTAATACCCGATAAAAATGGACAGAAATCCGTATTTTCAAACAAGATGATGGCTATTTTTTGAAATCTAATGCGGAAACCGAAACACAATTATAAATTTAGAAGAAGAATACTATAAGGGACTCTCGGTCCTCGATTTTATCTAGGCTTTTCGGGCGAGTTTCGTACCCCTCGACAAAAATTGACCAAATTTGTATTTTTGGACTAAACGATGGCTAGTTTTTGAAATCTGATGCGGAACCCGAATAACTGTTATATATTTAGTAGAAGAATGCTATGAGGGTCTCTCGGTCCTCGATTTCATCTGGACTTTTCGGGTGATTTTTGTACCACCTGACTAAAATAGATCAAAATCCGTATTTTCAAACAAGATGATGGCTAGTGTTTGAAATCTGATGCAGAAACCGAAACACAGTAATAAATTTAGAAGAAGAGTGCTATAAAGGACTCTCGGTCCTCGATTTCATCTGAACTTTTCGGGCAAGTTTCTTACCCCTTGACAAAAATGGACCAAAATTTGTATTTTCAATCCAGACGATGGCTAGTGTTTGAAATCTGACGCGGAACCTGAAACAATATTATATATTTAGGAGAATAATGTTAAAAGGGTCTCTCTGTCCTCGATTTCATCTAGACTTTTAAGGCGATTTTCGTACCACCCGACAAAAATGGATTGAAATCCATTTTTTTGAACCAAGCGATGGTTAGTTTTTTAAATCTGATGTTGAACCCGAAATACTGTTATAAGTTTAGGAGAAGATTGCAATAAGGGTTTCCCAGTCCTCGATTTCATTTGGACTTTTCGGGCGACTTTCGTACCACCCCACCAAAATTGACCGAAATCTGTATTTTCGGACCAGACGATGGCTTGTATTAGAAATGTGACGTGGAACTTGAAACATAGTTATAAATTTTGGAGAAAAAAGCTATAAGGGTATCCCGGTCCTCGATTTCAATTGGAGTTTTCGAGCAATTTTGGTACAACCTGACTAAAATGGACCGAAATCCGTATTTTCGAACAAGACGATGGCTAGTTTTTGAAATCTGACACGGAACGTGAAACACAGTTATAAATTTAGAAGAAGAATGCTATAAGAGTCTTCTGGTCCTCGATTTCATTTGGACTTTCGGATGATATTCGTACCCTCGACTAAAATGGACCGATATACGTATTTTCGAATAGGATGATGAATAGTGTTTGAAATCTGACGTAGAACCCGACGCACATTTATAAATTTAGAAGAAGAATGCTATAACGGTCTCTCGGTCCTCGATTTCATGTGGACTCTTCGGGCGATTTTCGTACTCATCGACAAAAATGGACCAATATCTATATTTTCTGACCAGACGATAGCTAATGTTTGAAATCTGACGTGGAACTTGAAACACTATTATATATTTAGGAGAAGAATGTTATAAGGGTCTGCCGGTCCTCGATTTCATCTGGCCTTTTCGGGAGATTTTCATACCACACGACAAAAATGGACCGAAATCCGTATTTTCGAAAAAGATGATGGATGGTGTTTGAAATCTGACACGAAACCCGAAACACAGTTATAAATTTAGGAGAAGAATGCTATAAGAGTCTCTTGGTCCTCGATTTCATTTGGACATTTCGGGCAATTTTCGAACAACCCGACTAAATTGGACCGAAATCCGAATTTTTAAACAAGACGATGGCTAGTGTTTGAAATCTGACGCGGAACCCGAAACACAACTATAAATTTTGGAGAAGAATGCTACAATGGTCTCCGGATCCTCGATTTCATCTAGACATTTCGGGCGATTTTCATATCATCCAACTAAAATAGATCGAAATCCATATTTCCTAAAAAGACTATGGCTAGTGTTTGAAATCTAACATGGAACTCAAAACACATTTATAAATTTTGGAGAAAAATGCTATAAGGGTCTCCTGGTCCTCGATTTCATCTAGACTTTTCGGGCGATTTTCATACCACCTTACTAAAATGGACCTAAATTCGTATTTTCGAACAAGACTATGGCTAGTGTTTGAAATCTGACGCGTAACTTGAAACAAAGTAATCAATTTAGAAGAAGAATGTTGTAAGGGTGTCCTGGTCCACGATTTCATTTGGACTTTTTGGGCAATTTTCGTACCACCCAACAAAAATGAACCGAAATTCGTATTTTCGGACCAGACGATGACTAGTGTTTAAAATCTGGGGCGGAGCCCGAAAAATAGTTATAAATTTTGGAGAAGAATGCTATAAGGGTCTCTTGGTCCTTGATTTCATATGGACTTTTCCGCCGATTTTCGTACCACCCGACTAAAAGGGCCGAAATTCATATCTTCAAACAAAACAATGGTTAGTGTTTGAAATCTGGCGCGAAACCCGAAACATTATTATAAATATTGGAGAAGAATGGTATAAGGGTCTCCAGGTCCTCGATTTTATTTGGATTTTTTGGACGATTTTGTACCACCCGACTAAAATGGACCAACATGATATAAGGGACTCTCGGTCTTCGATTTCATCTAGACTTTTCGGGCGATTTTCGTACCCCTCGACAAAGAAGGACCAAAATCAGTATTTTCAGACTAGACGATGGCTAGAGTTTAAGATCTGCCGCAGAACCCAAAATACTGTTATAAAATTTGGAGGAGAATGCTATAAGGGTCTCTCGGTACTCGATTTCATCTAGACTTTTTGGGCAATTTTCGTACCACCCAACAAAAAATGGACCAAAGTCCTTAGTTTCGAACCAAACGATGGTTAGTGTTTGAAATATCAGACGAAGAACGCGAAAAGCATTTATAAATTTAGGAGAAGAATGCTATAAGGATCTCTTGGTCCTCAATTTCATCTAGACTTTTCAGGCAATTTTTGCATCACCCTACAAAAATCGACCGATAACTAATGTTTGAATTTTGATGCGTAACCCGAAACATAATTATAAAATTTGGAGAATAATGCTATAAGGGTTTCCTGGTCCTCGATTTCATCTGGTCTTTTCGGGGGATTTTGTACCACCCGACAAAAATAGACCGAAAATCGTATTTTCGGACCAGACGATGGCTAATGTTTAAAATCTAGTGTGGAACCCGAAACACAGTTATAAATTTTGGAGAAGAATGCTATAATGGGGCCCCGGTCCTCGATTTCATATGGATTTTTCGGGCAATTTTCATACCACCAAACTAAAATGGATCGAAATTCGTATTTTCGAACAAAACGATGGCTAGTGTTTGAAATCTGACGCGGATCCCGAAACACATTTATAAATTTATGGAATTCTATAAGTTATTATTATCTTTGTTTTATAGTTTTACATCATAACAAAGTTATAATAACATATATAATAAAATAGAGTTGTCAAATAAAGTAATAATTACATATTTATTTGACAACTCTATTTTATTTAATGATATTACTATCTTCATTATGCAGTCAAACTTTGAAATAAAGATAATAATATATAATTAAATAGAATTATCAAATAAATTTATAATTACATATTTATTTGACAACTCTGTTTTATTATTCGTTATTATTATCTTAGTTTTGTAGTTGTACTAAATAACGAAATTAATAATAACATATAAAAAAATTGAGTTGTAAAGTTGTCAAATAAAGTCATAATTACATATTTATTTTACAACTCAATTTTGTTATATGTTATTATTATTTTGGAATCCATATTTATGAACCAGATGATGGCTTGTTTTTGAAATCTAATCTGAAACTCGAAACCCGAAACACAATTTTAAATTTAGGAGAAGAATGCTATAAGGGTCTCACACTCCTCGATATCATCTGGACTTTTCGGGCGAAAATCGTACCAGTCGACAACAATGGACCAAATTTTTTTTTTGTACAAGATGATGGCTAGGGTTTAAAATCTGATTACTAGGGTTTGAAAATCATACCAAACAACAAAAATGGACCAAAAACCGTATTTTCGGACTAGACGATGGGTAGTGTTTTAAATCTAAGACGGAACCCGAATCACAGTCTTAAATGGAGGAGAAGAATTTTATAAGAATCTTCCGAACCTTGACTTCATTTGGACTTCTCTGGCGATTTTTGTACATCACAACAAAAATAGATTGAAATTCTTATTTTTGGTTTAAACGACGGCTAGTGTTTGAAATATGATGTCGAGCCCGACACACAGTTACAAATTTTGGAGAAAAATGCTATAAGGGTCTTCTGGTTCTCGATTTCATCTGGACTTTTCGGGCGATTTTCGTACCCTCTGACAAAAATGGACTAAAATTTGTATTTCTTGACCAGACGATGGCTGGTGTTTGAAATCTAACCTGAAACACAATTATAAATTTAGGAGAAGCATGCTAAAATTCTCTCTCGCTCCTGATTTTCATCTGGACTTTTTGGGCGATTTTCGTAGCACCCGACAAAAATGGACTAAAATCCGTAACATATAATAAAATAGAGTTATCAAATAAATATGTAATTATTACTTTATTTGACAACTCTAATTTGATTTATATTATTATTATCTTCGTTTTATAGTTTTACTTTATAACAAATAGATAATAATAACATATAAAAAAAATAGAGATATCAAATAAAGTAATAATTACATATTTATTTTACAAGGGTTTAGTGTGTTAGGGAGTTTAGGGTTTAAGAAATCACGTTTAGGGTTTAAGGTTTAGAGTTTAAGGTTCAAGATTTCGGGTTTAGTGTTTAGGGTTTAGGGTTTAAGGGTTAGGATTTAAGGTTTAAGGTTTTGGGTTTGAGGTTCGGGTTATAGTATATACGGTTATCATCATTGCAAAATATTACTACAAAACGAACATAATAATAACATATATTGAATTATAGTTGTCAAATAAAGATGTAATTATTAATTTATTAGAAAATAATATTTTATTATATTTTATTCTAATCTTCTTTATTAAATGTTATTATTATCTTCGTTTTGTAATTGTAATTAATAACAAAGATAATAATAACATATAACAAAATTGAGTTGTCAAATAAATATGTCAAAATTAATTTATTTGACAACTCTATTTAATTATATGTTATTATTATCTTCGTTTTGTAGTTATACTTAATAATAAAGATAATAATAAAATATATGTTGTAAAATATAACTTTGTTGTAAAATATACAAAACGAAGATAACAATAATATTTAATCAAATAGAGTTGTCAAATAAATATGCAATTATTACTTTATTTGAAAACACTATTTTATTATATGTTATTATTATCTTCGTTTTATTGTTTTACTACATAAAGAAGTTAATAATATATAATAAAATTGAGTTTATCAAATAAATATGTAATTAGTATTTTATTTGACAACTTTATTTTATTATATGTTATTATGATCTTCATCATGTAGTACAACTATCTTATAAAGATAATAATAACATATAATAAAATAGAGTTTTCAAAGAATGTAGTAATTATATTTTTATTTAATAGTTCAATTGTGTTATATGTTATTACAATTTTCGTTATTAAGTACATATATAAAACGAAGATAATAATAACATTTAATAAAATAGAGTTTTCAAATAAAGTAACATTGACAACACTATTTTATTAAATGTTATTATTATCTTCGTTTTGTAGTTGTACTTAATAATAAAGATAATAATAACGTATAACAAAATTGAGTTATCAAATAAATATGTAATAATTAATTTATTTGACAACTCTATTTAATTATATGTTATTACTATCTTCGTTATTAAGTACATTTACAAAATGAAATTAATAATAATATTTAATAAAATAGAATTGCCCAATAAATAAGTAATTATTACTTTATTTGAAAACACTATTTTATTATATGTTATTATTATATTCGTTTTATTGTTTTACTACATAACGAAGATAATAATAACACATAATAAAATTGTGTTTATCAAATAAATATGTAGTTCTTACTTTATTTGACAATTCTATTTTATTATATGTTATTTTTATTTTCGTTATATAGTTGTACTTCATAACGAAGACAATACTAAATATAAATAAAACAGAGTTGTTAAATAAAGTAATAATTACATATTTATTTGACAACTTAATTTTATTATATGTTATTACTATATTCGTTATGCAGTCAAACTTTAAAGGATAATAATAATAACAAAAGATAAAATAGAATTGTCCAATAAATTAATAGTTACATATTTATTTGACAACTCTATTTTATTATATATCATTATTATCTTCATTTTATAGTTTAACTTCATAACGAAGATAATAATAAAATTAAATAAAATAGAGTAGTCAAATAATGTAATACTTAGATATTTATTTAATAACATTATTTTGTTATATATTATTATTATCTTTGTTTTCTATATTTAATTTACAACTCGATTTTGTTATATGTTATTATTATTTTCGTTATTTAGTACAATTACAAAACGAAATTAATAAAACCATATAAAAAAAATTGAGTTGTCAAATAAAAATGTAATTATTACATTATTTGACAACTCTATTTTGTAATATGTTATTATTTACTTCGTTATAACTTATTTGTTTGACAACTCTATTTTATTTTATGTTATTATTATCTTAGTTATGATATAGAACTATAAAACGATAATAATAATAACATAGAACAAAATTGAGTTGTCAAATAAACAAATAATTACATATTTATTTGACAACTCTATTTTATTATATGTTATTATCATCTTCGTTATGAACAAAAACTATAAAACAAAGATAATAACAATATATAACAAAATAGAGTTGTAAAATAAATATGTAATTATTACTTGATTAGACAACTCTATTTATTATATGTTTCTATTATATTCATTATAAATACAACTACATGACGAAGATAATAGTATCATATAATAAAATAGAGTTGTCAAATAAAGTAGTAATTACATATTTATATGACAACTCTATTTTATTATATGTTATTATTATCTTCGTTTTTAGTTGTATTAAAATATAATGAAAATAATAATAACTTATAACAAAATGGAGTTGTAAAATAAATATGTAATTATTACTTTATTTGACAACTCTATTTTATTATATGTTTTTATTATCTTTGTTAAGAAGTAAACCTATAAAACAGAGATAATAATAACGTATAATAAATTGGAGTTGTCAAATAAATTAATAATTACATATTTATTTGACAACCCTATTTTGTTAAATGATATTACTATCTTTGTTGTGCAGTCAAACGTCAAAATGAAGATAATAATAACATATAACAAAATAGAATTATCAAATAAATTAATAATTACATATTTATTTGATAACTCTATTTTATTATACGTTATTATTATCTTCGTTTTTTAGTTGTACTAAATAACGAAAATAATAATAACATATAACAAATTGAGTTGTAAAATTAATATGTTATTATTACTTTATTTGACAACTCTATTTTCTTATATGTTATTATTATCCTCCTTGTCTAGTAAAACTATATAACGAATATATTTAATAGCATTTAATAAAATAGAGTTGTAAAATAATATAATAATTAAAAAGCATTCTTCTCGTAAATTTATAATTGTGTTTCAGGTCATATTTTGAACATTAGCCGTCATATGGTCTAAAAATACGAATTTTGTTCCATTTTTTTCGGGTGGTACGAAAATTGCTAGAAAAGTCTAGATGATATCAGGGATTTTAAAATCGTAGGGTGGTATTAAAATCGCCTGAAAAGTCCCGATGAAATCGAGGACTAAGAGACTCTTATAGCATTCTTCTCCAGAATTTATAACTTCGTTTCGAGTTCCGCGCCAGATTTCAAACACTAGCTATCGTTTAGTCCGAAAATACAGATGTTGGTCCATTATCGTCGATGGGTGCAAAAGTCATTCGAAAAGTCCAAATGAAATCGAGGACCGGGAGACCATTATAGAATTCTTGTTCTAAAATTTATAAATGTGTTTTGGGTTTCCACGTTAGATTTGAAAACACTAGCCATCATCTTGTTCGAAAATAAGGATTTCGGTCCATTTTAGTCGGGTGGTACAAAAATCGCCCGAAAAGACTAGATGAAATCGAAGACCAGGATACCCTTAATAATAATTGTGTTTCGGGTTCCGCATCAGATTTCAACACTAGCCATCGTCTTGTAAGAAAATACGGATTTCGGTCCATTTTTTTCAGGTGATACAAAAAATCGTCCGAAAAGTCTAGAAGAAATTGAGGACCAGGAGACCCTTATAGCATTCTTCTCTTAAATTTATAACTTTGTGTCGGATTCTACGTCAGATTTCAAACACTAACCATCGTTTGGCCTGAAACTACGAACTTTGGTCCATTTTTGTTGGGTGGTACTAAAATCGTCCGAAAAATCAAGATGAAATCGAGGACCGGGAGACCCTTTATAGCATTCTTCTCCAAAATTTTATAACTGTGTTTCGGGTTTCGCGCCAGATTTCAAACACTAGCCTCGTCTTGTCTTAAAATACTGATTTTGGTCTTTTTTGTCAAGGGTTACGAAAAATCGCCCGAAAAGTCCAAATAAAACCGACGACCAGAAGACTCTTATTATATCATTCTTCTCCTGAGATTATAACTGTGTTTCGGGTTCCGCGTCTGATTTCAAACATTGGCCATCGTCTGGTCCGAAAATACATAATTTGTTCCATTATATCGATGGGTACGAAAATCGCTTGAAAAGTCCAGATGAAATCGGGGACCAAGTGACCCTTATAGAATTCTTTTTCTAAATTTAAACTCTATAACTCGACAAAAATCGACCAAAATCTGTATTTTCATATAAGAAGATGGCTAGTGTTTGAATTCTGATGCGGAACCCGAAACATAATTATAAATTTTGGAGAAGAATGCTATAAGGGTCTCTATTTATTAAATGTTAATATTATATTCGTTTTATAGTTTTACTACATAACGAAGATAATAATAACATATAATAAAATAGATATGTCCAAATAAAGTAATAATTACATATTAATTTTTACAACTCAATTTTGTTATATGTTATTATTATTTTTGTTATTTATGTAAAACAAAGTTGTCAAATAAATATGTAATATTAATTTATTTGAAAATTTTATTTTAATATATGTTATTATTATCTTCATTTAAAAGGGTTTGACTATATAACGAAGAGAGTAATATCATTTAATTTAATAGAGTTGTCAAATAAATATGAAATTATTACTTTATTTGACAACTCTAATTATATGTTATTATTATCTTTGTTTTATAGTTTTAATTCATAACAAAGATAATAATAACATATAATAAAATAGACTTGTCATATAAATATGTAATTATTACTTT
The DNA here is from genome assembly GCA_002896215.2 of Cicer echinospermum. Taxonomy (NCBI): domain Eukaryota; kingdom Viridiplantae; phylum Streptophyta; class Magnoliopsida; order Fabales; family Fabaceae; genus Cicer; species Cicer echinospermum. The sequence continues at coordinate 8,031,548 of PGTU02000006.1, read as the reverse complement.
ATTTGACAACTCTTTTTTATTATATGATACTATTATCTTTGTCATGTAGTTTTACTTTTATAACGAATATAAATTAAACATATAATAAAATAAAGTTGTCTTATCAAGTAATAATTATATATTTATTTGACAACTCTATTTTGTTATATATTGTTTGTTATCTTTGTTTTATAGTTGTACTTCATAACGAAATAATAATAACACATAATAAATAAAGTTGTCAAATAAAGTACTATTACAATTCATTTGATAAACTCAATTTTATTATATGTAATTATTATCTCGTTATGTAGTAAAACAATAAACGAAGATAATAATAACATATAGTAAAATAGTGTTGTCAAATAAAAATAATAATTACTTATTTATTAGACACACTATTTATTAAATATTATTATTATCTTCGTTTTGTAGTTGTACTTAATAACAAAGATAATAATAATATATAATAAAAAAGAGTTTTTCAAATATTAATTATTTCATATTATTTGACAACTCAATTTTGTTATATTTAGTTATCTCTTTTTATTTGTATACAAAAACGAAGTTAATAATAACATATAATAAAATAAGTTGTATAGACTTGGTTAAACAAATAGAGTTTTACAATAGCTTCACATGGACCTTTTCGGACTGCCAAGTTAAGATTTAGGTGGAACCTGTATGGATATGGTGCTGGTTGACGATTATTCTAGATTCACCATGGACTTACTTTTTTAGCTCATAAAAGTGATACATTCTCTGTTTTCAAAAAAGTTTGCTGCTTTAGTACAAAATGAGAATGATTTGAAAATGTTTCAATAAAAAGTGATCATGGAGGTGAATTCCAAAATGATCTTTTTCAAAACTATTGTGAATCAAATGGAATCAACCACATCTATTCACCCTAGGACTACCACAGCAGAATGGGGTAGTGGAGAGGAAAATAGATCCCTAGAAGAGTTAGCTAGGACCATGCTTAACAGACTCCAACCTACCTAAGTACTTTTGGGCAGATGCAATTAGTACAGCAACCCATGTTGTGAATAGAGTTTCATTAGGCCCCTGCTTAGGAAAACACCCTATGAGCTTTACAAGGGTAGAAACCAAACCTGTCCTACTTTAGAATCTTTGGTTGAAGTGCTTTGTTTTGAACAATGGCAAGAACACTAGAAAGTTTGACCCTAAGGCAAGATGAAGGTATCTTTCTAGGATATTCCCAAACTAGTAAGGCCTATAGAATCTACAACAAAAGAACAAAAAACCATAGAAGAGTCAGTTCATGTAAGTTTGATGAATCTTTTCACAGAAAACTTGAACAAACTCCTTCTAAGGTTATGAACATTTTGGATGATGTTGTAGAATCTGAACCACTAGAACAACCTATAGCTGACCCTCAACTAGTGCAGACCTGTAGAACCTATAGAACCTGTGAGTGCCTAAGGAATGGACAAAGTTCACCAGAACCACCTTTAGACACATTATAGGCGATATCCTCTAAAGGTGTGCACTAGGAGAACCTTAGTCCGCCTTGTGTTTCTCATTGAATCTCAAATTGAACATTAAGGGAAGCCCTTGTTAGATAGTGGTAGATACTTGCTATGAGAGGGAGTTAAACACAGTTTAGCAGAAACAGGTGTGGAACTTGGTACCTAGGCCAGAGCGGTAAGCATGTCATAGGAACTAGGTGCGTGTTCAAACATAAGTTAGTGAGAATTGTGTGATAACAGGAATAAAGCCAGACTTAGTTGCAAGGGTTTATAGTCAAGAGGATGAATAGACTTGTGATGAGACCTATGCCCCAGTAGCTAGACTAGAAGACATAAGAATTTTATTGGCTTATGCATGTATCATGGACTTCAATCGTATATATCAATATGGATGTATAAAAGTGCCTTTCTCAATGGAGACCTCCAAGAGGAATTTTTGTGAGTCAAACACCAGGTTTTGAAAATCCAGATTTTCCCTAACCATGTGTATAAACTCTCAAAGGCCCTCTATGGTTGAAACAAGCTCCAAAAGAGCTTGGTATGAGAAACTCAGCACTTTCCTCATTCACATAAATTTTTCAGAGAGAAATGTGTGTAGACACCTCTTTACAAAACTACTGAAAATTGACATCTTGCTGGTCCAAATTTATGTTGATGACATAATATTTGGATCAACAAATGGAAAACTTTTGCAAAGAATTGAAAAATTTAATGAAAGTAAATTTGAAATGTCAATGATGGGTGAAGACTATCATATTTTCTTGGGGATTTCAAATTATACCAAAGCAAGCAAGGCCATTTTCATTAGTCAATCCAAATATTGTTCTATTTGATAAAGAAATTTAACTTTGAAAACTTAAGTCCATTGATACACCCATGAGTCAAGGAAATTTCTTAGACCGAGATGAGAAGGGTAACCCTGTAGATGTCACTAGATTTCGTGGTATGATTGGAATCTCTGCTCTACCTTACAGCAAGCCGACCAGTGATATTATGTTCAGTGTTTGTATGTGTGCAAGGTATCAATCGAATCCGAAGGAAATCTCACTCAGTGCAGTAAAGAGAATTTTCAGATACTTGGTAGGTACTAAAAGTCTTTGTTTGTGGTATCCAAAAGGGTTCAAACATGTACTTTGGTTGAGTTATTCAGACTCAGACTTGCTGGTTGTAAACTTGACAGGAAGAGTACTTCAGGAACATTCATCTTGCTGGTAATTCTCTAGTGTCTTGGTTCCAGTAAGAAGCAAACAAGTATTGCATTGTCTACTGCAGAAGCTGAATACATAGCAGCTGGGAGCTATTGTGCTCAAATCTTTGTGGATGAAACAGCATTTAATGGACTTTCAAGGTGTCGATTTGGGGAACAGTGCCGATCTAATGTGTGATAACACAAGTGCTATCAGCATAACCAAGACCCAGTAATGCATTCAATGGACAAAACACTTGAGGTAAGGCATCACTCATAAGAGACCACTTTCAAGAATGGATTATCAAACTTGAGTATGTGAACACTACAGAACAATTAGCTGATATTTCACAAAAGCATTGCACCAAAGAAGAAAGTTTTTGAAACATAAGATGAAACTAGGGATCTGATCCTAGTGAAGTATGAGTCTTTTTGTTGATTCTGGTACTTTTCAGTATGTTTTGAAGTTAAATCGATTTGGAAATCGATTACCAGCATGGTAAAAGGTTTATAAATCGATTTGGAGAATCGATACGTCAGTCCCAGATTTCAAAATGTCAGGAAAATTTTTTCTAAACCTTCACGAGCATCGATTTGGAAATCATTAGTAAGTGTTTCAACCTTAAGACAACGTTTGGAATCGATTAAGTAAACTGGAATCGATTTGAACATTCAATTTGAAATTAATGACTTCTACTCCAAATTGACTAGCCGTTGGAACTTCATCATTACTGAATCGATTGAGGATATCCCAGCAACGGTAACCTAATCGATGAGGAAATCGACTTTAACTAGGTCAAGAGTATATAAAGGAACAGTCAACATCGATCTCTTGCACTCTGTTTTCCCCAGATTTTCTCTGCGTTCTCTTGTGTTCTTCATTCTTCCTGTCTCTGCATTTGTTGAATCGCATTTACACATCTCCTACTTCGAATCTACAACAAATATGTTGATATGCCCGTGTACAAACAGACTCAGCACGCACTCCATCTCCACTCATCTTCTTCCACCAGTGAAACACCATCACCACCTCCAACTTTGACAAAAGAGTACCCATCCAACTCAGCGTAAAAATACTGCAAAAGATAAAGGGAAAAGCTCCGCCTCCAATCCAGGAAAGTCGAAGAAAACGAAGGAACCCCCTACTAATAAGCTCATGTGCGAGTGCCATGAAAGGAATACTCAGAAAAAGGAAGAGAGAAGCTATTCTTCCACCTCCTAAGAACAGTCTCTGCACGTAAGGAAAAGGAGGTACAACCCATCTCTGTCTACAGACATCAGCAAAAAGGAAATTCATGAACTAGACCCATGATTTTTGAATATTTTGATGTTGTGGAATTCACTTTTCAAACCACCTCAGGTTTCATGGATTGGAAAGTTTCTGTCTTCACACTTGACACTATCAAGGCCTGATCAGGGAGTTTATTCTACATCAAGATGACTGAAAAGGTTTTACTGCTTCAGTTTAAGGAAAAGGATTGTATGACTTTTGATGGAGTTCTCAACTTGTATCTGGATTGCCTTTCTACGCAAATCTATTGATTGGCAGCACAAAGCCGACACTGCCGTATTGAAAGTTGGAAAGAAACACTTGAGATAGGCATACCGCAGTTAAATACCTGATGGTCGATGGTTGTTTGAATCGATTCACTGCCCATTGGTCAGATGAAGGTTCAACTGAGATGTGATGTATGCTTTGACGCGTATGCTGTTCCAGATCGGGAAATCATGCAGTGGTCATCCAGAAGTTGACATCATACTGCTGTGGGCTTATCCAAAGAGTTAAAGGATGAGCTGGTGTTGGATTGTGCTAAGCACATTGGAAGCTCTCAAACAGCTGATGCTGCCTTATCCACAATTGATCACAAAATTCTCACACTTCAAGGTCTCATTTGGAAATGAGAATCTGCTAAAATGACATTGGTGTTGGTGAATCGATTGTTAATCAAATGCAGTTTGAAACGGTTACTATGGTAAAAAGGATAAGACCTCAAGCGCTGTCTGACCCGTGTCCAGCCCAACTTCAACCTCCAGCATCAGCCTCAACCAGTCACTGAATCTGTCACTACTGTCCCTATTTTGTGAACAAATATTGGATTCATTGAAGCTCAGATGGCACACACAATGCAAAGTGTTGGAATCTCAGACCAATGGAAGCACACTTAAGACTCTGCAAGACTCCTTGAACTCATGTTCACATGTGGATGCGATCAAAACCACCTCGATCAGAACTGTCATTTGAGACGTCGCGGATATTGGTCGACAAGCTGCAGATGAACCTAACCAAACCCCCTATAACCCTGAAGACTCACGTGTGAAGACACACCTGTCTGAGGTTAGATACAGCGGGTGATTAGACCCCTAGGTGATTAACCCTTAGGTTCATACGTTTGGCTCTGACACTGTTATAATTCTGTATGTAGATGAATTTTTATAAATGTTATATCTTTTTGGCTTAATCATCTAAGTTGCTCATTAAATTGCATTGATTGATTTGCCTTATGCATGTAAATTCATTGTTTCTGATGCACTATGTTATATGTTCAAACCCAATGCATATGTTCTTTAACATAGGGGGAGAAATTGTTTCTACCTTTTGACTTAACTGACAAAGGGGGAGAAATATTATAACTGACAGTTGCATTGTGGATGTTTGTTTTGCATGTGTTATTGCTTTGATACTTTATGATATAGTTGCTCTGATACGAAATAATAATTAATAATGTAGTTATAATACACTTATGCTTGTTGTTTTGAAATGCTCAAGTACAATTGTATGATTGTCAATTATGCCAAAAAGGGGGAGATTGTTGGATTTTGATCCTTTGATTCCTAATTTTGACATATTTAATAATTCAACAATGTTCATACAATACATGATAAATCTAATATTTGAATTGAGGAAGATTTCAGAACAACAATCAAATCTACACACATGGAATAGGTTGCTTGGAACACAAGAAATCACACAAGTTGATTTTTGACTAAAGCAAATCGATTGGGAAATCGATTTTCATGACAAGGTGTAAGGAAACACAAAACTGTTTTGTGTTGGTATAATCGATTGGTCGCAATCGACTGACTAAATTAGAATTGAAAATGCACAAGTCAGTAGCATCCAGTTTTGAGGGTAATCGATTGACAAATGATTATACAATTCACAAAGTAAAACTGATTGAAATAAATCGATTGGCAATCGATTGGACAAGTCACAGTGGAACCCTATTTTAAGGGTAATCGATTGGCAAATCGATTACTTAAATATCACTTGCAAAATAACCTTTCCTGTGACATATACAAATCGATTGGACAATCTATGTTGTAATATTTCAATCAAGCTAAATTTGGTCGAAATCGATTGGGCAAATCGATTGAACCAAATTCCAGGTAAGAACGTTTTCAGACAAATACATACAAATCGATTGGGCACGTCGATTAGTATCAAAATAGCTGAGTCACTGACTTAAACACAATCGATTGGCAAATCGATTGACAGAACCTTTTGAAAACCAGTGAACTCTGAGCATGTGACAAATCGATTTTAAGTATTTGTTAATCGATTATGAAGACTTGATAAATCGATTATGGAATCGATTGATATGTGTTACAGCTTGAACGTAACATCTGCGATCGATTACGAAATCGATTCATATCAGTCTTAACATAATCACTGAGAAATGTTGTTTAAAGAATCGATTGCTAAATCGATTGGCTTATATAGTTTCAAGATTTAAGAAAAACAAGACACACGATAATCGATTGGCAAATCGATTAGACTGGTTTATCACTTTACGAAATCGATTGATTAATATGTTTTCAGAAACTATATAAAACTGTCTTCAATCATTCTTTCAATAACAATGATATCAATCTGAAATATACTTTTGAAGATTCTTGATATACAATAACACTTGGTTAATACACTGAGATTACTTTTTCAGATCAAAGAAAAAGAGGATTATCAACAATCAAAAAGATAGCTGGAAAAGTGATCTTGAAAGACAAGGGTTCTCATAAACAACCTTTGAATATCCAGAATTGTGAGAAGCCACATTGACCAAGATTAAGACTACTTTTTGTTCTCCTGTATTCTGTTTGTAATAATTCTTTGAAAACAAAAACGAAAGCGAGAAAAGCCAGCTAGAAACTGGTGACTACTTTCTTGGGTGAAGAGTGTTCAAACAAGAAAGAGTCGTACTTTGATTCTGTGTTAGATTGCTGAGTTATCTACAAGGATCAGAGGGTGATCAATAGGAAAGAGATCATTAAGATAGAGAGGTTTCGGGAGGAAACTGGACATCTGTAATTGATTCTTTCTATTGGAGAAGAAAATCTGAAATCCGTTTGATTTGCAGGACTGGATGTAGGTTGTCAAGTGACAACTGAACCAGTATAAATTCTTGGTGCAATCTTCTCTAACCTTAACTCCTTTGATTTTACTATCTTGATATATCTGTATATTGATTAAATTAGATGCATGTTAAACATATTCTGTGATAATAATATTGTTTAATCTGATAATTTGACTTGTATGCATCTTGATTAATCTCATATCAATCTAATAAAACTTGATAATCTTGTATGCCACAATTTAATTTCCGCTGTGTGTATGAAATTGATGTAATTTCATAAAGAACTGATACATTCTGATATATTCCGCTTATTACGAGGTCATACATACCAACATTCTTTACATTTACTGGATTGAGTTTACACATCGAAAGCTTATGCGGAGACAAGAATGAATATCTATTTGACAATTTGCGCGTACACACAACCTTCTCATACAAAAAACCTTAAATGAAATTTCCAATAAATTTAATTAATTACCAATAAATGCAATTAAAAGTATTTTTTACCTTATGTACAAGCTGATGACAGTAGCACTCAGCTCCTTATGGTTGAGAAGTTCGTAAATGTGCTCCTTTTCGAGAAAGTCTTCATACTCATCCCCGAATATAGGTTTATTCATGGTTTTGATGCGTGAATCGACGTTGTTGCCCATATTCCGTTTTACTTGGATGTCAAGACACGCCCCGTATTTAGCAGGCATGGCTGACTTATTTTAGGCGTAGCAGCGACTGATTTTCCCTAATCCAGTTTTTTAGCTACAACTTTGCAACTTTATTACCCTCTAGCTTTGAAGTTTGCCAGCTTTATAACCCTCCAATTTTTGAGGTTTGCCGGCTTTATTTTTGCTGTGTGGGTGGTTTATTTGATTGAATATGAAAAAATGAGATTAAATGTTAGTTTATTGAATCTAAAAAATGACAAACCTTACAGAATAAATGCGACAAACCTTTTCGGGCGATGTAATTGACTCGTTTATGGGAATCTTTTTATCATTCCCTTAGGCTTTTTGCAGAATCTAAATATAAATGTGAAACTAAAGTTAGGGGCAGAAAAAAATCAAGTAATTAAATATACATATCAATTAAACATACATTTCAATTAATTAAATATACTTATCAAAGGCAACAAGATTGGGTCATGCCACGTAACTACCAATTGCTTCGCTCAAAAACTTAATATCTACATCGTTGTCCGGTATAGCAACGGTGCATTTGGTTCAAAAGCAACAATTGGTGATACTTTGTCATGGCCCGCAGGGATCCGTGTGTTGTGCAATACTTCTCCCAAAGTATTGTACAATGTTCCTTTTTCGACCTTCCCATGAGTAGGGGAGGATAAGTACAACACGCAAGCAGTGACACCCTAAATGAATGGTTAAAACATAAGTATGGTTAATACATAACTATAGTTAATACATAAGTAATTACATAGTAAGTAATTAATTACCTCGGGAAGACTTTGAGACCAATGTTGCAACTCGCGTTTACTCTCCATTTGTATTTCAAGTTGGAGCTGATCTGGGAGTTGCTTGTCTTTATTCGTCTTCACCAAGAGTGCCACTTGCTCTGATAGGAGTTTGAGCTTCTCTAATACTTCTTCACTGGATGGATTTTGGCGCTTCTCTTGTGAAAAATAGCTTTTAGGAGTTACGCCAAATCCTTTCCCCTCACGCGACCGGAATACTCAGAACATTAAACACTTTACGAAGAATGTCCATGCAACTAGCTTTGTTGTCCTCTTGATTTTCCGAACTTTGTTCGATATCTCCTAAAATACATTAAAAAGATAAGCTCATTATCATTTTTAAAATACAATATTAAAAAATATTAAAGTGATAAAAATACAATATTAAAAAATATTAAAGTGATAATATACTTACACAAAGTTCTATTACTTTTTGAACATTTTCGTTATAACCACTCCATCCTTATTTACACGAGCTTCCTTCCACAAGATATGACGACCCAACGATTGATCGGATTGGGTGTCTTGTTGCTATTTGTTAAGATCATAAACAAAATATTAGTTAGAAACTATAGTTTATAATACAAATTCCCTCATTATATCAAAGTGATGTTTAATTACTTACAAGTTTTTGCTCTAGACGTGCATATTGCATACGTGATTTTTTGTATGGGTGCGTCAGATTTTTTGCCCTCTCGCGATTTTCCTTACTTATATTCTATATAAAAAAAATAACAATCGTGTAAAAATTTAAAATACGCTATGAATATGAATAATCAACACAAATGCTAATAAATTAATCACTTACCATAAACGCGGGTTCGAACGTTTTGATACAAATGCACTCCATTCTTCTTTTGATATATAATGTTTATATATTCTTGGAGCTTAAAGTATTTGTATTTCCTTCACTATCTTTCGCATCCTTCAACGCCTTATCTTTCCAATCATCAATGGTAATGGGGATATTCTGACGAACAACAGCCCCAATGTAACTTACAAACATGGAGCTGTTGGGGTCAATTGGTTGACCACTCTCATTCCATCCAACCTAATAAACTCATATAGTAATACATGCTTTCAAAAAAAGATAAAAAAAAAATAAACAGCAAACAGAGTATAGTGTTGACAACTTAAATTTAATGTCACTGCTCCTTGCTTTTATGACCTTTTGCATTATGGTTGCACCACGTTTGACTTCATTTTCGTAAGTATTAGTGTTGACAACTTCCTCATTTTGACAATCTAAATCTTTGGTGGTATCCATTTATCTACAACAAGTTCAACATGCAGTTCAGTATAACTTCAACAAGCTCAACATGCAGTATCTAAGTATGTATCAGTATCAGTATAACTTAAACAAGTTCAACATGCATTTGAGTGATAACAAAAAATTAATAACATCAATACCTGAATAGTGTGGGTTTGAAGAAATACGTAATGCGCAGAAATGAGGTTTGCAGAAATACGATTCGCAGAAATATGGTTCGAAGAAATACGTAATGAGGGTTACGTATTTCAATGAAAAGATATGGTGTGTAATGGGAGAAATGATCGTGGATGGAAATACTATTCAAACAGGTAGAGATTATCGTGGAAATAAGGTTCGTAATGGAAGAGATGATAGGGGCTCGCAAAGGAAGAGAAGAACGATGAAGAGGAGATGATAGTGAAGTTTACGTAATGAAGAGGAAACTGAAGTGGTTTACAGTTATATATAAAATCCTATTAGCACTTTTTTAGAAGCCTTTTACAGCGCTGTTGGAAAGTGCTCTAAAAGACCTAAGCCTTTTACAGCGCTTGTTGAAAAAGCGCTCTAAAAGGCCTCCTTATTTTATTTTAAAAAAGGCTCTTTTACAGCGCTTTTTCACATAAGCGCTGTAAAAGACCTCCTTGTTTTCTTATGTTATGTGAATGTTTTTTTTAAAAGCCTTTTACAGCGCTTTTTCACATAAGCGCTGTAAAAGACCTCATTGTTTTCTTACGTTATATGAATGTTTTTTTAAAAGCATTTTACAGCGCTTTTTTCAAAATAAACGCTCTAAAAGGCCTCTTTATTTTATTTTTAAAAAGGCTCTTTTACAACGCTTTTTCAAATAAGCGCTGTAAAAGACCTCCTTGTTTTCTTACGTTATATGAATGTTTTTTTTAAAAAGCCTTTTACAACGCTTTTCAAATAAGCGCTCTAAAAGGCCTCCTATTTTATTTTTAAAAAGGCTCTTTTACAACGCTTTTTAAAATAAGCGATGTAAAAGATCTCCTTGTTTTCTTATGTTATATGAATGCTTTTTTTAAAAGCCTTTTACAACGCTTTTTCAAATAAGCACTCTAAAAGACCTCCTTATTTTATTTTTATAAGGCTCGTTTTTAGTTCAGATCAATTCAGTTCATGTAAATTACTAATTTATATTCAGTTCAGTTCATGAAAATTACTAGTTTGTATTCAATTACATGAATTAGTATAAAAACACTCAAATCAAGCTAAATATAAGCAGAAAATAAATTAATCAGAAAATCAAATACATGGCTGCTTATATAAAACAATTAAACATGTTCAAACAATTAAATTACATTAACTCAGTTCAGATTACATGGCTTATATTAAACAATTAAACATGTACATTAAGATGCCCTTCTTCTTTTCTTGGTGGGATTCACATTTGTTTGTCCATTTACAATACGAAACGATGGATTAATCCAAATTCCCTAATCATGATCATCTCTAAGATATAAACCATCATCAGTTGAATCAATTTCATGTGGTTGTTGTGATGTTGCAAATAAAAGATCATTACCAACATCTTCATCATTATTGTTATCATCACTTATTTTATTGGTCGATAGGACAACAAACCATTTATCATCAGCAGGATCAGTGACATAAAACACTTGTTAAGCTTGCGACGCTAAAATAAAAGGCTCGTCTTTGTATCCCACCCTATTAAAATCGACAAGCAATAACCCTGACTCATCAATTTGAACGCCATTATTATTATTGATCCACTTGCAACCAAATATGGGAACACGAAACATTGTGTAGTCTTAACTCCATATGCGCTCGATAACCCATAATATGATAGATTTGCATATATTGGGCTTTTGTCTCTTTTGCACTTGAGACATGCATCGCTTCAGCTACTAGAGTGACTCCGCTATTTTGCATAGTGGTCTGATCATCTTGTTCTTTGGTATAAAATGTGTAGCCGTTAATAACATAACCAGTGTAAGAAAAGACATGTAAACATGGACCATTTGCTAGCCACCCAAATCTTTGTGAAATGATCTGGGGTCTATATCAAACTTTGAATTTATGTGATTTTTTTAACCATATTATAAAACTTCAATTGTGCTCTTGAGTTATCCAATTTTGATTCCTATTCATGTTCAAACGAGATAACTGATCCATGTGTATTGTAACATACAGTTGAACCTCATCATCATTGTGCAAAACATACAATTGTGCCTACTCCCATTCTGTCCTTGATATAGTCATTAGTCTCCTTCCAATATCCCCTTCTCCTGATATCTTCCTGAATGACGAGACATGGGAAGCCCTATGGATTCAACATTGGACCGATATTCAGTACAAAATTTAGTAGCTTCTTCAACAATGTATTGTTCAGCAATACAACCTTCTGGTCGACTTCTACTTTTTACGTACCCTTTTAATATTTTCATATATCGTTCTATCGGATACATCTAGCTCATATAAGTTGGCCCACAAAGTTGTGTCTCCTTAACCAGATGAACAGTAAGGTGAATCATTATATCAAAAAATGAGGGTGGGAAATACATTTCAAGTTCACACAAAGTAACAACAATTTCCCTCTGCAATGTCGGTAATTTCTGAGGATCGATCACTTTACTACAAATTTCCTTGAAGAAGAAACATAATCTTGTTAAGGCTCGTCGAACTTTTTCAGGTAAAATGGAACATATACCTATTTGTAGCAAATGCTCCATTAGAATATGACAATCATGTGTCTTCAAACCTTTTAACTTGAGGTCTTTCATACAAACCAAATTTTAATGTTTGAAGAGTACCCTTCTGGAACTTTAACTTCGTGTAGAAATTTACATAAAACAATTTTTTCCTTTCTAGATAGAGTATGAGCAGCTGGAGGTAGATATGTGTGATTTCCTTTCTTTACGGAACACAATTCATTTCTTATTCCCATATCGACCAAGTCCAATCTTGCATTGATGCCATCTTTAGACTTTCCTTGAACATTGATTAACGTAACAATAACACTATCAAATACATTTTTTCAATATGCATCACATCGAGGAAATGTCTTATATACAATGACTTCCAATACGGCAATTCAAAGAAAATTGACTTTTTCTTCTACCCAGTTTGGACCAGCTCTCCCGCAAAAGGTTTGTCAAATTTATTGGTCAAACCTTCTACTTTTTCAAGTATTTGATATCCAGTTGGTGCTAAAGGAGCTTTACCTTCCTCTGATTTCCATTGAATGCATTTCACCACCCACGATACTGATGACTATAAGGTAAAAATCTACGATGTACAAGAAATACATTCTTCTTACAATGTTCAACCGCATCCAATTTGTACTCTCTTCACATATAGGACATGCACACTGACCTTTAATGCTATATCCTGATAAATTACAATTTGCTGGAAAATCATTAATTGTGCCGAACAACATAGCCCTCAAATTGAAACATTCTTTCTTATACCCATCATAAACTTCCACACCTGTGTCCCACATAATTTTTAAATTTTCAATTAAAGGAGTCAAGTACACATCGATATCATTCCCCGGTTGTTTGGGTCCAGAAATTAACAGAGACAACATCATAAAATTACGCTTATACATAACCATGGAGGTAGGTTATAAATCAACAAAATCACAGGCCACGTGATGTGTGAGATGCTTTGAAGACCATGTGGATTCATTCCATCAGTAGTAAGTGCAAGTCTTAGATTTCTTTACTCTATCCCGAATTCAGGATACTCGTGATCAATTTTTGCCCATTGTGGAGAATCTGCAGGGTGTCAAAACATTCCATCTCTAATTCTTTCTTCTGCATGCCATGTCAAGTGTTTTGAATCTTCTTCACTACAATACATGCGCCTAAATCTTGGTATTATAGGAAAATACAACACGACTTTTGCTGGAGTAGATTATTTCTTCTTATATCGAGAGACATTGCATTTCGGACACACCTTTAGTAATTCATATTCGTTTCGAAATAAAATGCAATCGTTAGGACACACATGAATCCTTTCGTAACTCATGCCAATAGAGCACAAAATTCGTTTAGCCTCATAGGTTCGATTGGGAAGTTCAGTATCATCTAGCAACATATCTTTTAAAAGTGTTAATAATTCTTTGAAGCTTTTACCCAGACCATCCATTACTCGCTTTTAAGTTGTACAACTTTAATATCGCGGATAGTCTTGTGATTTAGTACAACCATTATATAATAGTACAACCATTAGGACAATCCCGAAGATCTTCTTCAACTGCTTTTGCAATCTCCTCAACTCGGTCCGGCTCATATGTATCTGTATTGAAGTCAGTTGAAGCATATGTCGAACAATTCTCAAAATTAATGTTTCCTTTTTTTTTCTCACCATGTCTTATCCAACATGTATAGCTTTGATCAATTTCATTACATACTAAATGTCCTTCCAATTCATCTTCTCTAACGCATTTTCCAAAACAACATTTTAAACAAGGACAAACGACTCTATTTGGATCTTTTGCATTCTTCACTGCAAACTCAACAAACTCCTTCACTCAATTTTCATACTCTTTTGACAATCGATTGGCAGACATCCATTTTCGGTCCATATTATATGACCTATATAAATGCAGTTACAAAAATAATAAGCTATTGAGCAGATCAACAAATTTCAAAAAGAAACCAATATCAACATATCTAATATTGGAAAATGGAAACCAATGTCCATTATTATGTAACAATTTCAAAACAGAAAAGATTTCAAAATAAAACAGATCAACAAATTTCAAAAAGAAAAGATTTAATATGTAATAATTTATTAGTTTTCAATTATTAAAAAAACTAAAGATTTTTTGACAACAACAAATTAATAAAATACTTGAGACAACGTAGATGGCCGCACAGTACGTAGAGGAGATGAGGGTTCCCAGAGTAGAGGTGATGAGGGTTCATAAATTTGTTTTAAATTTGTTTTTATTTATTTAATGTAAATGATTTTTATTTAAAGTGAATGATTTTACAGCGCTTGTAGAATAAGCGCTCTAATAGGTCCTTTAATTATGTGAAAGCGCAAGGCTTTTACAGCGCTTGTAACAAAAGTGCTCTAATATGTCATTTAATTATTTGAAAGCGCATGTCTTTTACAACGCTTGTCAAAAAAGCACTGTAATAGGTCATTTAATTATTTGAAAGCGCAAGTATTTTACACCGCTTGTCCTAAAAGCGCTGTAAAGCATTATGTGAGGGCACTTCATTTACAGTGCTTGTGTACAAGCGCTGTAAAAGCATTGTAAACATTATCCGCAAATGCTATATGACCCTTCAACAACGCTTTTTTCATAGCGCTTGTCAAAAAAACGTTGTTATAGGCTCCGTTATTTTTAAAATATATTTACAACGCGCTTGTATTTAGTAAGTGCTGTAAAAGGAGCGCTATGAAATGACATCTTTCGCATAGTGCCCTAAAGCATTCTTCTCCTAAATATATAACAATGTTTCTCATTTCGGGTCAGATTTCAAACACTAGCCATCGTCTGGTCTGAAAATACAGATTTTGGTCCATTTTTGTCGAGGGGTTCGAAAATTGCCTGAAAAGTCCAGATGAAATTGAGGACTGAGAAACCCTTATAACATTCTTCATCAAAATTTATAATTGTGTATCAAGTTCCGTGTCAGAATACAACTACAAGCCATCGTCTTGTTCGAAAATACGGATTTCGGTCCATTTTATTCGGGTGGTACGAAATCATCTGAAAAGTCCAGATGAAATCAAGGACCTGGAGAACCTTAAAGCATTCTTCTCCTAAATATATAATAGTGTTACGAGTTCCGTGTCAGATATCAAACACTAGCCATCGTCTAGTCCGAAATTACAGATTTCAGTTTATTTTGTCGAGGGGTACAAAATATCGCCCAAAAAGTCCCAGATGAAATCGAGGACCAAGAGGCCCTTATAGCATTCTTCTCCTAAATTTGTAACTGCGTTTCGGGTTTCGCCTCAGATTGCAAACACTAGAAATTGTCTTGTTCGAAAATACGGATTTCGGACCATGTTTGTCGGTTGGTATGAAAATCCGCCCGAAAAACCCAGTTGAAATCGAGGACTGGAAGACCCTTATAGCATTCTTCTCCTAAATTTATAACTGAGTTTCGGTTCCGCGTCAGATTTCAAACACTAGCAATCATCTTGTTCGAAAATACAAATTTCGGTCGATTTTTTTCTGGTGGTACGAAAATCACCCAAAAAGTCCAGATGAAATCGAGGACAGGGAGACCTTGATATCATTCTTCTCCAAAAGTTATTACTGGTTTTTAAGTTTCGCGCCAGATTTCAAACATTTTCCATCGTCTGGTCCGATAATATAGATTTCGGTCCTTTTTTGTCGAAGGGTAAGAAAATCGCTTGAAAAGTCTAGATGAAATCGAGGACCGAGAGACCCTTATAACATTATTCTCCTAAATTTATAATTGTGTTTCGAGTTCCGTGTCGGATTTCAAACACTAGCCATTGTTTTGTTCAAAAACACGAATTTCGGTCCATTTTAGTCGGGTGGAAAGAAAATCATCCGAAAATACAGGATGAAATCGAGGACTGGGAAACCCTTTCGTATTCTGAGTCAGATTTCAAACACTAGCCATCGTCTGGTTCGAAAATATAGATTTTGGTCCATTTTTTGTCGAGGGGTACGAAAATCGTCTGAAAAGTCCAGATGAAATCGACGACCGAGAGACCCTTATAACATTCTTCTTCTAAATTTATAACTGCATTTCGGGTTCCATGTCAAATTTCGAACACTAGCCATCGTCTGGTCCGAATATACGGATTTCAACCCATTTTAGTCTAGCGGTATGAAAATCGCCCGAAAAGTCCAACTAAAATCAAGGACTGGGAGACCCTTTTAGCATTCTTCTCCAAAATATATAAATGCGTATCAGGTTCCGCGTCAATTTCCAACACTAGGCCTCGTCTGTTTAGGAAATACTGATTTTTGTCCATTTTTGTCGAGGGGTACACAAATTGCCCAAAACGATTAGATGAAATCGAGGAGAAGAAGATTCTTGTAGCATTCTTCTCCTAAATTTATAACTAAGTTTCGTGTTATGCGTCAGATTTTCAAACACTAGCCATCGTCTGGTCCGAAAATACGAATTTCGGTCCTTATTTGTCGGTGGTACGAAAATCGCCTAAAAAGTCTAGATGAAATCGAAGACCAGGAGACCCTTAAAGAATTCTTCAAAATTTATAACTGTGTTTCGAGTTCCGCGTCAAATTTCAAACACTAACCCTTGTTTGGTCCGAAAATAGAGATTTTGGTCCATTTTTGTTAGGTGGTACAAAAATTGCCCGAAAAGACCAAATGAATTTTAGGATCGTCGAAATTTACAAATGTATATCGGGTTCCGCGTCCGATTTCAAACACTAGCCATCGTCTTGTTGGAAATTAATGATTTCCGTCCTTTTTGTCTTGGTGTACGAAAATCTCCCAAAAAGTCCATATGAAATCGAGGATCGGGCGACCCTTTTAGCATTCTTCTCCTAAATATATAACAATGTTTCTCATTTCGGGTCAGATTTCAAACACTAGACATCGTTAGGTCTGAAAAATATAGATTTTGGTCCATTTTTGTCGAGGGGTATGAAAATCGGCCGAAAAGACCAAATGAAATCGCCGACCGAGAGACCCTTATAGCCATCTTCTTCTAAATTTATTACTGTATTTCGGGGTCCATGTCAAATTTCCAACACTAGCCATCGTCTGGTCCGAAAATGCGAATTTCAATCCATTTTAGTCTAGTGGTATGAAAATCGCTCGAAAAGTCCAGATGAAATCGAGGACCAGGAGACGATGGCTAGTGTTTGAAATCTGACGCGGAACCCGGAACACAGTTATAAGTTTAGGAGAAAATGCTAAAAGAGTCTTCTGGTCTTGGATTTCATCTGGACATTTCAGGCAATTTTCATGCTGTGACACCCTAAACCCCAAAATAATATATATAATAATAAAAACTTTAATTTTTAATTTAGCATATCACGTTTCTCAAAAATCAAAAGGAACACCTTAACTTCTTTACTCCATAGTGCAATCTCAATAAGCTTGAATTAAGTATAATTACTTGATTTAATTCTAAAAACCTACTAGTACTTATATGATTTTCATACAAAAGTCGTTTCAAAATAAATAAGTAAAATACAAATTACAACCCTTATTCCCGGTATCACCTATCAAAGTGGGGTTCCTCCCAAACATGAACTTCAAGACTTATTAACCTGTAACAACTGCGATTTTGCAAACGCATGGTCAAGCCAGTCAAACACAAACAACGAAGGAGGTGAGTTTCAAAATCATGTTAATAGTATAATATAAATAAGAAGAACACGCAACAATCATAATAGACCGTATCATAATCACATTACGATATATCAAAATATTTAAGTAAATAGTATCATATTATAACATCAAATTCACTCAAGTAAGATAATCATCTCATTATAATTTGCATCAAATCATCTAAGAGTCATTACTATTACTTTTGAAACACATAAATCACCACAAAACAATCACAAGTAAATGCAATGTTATGCATGAGCTTAGACTCTACTTCACAATGTGGTACCATTCTAACTCTGAAGTACTTGGTTAGGAGGCTTGATACTATGCCACCATCCCGGTGGACGGACAATTCAAATTGGCCCTGTCCTTATAGATCCCCTCAACTCAACCCGAGATACATATACGCAACATTCGAGGTAAACGTGTATTGTGAGGTAGCTCCCGACATTTGGAGTGCGACCTCCCAGCCACCTAGGAATTCCCCACCCGAATACCTCCATGGTCTAACAATCTTGCCTTAAGGCTCGACAGCAGACCGCCACGATCAGGCTCATTCAGTTGTACTTCCCCGAAATCACTAGGCTTGTCAAGCCCTACCTATACGATGAAAAAATAATCTCCACTTCACAAATTCACAATATTTATTTTCTCCCCTCGTTGGTATATGATACTCCATTGAAACCATCATCTCAAACACAAATCGAAATCACCATTATTTCATCAACTATGGGGTTAATTCAATATTCTCATCACAATATCACTATCATTAATCATATCTCATCACATAAACTAATCACAATTTTATAGAATCAATATCATCAATAAAACATCATCATTATCATCACATAAACTTATCACAGATTTATATTATAAATCACACATCATCATCAAATTAACTTACATTATACACTACATTCACATAAACTCATTTAATCAAACATATGCACTAAATTCATTTGAAATCAAATATCACAATGATATCAAATATCACAATAACATCAAATATCACAATAATTTTAAATATCACAATAATATCAAATATCACAATAATGTTAAATATCACAATAATATAAAATATCACACATTTAACGAAATTAAATCAATCAACACCTTCTAAATATTTCTATTTCACATTTTAATCTCACAATTTTCTTATTTCTAGATTAATTAATTTATCACTCAAAGGGCTACTACCGTACGTAACGATACCGAGAAGAATCGTTGGGAAATACGGTTTTCCCGTTCATCTCAACAATATATTATACTCATGAATTCAAACGCTCTCTCACACTGTTATATATTTAAAAGAAGAATGCTATAAGGGTCTCCCGATCCTCAATTTCATCTGGTATTTTCGGGGGATTTTCGTAACACCCGATTTAAAATGGACTGAAATTCGTATTTTTGAACAAAACAATGGCTAGTGTTTGAAATCCGACAATGAACTCAGAACACAACTATAAATTTAGGAGAAGAATGCAATAAGGATCTCTCGATCCTCGATTTCATCTAGACTTTTCAAGCGATAATCTTACCCCTCGACAAAAAAGGACCGAAATCTATATTTTAGGAACAGACGATGGAAAGTGTTTGAAATCTGGCGCGGAACCTAAAAACCAGTAATAAATTTTGGAGAAGAATGCTATCAGGGTCTCCCGGTCCTCGATTTCATCTGGACTTTTCAGGTGATTTTCGTACCACCCATCAAAAAATGGACCGAAATCCGTATTTTCGAATAAGATGATTGCTAGTGTTTGAAATTTGATGCGGTACTTGAAACTCAGTTATAAACTTAGGAGAAGAATGCTATAAGGGTCTCGCGGTCGTCAATTTTATCTGGGCTTCTCAGGCGATTTTTGTACCACCAAACAAAAATCCGTATTTTCGAACAAGACAATTACTAGTGTTTGAACCCAACAATATATTATACTCAATTCGTACCACCCGACAAAAAGGACCGAAATCCCTATTTTTGAACAAGACGATGGATAGAGTTTGAAATCTAATGCGGAACCCAAAAAACAGTTATAAACTTAAGAGAAAAATGCTATAAGAGTCTCCTGGTCCTCGATTTCATTTGGATATTTCATGCGATTTTTGTACCACTCGATTAAAATGGATCGAAATTCGTATTTTCGAACAAGATAATGGCTAGTGTTTTAAATCTGAAGCGGAAACTGAAACATAATTATAAATTTAGAAGAAGAATGTTAAAAGGGACTCTCGATCCTCGATTTCATCTGAACTTTTCGGGAGAGTTTCGTACCCCTCGACAAAAATGGACCCAAATATGTATTTTCAAACAAGACGATGGCTAGTGTATCAAATCTGACGCGAAACCCGAAACACAGTTGTAAATTTAGGGAAAAATGCTATAAGAGTCTTCTGGTCCTCGAATTCATCTATACATTTCCGGAAATTTTGTGCCATCCGACTAAAATGGGCCGATATACGTATTTTCGAACAAGACCATGGCTAGTGTTTGAAATCTGATGCGGAACCCAAAACACATTTATAAATTTAGAAGAAGAATGCTATAATGGTCTCTCGGTCCTCGATTTCATCAAGACTTTTAGGGCGATTTTCATACCACACAACAAAAATGGACCAAAATCCAAATTACCGAACAAGACGATGGATAGTGTTTGAAATATGACATGGAACCCGAAACACAGTTATAAATTTAGGAGAAGAATGCTATAAGAGTCTCCTGGTCCTCGATTTCATCTGGACATTTCGGGTGATTTTCGTACCACCTGACTAAATTGGACCGAAATCCGTATTTTCGAACAAGACGATGGCTAGTGTTTGAAATCTGAAGCGAAACCCAAAACACATTTATAAATTTAGAAGAAGGATGCCATAAGGGTCACTCGGTCCTGGACTTCATCTGGACTTTCCGGGCGAGTTTCTTACCCCTCGACAAAAATTGACCAAAATCTATATTTTCGGACCAGAAGATGGCTAGTGTTTGAAATTTGATGCGGAACCTAAAATACTGTTATAAATTTAGGAGAAGAATGCTATAAGGGTTTCCCGGTCCTCCATCTCATCTGGACATTAGATGCAATTTACGTACCAAGCGAAAAAATGGATTGAAATCCGTATTTTCGAACAAGACGATGGCTAGTGTTTGAAATTTGACATGTAACCCGAAATACAGTTATAAATTTAGAACAAGAATGCTATATGGGTCTCCCGGTCGTTGATTTCATCTGTACTTTTCTGCCGATTTTCGTACCCCTGACAATAGTGGAGCAAAATCTATATTTTCGGATCAGACGATGGCTAGTTTTTGAAATCTGACCCGGAATCCGTAACATTGTTATATATTTAGAAGAAGAATGCTATAAGGGTCTCTCGGTCCTCAATTTCATATGGTATTTTCGGGGATTTTCGTACCACCAGATTAAAATGGACTAAAATTCGTATTTTTGAACAAAACAATGGCTAGTGTTTGAAATCTGACACAGAACTCGGAACACAGTTATAAATTTAGGAGAAGAATGCAATAAGGATCTCTCGATCCTCGATTTCATCTAGACTTTTCAAGCGATAATCTTAATCCCCCAACAAAAAAGGACCGAAATCTATATTTTAGGAACAGACGATGGAAGGTGTTTGAAATATGGCGCGGAACCTAAAAACAAGTAATAAATTTTGGAGAAGAATGCTATCAGGGTCTCCCGGTCCTCGATTTCATCTGGACTTTTAAGGTGATTTTCGTACCACCCATCAAAAAATGGACCGAAATCCGTATTTTCGAATAAGATGATTGCTAGTTTTTGAAATTTGATGCGGTACCTGAAACCCAGTTATAAACTTAGAAGAAGAATGCTATAAGGGTCTCGCGGTCGTCGATTTTATCTGGGCTTCTCAGGCGATTTTTGTACCACCAGACAAAAATCTGTATTTTCGAACAAGACAATTACTAGTGTTTGAACCCAACAATATATTATACTCAATTCGTACCACCCGACAAAAAGGACCGAAATCCCTATTTTTGAACAAGACGATGGATAGAGTTTGAAATCTAATGCGGAACCCAAAAAATAGTTATAAACTTAGGAGAAAAATGCTATAAGAGTCTCTTGGTCCTCGATTTCATTTGGACATTTCACGTGATTTTTGTACACTCGATTAAAATCGATCGAAATTCATATTTTCGAACAAGATAATGGCTAGTGTTTTAAATCTGAAGCGGAAACCGAAATTAAATTATAAATTTAGAAAGAAGAATGTTATAAGGGACTCTCGATCCTCGATTTCATTTGAACGTTTTGGGAGATTTTCGTACCCCTCGACAAAAATGGACCCAAATATGTATTTTCAAACAAGACGATGGCTAGTGTATCAAATCTGACGCGAAACCCGAACACAGTTGTAAATTTAGGGAAAAATGCTATAAGAGTCTTCTGGTCCTCGAATTCATCTAGACATTTCCGGAAATTTGTGCCATCCGACTAAAATGGGCCGATATACGTATTTTCGAACAAGACCATGGCTAGTGTTTGAAATCTGATGCGGAACCCAAAACACATTTATAAATTTAGAAGAAGAATGTTATAATGGTCTCTCGGTCCTCGATTTCATCCAGACTTTTAGGGCGATTTTCATACCACACTACAAAAATGGACCAAAATCCAAATTACCGAACAAGACGATGGATAGTGTTTGAAATCTGACGCGGAACCCGAAACACAGTTATAAATTTAGGAGAAGAAATGCTATAAGAGTCTCCTGGTCCTCGATTTTCATCTGGACATTTCGGGGTGATTTTCGTACCACCTGACTAAAATGGACCGAAATCCGTATTTTCGAACAAGACGATGGCTAGTGTTTGAAATCTGAAGCGAAACCCAAAACACATTTATAAATTTAGAAGAAGGATGCCATAAGGGTCACTCGGTCCTGGACTTCATCTGGACTTCCTCCGGGCGAGTTTCTTACCCTCGAAAAAAATTGACCAAATCTATATTTTCGGACCAGAAGATGGCTAGTGTTGAAATTTGATGCGGAACCTAAAATACTGTTATAAATTTAGGAGAAGAATGCTATAAGGGTTCCCGGTCCTCCATCTCATCTGGACATTAGATGCAATTTACGTACCAAGCGAAAAAATGGATTGAAATCCGTATTTTCGAAAAAAGACGATGCTAGTGTTTGAAATTTGACATGTAACCCGAAATACAGTTATAAATTTAGAACAAGAATGCTATATGGGTGTCCCGGTCGTTGATTTCATCTGTACTTTTCTGCCGATTTTCGTACCCCTAACAAAAGTGGAGCAAAATCTATATTTTCGGATCAGACGATGGCTAGTGTTTGAAATCTGACCCGGAATCCGTATCATTGTTATATATTTAGAAGAAGAATGCTATAAGGGTCTCTCGGTCCTCAATTTCATATGGTATTTCCGGGGGATTTTCGTACCACCAGATTAAAATGGACTAAAATTCGTATTTTTGAACAAAACAATGGCTAGTGTTTGAAATCTGACACAGAACTCAGAACACAGTTATAAATTTAGGAGAAGAATGCAATAAGGATCTCTCGATCCTCGATTTCATCTAGACTTTTCAAGCGATAATCTTACCCCTCGACAAAAAAGGACCGAAATCTATATTTTAGGAACAGACGATGGAAAGTGTTTGAAATATGGCGCGGAACCTAAAAAACCAGTAATAAATTTTGGAGAAGAATGCTATCAGGGTCTCCCGGTCGTCGATTTCATCTGGACTTTTCAGGTGATTTTCGTACCACCCATCAAAAAAATGGACCGAAATCCGTATTTTCGAATAAGATGATTGCTAGTTTTGAAATTTGATGCGGTACCTGAAACTCAGTTATAAACTTAGGAGAAGAATACTATAAGGGTCTCGCGGTCGTCGATTTTTATCTGGGCTTCTCAGGCGATTTTTGTACCACCAGACAAAAATCCGTATTTTCGAACAAGATAATTACTAGTGTTTGAACCCAACAATATATTATACTCAATTCGTACCACCCGACAAAAAGGACCGAAATCCCTATTTTTGAACAAGACGATGGATAGAGTTTGAAATCTAATGCGGAACCCAAAAAATAGTTATAAACTTAGGAGAAAAATGCTATAGAGTCTCTTGGTCCTCGATTTCATTTGGACATTCACGTGATTTTTGTACCACTCGATTAAAATGGATCGAAATTCATATTTTCGAACAAGATAATGGCTAGTGTTTTTAAATCTGAAGCGGAAACCGAAATTAAATTATAAATTTAGAAGAAGAATGTTATAAGGGACTCTCGATCCTCGATTTCATCTGAACGTTTTTGGGAGAGTTTCGTACCCCTCGACAAAAATGGACCCAAATATGTATTTTCAAACAAGACGATGGCTAGTGTATCAAATCTGACGCGAAACCCGAAACACAGTTGTAAATTTAGGGAAAAATGCTATAAGAGTCTTCTGGTCCTCGAATTCATCTAGACATTTCCAGAAATTTTGTGCCATCCGACTAAAATGGGCCGATATACGTATTTTCGAACAAGACCATGGCTAGTGTTTGAAATCTGACGCGGAACCCAAAACACATTTATAAATTTAGAAGAAGAATGCTATAATGGTCTCTCGGTCCTTGATTTCATCCAGACTTTTAGGGCGATTTTCATACCACACAACAAAAATGGACCAAAATCCAAAATTACCGAACAAGACGATGGATAGTGTTTGAAATCTGACGCGGAACCCGAAACACAGTTATAAATTTAGGAGAAGAATGCTATAAGAGTCTCCTGGTCCTCGATTTTCATCTGGACATTTCGGGTGATTTTTCGTACCACCTGACTAAATTGGACCGAAATCCGTATTTTCGAACAAGACGATGGCTAGTGTTTGAAATCTGAAGCGAAACCCAAAACACATTTATAAATTTAGAAGAAGGATGCCATAAGGGTCTCTCGGTCCTGGAACTTCATCTGGACTTTCCGGGTGAGTTTCTTACCCTCAACAAAAAATTGACCAAAATCTATATTTTCGGACCAGAAGATGGCTAGTGTTTGAAATTTGATGCGGAACCTAAAATACTGTTATAAATTTAGGAGAAGAATGCTATAAGGGTTTCCCGGTCCTCCATCTAATCTGGACATTAGATGCAATTTACGTACCAAGCGAAAAAATGGATTGAAATCCGTATTTTCGAACAAGACGATGGCTAGTGTTTGAAATTTGACATGTAACGCGAAATACAGTTATAAATTAGAACAAGAATGCTATAAGGGTCTCCCGGTCGTTGATTTCATCTGGACTTTTCTGCCGATTTTCGTACCCCTGACAAAGGTGGAGCAAAATCTATATTTTCTGATCAGACAATGGCTAGTGTTTGAAATCTGACCCGGAATCCAAACATTGTTATATATTTAGAAGAAGAATGGTATAAGGGTCTCCGGTCCTCAATTTCATCTGGTATTTCGGGGGATTTTCGTACCACCAGATTAAAATGGACTAAAATTCGTATTTTTGAACAAAACAATGTCTAGTGTTTGAAGTCCGACACAGAACTCGGAACACATTTATAAATTTAGGAGAAGAATGCAATAAGGATCTCTCGATCCTCGACTTCATCTAGACTTTTCAGGCATTAATCTTACCCCTCGACAAAAAAATGGACCGAAATCTGTATTTTCGAAAAGATGATTGCTAGTGTTTGAAATTTGATGCAGTACCCGAAACTCAGTTATAAACTTAGGAGAAGAACGCTATAAGGGTCTCGCAGTCGTCGATTTTATCTGGGCTTCTCCGGTGATTTTTGTACCACCAGTCAAAAAATCCGTATTTTCGAACAAGACAATTGCTAGTGTTTGAAATTTGAGGCAGGACCCGAAATCTCAGTTATAAATTTAGAAGAAGAATGCTATAAGGGTGTCCTGGTCCTCGATTTCATCTTGATTTTTTGGGAGATTTTTTTACGATCCAACTAAATGGACCAAAATCCGTATTTTCGAAAAAGTCTACAGCTAGTGTTTGAAATCTGACGCACAACCTAAAACCTTGTTATAAATTTTAGAGAAGAATGATATAAAGGTCTCCCGGTCCAAGATTTAATCTGAAGTTTTCGGGCGATTTTCGTACCACCCGACTAAAATGGACCAAAATCCATAATTTCCAACAATACTATGGCTAGTGTTTAAAATCTGACGCGAACCCAATATACATTTATAAATTTAAGAGATGAATGCTATATGACTCTTCTGTCCTCGATTTCATCTAGACTTTTTGCGCGATATTCGTACTACCTCACAAAAATGGACTGAACTTGTATTTTCGGACCAGACGATGGCTAGTGTTTGAACCCGAATCAAAGTTTATAAATTTTGGAGAAGAATGCTATAAGGTTCTCTGGGTCCTCGATTTTATCTGGACTTTTCGGGCTATTTTCGTACCACCCGACTAAAATGGACCAAAATCCTTCTTTTCGAACAACATCATAGCTATTGTTTGAAAATTTGATGTGGAAACCGAAACACATTTCTAAATTTAGAAGAAGAATGCTATAAGGGACTCTTGGGTCCGCGATTTCATCTGAACTTTTCAGGCGAGCTTCGTACCCCTCGACAAAAATAGACCAAAATCTGTATTTTTGGACTAAACGATGGCTAGTCTTTGAAATCTGACGCGGAACCCGAAACCATGTTATATATTTAGGAGAAGAATGCTATAAGGGTCTCTCGGTCCTCGATTTTCTCTGGACTTCTCGGTGATTTTCGTAATACCCGATAAAAATGGACAGAAATCCGTATTTTCAAACAAGATGATGGCTATTTTTTTGAAATCTGATGCGGAAACCGAAACACAATTATAAATTTAGAAGAAGAATACTATAAGGGACTCTCGGTCCTCGATTTTTATCTAGGCTTTTCGGGCGAGTTTCGTACCCCTCGACAAAAATTGACCAAATTTGTATTTTTGGACTAAATGATGGCTAGTTTTTGAAATCTGATGCGGAACCCGAATAACTATTATATATTTAGGAGAAGAATGCTATGAGGGTCTCTCGGTCCTCGATTTCATTTGGACTTTTCGGGTGATTTTTGTACCACCTGACTAAAATAGATCAAAATCCGTATTTTCAAACAAGATGATGGCTAGTGTTTGAAATCTGATGCAGAAACCGAAAACACAGTAGTAAATTTAGAAGAAGAATGCTATAAAGGACTCTCGGTCCTCGATTTCATCTGAACTTTTCGGACAAGTTTCTTACCCCTTGACAAAAATGGACCAAAATTTGTATTTTCAATCCAGACGATGGCTAGTGTTTGAAATCTGACGCGGAACCTGAAACACTATTATATATTTAGGAGAAGAATGTTAAAAGGGTCTCTCTGTTCCTCGATTTCATCTAGACTTTTAAGGCGATTTTCGTACCACCGACAAAAATGGATTGAAATCCATTTTTTCGAAACCAAACGATGGTTAGTTTTTTTAAATCTGATGTTGAACCCGAAATACTGTTATAAGTTTAGGAGAAGATTGCAATAAGGGTTTCCCAGTCCTCGATTTCATTTGGACTTTTCGGGCGACTTTCGTACCACCCCACCAAAATTGACCGAAATCTGTATTTTCGGACCAGACGATGGCTTGTATTAGAAATGTGACGTGGAACTTGAAACATAGTTATAAATTTTGGAGAAGAAAGCTATAAGGGTATCCCGGTCCTCGATTTCATTTGGAGTTTTCAAGCAATTTTTGTACAACATGACTAAAATGGACCGAAATCCGTATTTTCGAACTTGACGATGGCTAGTTTTTGAAATCTGACACGGAACGTGAAACACAGTTATAAATTTAGAAGAAGAATGCTATAAGAGTCTTCTGGTCCTCGATTTCATTTGGACTTTTCGGATGATATTCGTACCCCTCGACTAAATGAATAGTGTTTGAAATCTGACGTAGAACCCGATGCACATTTATAAATTTAGAAGAAGAATGCTATAACGGTCTCTCGGTCCTCGATTTCATGTGGACTCTTCGGGCGATTTTCGTACCCATCGACAAAAATGGACCAATATCTATATTTTCTGACCAGACGATGGCTAATGTTTGAAATCTGACGTGGAACTTGAAACACTATTATATATTTAGGAGAAGAATGCTATAAGGGTCTGCCGGTCCTCGATTTCCTCTGGCCTTTTCGGGAGATTTTCATACCACACGACAAAAATGGACCGAAATCCGTATTTTCAAAAAAGATGATGGATGGTGTTTGAAATCTGACACGAAACCCGAAACACAGTTATAAATTTAGGAGAAGAATGCTATAAGAGTCTCTTGGTCCTCGATGTCATTTGGACATTTCGGGCAATTTTCGAACAACCCGACTAAATTGGACCGAAATCCGAATTTTTAAACAAGACGATGGCTAGTGTTTGAAATCTGATGCGGAACCCGAAACACAACTATAAATTTTGGAGAAGAATGCTACAATGGTCTCCTGATCCTCGATTTCATCTAGACTTTTCGGGCGATTTTCATACCATCCAACTAAAATAGATCGAAATCCATATTTACTAAAAAGACTATGGCTAGTGTTTGAAATCTAACACGGAACTCGAAACACATTTATAAATTTTGGAGAAAAATGCTATAAGGGTCTCCTGGTCCTCGATTTCATCTAGACTTTTCGGGCGATTTTCATACCACCTTACAAAAATGGACCTAAATTCGTATTTTCGAACAAGACTTTGGCTAGTGTTTGAAATCTGACGCGTAACTTGAAACAAAGTAATCAATTTAGAAGAAGAATGTTGTAAGGGTGTCCTGGTCCACGATTTCATTTGGACTTTTTGGGCAACTTTCGTACCACCCAACAAAAATGAACTGAAATTTGTATTTTCGGACCAGACGATGACTAGTGTTTAAAATCTGGGGCGGAGCCCGAAAAATAGTTATAAATTTTGGAGAAGAATGCTATAAGGGTCTCTTGGTCCTTGATTTCATATGGACTTTTCCGGCGATTTTCGTACCACCCGACTAAAAGGGCCGAAATTCATATCTTCAAACAAAACAATGGTTAGTGTTTGAAATCTGGCGCGAAACCCGAAACATTATTATAAATATTGGAGAAGAATGTATAAGGGTCTCCAGGTCCTCGATTTCATTTGGATTTTTTTGGACGATTTTGTACCACCCGACTAAAAATGGACCAACATGATATAAGGGACTCTCGGTCTTCGATTTCATCTGGACTTTTCGGGCGATTTTCGTACCCCTCGACAAAGTAGGACCAAAATCAGTATTTTCAGACTAGACGATGGCTAGAGTTTAAGATCTGCCGCAGAACCCAAAATACTGTTATAAATTTTGGAGGAGAATGCTATAAGGGTCTCTCGGTACTCGATTTCATCTAGACTTTTTGGGCAATTTTCGTACCACCCAACAAAAATGGACCAAAGTCCTTAGTTTCGAACCAAACGATGGTTAGTGTTTGAAATATCAGACGCAGAACGCGAAAAGCATTTATAAATTTAGGAGAAGAATGCTATAAGGATCTCTTGGTCCTCAATTTCATCTAGACTTTTCCGGCAATTTTTGTATCACCCCACAAAAATCGACCGATGGCTAATGTTTGAATTTTGATGCGTAACCCGAAACATAATTATAAATTTTGGAGAATAATGCTATAAGGGTTTCCTGGTCCACGATTTCATCTGGTCTTTTCGGGGGATTTTGTACCAACGGACAAAAATAGACCGAAAATCGTATTTTCAGACCAGACGATGGCTAATGTTTAAAATCTAGCGTAGAACCCGAAACACAGTTATAAATTTTGGAGAAGAATGCTATAATGGGGCCCCAGTCCTCGATTGCATATGGATTTTTCGGGCAATTTTCATACCACCAAACTAAAATGGATCGAAATTCGTATTTTCGAACAAAACGATGGCTAGTGTTTGAAATCTGACGCGGATCTCGAAACACATTTATAAATTTATGGAATTCTATAAGTTATTATTATCTTTTTTTTTTAGTTTTACATCATAACAAAGTTATAATAACATATAATAAAATAGAGTTGTCAAATAAAGTAATAATTACATATTTATTTGACAACTCTATTTTATTTAATGATATTACTATCTTCATTATGCAGTCAAACTTTAAAATAAAGATAATAATAACATATAATTAAATAGAATTATCAAATAAATTAATAATTACATATTTATTTGACAACTTTGTTTTATTATTCGTTATTATTATCTTAGTTTTGTAGTTGTACTACATAACGAAACTAATAATAACATATAAAAAAATTGAGTTGTAAAGTTGTCAAATAAAGTCATAATTACATATTTATTTTACAACTCAATTTTGTTATATGTTATTATTATTTTGGAATCCATATTTATGAACCAGATGATGGCTTGTGTTTGAAATCTAATCTGAAACTCGAAACCCGAAACACAATTTTAAATTTAGGAGAAGAATGCTATAAGGGTCTCACATTCCTCGATATCATCTGGACTTTTCGGGCGAAAATCGTACCACCCGACAAAAATGGACCGAAAACCGTATTTTTGGACTAGACGATGGGTAGTGTTTTAAATCTAAGACGGAACCCGAATCATAGTCTTAAATGGAGGAGAAGAATTTTATAAGAATCTTCCGAACCTTGACTTAATTTGGACTTCTCTGGCGATTTTTGTACATCACAACAAAAATAGACTGAAATTCGTATTTTTGGTTTAACGGATGGCTAGTGTTTGAAATATGATGTCTAGCCCGACACACAGTTACAAATTTGGAGAAAAATGCTATAAGGGTCTTCTGGTCCTCGATTTCATCTGGACTTTTCGGGCGATTTTCGTACCCTCTGACAAAAATGGACTAAAAATTTGTATTTCTTGACCAGACGATGGCTGGTCTTTGAAATCTAACCTGAAACACAATTATAAATTTAGGAGAAGCATGCTAAAAGTCTCTCCCGCTCCTGATTTTCATCTGGACTTTTTGGGCGATTTTCGTACCACCCGACAAAAATGGACTAAAATCTGTAACATATAATAAAATAGAGTTATCTAATAAATATGTAATTATTAATTTATTTGACAACTCTAATTTGATTTATATTATTATTATCTTCGTTTTATAGTTTTACTTATAACAAATAGATAATAATAACATATAAAAAAATAGAGATATCAAATAAAGTAATAATTACATATTTATTTTACAAGGGTTTAGTGTGTTAGGGAGTTTAGGGTTTAAGAAATCATGTTTAGGGTTTAAGGTTTAGAGTTTAAGGTTCAAGATTTCGGGTTTAGTGTTTAGGGTTTAGGGTTTAAGGGTTAGGATTTAAGGTTTAAGGTTTTGGGTTTGAGGTTCGGGTTATAGTATATACGGTTATCATCATTGCAAAAATATTACTACAAACGAACATAATAATAACATATATTGAATTATAGTTGTCAAATAAAGATGTAATTATTAATTTATTAGAAAATAATATTTTATTATATTTTATTCTAATCTTCTTTATTAAATGTTATTATTATCTTCGTTTTGTAATTGTAATTAATAACAAAGATAATAATAACATATAACAAAATTGAGTTTGTCAAATAAATATGTCAAAATTAATTTATTTGACAACTCTATTTAATTATATGTTATTATTATCTTCGTTTGTAGTTATACTTAATAATAAAGATAATAATAAAATATATGTTATTATTATATTCGTTATTAAGTATAACTACAAAACGAAGATAACAATAATATTTAATCAAATAGAGTTGTCTAATAAATAAGTAATTATTACTTTATTTGACAACAATATTTTATTATATGTTATTATTATCTTCGTTTTATTGTTTTACTACATAAAGAAGTTAATAATATATAATAAAATTGAGTTTATCAAATAAATATGTAATTAGTATTTTATTTGACAACTTTATTTTATTATATGTTATTATTATCTTCATCATGTAGTACAACTATCTTATAAAGATAATAACAACATATAATAAAATAGAGTTTTCAAATAATGTTATAATTATATTTTATTTAATAGTTCAATTGTGTTATATGTTATTACAATTTCCGTTATTAAGTACATATATAAAACGAAGATAATAATAACATTTAATAAAATAGAGTTTTTCAAATAAAGTAACATTGACAACACTATTTTATTAAATGTTATTATTATCTTCGTTTTGTAGTTGTACTTAATAATATAAGATAATAATAACGTATAACAAAATTGAGTTATCAAATAAATATGTAATAATTAATTTATTTGACAACTCTATTTAATTATATGTTATTACTATCGTCGTTATTAAGTTCATTTACAAAATGAAATTAATAATAATATTTAATAAATAGAGTTGTCCAATAAATAAGTAATTATTACTTTATTTGAAAACACTATTTTATTATATGTTATTATTATATTCGTTTTATTGTTTTACTACATAACGAAGATAATAATAACATATAATAAAATTGTGTTTATCAAATAAATATGTAGTTCTTACTTTATTTGACAACTCTATTTTATTATATGTTATTTTTATTTTCGTTATATAGTTGTACTTCATAACGAAGACAATACTAAAATATAATAAAACAGAGTTGTTAAATAAAGTAATAATTACATATTTATTTGACAACTTAATTTTATTATATGTTATTACTATATTCGTTATGCAGTCAAACTTTAAAAGGATAATAATAATAACAAAAGATAAAATAGAATTGTCCAATAAATTAATAGTTACATATTTATTTGACAACTCTATTTTATTATATATCATTATTATCTTCGTTTTATAGTTTAACTTCATAACGAAGATAATAATAAAATTAAATAAAATAGAGTAGTCAAATAATGTAATTCTTAGATATTTATTTAACAACATTATTTTGTTATATATTATTATTATCTTTGTTTTCTATTTAATTTACAACTCGATTTTGTTATATGTTATTATTATTTTCGTTATTTAGTACAATTACAAAACGAAATTAATAAAACCATATAAAAAAATTTAGTTGTCAAATAAGAATGTAATTATTACATTATTTGACAACTCTATTTGTAATATGTTATTATTTAATTCGTTATAACTTATTTGTTTGACAACTCTATTTTATTTTATGTTATTATTATCTTAGTTATGAAGTTAAACTATAAAACGATAATAATAATAACCTAGAACAAAATTGAGTTGTCAAATAAACAAATAAGTACATAATTATTTGACAACTCTATTTTATTAAATGTTATTATCATCTTCGTTATGAACAAAAACTATAAAACAAAGATAATAACAATATATAACAAAATAGAGTTGTAAAATAAATATGTAATTATTACTTGATTAGACAACTCTATTTTATTATATGTTTCTATTATATTCATTATAAAGTACAACTACATGACGAAGATAATAGTATCATATAATAAAATAGAGTTGTCAAATAAATTAATAATTACATATTTATATGACAACTCTATTTTATTATATGTTATTATTATCTTCGTTTTTTAGTTGTATTAAAAATATAATGAAAATAATAATGACACTACGCCAAAATGACATTTAACAGCGCCACTTTTACAACGCTTGTTAACACAAGCGCTGTTGTAATATATTTTAAAAATAAAGGAGCCTTCTACAGCGTTTTGTTCACAAGCGCTGTAAAACAAGCGCTGTTGTAGGTCATATAACGTTTGCGCATAACGTTATAAGGCTTTTACAGCACTTGTCAAAAAAGCGTGTAAAATGAAGCCGCTTTCGCGTATCAGTTACATCGCTTTTTTCACAAGCGCTGTAAACACAATGCGCTTTAATATTTGAACTACCTAAATACAACGCTTTTGCACAAGCGCTGTAAATACAATGCGCTTTCAATTGAATTTTAACTACCTATTGATAGCGCTTTTTTCAACAAGCGCTGTAAACTACATTTTCAAAATAATTTATATAGCGTTGGAACCCTCATATCCCTCTATCATCTTCAAATAATTATATACGTTCGGAACTAAATATCCTGTACGTAAACTGTGCGGCCCATCTACGTTGTCCTTCGGGTATTTTTTTTACACATGATCTGTTAAATGTTTTTGTTTATATTATATTAAATCTACTAAATTGTTTATATATATTAAATCTCTTCTAGCACATGATCTGTTATGTTTTGAAATTGTCAAAAAATTGTCAACTAACTATACCATATGATCTGTTATGGTTGGATATTGTTAGTTGAAATTGGTTTCTTTTTGAAACTTGTTTGATATGTTTTGAAAGCTTAATATATTTTTGTAACTGCATTTATATAGGTGGTATAATATGGATTGGAAATGGATGTCAGCAATCGATTGTCAAAAGAGTATGAAATTGGAGTGAAGGAGTTTGTTGAGTTTGCAGTGAAGAATGCAAAAGATCCAAATAGAGTAGTTTGTCCTTGTTTTAAAATGTTGTTTTGGAAAACGTGTTAGAGAAGATGAATTAGAAGGACATCTAATATGTAATGGAATTGATCAAAGCTACACATGTTGGATAAGACATGGTGAGAAAAAAAAAAGGAAATATTAATTTTGAGAATAGTTCGACATATGCTTCAACTGACTTCGATACAGATACATATGAGCCGGACCGAGTTGATGAGATCGCAAAAGCAGTTGAAGAAGATCTTCGAGATTGTCCTAAAATGTTTGAAAGTTTATTGAGTGATGCAGAGAAAGAATTATATAATGGTTGTACTAAATTCACAAGATTGTCGGTGATATTAAAGTTGTACAACTTAAAAGCGAGTAATGGATGGTCTGTTAAAAGCTTTACAGAATTATTAACACTCATAAAAGATATGTTGCCAGATGATAATGAACTTCCCAGTCGAACCAACGAGGCTAAACGGATTTTGTGTTCTATTGGAATGAGTTACGAAAGGATTCATGCGTGTCCTAACGATTGCATTTTATTTCGAAACGAATATGAACTACTTAAGGCGTGTCCGAAATACAATGTCTCTCGATATAAGAAGAAAGAATCTACTCCAGCAAAAGTCGTGTGGTATTTTCCTATAATACCAAGATTTAGGCGCATGTATCGCAGTGAAGAAGATTCAAAACACTTGACATGGCATGCAAATGAAAGAATTAGAGATGGAATGTTTCGACACCCTGCAGATTCCCCACAATGGGCAAAAATTGATCACGACTATCCTGAATTCGGGATAGAGTCCAGAAATCTAAGACTTGCACTTTCTACTGATGGAATGAATCCACATGGTCTTCAAAGCATCTCACATAGCACGTGGCCTGTGATTTTGGTAATATATAACCTACCTCCAAGGTTATGTATGAAGCGTAACTTTATGATGTGTCTCTGTTAATTTCTGGACCCAAACAAACCGGGGAATGATATCGACGTATACTTGACTCCTTTAATTGAAGATTTAAAAATTATGTGGGAGACAGGTGTGGAAGTTTATGATGGGTATAGGAAAGAGTGTTTCAATTTGAGGGCTATGTTGTTCGGCACAATTAATGATTTTCCAACATATGGTAATTTATCAGGATATAGCATTAAAGGTCAGTGTTCATGTCCTATATGTGAAGAGAGTACAAATTGGATGCGGTTGAAACATTGTAAGAAGAATGTGTTTCTTGGACATCGTAGATTTTTACCTTATAGTCATCAGTATCGTGGGTGGAGAAATGCATTCAATGGAAAATCAGAGGAAGGTAAAGCTCCTTTAGCACCGACTGGATATCAAATACTTGAAAAAGTACAAGGTTTGACCGATAAATTGGCAAACCTTTTGCGGGAGAGCTAGTCAAAACTGGGTGGAAGAAAAAGTTAATTTTTTTGAATTGCCATATTGGAAGTCATTGTATATAAGACATTTCCTCGAAGTGATGCATATTGAAAAAAATGTATTTGATAGTGTTATTGGTACGTTACTCAATGTTCCAGGAAAGTCTAAAGATGGCGTCAACGCAAGATTGGACTTGGTCGATATGGGAATAAGAAATGAATTGGCTCCAGTAAAGAAAGGAAATCGCACGTATCTACCTCCAGCCGCTCATACTTTATCTAGAAAGGAAAAAATTGTTTTATGTAAATTTCTACACGAAGTTAAAGTTCCAGAAGGATACTCTTCGAACATTAAAAATTTGGTTTGTATGAAATACCTCAAGTTAAAAGGTTTGAAGACCCATGATTGTCATATTCTAATGGAGCATTTGCTACCAATAGGTATACGTTCCATTTTACTTGAAAAAGTTCGACTAGCCTTAACTAGATTATGTTTCTTCTTCAGGGAAATTTGTAGTAAAGTGATCGACCCTCAGAAATTACCGACATTGCAGAGGGAAATTGTTGTTACTTTGTGTGAGCTTGAAATGTATTTCCCACCATCGTTTTTTGATATAATGGTTCACCTTATTGTTCATCTGGTTAAGGAGACACAACTTTGTGGGCCAGCTTATATGAGATGGATGTATCCGATAGAACGATATATGAAAATATTAAAAGGGTACGTAAAAAATAGAAGTCGATCAGAAGGTTGTATTGCTGAACGATACATTGTTGAAGAGGCTGCTGAATTTTGTACTGAATATCTGTCCAATGTGGAATCTATAGGGCTTCCCATGTCTCGTCATTCGGGAAGAATATCAGGAGAAGGGATAATTGGAAGGAGACTACTGACTATATGAAGGACAGAATGGGAGCAGGCACAATTGTATGTTCTGCACAATGATGATGAGGTTCAACCGTATGTTACAATACACATTGATCAGTTATCTCGTTTGAACATGAATAGGAATCAAAATTGGATAACTCGAGAGCACAATCGAAGTTTTGTAACATGGTTAAAAAATCACATAATGTCAAAATTTGATATAGACCCCGGATCAATTTCAAATAGATTGAGGTGGCTAGCAAATGGTCCGAGCTTCTTTTCTTACACTTGTTATGTTATTAACGGCTACACATTTTATACCAAAGAACAAGATGATCAGACCACTATGCAAAATAGTGGAGTCACTCTCATAGCTGAAGCGATGCATGCCTCAAGTGCAAAAGACAAAAACCCAATATATGCAAATCTATCATATTTTGGGGTTATCGAGCGCATATGGGAGTTAGACTACACAATGTTTCGTGTTCCCATATTTGGTTGCAAGTGGGTCGATAATAATAATGGCGTTCTGATTGATGAGTCAGGATTCTTGCTTGTCGATTTTAATAGGGTGGGTGTGACACCCTAAATCACAAAATAATATATATAATAATTAATATCATATTCCTATAAAAATTTGTAGCAGATAAAAAAAAATATTTCCAATAAAATAAAATTTTATATTTAATTTAGGATATCACGTTTCCCAAAAATAAAAATAAAAACCCTTATTCCCAGTATCACCTATCAGAGCAGGGTTCCTTCAAAACTTGCACTTCAAGACTCATTAACCTGTAATAACTGCGATTTCGCAAACGCAGGGCCCAGCCAGTCAAACACAAACAACGAAGGAGGAGAGTTTTGAAATCATGTTAATAGCATAATATGAGTAAGAAGAACACGCAAACAATCATAATAGAACCATATCATAATCACTTTACGATATATCAAAATATTTAATTAAATAGTATCATACTATAGCATCAAAGTCACTCAAGTAAAATAATCATCTCATTATAATATGCATCAAATCATCTAATTATTATTACCTTTGAAACACATCAATCACAACAAAACAATCACAAGGAGATGCAATGCTATGCATGAGCTTAGACTCTACTTCACAATGTGGTACCATTCTAACTCTAAAGTACTTGGTTAGGAGGCCATGATACTATGCCACCATTCCGGTGGACGGACAATTCAAATAGGCCATGTCCTCATAGATCCCCTCAACTAAAAACTCGAGACACATATACGTGACAGTCGAGGTAAACGTGTGTTGCATGGTAGCTCCCGACATTTGAGGAATTCTCCACCGGAATACCTCCAAGGTCTAACAATCTTGCCTTAAGGCTCGACAGCAGACCGCCACTATCAAGCTCATTCAGTTGTACTTCCCCATAATCACTAGGCTTGTCAGGCCCTACCTATATGATGACAAAATAATATCCACTTCACAAATTCACAATATTTATTTTCTCCCCCCGTTAGCTTAGACTACTCCATTAAGAGCACCATCTTTAAGAATCATCACTATCTCATCAAGTATAGGGTACTTCAATATTTTCATCACAATCTTATAATATCATTAATCATAAATAATCATATAAACTCATCACAATTTTATAACATCACTATCATCAATCAACAATCATCATTATCATCACATAAGAATATATCAAACCATGCATCCATATTTTATTATCACAACACATAATTTCATCTAATCAAATATGTACACATAATTTCATTCAACGTCCAACATCACAATAATAACAAATATCAACTACCACACAAGTATTAAAAATTAAATCAATCAACACCTTATAAAAATTTCTATTTCACATTTTAATCTCACAATGCTCATATTTCAAATTAATCAATTTATCTCTCAAAGGGCTACTGCCGTATGTAGCAAGCCCCGGATGAATCGTTGGCAAATACGGTTTTCCCGTTCATCTCACAGTATATTATACTCATGAATTCAAACGCTCTCTCACCCCTTACCTTGATTGAAGATTTTTCCCAACAATGACGATCTA
This sequence comes from Cicer echinospermum, assembly GCA_002896215.2. Lineage (NCBI taxonomy): Eukaryota > Viridiplantae > Streptophyta > Magnoliopsida > Fabales > Fabaceae > Cicer > Cicer echinospermum. The sequence continues at coordinate 7,992,807 of PGTU02000006.1, read as the reverse complement.
CTTATTTAATGTGTCGCGTCTTCACCAACCACCGTCTCTAATAGTTCACAAAAGAAATAAAATAACACAATAACCAAATACAAATTAATCATTTAATACGACAATTAAATGAATTGTTTACTATTTACAACATCATTTCAATATATATATATATATATATATTTAATACTATGAATGCTTATGGTTATATCTATACAAACAATATCTAAAACAAAAACATAATTATGCATTACTAAAGACATACAGTTGTTGGATTTTGACCCTTTGATTCCTAATTTTGACATAATTAATAATTCAACAATGTTCATACAATACATGATAAATCTAATATTTGAATTGAGCAAGATTTCAGGAACAACAATCAAATCCTACACACTTGGAACAGGTTGCTTGAAACACAAGAAATCAACAAAAGTTGACTTTTGACTGAAGCAAATCGATTGGGAAATCGATTTCATAACAAGGGTGTAAGGAAACACAACTGTTTGTGTTGGTATAATCGATTGGGCAATCGACTGACTGAATTAGAAATGAAAATTGCACAAGTCAGTAGCACCCCAGTTTTGAGGGTAATCGATTGACAAATCGATTATACATCTCACAAAGTAAACCTGATTGAAATACATCGATTGGGAAATCGATTGGACAAGTCACAGTGGAACCCCAATTTTAAGGGTAATCGATTGGCAAATCGATTACTTAAATATCACTTGCAAAATAACCTTTCCTGTGACATACAAATCGATTGGACAATCTATGTTGTAAAATTTCAATCAAGTCAGATTTGGTTGCAATCGATTGGCAAATCGATTGAACTAAATCCCAGGTAAGAACTTTTTCAGACAAATACATACAAATCGATTGGCACGTCGATTAGTATCAAAATAGCTGAGTCACTGACTTAAACACAATCGATTGGCAAATCGATTGACAGAACCTTTTGAAAACCCAATGAACTCTGAACGTGTGATCAAATCGATTTTAAGTATTTGTTAATCGATTATGAAGACTTGATAAATCGATTACGCAATCGATTGATATGTGTTTCAGTTTGAACATAATAACATCTGCAATCGATTACGAAATCGATTCATATCAGTCTTAACATAATTACTGAAAATTATTGTTTAAAGAATCGATTGGCAAATCGATTGGCTTATATAGTTTCAAGATTCAAGAAAAACAAGACACACGATAATCGATTGGCAAATCGATTAGACTGGTTTATCACTTTACGAAATCGATTGGTAAATCGATTGGTTTATATGTTTTTCAGAAACTATATAAACTGTCTTCAATCTTTCTTTCAATAAGAATGAGAATGATAATGATAATGATAACATGACATGTACTTTGAATATTCTTGATATACAATAACACTTGGTTAATACACTGAGATTACTTTTTCAGATCAAAGAAAAAGAAGATTATCAACAATCAAAAGATAGCTGGAAAAGTGATCTTGAAAGACAAGGGTTCTCATAAACAATCTTTGAATATCCAGAATTGTGAGAAGCCACATTGACCAACATTGAAGACTATTTTTTTGTTCTTCCTTAATTCTGTTTGTAATAATTCTTTGAAACAAAAACGAAAGCGAGAAAAGCCAGCTAGAAACTGGTGGCTACTTTCTTGGGTGAGAGTGCTCAACAAGAAAGAGTCGGACTTTGATTCTGTGTTAGATTGCTGAGTATCTACAAGGATCAGAGGGTGATCAATAGGAAAGAGATCATTAAGATAGATAGGTTTCGGGGAGGAAACTGGACAATCTGTAATTGATTCTTTCTATTGGAGAAGAAAATCTGAAATCCGTTTGGATTTTCAGGACTGTATGTAGGTTGTCAAGTTGACAACTGAACCAGTATAAATTCTTGGTGCAATCTTCTCTAACCCTTAACTCCTTTGATTTACTATCTTGATATATCTGTATATGTGATTAATGTTAGATGCATGTTAAACATATTCTGTAATAAGTAATATTGTTTAATCTGATAATTTGTCTTGTATGCATCTTGGTTAATTTCATATCAATCTAATAAAACTTGCTAATCTTGTATGCCACAATTTAATTTCCGATGTGTGTATGAAATTGATTTAATTTCATAAAGAACTGATACATTCTGATATATTCCGATTATTACGAGGTCGTACCAACCAACAATTGGTATCAGAGCCTAACTTTTCAAGAGGTAACACTCATAAAAGCACTATGGCCTCAAACGATTTTCTGGGAGAAGGCGCATCGTTAGCAAGACCTCCAGCTTTCAACGGAACAGCTTATATGTACTGGAAGCACATGATGCTAATCTTCTTGGAAGCCAGTGGCATAGACATCCTTGACGCTGTTGAAAACGGTCCATATATTCCCAAGATTGCAGGAACAAATGACTCAATGATTCTCAAGCCTAGAGCCGACTGGTCAGATGATGGCAAGAAAAAGGTAGGTTATAATGCTAAGGCTAAGAACATTATAACATCTACTCTTTGTGCAGAAGAATTCTTTAGAGTGTCAAACTGCAAGTCAGCAAAAGAAATGTGGGACATTCTTCAAGAAACACATGAAGGAACCACAGACGTGAAGAGAGCTTGCGTAAACACACTTATGCACGAATATGAGTTATTCAGCATGAAAAGGGACGAATCCATCAGTGATCTGCAAACCAGATTCACACACATTGTGAATAATCTTCATGCATTGGGAAAACAAGTGGACAACGAACAGCAGATTGGAAAAATTATGAGATGTCTAACCAGAGAATGGCAGCCAAAAATAACAGCCATAGCAGAATCTAAAGATCTAGCAAAGATGACGACTGCAACTTTGTTTGGAAAACTAAGGGAACATGAAATGGAATTACATCGACTAGACGAATCATAAATGGAAAGCCGTAAAAAGAAAGGACTATCCCTGAAGGTTCAAGCCCAGCAATCGAAAACTGAATCAGATAGCTGCTCAGATCAATCCAGTAGTGAATCTGAAGAGCCGGAAATCGGGTTGCTTGTCAAGAAATTCAAGAAGTTTCTGAAGAAGAAAGACAACAAATTCAGAAAACCATCTAGCTCCAAGACTACTGACAACAAGACCATTACATGCTATGAATGTGGTAAAACTGGTCACATAAAGTCAGAATGCTACAAATTGCAAAACAAGAATAGAGCTACAAAATCAAAAGGCAAGGAACCAGTCACCAAAAACCAGAAAAGCTTATATTGCATGGAATGATAACGATGAATCCTCTGCATCTTCTGATGAAGAAGAAGTCAACTTGTGTCTCATGGCAGATACAGATTCAGAATCAGAAAATGAGGTTAGTTCACAATCTAATCCAACATATGATGAGCTACAAGAAGCTTTCAATGAACTGCATGATGATTATGTGAATTCCATAAAACAGTTGTTAAGCACAAAGAAAATGCTTGAACAAATGAATGTTGAACATAAAGAAATTGAAAATTTATGTGAACAACTGAAAAAGGATTCACAGGAAAAATCTGCAAAGTGCATTGAACTTGAAAATACTGTTGCATCATTAAAATCTGATTTATTAAATTTTGCAAATAGTAAAGATAAGCTGAATGTCATACTTAGCAATCAAAGACATGTTCATGAAAAATCTGGTTTAAGATATACACCAAATATGCATGTCAAAAGAAAAAATAAAAACAGATCTGGTATTGGTTATATGCAAACCAGAAATGTCAAACATGGTCAAAAATCTGCTATTGCTAAGAGTATGTATGACATCTTTACTAAACCAAATAAACATTCATCCTTTGATGGCAAATGTCATTTCTGTTGCAGAAAGGGACATTTTGTGTCTAATTGCAAATTTAAAAAATTAGCCAATCAAGGATGGAAGCTAGTTTGGATAGAAAAGAAATCTGTGTTTGACACTAACCAACCAGGACCCAAGTTAAATTGGGGACCTAAAACAAAATTCTGATTTTGTATTGCAGGTGTGCTTGACATCCACGAAACACTCATGGTATCTAGATAGCGGATGCTCAAAGCACATGACTGGTGACAAATCCAAATTCATGTCCCTGACATTAAAGGAAGGAGGCTTTGTCAAATATGGTGATAACAACAGAGGAAAGATCATTGGAATTGGTGATGTAGGTGATGAATCAACTGCAGTAATCAAAAATGTGCTATATGTTGAAGGATTAAAGCACAACTTACTGAGTATAAGCCAGCTATGTGACAAAGGTTTTCAAGTAAGTTTTTCATCACAATCTTGCATTATTGAGCATAAAGATGACAAACACATAAAGCTAATTGGGGACAGAATTAACAACATTTACATGTTGGATTTTTCAATTCTGTACCAAGTGCAATATGCTGCTTGTTATCCAACTCAGATGAAACATGGCTTTGGCATAAAAGAATTGCTCATATACTCATAAATCTTTTGAATAAACTTGTCAGCAAACAGTTAGTCTTAGGTCTACCAAATAGGAAGTTCTCTAAAGATAGACTGTGTGATGCATGTGAGAAAAGTAAACTGGTTAAGACTCCATTTCCCTCTATAGACTTGGTTAGAACAAATAGAGTTTTACAACTAGTTCACATGGACCCTTTTGGGACCTGCCCAAGTTAAGAGTTTAGGTGGAAACCTGTATGGATATGTGCTGGTTGACGATTATTCTAGATTCACATGGACTTACTTTTTAGCTCATAAAAGTGATACATTCTCTGTTTTCAAAAGTTTGCTGCTTTAGTACAAAATGAGAATGATCTGAAAATTGTTTCAATAAAAAGTGATCATGGAGGTGAATTCCAAAATGATCTTTTTCAAAAGTATTGTGAATCAAATGGAATCAACCACATATATTCTGCCCCTAGGACACCATAGCAGAATGGGGTAGTGGAGAGGAAAAATAGATCCCTAGAAGAGTTAGCTAGGACCATGCTTAAGGACTCCAACCTACCTAAGTACTTTTGGGCAGATGCAATTAGTACAGCCACCCATGTAGTGAATAGAGTTCTCATTAGGCCCCTGCTTAGGAAAACACCCTATGAGCTTTACAAGGGTAGAAAACCAAACCTGTCCTACTTTAGAATCTTGGTTGTAAGTGCTTTGTTTTGAAACAATGGCAAAGAACACCTAGGAAAGTTTGACCCTAAGGCAGATGAAGGTATCTCTTTTTAGGATATTCCCAAACTAGTAAGGCCTATAGAATCTACAACAAAAGAACAAAAACCATAGAAGAGTCAGTTCATGTAAAGTTTGATGAATCTTTTACAGAAAACTTGAACAAAACTCCTTCTAAGGTTATTGACATTTTGGATGATGTTGTAGAATCTGAACCACTAGAACAACCTATAGCTGACCCTCCAACTAGTGCAGACCCTGTAGAACCTATAGAAACCTGTGAGTTGCCTAAGGAATGGAAGTTCAACAGAAACCACCCTTTAGACAACATTATAGGCGATATCTCTAAAGGTGTTGCAACTAGGAGAAGCCTTAGTCAGTTTTGTAACTTTACAGCCTTTGTATCTCAGATTGAACCTAAGAACATTAAGGAAGCCCTGCTAGATAGTGAGTGGATACTTGCTATGCAAGAGGAGTTAAACCAGTTTGAGAGAAACAAGGTGTGGAGTTTGGTACCTAGGCCAGAGGGTAAGCATGTTATAGGAACTAGGTGGGTGTTCAGAAATAAGTTAGATGAGAATGGTGTGATAACTAGGAATAAAGCCAGATTAGTTGCAAAGGGTTATAGTCAAGAGGAGGGAATAGACTTTGATGAGACCTAATGCCCCTGTAGCTAGACTAGAAGCCATAAGAATTTTATTGGCTTATGCATGTATCATGGACTTCAAATCTATATCAAATGGATGTGAAGAGTGCCTTTCTCAATGGAGACCCTCAAGAGGAAGTCTTTGTTAGCCAAACACCTGGTTTTGAAAATCCAGATTTTCCTAACCATGTGTATAAACTCTCAAAGGCCCTCTATGGGTTGAAACAAGCTCCAAGAGCTTGGTATGAGAAACTCAGCACTTTCCTCATTCAACAAAATTTTTCAAGAGGAAATGTTGATAAGACACTCTTTACAAAAACTACTGAAAATGACATCTTGCTGGTCCAAATTTATGTTGATGACATAATATTTGGATCAACAAATGATAAACTTTGCAAAGAATTTGAAAATTTAATGAAAGGTAAATTTGAAATGTCAATGATGGGTGAACTGTCATATTTCTTGGGATTTCAAATTAACCAAAGCAAGCAAGGCATTTTCATTAGTCAATCCAAATATTGTTCTGATTTGATAAAGAAATTTAACTTTGATAAACTTAAGTCCATTGATACACCCATGAGTCAAGGAAATTTCTTAGACCGAGATGAGAAGGGTAAGCCTGTAGATGTCACTAGATTTCGTGGTATGATTGGATCTCTGCTCTACCTTACAGCAAGCCGACCAGATATTATGTTCAGTGTTTGTATGTGTGCAAGGTATCAATCGAATCCGAAGGAATCTCACCTCAGTGCAGTAAAGAGAATTTTCAGATACTTGGTAGGTACTAAAAGTCTTGGTTTGTGGTATCCAAAAGGATCAACATGTACTTTGATTGGTTATTCAGACTCAGACTTTGCTGGTTGTATACTTGACAGGAAGAGTACTTCAGGAACATGTCATCTGCTTGGTAATTCTCTAGTGTCTTGGTTCAGTAAGAAGCAAACAAGTATTGCATTGTCTACTGCAGAAGCTGAATACATAGCAGCTGGGAGCTATTGTGCTCAAATTTTGTGGATGAAACAGCATTTAATGGACTTCAGTGTCGATTTGGGAACAGTGCCGATAATGTGTGATAACACAAGTGCTATCAGCATAACCAAGAACCCAGTAATGCATTCAAGGACAAAACACATTGAGGTAAGGCATCACTTCATAAGAGACCACTTTCAGAATGGAGTTATCAAACTTGAGTATGTGAACACTACAGAACAATTAGCTGATATATCTTCACAAAAGCATTGCCAAAAGAAAGTTTTTTGAACATAAGGATGAAACTAGGGATCATTGATCCTAGTGAAGTATGAGTTTTTGTTGATTCTGGTACTTTTCAGTAATGTTTTGAAGTTAAATCGATTTGGAAATCGATTACCAGCATGGTAAAAGGTTTATAAAATCGATTTGGGAATCGATTACGTCAGTCCAGATTTCAAAATGTCAGGAAATTTTTTTTAACCTTCACGAGCATCGATTTGGAAATCGATTAGCTAAGTGTTCAACCTTAAGACAATCGATTTGGGAATCGATTAAGTAAAACTGGAATTCGATTTGAACATCAATTTGAAATATGACCGTTACTCCAAATTTACTAGCCGTTGGAACTTCATCATTACTGAATCGATTGAGGATTCCCAGCAACGGTAACCTAATCGATTGGGAAATCGATTTACTAGGTCAAGAGTATAAAAGGAACAGTTCTAAATCGATTTCTGCACTCTGTTTTCCAGATTTTCTCTGCTTTTCTCTTGTGTTCTTCATTCTTCTGTCTCTGCATTTGTTTGAATCTGCATTCTACACTCTACCTACTTCGAATCTACACAAATTGTTGATATGGCCCGTGTAAAACAGACTCAAGCACGCACTCCATCTCCATCATCTTCTTCCACCAGTGAAACACCATCACCACCTCCAACTTTGACAAAAAGAGTACCCATCCCAACTCACAAAATACTTGCAAAAGATAAAGGAAAAGCTCCTGCCCAATCCAGGAAAAGTCGAAGAAACGGAAGGAACCCCTACTGAAAAGCTCATGGCTGATGCCATGAAAGAGATTACTCAGAAAAGGAAGAAGAAGCCTAATTCTTCTCCACCTCCTAAGAAAGTCTCTGCACCTAAGGAAAAGGAGGTACAACCATCTCTGTCTACAGACTTCGCAAAAAGGAAAATTCATGAAGCTAGAACCATGGATTTTGAATATTTTGATGTTGTGGAATTCACTTTTCAGAACCACCTCAGGTTTCATGGATTGGAAAGTTTTCTGTCTTCTACACTTGACAGCTATCCAAGGCTGATCAGGGAGTTTTATTCTACATTCAAGATGACTGAAGAAGGTTTTACTGCTTCAGTTAAGGGAAAAAGGATTGTAATGACTTTTGATGAGTTCTCAACTTTATCTGGATTGCCTTTCTACGGCAAATCTATTGATGGCAGCACAGAAGCCGACACTGCCGATGAAAGTTGGAAAGAAACACTTGATAGGCATACCGCAGTTAAATACCTGATGGTCGATGGGTTTGTTGAATCGATTTCACTGCCCATTGGTCAGATGAAGGTTCAACTGAGGATGTTGATGTATGCTTTGACGCGTATGCTGGTTCCAAGATCGGGAAATCATGCAGTGGTCCAGAAGTTGGACATCATACTGCTGTGGGGCTTATCCAAAGAGTTAAGGATGAGCTGGTGTTGGATTGTGCTAAGGCACATGTTGGAAGCATCTCAAAGCAAGCTGATGCTGCCTTATCCACAATTGATCACAAAAATTCTCAAACACTTCAAGGTCTCATTTGGAAATGAGGAATCTGCTAAAATGACATTGGTGTTTGGTGAATCGATTGTGAATCAAATGCAGTTGAAACGGTTACATGGAAAATGGATAAGACCTCAAGCTGCTGCTGACCCTGTCCAGCCCCAACTTCAACCTCAGCCTCAGCCTCAACCAGTCACTGAATCTGCTACTCCTGATTTTGTGAACAGAATATTGGAATTCATTGAAGCTCAGATGGCACACAATGCCAAAGTGTTGGAATCTCAGACCAGATTGGAAGCACACTTAAGGACTCTGCAAGACTCCTTGAACTCAGTGGTTCACGATGTGGATGCGATTCAAACACACCTCGGCATCAAACTGTCATTTGAAGACGTCGCGGATATTGGTCGACAAGCTGCAGATGAACCTAACCCAAACCCCCTAGATAACCCTGAGACTCACGGTGAGGAGACACCTGCTGAGGTTAATACAGCGGGTGATTAGGACCCTTAGGTGATTAGGACCCTTAGGTTTCATACTGTTTTGCTCTGACCTGTTATAATTCTGTGATGTATGATGAATTTTTATAAATGTTATATCTTTTTGGCTTAATCATCTAAGTTGCTCATTAATTGCATTGATTGATTTTGCCTTTATACATGTAAACTTCATTGTTTCTGATGCACTATGTTATATGTTTCAAACCCAATGCATATGTTCTTTAACATAGGGGGAGAAATTGTTTCTACCTTTTTGACTTAACTGACAAAGGGGAGAAATATTATAACTTGACAGTTGCATTGTGGATGTTTTGTTTGCATGTTGTTATTGCTTTGATACTTTATGATATAAGTTTGCTCTGATACGAAATAATAATTAATAATGTAGTTTATAATACACTTATGCTTGTTGTTTTGAAATGCTCAAGTTACAATTGTATGAATTGTCAATTATGCCAAAAAGGGGGAGATTGTTGGATTTTGATCCTTTGATTCCTAATTTTGACATAATTAATAATTCAACAATGTTCATACAATACATGATAAATCTAATATTTGAATTGAGGAAGATTTCAGGAACAACAATCAAATCCTACACACATGGAATAGGTTGCTTGGAACACAAGAAATCAACAAAAGTTGATTTTTGACTAAAGCAAATCGATTGGGAAATCGATTTCATGACAAGGGTGTAAGGAAACACAACTGTTTGTGTTGGTATAATCGATTGGGCAATCGACTGACTAAATTAGAAATTGAAAATGCACAAGTCAGTAGCATCCCAGTTTTGAGGGTAATCGATTGACAAATCGATTATACAATTCACAAAGTAAAACTGATTGAAATAAATCGATTGGCAAATCGATTGGACAAGTCACAGTGGAACCCTAGTTTTAAGGGTAATCGATTGGCAAATCGATTACTTAAATATCACTTGCAAAATAACCTTTCCTGTGACATACAAATCGATTGGACAATCTATGTTGTAATATTTCAATCAAGCTAAATTTGGTCGAAATCGATTGGCAAATCGATTGAACCAAATTCCAGGTAAGAACGTTTTCAGACAAATACATACAAATCGATTGGCACGTCGATTAGTATCAAAATAGCTGAGTCACTGACTTAAACACAATCGATTGGCAAATCGATTGACAGAACCTTTTGAAAACCCAGTGAACTCTGAGCATGTGACCAAATCGATTTTAAGTATTTGTTAATCGATTATGAAGACTTGATAAATCGATTATGGAATCGATTGATATGTGTTACAGCTTGAACGTAACATCTGCGATCGATTACGAAATCGATTCATATCAGTCTTAACATAATCACTGAGAAATGTTGTTTAAAGAATCGATTGCTAAATCGATTGCTTATATAGTTTCAAGATTTAAGAAAACAAGACACACGATAATCGATTGGCAAATCGATTAGACTGGTTTATCACTTTACGAAATCGATTGATTAATATGTTTTTCAGAAACTATATAAACTGTCTTCAATCATTCTTTCAATAACAATGATATCAATCTGAAATATACTTTTGAAGATTCTTGATATACAATAACACTTGGTTAATACACTGAGATTACTTTTTCAGATCAAAGAAAAAGAGGATTATCAACAATCAAAAAGATAGCTGGAAAAGTGATCTTGAAAGACAAGGGTTCTCATAAACAACCTTTGAATATCCAGAATTGTGAGAAGCCACATTGACCAAGATTGAAGACTACTTTTTGTTCTTCCTGTATTCTGTTTGTAATAATTCTTTGAAACAAAAACGAAAGCGAGAAAAGCAGCTAGAAACTGGTGACTACTTTCTTGGGTGAAGAGTGTTCAACAAGAAAGAGTCGTACTTTGATTCTGTGTTAGATTGCTGAGTATCTACAAGGATCAGAGGGTGATCAATAGGAAGAGATCATTAAGATAGATAGGTTTCGGGGAGGAAACTGGACAATCTGTAATTGATTCTTTCTATTGGAGAAGAAAATCTGAAATCCGTTTGGATTTGCAGGACTGGATGTAGGTTGTCAAGTTGACAACTGAACCAGTATAAATTCTTGGTGCAATCTTCTCTAACCCTTAACTCCTTTGATTTACTATCTTGATATATCTGTATATGTGATTAAATTAGATGCATGTTAAACATATTCTGTGATAAGTAATATTGTTTAATCTGATAATTTGACTTGTATGCATCTTGATTAATCTCATATCAATCTAATAAAACTTGATAATCTTGTATGCCACAATTTAATTTCCGCTGTGTGTATGAAATTGATGTAATTTCATAAAGAACTGATACATTCTGATATATTCCGCTTATTACGAGTATACATACCAACATTCTTTACATTTACTGGATTGAGTTTACACATCGAAAGCTTATGCGGAGACAAGAATGAATATCTATTTGACAATTTGCGCGTACACACAACCTTCTCATACAAAAACCTTAATGAAATTTCCAATAAATTTAATTAATTACAATAAATGCAATTAAAAGTATTTTTACCTTATGTACAAGCTGATGACAGTAGCACTCAGCTCCTTATGGTTGAGAAGTTCGTAAATGTGCTCCTTTCGAGAAAGTCTTCATACTCTCCCCGAATATAGGTTTATTCATGGTTTTGATGCGTGAATCGACGTTGTTGCCCATATTCCGTTTTACTTGGATGTCAAGACACGCCCGTATTAGCAAGGCATGGCTGACTTATTTTAGGCGTAGCAGCGACTGATTTTCCCTAATCCAGTTTTTTAGCTACAACTTTGGCAACTTTATTACCCTCTAGCTTTTGAGTTTGCCAGCTTTTATAACCCTCCAATTTTTGAGGTTTGCCGGCTTTATTTGCTGTGTGGGTGGTTTATTTGATTGAATATGAAAAAATGAGATTAAATGTTAGTTTATTGAATCTAAAAAAATGACAAACCTTACAGAATAATGCGACAAACCTTTTCGGGCGATGTAATTGACTCGTTTATGGGAATCTTTTTATCATTCCCTTTAGGCTTTTGCAGAATCTAAATATAAATGTGAAACTAAAGTTAGGGGCAGAAAAAAATCAGTAATTAAATATACATATCAATTAAACATACATTCAATTAATTAAATATACCTTATCAAAGGCAACAAATATGTGGGTCATGCCACGTAAACTACCAATTGCTTCGCTCAAAACTTAATATCTACATCGTTGTCCGGTATAGGCAACGGTGCATTTGGTTCAAAAGCAACAATTGGTGATACTTTGACATGGCCCGCAGGGATCCGTGTGTTGTGCAATACTTCTCCAAAGTATTGTACAATGTCCCTTTTTCGACCTTCCCATGAGTAGGGGAGGATAAGTACAACACGCAAGCAGTGACACCCTAAATGAATGGTTAAAACATAAGTATGGTTAATACATAACTATAGTTAATACATAAGTAATTACATAAGTAAGTAATTAATTACCTCGGGAAGACTTTTGAGACCAATGTTGCAACTCGCGTTTTACTCTCCATTTTGTATTTCAAGTTGGAGCTGATCTGGGAGTTGCTTGTCTTTATTCGTCTTCACCAAGAGTGCCACTTTGCTCTGATAGGATTTGAGCTTCTCTAATACTTCTTCACTGGATGGATTTTGGCGCTTCTCTTGTGAAAAATAGCTTTTAGGAGTTTACGCCAAATCCTTTCCCCCCTCACGCGACCGGAATACTCAGGAACATTAAACACTTTACGAAGAATGTCCATGCAACTAGCTTTGTTGTCCTCTTGATTTTCCGAACTTTGTTCGATATTCTCCTAAAATACATTAAAAAGATAAGCTCATTATCATTTTTAAAATACAATATTAAAAAATATTAAAGTGATAAAATACAATATTAAAAATATTAAAGTGATAATATACTTACACAAAGTTCTATTACTTTTTGAACATTTTCGTTATCAACCACTCCATCCTTATTTACACGAGCTTCCTTCCACAAGATATGACGACCCAACGATTGATCGGATTGGGTGTCTTGTTGCTATTTGTTAAGATCATAAACAAAATATTAGTTAGAAACTATAGTTTATAATACAAATTCCCTCATTATATCAAAGTGATGTTTAATTACTTACAAGTTTTTGCTCTAGACGTGCATATTGCATACGTGATTTTTTTGTATGGGTGCGTCAGATTTTTTGCCCTCTCGCGATTTTCCTTACTTATATTTATATAAAAAAATAACAATCGTGTAAAAATTTAAATACGCTATAATATGAATAATCAAACACAAATGCTAATAAATTAATCACTTACCATAAACGCGGGGTTCGAACGTTTTGATACAAATGCACTCCATTCTTCTTTGATATATAATGTTTATATATTCTTGGAGCTTTAGTATTTGTATTCCTTCACTATCTTCGCATCCTTCAACGCCCTTATCTTTCCAATCATCAATGGTAATGGGGATATTCTGACGAACAACAGCCCAATGTAACTTACAAACATGGAGCTGTTGGGGTCAATTGGTTGACCACTCTCATTCCATCCAACCTAATAAACTCATATAGTAATACATGCTTTCAAAAAAGATAAAAAAAAATAAACAGCAAACAGAGTATAGTGTTGACAACTTAAATTTAATGTCACTGCTCCTTGCTTTTATGACCTTTTGCATTATGGTTGCACCACGTTTGACTTCATTTTCGTAAGTATTAGTGTTGACAACTTCCTCATTTTGACAATCTAAATCTTTGGTGGTATCCATTTATCTACAACAAGTTCAACATGCAGTTCAGTATAACTTCAACAAGCTCAACATGCAGTATTCTAAGTATGTATCAGTATCAGTATAACTTAAACAAGTTCAACATGCATTTGAGTGATAACAAAAAATTAATAACATCAATACCTGAATAGTGTGGGTTTGAAGAAATACGTAATGCGCAGAAATGAGGGTTTGCAGAAATACGATTCGCAGAAATATGGTTCGAAGAAATACGTAATGAGGGTTACGTATTTCAATGAAAAGATATGGTGTGTAATGGGAGAAAATGATCGTGGATGGAAATACTATTCAAACAGGTAGAGATTATCGTGGAAATAAGGTTCGTAATGGAAGAGATGATAGGGCTCGCAAAGGAAGAGAAGAACGATGAAGAGGAGATGATAGTGAAGTTTACGTAATGAGAGGAAACTGAAGTGGTTTACAGTTATATATAAAATCCTATTAGCACTTTTTAGAAGCCTTTTACAGCGCTTGTTGGGAAGTGCTCTAAAAGACTAAGCTTTTACAGCGCTTGTTGAAAAAGCGCTCTAAAAGGCCTCCTTATTTTATTTTTAAAAAGGCTCTTTTACAGCGCTTTTTCACATAAGCGCTGTAAAAGACTCCTTGTTTTCTTATGTTATGTGAATGTTTTTTTTAAAAGCCTTTTACAGCGCTTTTTCACATAAGCGCTGTAAAAGACCTCATTGTTTTCTTACGTTATATGAATGTTTTTTTTAAAAGCATTTTACAGCGCTTTTTCAAATAAACGCTCTAAAAGGCCTCTTTATTTTATTTTTAAAAAGGCTCTTTTACAACGCTTTTTCAAATAAGCGCTGTAAAAGACCTCCTTGTTTCTTACGTATATGAATGTTTTTTTTTAAAAGCCTTTTACAACGCTTTTTCAAATAAGCGCTCTAAAGGCCTCCTTATGTTATTTTAAAAAGTCTTTTACAACGCTTTTTTAAAATAAGCGATGTAAAAGATCTCCTTGTTTTCTTATGTTATATGAATGCTTTTTTAAAGCCTTTTACAAACGCTTTTTTCAAATAAGCACTCTAAGTACCTCCTTATATTTATTTTTAATAAGGCTCGTTTTTAGTTCAGATCAATTCAAGTTCATGTAAATTACTATTTATAATCAGTTCAGTTCATGAAAATTACTAGTTTGTATTCAATTACATGAACTTTAGTATAGAAACACCAAATCAAGCTAAATATAAGCAGAAAATAAATTAATCAGAAAATCAAATACATGGCGCTTGATATAAAAAATTAAACATGTTCAAACATTAAATTACATTAACTCAGTTCAGATTTACATGCATGGCTTATATAAAACAATTAACATGTACATTAAGATGCCTTCTTCTTTTCTTGGTGGGATTCACATTTGTTTGTCCATTACAATACGAAACGATGATTAATCCAAATTCCCTAATCATGATCATCTCTAAGATATAACCATCATCAGTTGAATCAATTTCATGTGGTTGTTGTGATGTTGCAAATAAAAGATCATTACAACATCTTCATCATTATTGTTATCATCACTTATTTTATTGGTCGATAGGACAACAACCATTTATCATCAGCAGGATCAGTGACATAAAACACTTGTTAAGCTTGCGACGCTAAAATAAAGGCTCGTCTTTGTATCCCACCCTATAAAATCGACAAGCAATAACCCTGACTCATCAATTTGAACGCCATTATTATTATTGACACTTGCAACCAAATATGGGAACACGAAACATTGTGTAGTCTAACTCCCATATGCGCTCGATAACCCATAATATGATAGATTTGCATATATTGGGCTTTTGTCTTTTGCACTTGAGAATGCATCGCTTCAGCTACTAGAGTGACTCCGCTATTTGCATAGTGGTCTGATCATCTTGTTCTTTGGTATAAAATGTGTAGCCGTTAATAACATAACCAGTGTAAGAAAAGACATGTAACATGGACCATTTGCTAGCCACCCAAATCTTGTGAAATGATCTGGGGTCTATATCAAACTTTGAATTTATGTGATTTTTAACCATATTATAAAACTTCAATTGTGCTCTTGAGTTATCCAATTTTGATTCCTATCATGTTTCAAACGAGATAACTGATCCATGTGTATTGTAACATACAGTTGACCTCATCATCATTGTGCAAAACATACAATTGTGCCTACTCCCATTCTGTCCTTGATATAGTCATTAGTCTCCTTCAATTATCCCTTCTCCTGATATTCTTCCTGAATGACGAGACATGGGAAGCCCTATGGATTCAACATTGGACCGATATTCAGTACAAAATTTAAGTAGCTTCTTCAACAATGTATTGTTCAGCAATACAACCTTCTGGTGACTTCTACTTTTTACGTACCCTTTTAATATTTTTCATATATCGTTCTATCGGATACATCTAGCTCATATAAGTTGGCCCACAAAGTGTGTCTCCTTAACCAGATGAACAGTAAGGTGAATCATTATATCAAAAAATGAGGGTGGGAAATACATTTCAAGTTCACACAAAGTAACAACAATTTCCTCTGCAATGTCGGTAATTTCTGAGGATCGATCACTTTACTACAAATTTCCTTGAAGAAGAAACATAATCTTGTTAAGGCTCGTCGAACTTTTTCAGGTAAAATGGAACATATACCTATTTGTAGCAAATGCTGACCATTAGAATATGACAATCATGTGTCTTCAAACCTTTAACTTGAGGTCTTTCATACAAACCAAATTTTTAATGTTTGAAGAGTACCCTTCTGGAACTTTAACTTCGTGTAGAATTTACATAAAACAATTTTTTCTTTCTAGATAGAGTTATGAGCAGCTGGAGGTAGATATGTGTGATTTCCTTTCTTTACGGAACACAATTCATTTCTTATCCCATATCGACCAAGTCCAATCTTGCATTGATGCCATCTTTAGACTTTCCTTGAACATGATTAACGTAACAATAACACTATCAAATACATTTTTTTCAATATGCATCACATCGAGGAAATGTCTTATATACATGACTTCCAATACGGCAATTCAAAGAAAATTGACTTTTTCTTCTACCCAGTTTGGACCAGCTCTCACCGCAAAAGGTTTGTCAATTTATTGGTCAAACCTTCTACTTTTTCAGTATTTGATATCCAGTTGGTGCTAAAGGAGCTTTACCTTCTCTGATTTTCCATGAATGCATTTCACCCACCACGATACTGATGACTAAAGGTAAAAATCTACGATGTCAGAATACATTCTTCTTACAATGTTTCAACCGCACCAATTTGTACTCTCTTCACATATAGGACATGCACACTGACCTTTAATGCTATATCCTGATAAATACACAATTTGCTGGAAAATCATTAATTGTGCGAACAACATAGCCCTCAAATTGAAACATTCTTTCTTATACCCATCATAAACTTTCCACACCTGTGTCCCACATAATTTTTAAATTTCAATTAAAGGAGTCAAGTACACATCGATATCATTCCCCAGTTGTTTGGGATCAGAAATTAACAGAGAGACAAACATCATAAAATTTACGCTTATACATAACCATGGAGGTAGGTTATAAATCAACAAAATCACAGGCCACGTGATGTGTGAGATGCTTTGAAGACCATGTGGATTCATTCCATCAGTAGTAAGTGCAAGTCTTAGATTTCTTTACTCTATCCGAATTCAGGATACTCGTGATCAATTTTTGCCCATTGTGGAGAATCTGCAGGTGTCAAAACATTCCATCTCTATTCTTTCTTCTTCTGCATGCCATGTCAAGTGTTTTGAATCTTCTTCACTTACAATACAGCGCCTAAATCTTGGTATTATAGGAAAATACAACACGACTTTTGCTGGAGTAGATTATTCTTTTCTATATCGAGAGACATTGCATTTCGGACACGCACTTTAGTAATTCATATTCGTTCGAAATAAAAATGCAATCGTTAGGACACAACATGAATCCTTTCGTAACTCATGCCAATAGAACACAAAATTCGTTTAGCCTCGTAGGGTTCGAACTGGGGGAAGTTCATTATTCCATCTGGCAACATATCTTTTATGAAGTGTTAATATTCTGTAAGCTTTTATCAGACCCATCTATTAACTCGCTTTTAAGTTGTACAACTTTAATATCGCTGACATTGTAATTTAGTTTACAACCATTATATAATTCTTTCTCTACATCACTCAACCAACTTTCAACATTTTAGGACAATCCGAAGACTTCTTCAACTGCTGTTTGCAATCTCATCAACTCGGTCCGGCTCATATATATCTGTATCGAAGTCAGTTGAAGCATATATGTCGAACTAATTCTCAAATTAATGTTTCCTTTTTTTCTCAACCATGTCTTATCCACATGTATAGCTTTGATCAATTTCTCATTCAAACTAAATGTCCTTCCAATTCATCTTCCTAACGCATTTTCCAAATCATTGGATTAAAACTTAGGTCATTTTCGTCCTCCCTAGACTTATTCTAGTCCAGTTAGTGTTTTTAACCAATCGTGTGCAATCAATATGTGTTTGTATCAATCCAATTAGGGTTTTTAACCAATCTGGTGCGTCCTATATGCGTGTATGTGTCATTCGATTAACATTTAGGCCATTTTTGGCCTCCCTAGTCTTATTCTGGTCCAATTAGGGTTTTTATCCAACCTTGTGCATCCAATATGTGTGTTTGTGTCATTGGATTAACATTTAGGTTTTTTTCGTCCTTTCTAAGCTTTTTCTAGTCCAATTAGGGTTTTTAACAAATCTTGTGCATCCAATAGGTGTGTTCGTGTGATTGGATTAACATTTAGGTTAGTTTCACCCTCTCTAGATTTATTTTAGTCCATTAAGGTTTTTAAATAATTTTTTGAATCCAATACGCGTGTTTGTGGTATTGAATTAACATTTGGGTCATTTTCGTCCTCTCTAGGCTTATTCTATTCCAATTAGGGTTTTTAAATAAACTTGTGCATCCAATAGGTGTGTTTGTGTCACTGGATTAACATTTAGGTCATTTTAATCCACCTTAGGCTTATTCTAGTCCATTTAGGGTTTTTAACCAATCTTGTGCATCACATAAGTTCGTTTGTGTCATTGGATTAACAATTAGGTCATTTTCGTCCTCCCTTGGGTTATTTTAGTCTAATTAGGGTTTTTAACCAATCTTGTGCATCCAATACGTGTGTTTGTGTTATTGGACTAACATTTAGGTCATTTTCGTTCTCCCTAGGCTTATTCTACTCCAATTAGGGTTCTTAGCCAATCTTGTGCATCCAATAGGTTTGTTTGTGTCATTAGATTAACATTTAGGTCATTTTCATCCTCCTTAGCTTTATCCTAGTCCATTTAGGGTTTTTAACCAATCTTGGGAATCCAATAAGTTCATTTGTGTCATAGGATTAAGATTTAGGAAATTTTTGTCGTTCCCAAGGCTTATTGTAATCAACATAGAGGTCTTAACCAATCTTGTGCATCCAATAAGTTCATTTGTGTCATTGGACTAATATTTAGGTTACTTTCGTCCTCCCTTAGCTTATTCTGGTCCAATTAAAATTTTTCACCAATCTTGTGCATCCAATATGAGTGTTTGCGGCATTGGATTATTATTCGGGTCATTTTCGTCCTACCTAAGCATATTCTAGTCCATTTAGGGTTTTTAACCAATCTTGTGCAACTAATAAGTTCGTTCGTGTCATTGGATTAACATTTAGGTCATTTTCGTCCTCCCTAGGGTTTTTTTAGTCCAATTAGGGTTGTTAACCAATCTTGTGCATTCAATACATGTATTTCTGTCATAGGATTAATATTAAGGTCATTTTTGTTCACCCTAGGCTTATTCTTGTCCAATTTGGGTTTTTAACTATCTTGTCCATCGAATACGTATGTTTGCGTCATTGGATAAATATTTAGGTCATTTTTGTCCTCCTTAGGCTTATTCTACTCCAAGAAGGGTTTTAACCAATCTTGTGCATCTAATAAGTTCGTTAATATCATTGGATTAACATTTAGGTCATTATCGACCTCAATAGGGTTATTTTAGTCCAATCAGGTTTTTAAACAATCTTGTGCATCCAATACGTGTGTTTGTCTCGTAAGATTAATATTCAGGTCATTTTCGTCATCCTTAGGCTTATTCTAGTCCAATTAGGGTTTTTAACCAATCTTGTGCATCCAATAGATTTGTTTGGGTCATTGGATTAACATTCAAGTCATTTTCGTCCTTCTTGGGCTTATTCTTGTCCAATTACGGTTTTAAATAATCTTGTACATCCAATATGTGTGTTTTTGTCATTGAATTAACATTTAGGTCATTTCCATTCTCCTTAGGCGTATTCTAGTCCATTGAGGGTTTTAACCAATCTTGTGCATCAAATATGTTTATTCGTGTCATTGAATTAACATTTAGGTCATTTTCGTCCTCTTTAGTCTTATTCTAATCCTCTTAGGGTTTTCACCAACCTTGTGCATCCAATAAATTTATTTGTGTCATTGAATTAATATTTAGGTCTTTTTCGTTCTCCCTAGGCTTATTCTTGTCCAATAAGAGTTTTTAACAATCTTGTCCATAAAATAAATGTGTTTATGTCATTGGATTAACATTTAGGTCATTTTCTTCCTCCTTAATCTTATTCTAGTCCAATTAGGGTTTTTAACCAATCTCGTGCGTCCAATATGTGTGTATGTGTCATTCGATTAACATTTAGGTCATTTTTGGCCTCCCTAGGCTTATTCTAGTCCAATTAGGGTTTTTACCCAACCTTGTGCATCCAATATGTGTGTTTGTGTCATTAGATTAACATTCAGGTTCTTTTTATAGTCCCGAAGCTTTTTCTAGTCCAATTAGGGTTTTTAACCAATCTTGTGCATCCAATAGGTGTGTTTGTGTCATTGGATTAACATTAAGGTTATTTTCACCCTCTCTAGATTTATTTTAGTCCATTTAGGTTTTTAAACAATATTGTGCATCCAATACGCGTGTTTGTGTTATTGAATTAACATTTTGGTCATTTTCGTCCTCTCTAGGCTTATTCTAGTCCAATTAGGGTTTTTAAATAATCTTGTGCATCCAATAGGTGTGTTTGTATCATGGCATTAACATTTAGGTGATTTTCGCCCTCCCTAGACTTATTCTAGTCCAATTAGGGTTTTAACAAATCTTTTATATCCAATACGTGTGTTTGTGTCATGAGATTAACATTAAGGTCATTTTCCTCCTCCCTATGCTTATTCTAGTCCAATTAGGGTTTTTAACCAATCTTGTTCGTCCAATAGGTTTGTTTGTGTCATTGGATTAAAATTTAAGTCATCTTCGTCCTCCCTAAGCTTATTCTAGTCCAATTAGGGTGTTTAACAATTCTTGTGCATCCAATGCGTGTGTTTGTGTCAATGGATTAAAATTTTGGCCGTTGTTGTTCTTCCTAAGCTTATTCTCGTCCAATTAGAGTTTTTAACCAATCTTGTGCTTCCAATACTCGTCATTGTGTCGTTGGATTAACATTTAGGTCATTTTTGTCCTCCCTAAGCTTATTCTAGACCATTTAGGGTCTTTAACCAATCTTGTACATCCAAGAAGTTTACTTGTATCGTTGGATTAACATTTAGATCATTTGCAACCTCCCTAAGCTTATTCTACTCCATTTAGGGTTTTAACCAATTTTGTGCAACCAATAAGTTCAGTCGTGTCATTGAATCAACATTTAGTTCATTTTCAACCTTCTTAGGCTTATTCTTGTCCAATTAGTATTTTTAACTAATTTGATGCACAAATATGTTTGTTTGTTTCATTGGATTAACATCAAGGTCATTTTCATTCTCCCTAGGCTTATTCTAGACTATTTTGGGTTTTTAACCAATCTTGTGCATCCAATAAGTTCATTTGTGTCGATGGATTAACATTCAGGTCATTTTCGTCCTCCCTAGGCTTATTCAAGTCCAATTAGGGTTTTAACCAATCTTGTGCATCCAATACGCGTGTTTGCATCATTGGATTAACATTTTGATCATTCTTGTCCTCCATAAGCTTTTTCTAGTCCAATTAGGGTTTTTAACTACTCTAGTGCATCTAATAAGATTACTTGTATCATTGGATTAACATTTAGGTCATTTTCGTCCTCCCTAAGCTTATTCTAAACCAATTAGGGTTTTTCACCATTGTTGTGCATCCAGTAAGTTCATTTGTATCATTGGATTAACATTTAGGTCATTTCCGTCCTCCCTAGACTTATTCTAGTCCAATTAGGGATTTTAAACCAATCTTGTGCATCCAATAGGTATGTTTCTGTCATTGGATTAACATTTAGGTCATCTTCGTCCTCCCTAAGCTTATATATAGTCCGATTAGGGTTTTTAACAAATCTTGGGTATCAAATAGGTGTATTTGTGTCATTTGATTAATATTTAGGTCTTTATCGTCCTCCCTAGGGTTATTCTAGTCCAATTCAGGTTATTAACCAATCTTGTGCATCACTTACATGTGTTTGTGTCATTGGATTAACATTCATGTCATTTTCATCCTCCCTAGGCTTATTGTAGTCCAAGTATGGTTTTTAATCAATCTTGTGCATCCAATAAGTTCATTTGTGTCATTGGATTAACATTCAGGTCATTTTCGTCCTCACTAAACTTATTCTAATCCAATTAGGGTTTTTAACCAATCTTATGCATCCAATAGGTGTGTTTGTGTCAATGGATTAACATTTAAGTTATTTTCATCCTCTCTAGATGTATTCTAGTCCATTAAGGGTTTTTAACCAATATTGTGCATCCAATACGTGTGTTTGTGTTATTGGATTAATATTTAGGTCGTTTTCGTCATCCATATTCTTGTTTTAGTCCAATTAGGGTTTTTAAATAATCTTGTGTATCTAATAAGATCGTAAGTATTGTACAGATATTCCTTTTCCACCTTCCGCTGAGTAGGCGAGGACAAGTATAGGAACATGTAGTGACACCCTACATCAATAGTTAAAACATAATACAGTTAATATATAAGTTTGTTTAATACATAAGTAATTACATAAGCAAGTATAGTAATAATTAATTACCTCGAGAATACTTTCAAACCGACATTGCAACTCCCGGTTCACTCTCCATTGTATTTCAGTTGGAGCTGAACCGGAAGTTGCTTGCTTTATTCGTATTCACCAAGAGTGCCACTTGCTCTGATAGGATTATGAGCTTCTCTAATACTCCTCGTTGGAAGGTTTTTGGCGCTTCTCTGAGGAAAAAAGCTTTTGGGAGTTACCCAAATCCTTTCCCCCTAACTCGACCGAAATACTCAGGGACATTAAACACTTTCTCAAGAATGTCCCTGCAAGTATCTTGTTGCCCTCCGGATTTCAGAACTTTGTTCAATAATTTCCTAAAATACATGTAACATTAAAAAGATAAGTTCAATAGCATTTAAAAATACAATATTAAAAAATATTTAAGTGATAATATACTTACACAAAGTTCTACAACTTTTTGACATTTTCATTATCAACCACTCCGTCTTTGTTACACGCGCTTCCTTCCATAAGATATGACGACCCAAGGTTGATCGGCTTGGGTGTCTTTTCTCTATTCGTTAAAATCATAAACAAAATAATACAAATTATTACACACTATAGTTTATAATACAAATTACTTCATTATATAAAAGTGATGTTTAATTACTTACAAGTTGTTGTTCAACGCTTGAATCCACATACATGATTTCTTGTATGGTGTTTTGGATTGCTTGCCCGTGTCGCGATTTGCCTTACTATATTCTATATAAAAAAAAAATAGCAATGTGTAAAAATTTAAAATACGTTACGAATATGAATAATAAAACACAAATGCTAATAAATTAATCACTTACGACAAACCCGGGTCAGAACGTTTGGAAACAAATGCTCTCCATTCATCCTTTGATATATAATGTTGATATATTTTGGAGGTTCAACACTTGTGTTCCTTCTCTATCTTTTAGATAGAAATTTGAGAGATGGGATCTAAATCCACGATGGATTTCCCCAGCAACTCTCAAACATAAGATTTTCGTCCCTCATCATGAACAAAAGTCGTCTGCAATGAAAACAATTATAAGTAAAGTATTTTACAGAAAAAAAAAATTATAAATGACAAAAGAGTAGATCAAAAAATTTACTTGAATGTCATTCCATATAATATCTTTGGCATCCTTCAACGCCTTATCTCTCCAATTGTCATTGTAATTGGGACATTTTGACGAACAACAGCCCCAATATAGCTTACAAACATAGAGCGGTGGGGTCAACTGGCTGACCACTCCGTTCCAGCCAACCTAATAAACCATATAGTAAGTACATGCCCTAAACCCTTAAAAAAGATAAAAAACACACACAAACAAAGTATAGTATACTCAAATTTAATGCCATTACTCCTTGCTTTAATCACCTTTTGCTAATAGTTGCAACACACGTTTGACTTCTTTTTCATAAGTCTAGAGGTGCCAACTTCTTCATTTTGAACTTCTATATCTTTGTTTGTATCCATTTAACTACAACAAGTTCAACATGCAGTTAGTATAACATCAACAAGCTCAACATGGATCATGCATTATTATAAACAAGCTCAAATGTATCAGTATATCTTAAAAAAGCTCAACATGCATTTTAATGATTACAAAAATTTATAACATCAATACCTGAATAATGGTTCGAAGAAAGATGAAATGAAGAAAGAGGGAACGCAGAAAGTTCAGAAATATGGTTCACAGAAATACGGTATTGAAGAAATACGTAATGAGGGTTACGTATTTCAATGAAAATATATTGTGTGAAATGGGAGAGATGATCTTGGATGGAAATATGGTTCGAAATGAAGGAGATGATCGTGGAAATAAGGTGGATGATAGGGTTTGCAAAAGAAGAGAAGAACGATGAAGGTTGAGATGATAGTGAAGTTTACGTAATAAGAGGAAACTGAAGAGGTTACTGTTATATATACGTAACCCTTTTACAGCGCTTTTTTATAAGCCTTTTACAGCGCTTTTTCAAATAAGCGCTCTAAAATGTCTCTTTATGTTAATTTTAAAAGGCTCTTTTACAGCGCTTCTCCCAATAAGCGCTGTAAAAGACCTCCTGTTTTATTATGGTATATGAATGTTTTTTTTAAGCCTTTTACAGCGCTTTTTCAAATAAGCGCTCTAAAATGTCTCATTATTTACAGTGCTTATTTGCAAAAGCGCTGTAAAAGACCTTCATGTGTGATTATGTTATATGAATGTTTTTTAAAAGCCTTTTACAACGCTTTTTCAAATAAGCGCTCTAAAATGTCTCTTTAGTTATATTTTAAAAGGCTCTTTTAACAGCGCTTATGTGTAGAAGCGCTGTAAAAGACCTCCTTATTTTATTATGGTATATGAATGTTTTTTTTAAAGCCTTTTACAGCGCTTTCTAATAGCGCTGTAAAAGGCCTTATTGTTTTTTATGTTTGTTATGTTATTTTTTAAACAAGCTCAAACATGCAAAACCCACATAGTAGTAACTGGTCACCACCAAAATCTCTTCTCTTCACCAAACTCTTCTCCTTTTATGCATCTTCTTCACAAACATCAAAGCTTACTCTTTCACAATTCAATCTCCCCTCAACACCTTTTTATCTCTTTACATTCCCTTTCCTTCTTAAATCGAAATTGGTATTCAGGCTCATTGCCATGTTGCGAAAAATGGGTTTGAGTCTGATGTTTTTGTTAACAATGTGTTTTTGGGGATTCCCATGATGCGTACAAGGTGTTTGAAGAAATTCCTATTAGAGACAGTAAAAGACCTGATGAATATTATTTTTAAAGCTTTTACAGCGCTTTGTCAAATAAGCGTTGTAAAAGGCCTCAGTATGCGTATTTTGTGTTGGTTTTATTTGGGTTCAATTTTGATGACTGTAACTCAGACATTTATTCCAATCGAATTGGCACTTAATTTACATTATATAAGTGACATTAGTAGCAAACTGTGAGATATTATAACTAGGATATAACCATTCAAATTATATAAGTGACTTAATTTGCTATTCTGCCATATTAGTAATAAACACTAAATTCAAATTACATGCATATTTATCACAATAATTCAGATTATATTCATATTTATCAACAATAATCAGATTACAAGCATAGCTTATATAAACAATTAAACATATACATTAAGATGCCTTCTTCTTTCCTGGCATTACAATTTGTTTGTCAATTTACAATATGAAACGATGGATTAATCCAAATCCCTCATCATGATCATCTCTAAGATATAAACCATCATCAGTTGAATCAATTCATGGTTGTTGTGATGTTGCAAATAAAGATCATTACCAACATCTTTATCATTATTGTTATCATCACTTATTTTATTGTTCGATAGGACAACATACCATTTATCATCAGAAGGATCAGTGACATAAAACAGTTGTTGAGCTTGCGACGCTAAAATAAAAGGCTCGTCTTTGTATCCCACCCTATTAAAATCGACAAGCAAGAATCCTGACTCATCAATCCGAACACCATATTATTATCGACCCACTTGCAACCAATATGGAACACGAACATAGTGTAGTCTAACTCCCATATGCGCTCGATAACCCAAAATATGATAGATTGCATATATTGGGTTTTGTTCTTTTGCACTTGAGACATGCATCGCTTCAGCAACGAGAGGTGACTCCACTATTTTGCATAGTGGTCTGATCATCTTGTTCTTTGGTATAAAATGTGTAGCCGTTAATAACATAACCAGTGTAAGAAAAGACATGTAAGCTCGGACCATTTGCTAGCCACCTCAATCTATTTGAAATTGATCCGGGGTCTATATCAAATTTTGACTTTATGTGATTTTTTTAATCATGTTACGAAACTTCGATGTGTTTGTCGAGTTATCCAATTTTGATTCCTATTCATGTTCAAACGAGATAACTGATCAATGTGTATGTAACATAGGTTGAACCTCATCATCCTTGTGCAGAACAATACAATTGTGCCTGCTCCCATTCTGTCCTTGATATAGTCAGTAGTCTCCTTCTAGTTATCCTTCTCCTGATATTTTCCCGAATGACGAGACATGGGAAGCCCTATGGATTCAACATTGGACAGATATTCAATACAAATTCAGCAGCCTCTTCAACAATGTATTGTTCAGCAATACAACCTTCTGGTCGACTTCTACTTTTTACGTACCCTTTTAATATTTTCATATATCGTTCTATCGGATACATCCATCTCATACAAGCGGCCCACAAAGTTGTGTCTCCTTAACCAGATGAACAGTAAGGTGAACCATTATATCAAAAACGATGGTGGGAAATACATTTCAAGCTCACACAAAGTAACAACAATTTCCTCTACAATGTCGGTAATTTCTGAGGGTCGATCACTTACTCAAATTTTCCTGAAGAAGAAATAATCTAGTTAAGGCTAGTCGAACTTTTTCAGGTAAAATGGAACGTATACCTATTGGTAGCAAATGCTCCATTAGAATATGACAATCATGGGTCTTCAAACCTTTTAACTTGAGGTCTTTCATACAAACAAAATTTTTAATGTTCGAAGAGTATCCTTCTGGAACTTTAACTTCGTGTAGAAATTTACATAAAACAATTTTTTCCTTTCTAGATAGAGTGAGCGGCTGGAGGTAGTTACGTGCGATTTCCTTTCTTTACTGGAGCCAGTTCATTTCTTATTCCCATATCGACCAAGTCCAATCTTGCGTTGACGCCATCTTTAGACTTTCCTGGAACATTGAGTAACGTACCAATAACACTATCAAATACATTTTTTTCAATATGCATCAATCGAGGAAATGTCTTATATACAATGACTTCCAAATAGGCAATTCAAAGAAAATTGACTTTTTCTTCCACCCAGTTTTCACCAGCTCTCCCGCAAAGGTTTGCCAAATTTATTGGTCAAACACTTCTACTTTTTCAAGTATTTGATATCCAGTCGGTGCTAAAGGAGCTTTACCTTCCTCTGATTTCCATTGAATGCATTTCTCCACCCACGATACTGATGACTATAAGGTAAAAATC
Source organism: Cicer echinospermum (assembly GCA_002896215.2). Taxonomy (NCBI): domain Eukaryota; kingdom Viridiplantae; phylum Streptophyta; class Magnoliopsida; order Fabales; family Fabaceae; genus Cicer; species Cicer echinospermum. Next base: position 7,965,072 of record PGTU02000006.1, on the reverse strand, counting down.
TACGATGTCCAAGAAACACATTCTCTTACAATGTTTCAACCGCATCCATTTTGTACTCTCTTCACTAATAGGACATGCACACTGACCTTTAATGCTATATCCTGATAAATTACCATATCTGGAAAATCATTAATTGTGCGACAACATAGCCCTCAAATTGAAACACTCTTCCTATACCCATCATAAACTTCCACACCTGCTCCCACATAATTTTTAAATCTTCAATTAAAGGAGTCAAGTATACGTCGATATCATTCCCCGGTTGTTGGGTCCAGAAATTAACAGAGACAACATCATAAACTTATGCTTCATACATAACCATGGAGGTAGGTTATATATTACCAAAATCACAGGCCACGTGCTATGTGAGATGCTTTGAAGACATGTGGATTCATTCCATCAGTAGAAAAGTGCAAGTCTTAGATTTCTTGACTCTATCCCGAATTCAGGATACTCGTGATCATTTTTGCCCATTGTGGGGAATCTGCAGGGTGTCGAAACATTCCTCTCTAATTCTTTCATCTGCATGCCATGTCAAGTGTTTTGAATCTTCTTCACTGCGATACATGCGCCTAAATCTGTATTATAGGAAATACCACACGACTTTTGCTGGAGTAAATTCTTTCTTCTTATATCGAGAGACATTGCATTTCGGACACGCCTTAAGTAGTTCATATTCATTTCGAATAAAATGCAATCGTTAGGACACGCATGAATCCTTTCGTAACTCATTCCAATAGAACACAAAATTCGTTTAGCCTCGTAGGTTCGACTGGGAAGTTCATTACATCTGGCAACATATCTTTTATGAGTGTTAATAATTTTGTAAAGCTTTTATTAGACCATCCATTACTCGCTTTTAAGGTGTACAACTTTAATATCGCTGACAGTCTTGTGAATTTAGTATAACCATTATATATTCTTTCTCTGCATCACTCAACAAACTTTCAAACATTTTAGGACAATCTCGAAGATCTTCTTCAACTGCTTTTGCGATCTCATCAACTCGGTCCGGCTCATATGTATCTGTATCGAAGTCAGTTGAAGCATATGTCGAACTATTCTCAAAATTAATGTTTCTTTTTTTTTTCTCACCATGTCTTATCCATAATGTGTAGCTTTGATCAATTCCATTACATACTAGATGTCCTTCTAATTCATCTTCTCTAACACGTTTTCCAAAACAACACTTTAAACAAGGACAAACTACTCTATTTGGATATTTTGCATTCTTCACTGCAAACTCAACAAACTCCTTCACTCCAATTTCATACTCTTTTGACAATCGATTGGCTGAAATCCATTTCCTATCCATATTATACCACCTATATAAATGCAGTAAAAAAATAATAATGTGGTATGAGTTTTTGACAATTTCAAAACATATCAAAAAGAAACCAATATCAACTAACAATTTCAAAACAGAACAGATCATGTGGTATGAGTTTTTGACAATTTTTGACAATTTCAAAACATAACAGATCATGTGTAGAAGAGATTTAATATATATATATATAACAATTTTTAGTAGATTTAGTATATATATAACAAACATAACAGATCATGTGTAAAAAATACCTGAGACAATGTAGATGGCCGCACAGTACGTAGAGGATATTAGGGTTCCCAACGTATATAATTATTTGAAAGATGTAGAGGATATAGGGTTTCCAACGTATAATTATTTGAAAGATGTAGTTTACAACGCTTGTGAAAAAAGCGCTGTAATAGGTAGTTAAATTCAATGAAAGCGCATGTATTTTACAGCGCTTGTGCAAAAAGCGTTGTATTAGGTAGTTCAAATATTTGGAAGCGCATGTGTTATAGCGCTTGTGAAAAAAGCGCTGTAACTGATACGCGAAAGCGCTTCATTTTACAGCGCTTTTTTGACAAGCGCTGTAAAAGCCTTATAACGTTATGCGCAACGTTATATGACCTACACAGCGCTTGTTTTACAGCGCTTGTGAACAAAAGCGCTGTAAAAGGCTCCGTTATTTTTAAAATATATTTACAACAACGCTTGTGTTGAGCAAGCGCTGTAAAATTGGGCGCTGTTAAATGTCATTTTTGGCGTAGTGTCTATTATG
>PGTU02000006.1:7805726-7962885 GCA_002896215.2 Cicer echinospermum | reverse complement strand
GACAATCGATTATCTAACTCAAAATACAGGACTTTTGCTGAGAGCCAATCGATGCCAAATCGATTTGGTCAGTTCTGCTGAGTTTTTGCATGACCAAATCGATTTCTAAGTCGATTTTGTCAGTTCTGATGAGTCCTGTGTTGCAAATCGATTTCCAAATCGATTTTTGGCAGTTTTGCTGAGTTCCTGCCTCTCTGCCAATCGATTCCAAATCGATTTCTTAAAAGATTTTGAAAGATATATTTATATAATCGATTGGCAAATCGATTAGGTTTAAATAGTGAACTTCCTGCAACTCATCCAATCGATTGGGAAGTCGATTTCCCTGATCGTTTTTTCCAAAAATTCATGCATTTACTCAAGCCATTCCTAATCAAGTTCACAACCTAAACACTTAGCAATTCCTACACGATTACCACGGCAATTGGGATCTCGATAACCATCAACTTACACACAACAATCAACACATAACACTTAGCATTTTCAACGCAATTACCACAACGACTCAAATTCAAATCACTTAATCATAAAACTCAAATCAACCACGACTCGCGTACCAAGCACCCTAATGCAATGCGTATATGCCAAAATGCATGGACTCGGAATTCCAAACCAAAACCCTCCTCGAAGGGCCGTAAATCATAATCGTACCGCCTATCGCAGGCCAAAGTACCGATTACCAAGGTGCCACCTATCACAGGTCTGCACGATTTACTAAAAGCGTAAACCATAAACGTACTGCCTATCACGGGCCCGTATCGTTTACCGAGGTGCCACCTATCACGGGTCTGCACGGCTTACTAAAATAACGTAAATTGTAAATGTACCGCCTATCACAGGCCAAAGTACTATTACCAAGGTGCCACCTATCACAGGTCTGCACAATTTACAAAAAAACGAAAACCATAAACGTACTGCCTATCACGGGCCCGTATCGTTTATCGAGGTGCCACCTATCACGGTTCTGCACGGTTTTCAAAAACGTAAATCATAAATGTACCGCCTATCACAGGCCAAAGTACTATTTATCAAGGTGCCACCTATCACGGGTCTGCACGATTTACAAAAAGGATGAAAATGCATGAACGTATACCGACTCCATTCACAACAGACGTTAAACAGATGCAGATATTAAAAGATTCCCCATTTTTTATACCCATTTACTTAAATGACTTTCAAACAACATTAAATAAATAAGTCATTAAGAGATTCCCGTTCTTAATACCGATTTATCTTAATGATTTCAAAACAAAACGTTAAGCAAACAGTCGTATTAAGAGATTCCCCATTCTTAATATACTTTTGACTTAAACGATTTTCTCACAAAACATTCAGTAAACGAGTCATTAAGAGATTCCCCATTCTTAATACTCATTTACCGAAACGATTTTCAAACGATCGTTAAGTAACCGGGACATCAAGAGATTCCCCATTCTCAACGCCCAGTTAACTTAAACCTTTTCCTCAAATGCACATTAAGTAAACCGAGGTATCAAAAGATTCCCCATTTTTAATACTCGTTAACTCTAATGGTTTCAAATTCCACGGAAACTAACTCAAACATATTCTCACATTCAAACCATGATTCTCAACAACCACACCAATTAACAAACATCAAGTATGGACACGCCAAATACAACGAACACAAATCAAAGCAAACATAACATTCAGATACATCAAATTTCATTTACTCATAATCATACAAAATGACTTCAAATTCATTTACCACGAACCATTCATCAACATAAACAAAACCTAACTCTAAGGTTTTACCCATAACACAGTAGTTTCGTTTTTCCCCAAATCGATACATTTAACCCTAACAAATTCCTTCCCACACAACACAGATAAGTCCCTAAATGCAAACTAGAAGTTTGGAAGGCGCCCTTACCTCAACGTTAGCTTTAAACTTGCGTTTCCGGTACCGCGCGAGTAATTCCGGTAAAATCTCCGCTCGCAACGCCGCTTCCAAAATAGTTCACTAGCACCGTAGCGTGGTGGTGAGCAACTTTCCCTTCTATCTCTTCGAGAAATGAAGCTTGGATCTAGAAGAAACGGAGGGGTTTGTGTTTGGATCTCAAAAACCGTTTTTCTTCGTTTTCGAATCGAAGAGGAAGAGTGGAGTTGCAAAAACCTTGATCTAACTCTCACCCAACCTTGGGTTACTAGTTTTGAAGAAAAGAAAGCGACGAAAATGAAAATGGGAGAAAGGAGAGAAATTTGGCCGCGGGAGAGGAAGAAGACGATGGAATTTTCAATTTTCCTTCCTTTCTTTTTCTTTCCTTTCTTTTTCCTTTCTTCCTTTTTCCTTCCTTCCCTTTTATACTATTTTCTTTTTCTTTTCCTTTTCCTTCCTTCTAGTTTTCCTTTCTTTTTCCCTCCAACCAAACATATATAGATATAAAAATATAACTTAACAAATATCTCAAAATCTAGACATTTGTTAAATTAACCGTTTCACCCGAAACGCATTAAATTCTCCGTAAAGGATTCATCGCAGTTAAATTCAATTTATTTATCGACGAGAAATTTTAATTGGCATCAAAATATCTTTTTGATTATAAAACTCCAAAATATTATTAACTTTGGCTTAAAAGCCTCCGAGCCAAAATCCAAAATACACCAAAAATACATAAATGGTACTTTAAAATTATGGTCTTACATTACTCCCCCCCTAAATTAGTTTCGTCCTCGAAACTATGCATCGATAAATAACTCTGGGTGTTGTTATCTCATCTTGCTCTCCAACTCCCAAGTCGCATCTCCAGTAATTGGGTTCCAAATCACCTTGACCAACGAAACATCCTTGGTCCTCAACCGCTTAATCTTCCTGTCATCAATTCTCACGGGTGGTACTTCGAACGACAGGTTATCCTTTAGCTGGATTGTGTCTGGTTTGATCACGTGAGATGGATCTGCGAGATATTTCCTCAACTGCGACACATGAAACACGTCATGAATATTGGACAGTATCGGAGGTAATGCAATCCGATAAGCAACCGGCCCAATTCGTGCAGAAATCTGATATGGTTCAATAAATTTCGGAGTCAACTTCTTCGATTTCAAGGCTCTACCTACTCCAGTAGTAGGTGTGACTCTCAGAAACACATGGTCACCCTGTTCGAATTCCAAAAGTCTGCGACGCTTGTCCGCGTAACTCTTCTAACGATCTTGTGAAGTCTTCATTTTCTCCTTGATCTTCCTTACTTTAGCTGTGGTCTGTTGCACATCTCTCTGGTCCGACAATCATATTCTCACCGTCTTTATACCAACACAAGGGCGTTTGACACTTGCGCCCATATAAAGCTTCATATGGTGCCATTCCAATACTTGCGTGGAAACTATTGTTGTAAGTGAACTCAATCAACGGAAGTACATCATCCCAGCTTCCCCTATCATCTAATACACATGCTCTCAACAGATCTTCCAAGGACTGATTCGTCCTTTCAGTCTGTCCGTCCGTTTGTGGATGGTAAGCTGAACTTAATCGTAGCTTCGTTCCCAAAGCTTCGTGCAATGCTCCCCAAAATTGTGATGTGAACTTCGGATCACGGTCTGATACAATGCTCGATGGTACCCCGTGTAACCTCACAATTTCAGCAATGTAGATCTCCGTTAGCTGATCTACCTTATAGGTGGTCCTTACCGGCAAAAAGTGAGCAGATTTAGTTAGTCGATCCACTATCACCCAAATGGAATCATTCTTCCTCCTTGTCTTTGGTAATCCGGTTATAAAATCCATGGAAATGCTGTCCCACTTCCATTCAGGTATATCTAAAGGTTGCAACATTCCAGCAGGTCGCTGATGTTCCACCTTCGCTTTCTGACAAGTTAGGCAAGTGGATACATATTCCGCCACATGTTTCTTCATTCCTGGCCACCAATAATTCTGCCTCAGATCCTGATACATCTTTGTTGCTCCAGGATGAATACTTAGCTTACTCTTATGCGCCTCTTCTAAAATCGTTTTCCACATATCTGTAATTTCTGGTACACAAATCCTACCATTACACTGCAAAATATTATCTGCCCCAATCTTGAACTCAGTCGTCTTCCCTTGCACTAATAGATTCCTCTTCTCCTGAATTAAGACGTCATCTTGAGAATTTGCAATGTCCTCAAGTAGTCCACTCGAGATCTTAATCATTCCGAATTTCAAAATTCCCGGTGCAAACTCTACGTTCAAGTGCAAGTCCCTAAAAGCTTCCCACAACTCTTGTTGTCTAGCCATAATTAGTGAAGACACCGATACACTTCTTCTGCTCAACGCATCAGCCACTACATTGGCCTTCCCAGGGTGGTACTGCAGTGTGAAATCAAAATCCTTGAGAGTCTCCATCCATCGTCTCTGGCGCATGTTCAACTCCTTCTGATCAAACAAATATTTCAAGCTTTTATGGTCGCTGAACACGGTGAACGTGCACCCATATAAATAATGCCTCCAGATCTTTAATGCAAAAACAACTGCGGCAAGCTCCAAATCATGAGTAGGATAGTTCCTCTCATGAATCTTCAATTGTCTCGAGGCATAAGCCACAACTTTCTTGTGTTGCATCAGAACACATCCTAACCCCTGGTGAGATGCATCACAGTAAACTTCATAGGGTTCTTCTAATTGCGGTAATACCAATACAGGTGAGGTCGTCAATTTTCTCTTTAGTAACTGGAAGTTTTCTTCACACTTCTCCGTCCATGCGAACGGTTGATCTTTTCTGGTAAGTTGTGTCAGTGGAGCCACAATCTTAGCAAAACCTTCGATAAACCTCCTGTAGTACCCTGCCAGTCCTACAAAACTCCGTATGTCAGTGACAGTCTGAGGCTGTTTCCAAGCAAGAACCGCCTCAACTTAGCCGGATCTACAGCGATTCCTTCCTTGGTTATCACATGTCCCAAGAAATTCACTTTCTCTAGCCAAAATTCACACTTCGACAGATTGCCATACAATCGCTTCTCGCGTAAAATCTCAAGAACTTGTCGTAAATGTTCTCCATGCTCTTCTTCAGTCCTTGAATAAATCAATATATCATCAATGAATACCACCACGAATTTATCAAGGAATGAATTAAAGATTCTGTTCATGTAGTCCATGAAAATTGCCGGTGCATTGGTAACTCCAAACGGCATAACCAGGTATTCATAATGTCCGTAGCGGGTTCTGAAAGCAGTTTTCTGAATATCTCCTTCCCTTACTCGAATCTGATGGTAACCCGACTTCAAGTCAATCTTCGAAAAATATCGCGGCCCCTCTCAATTGATCCATCAAATCATCGATTCGTGGCAAAGGATAACGATTCTTAATAGTTGCCTTGTTAAGCTGTCTATAATCCACACATAGGCGCGAGCTTCCGTCCTTCTTCTTAACTAGCAAAACTGGAGCTCCCCATGGTGATACACTTGGTCTGATGAATTTCTTCTCCAACAAGTCTTCAATTTGGCCTTTGAGCTCATTTAATTCCAATGGCGACATTCGATAAGGTGCCATTGAAATAGGTCCCGTTCCTGGGTGCAAATCAATGAAGAATTCCACTTCTCTTACCGGTGGCAATCCTGGAACTTCCGTTGGAAATACATCCCGATACTCGTTGACAAGTATCACATCTTCTATATCCACATTTATCTTTGCCTCCACATTTGCCAGAGACAAAAACTCATGAGTCCCTTCGCTTAGCGACACTCGGAGTTTGTTAGCAGCTAAATACTTAACAACTCCTGGTTCGGGAAAAGAACCAATTTACGAGCACAATCCAAGATCACATAATGATAAGACATCCAATCCATACCGAGGATGACCTCGAGTGATTGTAGCGGTAAACAAATTAGATTAACCAAGAAATCCCTATTCTGTATAGTCATTCGACAATGCAAACATGCTGAATTTACGGTTGAGGTCTTAGCAGGGGTGGACACAACCAAATCAAAAGGTAAAGCAGACATAGATAACTTCAAGCGATTCACACAGTCCATAGCAATGAAGGAATGGGTTGCCCCCGAATCAAAGAGTGTAGTTAGAGTGTTACCTGCAATCTCACAGTCACGCTGAATCAGATTACTAGATGGATTCCCCTCTTCAGCATTCACACAATAAATGCGTCCTCTAGCAGTAGGATGGGTAGCCCTAGCTACATTCACAACTGGTTCCACCTTTGGAGCCGTGCAGTCCTTCGCCATGTGTCCTGGCTTCTAGCAAGTGTAGCAGGTGAGAGTGTTAGGGGTACAAGCATTAGCATAATGCCCCTCTTCCCCACAACGGAAACATCGGACCACTCGTCCTAGTTGTCTCCCGAAATTCTGGTTCCCCGGGCGATTCTGCCCACCGTTGTTAGTTCGTGGTCGATCATAGGGTTTAGCAACTTGTTTCCCCTTGTTGTTCTGGTAATTCACCCGACTAGGCCCTCCTGTACCAAAATTCCCTCCTCGACTAGCCCTCTTATTCTTCATATCTTCGACTTCCCTACACTTTTCCACAAGGGCTTGGAAACATTGAATTCCCAAGGGTAAGACGGAGTCTTGAATCTCATACTTCAGTCCGTCTTGGAAACGATGACACATGAACGGTTCATCAATTTCTTCACGGAAGAACCTGAAATGCCTCGATAGCGATTCAAACTTAGCTGCATATTCGCCCACGGTCATGCTTCCCTGGTGAAGTTTCAGAAAATCATCGCCCAGTTTAGTCCTGGTACTCATCGGGAAGTATTTCTCTAAAAACTTCCTTTTGAACGATTCCCAGTTCACCTCCTCGTGGGCGGCTCCCATCAATAACCTTGCACTCCTGCACCAGTACTCAGCATCCCCCAACATCATGTAAGTGGCATAGCTGACTTTCACTCCCGCCTGACAATTTATCATTTCAAAGATCTTCTCCACTTCTTGGATCCATTGATCCGCCTTCTCTGAATTCTCATCCCCTTAAACTTAGGAGGATTGTAACAACGGAAGTCTTCTAACCTCTTGACTCTGCAGCACGGATCTCTCTTCCCCTCTTTTCAAGATCCCGTTGAGTCTTGGCGGCAGTCTGTGCAGCCACAGAAGCAGCCATGTTATTCATAGCCTCCGCCATTTGGTCATTCCTATTCGCGTTGGCTCTCGGAGCGTCATTCCTGCTTGGCGGCATGGTTTCCTATAAAACCATTATCAAGTAGAGTCTTAACACTACTTCAAATAATTCCAAACTAACGTCCGACCATAACAGCACATAATAAATATATTGGACTTGACAACTCAAGTCACCTAAACCGACACATGATCAGATGACAACTCCCAACTTATAGGTCGACCTACAATCTATAACCAAGGTTCCACAGCCCCCAAAGAAAACCAAACCTATGCTCTGATACCACAATGTAACACCCCGTTTTTCAAAGCGAGAGTGTATTTTTTTTTTTTTAAAAGTAATTAAAAACGAACAAAGATTTAAATCAGAAAATGCCTTTGGATAAATAATTGAGTCATTATAATATACAAGCAGCGGAAAAGTTTCTCCAAATATAAATCCAAAGCATTTACACAACAACAAGTGATACATGAGACCCATTCAAATAAGATGTCAAACTGACAATATTAGTATAAGTACAATTTTCCAAATCAAAATACTCCAACCCAAAAAGTAGGACGTCTAGTCCCTATACATCAACCTAATCTGATCATCCTACCAAAAACTATACACCCTGAGTATCTCCACGCGCCCCGTGAGATCCTCCTAACGTAACTGCAGTCACACGTTCCCATCTCCATTCCCGTCCGTAGGGTACGAACCGGTAGGATCGTCCTGACTCTCATCTGAGGGCAAAGCCCAGATTTCCACAATAATTGTAAAGGGTCACCAACCGAAATTAACAGATAACACATAACATTTAAGTTTTAAATGCACAAAATAACCTTTCAACTAAGCATGCACCTTAAAAGGATTTTCCATATGCTAAAAGTTCATATAATGCTTGCCAATTAACAATGAACTCAAAATGAAGTTCTCAAACCATCAAGTAATACATAACTGACCAAAGCATTGATAAATCAATTGAGAAATCGATTATCTAACTCAAAATAAGGACTTTTGCTGAGCCAATCGATTGCCAAATCGATTTGGTCAGTTCTGCTGAGTTTTTGCATGACCAAATCGATTTCTAAGTCGATTTTGTCAGTTCTGATGAGTCCCTGTGTTGCCAAATCGATTTCCAAATCGATTTTGGCAGTTTTGTTGAGTTCCTGCCTCTCTGCCAATCGATTTCCAAATCGATTTCTTAAAAGATTTTGAAAGATATATTTATATAATCGATTGGCAAATCGATTAGGTTAAAATAGTGAACTTCCTGCAACTCATCCAATCGATTGGGAAGTCGATTTCCGTGATCGTTTTTCCAAAAATTCATGCATTTACTCAAGCCATTCCTAATCAAGTTCACAACCTAACACTTAGCAATTCCTACACGATTACCACGGCAATTGGGATCTCGATAACCATCATACTTACACACAACAATCAACACATAACACTTAGCATTTTCAACGCAATTACCACAACGACTCAAATTCAAATCACTTAATCATAAAACTCAAATCAACCACAACTCGCGTACCAAGCACCCAAATGCAATGCGTATATGCCAAAATGCATGGACTCGGAATTCCAAACCAAAACCCTCCTCGAAGGGCCGTAAATCATAATCGTACCGCCTATCGCAGGCCAAAGTACCGATTACCAAGGTGCCACCTATCACAGGTCTGCACGATTTACTAAAAAGCGTAAACCATAAACGTACTGCCTATCACGGGCCCGTATCGTTTACCGAGGTGCCACCTATCACGGGTCTGCACGGCTTACTAAAATAACGTAAATTGTAAATGTACTGCCTATCACAGGCCAAAGTACTATTTACCAAGGTGCCACCTATCACGGGTCTGCACAATTTACAAAAAAAACGAAAACCATAAACGTACTGCCTATCACGGGCCCGTATCGTTTATCGAGGTGCCACCTATCACGGGTCTGCACGGTTTTCAAAAACGTAAATCATAAATGTACCGCCTATCACAGGCCAAAGTACTATTTATCAAGGTGCCACCTATCACGGGTCTGCACGATTTACAAAAAGGATGAAAATGCATGAACGTATATCGACTCCATTCAAGACAGACGTTAAGCAGATGCAGATATTAAAAGATTCCCCATTTTTTATACCCATTTACTTAAACGACTTTCAAACAACATTAAATAAATAAGTCATTAAGAGATTCCCCGTTCTTAATACCGATTTATCTTAATGATTTTCAAAACAAAACGTTAAGCAAACAGTCGTATTAAGAGATTCCCCATTCTTAATATACTTTTGACTTAAACGATTTTCTCACAAAACATTCAGTAAACGAGTCATTAAGAGATTCCCCATTCTTAATACTCATTTACCGAAACGATTTTCAAAACGATCGTTAAGTAACCGGGACATCAAGAGATTCCCCATTCTCAACGCCCAATTAACTTAAACCTTTTCCTCAAATGCACATTAAGTAAACCGAGGTATCAAAAGATTCCCCATTTTTAATACTCGTTTAACTCTAATGGTTTTCAAATTCCACGGAAACAAACTCAAACATACTCTCACATTCAAACCATGATTCTCAACAACCACACCAATTAACAAACATCAAGTATGGACACGCCAAATACAACGAACACAAATCAAAGCAAACATAACATCCAGATACATCAAATTTCATTTACTCATAATCATACAAAATGACTTCAAATTCATTTACCACGAACCATTCATCAACATAAACAAAACCTAACTCTAAGGTTTTACCCATAAGACAGTAGTTTCGTTTTTCCCCAAATCGATACATTTAACCCTAACAAATTCCTTCCCACACAACCACAGATAAGTCCCTAATGCAAACTAGAAGTTTGGAAGGAGCCCTTACCTCAACGTTAGCTTTAACGTGCGTTTCCGGTACCGCGAGTAATTCCGGTAAAATCTCCGCTCGCAACGCCGCTTCCAAAATAGTTCACTAGCACCGTAGCGTGGTGGTGAGCAACTTTCCCTTCTATCTCTTCGAGAAATAAAGCTTGGATCTAGAAGAAACGGAGGGGTTTGTGTTTGGATCTCAAAAACCGTTTTTCTTCGTTTTCGAATCAAAGAGGAAGAATGGAGTTGCAAAAACCTTGATCTAACTCTCACCCAACCTTGGGTTACTAGTTTTGAAGAAAAGAAAGCGACGAAAATGAAAATGGGAGAAAGGAGAGAAATTTGGCCGCGAGAGAGGAAGAAGACGATGGAATTTTCAATTTTCCTTCCTTTCTTTTTCTTTCCTTTCTTTTTCCTTTCTTCCTTTTTCCTTCCTTCCCTTTTATACTATTTTCTTTTCCTTTTCCTTCCTTCTAGTTTTCCTTTCTTTTTCCCTCCAACCAAACATATATAGATATAAAAATATAACTTAACAAATATCTCAAAATCTAGACATTTGTTAAATTACCGTTTCACCCGAAACGCATTAAATTCTCCGTAAAGGATTCATCGCAGTTAAATTCAATTTATTTATCGACGAGAAATTTTAATTGGCATCAAAATATCTTTTTGATTATAAAACTCCAAAATATTATTAACTTTGGCTTAAAAGCCTCCGAGCCAAAATCCAAAATACACCAAAAATACATAAATGGTACTTTAAAATTATGGGTCTTACATACTTAATAACAAAAATAACAATAAGATATAACAAAATTTAGTTGTTAAATAAATATGTAATTATTACTTTATTTAACAACTCTATTTTATTATATGTTATTTTATCTTCATTACAAAGTAAAACTATAAAATGAAGATAATAATAACATATCATAAAATAGTATTGCATTATAAAGTAATAATTAATTATTTATTACACAAATCTATGTTATTAAATGTTATCATTATTTTCGTTTTGTAGCTGTACTTAATAACCAAAAATTATAATAACATATAGGAAAATTGAGTTGTCAAAAAAATTTGTAAATTTTACTTTATTTGAGAACTCTAATTTATTGAATGTTATTATTATCTTCCTTTTGTATTTGTACTTAATAATGAAAATAATAATAACATATAACACAATTAAGCTGTCAAATAAATATGTAATTACTACTTTATTTCAAAACTCTACTTTATTTCAAAACTGTATTTTCGGACTAAACGATGGCAAGTGTTTGAAATCTGGCGCGAAACATAAAAACTATTAATAAATTTTTGAGAAGAATGCTGTAAGGGTCTCCTGGTCCTCGATTTCATCTTGAATTTTCGGGTGATTTTCGTACCACCCAAAAAAAAACGGATCGAAATCCGTATATTTCTAACAAGATGATTCCTAGTGTTTGAAATTTGACGCGGAACCCGAAACACAGTTATAAATTTAGGAGAAGAATGCTATAAGGGTCTCCTTGTCCTCGATTTCATCTAGGCTTTTCGGGCGACTTTTGTACCACCCAACAAAAAATGGACTGAAATCCGTATTTTTGAAATCTGAGGCAATACCCGAAACTCAGTTATAAATTTAGGATAAGAATGTTATAACGGACTCCTGGTCCTCGATTTCATCTGGTCTTTTCAGTCGATTTTCGTATCACCCGACAAAAATGGACCAAAATTCGTATTTGCGGACCAGACGATGGCTAGTGTTTGAAATTTGGCACGAAACCCGAAACACAATTATAAATTTTGGAGAATAATGCTATTAGGGTCTCTAGGTCCTCGATTTCATCTGTACTTTTCGGGCGATTTTTCTACCCCTCGACAAAAATGGACTAAAATCTGTATTTGGGCAAGTGTTTGAAATCTAGCGAGGAACTCGAAACACAGTTATAAATTTTGGAGAAGAATGCTATAAGGGTCTCTCGGTCCTCGATTTCATTTGGACTTTTCGGGCGATTTTTGTACGATCCAACTAAATTGGACCGAAAGCCGTATTTTCGAAAAAAGACTATGGCTAGTGTTTTAAATCTGACGCGGAACCTGAAACACAGTTATAAATTTAGAAGAAGAATGCTATAAGGGTCACCCTGTCCTAAATTTCATCTTGACTTTTCGGGCGATTTTCGTACCACCTGACTAAAAATGAACCGAAATCCGTATTTTTGGAATAAACGATGGCTAGTTTTTTGAAATATGACGCGGAACCCGAAGCACAGTTACAAATTTTGGAGAAGAATGTTATAAGGGTCTCTCGTACACATGACAAAAATAGATCGAAATTCATATTTTCGAACAAGCAATGGATAGTGTTTGAAATCTGACGCAGAACCCGAATCACATTTATTAATTTAGGAGAAGAATGCTATAAGAGTCTCCTGGTCCTCGATTTGATCTAGACTTTTCGGAGTATTTTCGTACAAGACGATGGCTAGTGTTTGAAATCTGGCGGGGAACCCGAAACATAGTTATAAATTTATAACAAGAATTCTATAATGGTCTCTCGGTCCTCGATTTCATTTGGACTTTTCAAGCGACTTTCGTACCCATCGACGATAATGGACCAACATCTGTATTTTCGGACTAGACGATGGCTAGTGTTTGAAATCTTGCGCGGAAACCGAAACAATGTTTATTATGCGTTATTATTATCTTCGTTTTATAGTTGTACTAAATAACGAAAATAATAATAACATATAACAAAATTGAGTTTTAAAGTTGTCAAATAAAGTAATAATTATATATTTATTTTACAACTCAATTTTGTTAGGTGTTATCATTATTTTTAAATCCATATTTATGAACCAGATGATGGCTAGTGTTTGAAATCTAATCCGAAACTCGAAACCCGAACATAATTTTAAATTTAGGAGAAGAATGCTATAAGGGTCTTACAGTCCTTGATATCATCTGGACTTTTCAGGCGAAAATCGTACCTCCCGATAAAAATGGACCAAAATTCTTATTTTTGTACAAGATGATGGCTAGGGTTTGAAATCTGATTGCTAGGGTTTGAAAATCGTACCAAACAACAAAAATGGACCGAAAACCGTATTTTCGAACCAAACAATGGCTAGTGTTTGAAATCTGACACGGATTCTGAAACATAGTCTTAAATGTAGGAGAAGAATTCTATAAGAATCTTCTGAACCTTGATTTCATTTGGACTTCTTGAAGGATTATCGTACTACTCGACAAAAATGGACAGAAATTTGTAATTTTGGACCAGACCATGGCTAGTGTTTGAAATCTAACAGGGAACCGAAAACACAGTTATTAATTTTGGAGTAGAATTCTAAAAGAGAATTTAGGTCCTCGAGCTCATTTGCACTTCTCGGACGATTTTTGTACTTCACAACAAAAATGGACTGAAATTCGTATTTTTGGTTCAATCGACGCTAGTGTTTGAAATATGATGTCGAGCCCGACACAAAGTTACAAATTTAGGAGAAAAATGCTATAAGGGTCTTCTGGTCCTCAATTTCATCTGGACTTTTCGGTTGATTTTCGTACCACCTGACAAAAAATGGACTAAAATTTGTATTTTCTTACCAAACGATGGCTAGTGTTTGAAATCAAACCCGAAACACAATTATAAATTTAGGAGAAGCATGCTAAAAGTCTCTCCCGCTCCTCATTTTCATCTGGATTTTTTGGGCGATTTTCGTACCACCCAACAAAAATGGACTAAAATCCGTAACATATAATAAAATAGAGTTGTCAAATAAATACGTAATTATTACTTTATTTGACAACTCTAATTAAATTTATGTTATTATTATCTTCATTTTATAGTTTACTTTATAAAAAATACTATAATAATACATATAAAAAAATAGAGATGTCAAATAAATAAATAATTACATCTTTATTTTTATTAGGGTTTAGTGTGTTAGGGTGTTTAGGGTTTAAGAAATCACGTTTAGGGATTAAGGTTTATAGTTTAAGGTTCAGGATTTTGGGTTTAGTGTTTAGGTTTTAGGGTTTAAGGTTTAGGATTTAAGGTTTAAGGTTTTGTATTTGAGGTTCAAGAAATAGTATATAGGGTTATCTTCATTGCAAAATACTACTACAAAACGATCATAATAATAACCTATAATGAAATATAGTTGTCAAATAAAGATGTAATTATTACTATATTTGAAATTAATATTTTATTATATATTATTCTAATCTTCTTTATTAAATGTTATTATTATTTTCGTTTTTTGGGTGTACATAATAACAAAGATAATAATAACATATAACAAAATTGAGTTGTTATTAAAATATGTCAAAATTAATTTATTTGACAACTTTATTTTATTATATGTTATTATTATATTCGTTTTGTAGTTGTACATTAATAAAAAGATAATAATAAAATATAACAAAATTGAGTTGTCAAATAAATATGAAATAATTAAATATTTGACAACTCAATAGAGTTGTCATATAATAAAATAGAGTTGTCATATAAATATGTAATTATTATTTATTTGACAACTCTATTTTATTATATGATACTATTATCTTCGTCATGTAGTTGTACTTATAATGAATATAATAGAAATATATAATAAAATAGAGTATTCTAATCAAGTAATAATTACATATTTATATTACAACTCTATTTTGCTATATATTGTTATTATCTTTGTTTTACTGTTTTTATTCGTAACGAAGATGATAATAACATATAATAAAATAGAGTTGTCAAATAAATATGTAATTATTTGTTTATTTGACAACTCAATTTTGTTCTATGTTATTATTATTATCGTTTTATAGTTCTATATCATAACTAAGATAATAATAACATAAAATAAAATAGAGTTGTCAAACAAATAAGTTATAACGAAGTAAATAATAACATATTACAAAATAGAGTTGTCAAATAAAGTAATAATTACATTTTTATTTGACAACTCAATTTTTTTATAAGGTTTTATTAATTTCATTTTGTAATTGTACTAAATAACGAAAATAATAATAACATATAACAAAATCGAGTTGTAAATTAAATAGAAAACGAAGATAATAATAATATATAACAAAATCATGTTGTTAAATTAATATCTAAGTATTACATTATTTGACAACTCTATTTTATTTAATTTTATTATTATCTTCATTATGAAGTAAAACTATAAATATAATAAAATAGTGTTTTCAAATAAAGTAATAATTACTTATTTATTAGACAACTCTATTTTATTAAATATTATTATTATCTTTGTTTTGTAGTTGTACTCAATAACGAAGATAATAATAATATATAATAAAATAGAGTTGTCAAATAAATTAATAACATATAATCACATAAAAACGAAGATAATAATAACATATAATCAAATAGTGTTGTCAAGTAAAGTAAAATTATATATTTATTAGACAACTCTATTTTATTTAATATTATTATTAATTTAATTTTGTAATTGTAATTAATAACGAAGATAGTAATAACATATAATTAAATAGAGTTGTCAAATAAATTAAATATTACATATTTATTTGACAACTCAATTTTGTTATACGTTATTATTATCTTTGTTATTAAGTACAACTACAAAACGAAGATAATAAATAAATTTAATAAAATAGTGTTGTCAATGTTACTTTATTTGAAAACTCTATTTTATTAAATGTTATTGTCGCGTCCGGTTTGTCCGCGAAAAAGGAGTCGCCACCAATTTTATTTTTATTAAAGGAAAAATTGGATAAAACTAAAATAGTATTTTTGAACCAAAAATTTGCATTCGGGAGTCGATTACGAGTAAGGAATTATTAACACCCTACGACGTCCGTTAAAACGGTTACCATATAATTAATTATATACAAACTATTTATTTATTTTATTTTTACCCAAAAAAAAATAATAAAAAATTAAATTATTTACATTAATGAAAGACGAAAAGAATATTTGTTTTATTAATTTGGTTTGACAAGGGTAAGAGCTTGCTCCTACGTATCCCCAGGTGCAATAGGGAAATCAAAAACACACGTAGTTCTTAGGTAGAAAATATTTATGTGTTGACCGATTTTATTATTATTTTTATTTATATATGTATCAAAAAATAAAAATAAAATGTAATAATAGTAATAATGATGATAATAATAATAATAATAATAATAATAATAAACAATAATAATAATAATAATAATAATAATAATAATATTTATTCATGGATTATATCTTCTACATCTGTTTAATGTAAAGAAAAAAAATTAATTTTTCTTTAAAAAAAATAACGTAATATGGCGGTATGTGAACGAGACAGATGGACACGATGGTGAAATAATCTGTTAAATTATTTGCTCGTACGTTGTCGGATATGTCGCGACACAAAGGCCACCCATGATTGAGAGTGAGTAATATGACGCTGCGAGCGAGGATGAATTTCATCCGGCGGCCGAGACCATTAATTCTAATCCTAAAGGTGAAAACATTTATCTGTTGTTATGATTTTTTTTTTAGTTATAGAGACGTATTATGAATATTATATTACATATGGTGCATTTATTTCTCGGGCCTATAACATCATTTGGTTATATTTTTTTATTATTATTTTGTGTTGCAAAGAAAACAATTTTAGGATTAAACGATTCTTTAAAAAATAAAAGCTTCACACATGAGTTTACTTTTTACAAAACAGGAAAAAAAATAGAAAGCCGAAATAAAATATATTTAAAAAAAGATGCAAATAACAAACCAAAGACTAATAAGCAGAAATAGAGAAAAAAAAAGATAAGAAAAATGATACCTTACTCCTGAATTGTTGTTTTGCTAGACCGATTGTTTCAAGATCAGATTTTCGTTCTTCTCTTTTGCCTACTAATCTCTCTATTTTTTAGTGCTCTCAATTTATGTTTCCATCTTCCCATTTGTCTTCTTTGTGGCCGACTATTATAGACTTTGGGTATAAGATTTCAAAGACAAAAGAATAATTAAATTGATCACCATTAATTATTTTTGTTGGTTTCTTTTCTTTTAATTGGCCACAGATTAATAATTGATTCTTATTGCTATTGATTCATTTCTTCGGTTTTCTCTTTCTATTTAATTGATCACCATTATGTCTATTTTTTATGACCATCAATCAATTTCTTTCGGTTTTTTTCATTTATTTTGATAATCATTGCAATCGGTTTTATGATCATCATTCATTTCTTTCAATTTCTTTATTTTTTATTTCTTATTATTATTTTTATATTTTAGAAATAGTCTGAACAATATTAGAGGCAACAAGAGACCGAAAACACTTGTGATTGTTAAAGTTATATCCCTTAATTATTTATTTTTAATTTTATATTTCTTCACATATAATTATATATTTATTATTATTATTATTATTTTATTATTATTATTATTATTTCCTTTAATAAAAAGTAAAAATCGGACAGAAATTAGGTGTCCAACAGTTATTATTACTTCGTTTTTATAGATGTAACTTAATAACGAAAATTGTAACAACATATAAACAATTGAACTATTAATAAAAATATAATTATTACTTTATTTGAAACCTATTTATATATGTTATTATTATCTTTTATAAGATAGTTGTACTACATGATGAAGAAATAAAACATATAATTAAATAAAGTTGTCAAATAAAATACTATTACATATTTATTGATAAACTCATTTATTATAACTTATTAACTTCTTTATGTAGTAAAACAATAAAACGAAGATAATAATAACATATAATAAATAGTGTTGTCAAATAAAGTAATAATTACTTATTTATTAGACAACTCTATTTTATAAAATTTATTATTATCTTTGTTTTGTAGTTGTACTTAATAACGAATATAATAATAACATATAGACAAAATAGAGTTGTCAAATAATTAATTATTTTTATTTATTTGACAACTCAATTTTGTATATTTTATTATTAACTTTATTATTAAGTATAACTACAAAATGATGATAATAATAACATATAATAAAATAGAGTTGTCAAATAAATTAATTTTGACATATTTATTGACAACTCAATTTTTTATATGTTGTTATTATCTTTGTTATTAATTACAATTACAAAACAAAGATTAATAAATAACATTTAATAAAGAAGATTTAGATAACATATAATAAAATATTATTTTCTAATAAATTAATAATTACATCTTTATTTGGACAACTATAATTCAATATACGTTATTATTATGTTCGTTTTTTAGTAATATTTTGCAATGATGATAACCCTATATACGATAACCCAAACCTCAAACCCAAAACCTTCTTAAACCCTAAAACCTAAACACTAAACCCAAAATCATGAACCTTAAACTCTAAACCTTAATCCCTAAACATGATTTCTTAAACCCTAAACACCCTAACACACTAAACCCTAATAAAATAAATATGTAATTATTACTTTATTTGATATCTCTATTTTTTTATATGTTATTATTATCTATTTGTTATAAAGTAAAACTATAAAACGAAGATAATAATAATATAAATTTAAATTAGAGTTGTCAAATAAAGTAATAATTACATATTTATTTGACAACTCTATTTTATTATATGTTACGGATTTTAGTCCATTTTTGTCGGGTGTTACGAAAATCGCCCAAAAAGTCCAGATGAAAATTATAATTGTGTTTCGGGTTAGATTTCAAACACTAGCCATCGTCTGGTAAAGAAATACAAATTTTAGTCCATTTTTTTCAAGGGTTACGAAAATCGCCCGAAAAGTCCAGATGAAATCGAGGACCAGAAGACCCTTATAGCATTTTTCTCCAAAATTTGTAACTTTGTGTCGGGCTCGACATCATATTTCAAACACTAGCCGTCGTTTAAACCAAAAATACGAATTTCAGTCTATTTTTGTTGTGATGTGCAAAAATCGCCACAGAAGTCCAAATTAAGTCAAGGTTCGGAAGATCTTATAGAATTCTTCTCCTACATTTAAGACTGTGATTCAGGTTCCGTCTCAGATTTAAAACACTAGCCATCGTCTAGTCCAAAAATACGGTTTTCGGTCCATTTTTTGTTGTTTGGTATGATTTTCAAACCCTAGCAATCAGATTTTAAACCCTAGCCATCATCTTGTACAAAAAAAAATTTGGTCCATTTTTCTCGGGTGGTACGATTTTCTCCCGAAAAGTCCAGATGATATCGAGGAGTGTGAGACCCTTATAGAATTCTTCTCCTAAATTTAAAATTGTGTTACGGGTTTCGAGTTTCGGATTAGATTTCAAACACAAGCCATCATCTGGTTCATAAATATGCATTCCAAAATAATAATAACATACAACAAAATTGAGTTGTAAAATAAACATGTAATTATGACTTTATTTGACAACTTTACAACTCAATTTTTTTATATGTTATTTATTATTTTCATTATTTAGTACAACTACAAAACTAAGATAATAATAACGAATAATAAAACAGAGTTGTCAAATAAATATGTAATTATTAATTTATTTGATAATTCTATTTAATTATATGTTATTATTATCTGTATTTTAATGTTTGACTGCATAATGAAGATAGTAATATCATTAAATAAAATAGAGTTGTCAAATAAATATGTAATTATTACTTTATTTGACAACTCTATTTTATTATATGTTATTATAACTTTGTTATGATGTAAAACTATAAAACGAAGATAATAATAACTTATAGAATTCCATAAATTTATACTGTGTTTTGGGTTCCGCGTCAGATTTCAAACACTAGCCATCGTTTTGTTCGAAAATACGGATTTCGATCCATTTTAGTTGGGTGGTACGAAAATTGCCCGAAAAATCCTTATGAAATCGAGGACCGGGGCCCCATTATAGCATTCTTCTCCAAAATTTATAACTGTGTTTCGGGTTCTACGCCAGATTTCAAACATTAGCCATCGCCTGGTCCGAAAAATATGATTTTCGGTCTATTTTTGTCGGGTGGTACAAAAATCCCCCGAAAAGACCATATGAAATCGAGGACTAGGAAACCCTGATAGCATTATTCTCCAAATTTTATAATTATGTTTTGGGTTCCGCATCACAATTCAAACACTAGCCATTGGTCGATTTTTGTGGGGTGATAGAAAAATCGCCTGAAAAGTCTAGATGAAATTGAGGACCAAGAGATCCTTATAGCATTCTTCTCCTAAATTTATAAATGCTTTTCGCGTTCTGCGCCTGATATTTCAAACACTAACCATCGTTTGGTTCGAAACTAAGGACTTTGGTCCATTTTTGTTGGGTGGTACGAAAATTGCCCAAAAAGTCTAGATGAAATCGAGTACCGAGAGACCCTTATAGCATTCTCCTCCAAAATTTATAACAGTATTTTGGGTTCTACGGCAGATCTCAAACTCTAGCCATCGTCTAGTCTGAAAATATTGATTTTGGTCCTTCTTTGTCGAGGGGTACGAAAATCGCCTGAAAAGTCCAGATGAAATCGAAGACCGAGAGTCCCTTATACCATTCATGTTGGTCCATTTTAGTCGGGTGGTACAAAATCGTCCAAAAAATCCAAATGAAATCGATGACCTGGAGACCCTTATACCATTCTTCTCCAATATTTATAATATTGTTTCGGGTTCTGCGCCAGATTTTAAACACTAACCATTGTTTTGTTTGAAGATGTGAATCTCGGCCCTTTTAGTCGGGTGGTACGAAAATCGCCGGAAAAGTCCAGATGAAATCGAGGACCAAGAGACCCTTATAGAATTCTTCTCCAAAAGTTATAACTATTTTTCGGGCTCCACCCCATATTTTAAACACTAGCCATCGTCTGGTCCGAAAATACGAATTTCGGTTCATTTTTGTTGGGTGGTACGAAAATTGCCCAAAAACTTCAAATGAAATCGTGGACCAGGACACCCATACAACATTCTTCTTCTAAATTGATAACTTTGTTTCAAGTTACGCGTTAGATTTCAAACACTAGCCATAGTCTTGTTCGAAAATACGAATTTAGGTCCATTTTAGTAAGGTGGTATGAAAATCGCCCGAAAAGTCTAGATGAAATCGAGGACCTGGAGAACCTTATAGCATTCTTCTCCAAAATTTATATCTTTGATTCGGGTTCAAACACTAGCCATCGTCTGGTCCGAAAATACAAATTTCGGTCCATTTTTGTGAGGTGGTACGAATATCGCGCAAAAAGTCCAGATGAAATCGAGGACCAGAAGAGTCATATAGCATTCGTCTCTTAAATTTATAAATGTATATCGGGTTCGTGTCAGATTTTAAACACTAGCCATAGTATTGTTTGAAATTACGGATTTCGGTCCATTTTAGTCGGGTGGTAAGAAAATTACCCGAAAGTTCAGATTAAAATGTAGGACAGGGAGACCTTTATATCATTCTTCTCTAAAATTTATAACTGGGTTTCGGGTTGCGCGTCAGATTTCAAACACTAGCCATAGACTTTTTCAAAAATACGGATTTTGGTCCATTTTTAGTTGGATCGTATAAAAATCTCCCAAAAAATCAAGATGAAATCGAGGACCGGGAGACCCTTATAGCATTCTTCTTCAAAATTTAAAACTGTGTTTCGAGTTCCGCGCTAGATTTCAAATACTAGCCAAAGTCTGGTCCGAAAAAACAGATTTGAGTCCATTTTTGTCGAGGGGTACGAACATTTCCCGAAAAGTCAAGATGAAATCGAGGACCAAGAGACACTTATAGCATTTTTATCCAAAAATTTATAACTATGTTTCGGGTTTCGCGCTAGATTTCAAACACTAGCCATCGTCTGGTCCGAAAATACGAATTTCGGTCCATTTTTGTCGGTGGTACGAAAATTTCCCGAAAAGACCAGATGAAATAAAGGACCAGGAGACCTTTATAGCATTCTTCTTCTAAATTTATAACTGAGTTTCGGGTTCTGCCTCAGATTTCAAACACTAGCAATTGTCTTGTTCGAAAATACGGATTTTTGTCTGGTTGTACAAAAATCACTGGAGAAACCCAGATAAAAATCGACGACCGCGAGACCCTTATGGCATTCTTCTCCTAAGTTTATAACTGGGTTTCGGGTAATGCATCAAATTTCAAACACTAGCAATCATCTTTTTCGAAATACGGATTTCGGTCCATTTTTTGTCGGGTGGTACGAAAATCACCTGAAAAGTCCAGATGTAATCGAGGACCGGGAGACCCTGATAGCATTCTTCTCCAAAATTTATTACTGGTTTATAGGTTCCGCGCAGATTTCAAACACTTGCCATCGTCTATTCCTAAAATATAGATTTCGGTCCTTTTTTGTCGAGGGGTAAGATTATTGCCTGAAAAGTCTAGATGAAATCGAGGATCGAGAGATCCTTATTGCATTCTTCTCCTAAATTTATAACTGTGTTCCGAGTTCTGTGTTGGATTTCAAACACTAACCATTGTTTTGTTCAAAAACGAATTTCAGTCCATTTTAATCGTGTGGTACGAAAATCCCCGAAAATACCAGATGAAATGGAGGACCGAGAGACCCTTATAGCATTCTTCTTCTAAATATATAACAGTGTTTCAGATTCCGGGTCAGATTTCAAATACTAGCCAAAGTCTGGTCTGAAAATATAGATTTTGGTCCATTTTTGTCAAGGGTACGAAAATCGCCAGAAAAGTCAAGATGAAATCGACGACCGGGAGACCCTTATAGCATTCTTGTTCTAAATTTATAACTGTATTTCGGGTTCCATGTCAAATTTCAAACACTAGCCATCGTCTTGTTTGAAAATACGGATTTCAATCCATTTTTTCGCGTGGTACGTAAATGGCATCAAATGTCCAGATGAGATCGAGGATCGGGAAACGCTTATAGCATTCTTCTGCTAAATTTATAACAGTATTTTAGGTTCCGCATCAAATTTCAAACACTAGCCATCTTCTGGTCCGAAAATATAGATTTTGGTCAATTTTTGTCGAGGGGTAAGAAACTCTCCCGGAAAGTCCAGATGAAATCGAGGACCGAGAGACCCTTATGGCATCCTTCTTCTAAATTTATAAATGTGTTTCGGGTTTCGCTTCAGATTTCAAACACTAGCCATCGTCTTGTTCGAAAATACGGATTTTGGTCCAATTTAGTCAGGTGGTACGAAAATCACCCGAAATGTCCAAATGAAATCGAGGACCAGGAGACTCTTATAGCATTTTTCTCCTAAATTTATAACTGGGTTTCGGGTTCCGCGTCAGATTTTAAACACTATCCATCGTCTTGTTCGAAAATTTGGATTTTGGTCCATTTTTGTTGTGTGGTACGAAAATCGCCCTAAGAGTTTGGATGAAATCAAGGACCGAGAGACCATTATAGCATTCTTCTTCTAAATTTATAAATGTGTTTTGGGTTCCGCATCAGATTTCAAACACTAGCCATGGTCTTGTTCGAAAATACGTATATCGGCCCATTTTAGTCGGATGGAACAAAACTTTTCGGAAATGTCTAGATGAATTCGAGGACCAGAAGACTCTTATAGCATTTTTCCCTAAATTTACAATTGTGTTTCGGGTCAGATTTGAAACACTAGCCATCGTCTTGTTTGAAAATACAGATTTGGTTCCATTTTTGTCGAGGGGTACGAAACTCTCCCGAAAAGTTCAGATGAAATCGAGAATCGAGAGCCCCTTATCACATTCTTCTTCTTAATTTATAATTATGTTTCGGTTTCCGCTTCAGATTTAAACCACTAGCCATTATCTTTTTTGAAAATACGAATTTCGATCCATTTTAATCGAGTGGTAAAAAAATCGTGCGAACTGTCCAAATGAAATCGAGGACCAGGAGACTCTTATAGCATTCTTCTCCTAAGTTTATAACTGTTTTTTGGGTTCCGCGTTAGATTTCAAACTCTATCCATCGTCTTGTTCAAAAATAAGGATTTCGGTCCTTTTTGTCGGGTGGTACGAATTGAGTATAATATATTGTCGGGTTCAAACACTAGCAATTGTCTTGTTCGAAAATACGGATTTTTGTCTGGTGGTACAAAAATCGCCTGAGAATCCCAGATAAAATCGACGACCGCGAGACCCTTATAGCATTCTTCTCCTAAGTTTATAACTGAGTTTCAGTTACCGCATCAAATTTCAAAAACTTGCAATCATATTGTTCGAAAATACGGATTTCGGTCCATTTTTTGTCAGGTGGTACGAAAATCACATGAAAAGTCCAGATGAAATCGAGGACCGGGAGACCCTGATAGCATTCTTCTCCAATATTTATTACTTGTTTTTAGGTTCTGCGCCAGATTTCAAACACTTTCCATCGTCTGTTCCTAAAATATAGATTTCGGTCCTTTTTTGTCGAGGGGTAAGATTATCGCCTGAAAAGTCT
Source organism: Cicer echinospermum (assembly GCA_002896215.2). NCBI lineage: Eukaryota > Viridiplantae > Streptophyta > Magnoliopsida > Fabales > Fabaceae > Cicer > Cicer echinospermum. The sequence continues at coordinate 7,938,684 of PGTU02000006.1, read as the reverse complement.
AGATGAAATCGAGGATCGATAGATCCTTATTGCATTCTTCTCCTAAATTTATAACTGTGTTATGAGTTCTGTGTCGGATTTCAAACACTAGCCATTGTTTTGTTCAAAAATACGAATTTCAGTCCATTTTAATCGCGTGGTACGAAAATCCCCCGAAAATACCAGATGAAATTGAGGACCTGTAGACGCTTATAGCATTCTTCTTCTAATTATATAACAGTGTGAGAGAGCGTTTGAATTCATGAGTATAATATATTGTGAGATGAACGGGAAAACCGTATTTCCCAAAGATTCATCCGAGGCTCGCTACGTACGACAGTAGCCCTTTGAGTGATAAATTAATTAATCTAGAAATAAGAAAATTGTGAGATTCAAATGTGAAATAGAAATATTTATATGGTGTTGATTGATTTAATTTCGTTAAATGTGTGATATTATATATTATTGTGATATTTAACATTATTGCGATATTTGATATTGTGATATTTAAAATTATTGTGATATTTGATGTTATTGCGATATTTGATGTTATTGTGATATTTGATATCATTGTGATATTTGATTTCAAATGAATTTAGTGCATATGTTTGATTAAATGAGTTTATGTGAATGTAGTGTATAATGTAAGTTAATTTGATGATGATGTGTGATTTATAATATAAATCTGTGATAAGTTTATGTGATGATAATGATGATGTTTTATTGATGATATTGATTCTATAAAATTGTGATGAGTTTATGTGATGAGATATGATTAATGATAGTGATATTGTGATGAGAATATTGAATTAACCCCATAGTTGATGAAATAATGGTGATTTCGATTTGTGTTTGAGATGACGGTTTTAATGGAGTATCATATACCAACGAGGGGAGAAAATAAATATTGTGAATTTGTGAAGTGGAGATTATTTTGTCATCATATAGGTAGGGCCTGACAAGCCTAGTGATTCCGGGGAAGTACAACTGAATGAGCCTGATCGTGGCGGTCTGCTGTCGAGCCTTAAGGCAAGATTGTTAGACCATGCAGGTATTCGGGTGGGGAATTCCTATGTGACTTGGAGGTCGCACTCCAAATGTCGGGAGCTACCACGCAACACACGTTTACCTCAACTGTCGCGTATATGTGTCTCGGGTTGAGTTGAGGGGATCTATGAGGACAGAGCCAATTTGAATTGTCCGTCCACCTGGATGGTGGCATAGTATCAAGCCTCCTAACCAAGTACTTCAGAGTTAGAATGGTACCACATTGTGAATTAGAGTCTAAGCTCATGCATAGCATTGCATTTACTTGTGATTGTTTTGTGGTGATTGATGTGTTTCAAAAGTAATAATAATTACTCTTAGATGATTTGATGCATATTATAATGAGATGATTATCTTACTTGAGTGAATTTGATGTTATAATATGATACTATTTACTTAAATATTTTGATATATCGTAATGTGATTATGATACGGTCTATTATGATTGTTGCATGTTCTTCTTACTTATATTATACTATTAACATGATTTTGAAACTCACCTCCTTCGTTGTTTGTGTTTGACTGGCTTGGCCCTGCGTTTGCAAAATCACAGTTGTTACAGGTTAATAAGTCTTGAAGTTCAAGTTTGGGAGGAACCCCGCTTTGATAGGTGATACCGGGAATAAGGGTTGTAATTTGTATTTTACTTATTTATTTTGAAACGACTTTTGTATGAAAACCATATAAATACTAGTAGGTTTTTAGAATTAAATAAAGTAATTATACTTAATTCAAGCTTATTGAGATTGCACTATGGAGTAAAGAAGTTAAGGTGTTCCTTTTGATTTTTGAGAAACGTGATATCCTAAATTAAAAATTAAAGTTTTTATTTTCTTGGAAACATATTTTTATTTATCTGCTGCAAATTTTATAGAAATATGATATAAATTATTATATATATTTATTTTGGGGCTAAATTACATTTGTGGTCCCTTAACTTAATTTCAGGTAACGTTTTAGTCCTTTATCTTTTTTTTCCCGACTTAGTCCTTTATTTTAATTTTTAATGACAATTTGATATTTTATGTTTTAAAATTTCAACAACGTTATCCTTTTTAAACAAAAATTAAAAAAAAAAAATTCAATCAAAACTCATAAAATTAATTATATTCTTCAATATAATACAAATTTCATCAAATCCGTAATGCAAATCTTCAAATAAACTCATATTTTCATACTTTATTTGATATTATTAGGAATAAAGGACTAAATCGGGAAAAAAAAGATAAGGGAATAAAACGTTACTTGAAATTAAGTTAAGGGACCACAAATGTAATTTAGCCTTATTTTGGGGTTTAGGGTGTCACAGCATGAAAATTGCCTGAAATGTCCAGATGAAATCCAAGACCAGAAGACTCTTATAGCATTTTCTCCTAAACTTATAACTGTGTTCCGGGTTCCGCGTCAGATTTCAAACACTAGCCATCGCCTCCTGGTCCTCGATTACATCTGGACTTTTCGAGCGATTTTCATACCACTAGGCTAAAATGGATTGAAATCCGCATTTTCGGACCAAACGATGGCTAGTGTTGGAAATTTGACATGGACCCCGAAATACAGTAATAAATTTAGAAGAAGATGGCTATAAGGGTCTCTCGGTCGGCGATTTCATTTGGTCTTTTCGGCCGATTTTCATGTCCCTCGACAAAAATGGACCAAAATTTATATTTTCAGACCAGACGATGTCTAGTGTTTGAAATCTGACCCGAAATGAGAAAAATTGTTATATATTTAGGAGAAGAATGCTAAAAGGGTCGCCCGATCCTCGATTTCATATGGACTTTTTGGGAGATTTTCGTACACCTCGACAAAAATGGACGAAAATCCTTAATTTCCAACAAGACGATGGCTAGTGTTTGAAATCTGACGCGGAACCCGATATACATTTATAAATTTAGACGATCCTAAATTTCATTTGGTCTTTTCGGGCAATTTTTGTACCACCTAACAAAAATGGACCAAAATCTCTATTTTCGGACCAAACGAGGGCTAGTGTTTGAAATTTGACCCGGAACCCAAAACACAGTTATAAATTTTGAAGAATTCTTTAAGGGTCTCCTGGTCTTCGATTTCATCTAGACTTTTTAGGCGATTTTCGTACCACCCGACAAATAAGGACCGAATTCGTATTTTCGGACCAGACGATGGCTAGTGTTTGAAAATCTGACGCAGAACACGAAACTCAGTTATAAATTTAGGAGAAGAATGATACAAGAATCTTCTTCTCCTCGATTTCATCTAGACGTTTTAGGCAATTTGTGTACCCCTCGACAAAAAGGGACCAAAATTTGTATTTTTGAACCAGACGATAGCTAGTGTTTGAAATCTGCCGCAGAACCAGAAACACTGTTATGAATTTTGGATTAGAATGCTATAAGGGTTTCTCGGACCTCGATTTCATCTGGACTTTTTGGGCGATTTTCATACCACCCAACAAAAATCGACAAAAATCAGTATTTCCTAAATAGACGAGGCCTAGTGTTGGAAATTTGACGCGGAACCTGATACGCAGTTATAAATTTTGGAGAAGAATGCTATAAGGGTCTCCCAGTCCTTGATTTTAGTTGGACTTTTCGGGGGATTTTCATACCACTAGACTAAAATGGGTTGAAATCCGTATTTTCGGACCAGACGATGACTAGTGTTCAAAATTTGACATGGAACCCGAAATACAGTTATAAATTTAGAAGAAGAATGTTATAAGGGTCTCTCGGTCGTTGATTTCATCTCAACTTTTCAGACGATTTTCGTACCCCTCGACAAAAATAGACCAAAATCTATATTTTCGAACCAGACGATGGCTAATGTTTGAAATCTGACTCGAAATATGAAACACTGTTATATATTTAGGAGAAGAATGCTATAAGGGTTTTCCAGTCCTCAATTTCATCCTGTATTTTCGGGTGATTTTCTTACCACCCGACTAAAATGGACCGAAATTCGTATTTTTGAACAAAACAATGGCTAGTGTTTGAAATCCGACACGGAACTCGAAACACTATTATAAATTTAGGAGAATAATGTTATAAGGGTCTTTCGGTCCTCTATTTCATCTAGACTTTTCAAGCGATTTTCTTACCCTTCGACAAAAAAGGACCGAAATCTATATTTTCGGACCAGACGATGGCAAATGTTTGAAGTTTGGCGCGGAACCTTAAAACCAGTAATAACTTTTGGAGAAGAATGATATCAAGGTCTCCCTGTCCTCGATTTCATCTGGATTTTTTGGGTGATTTTCGTACCACTCGAAAAAAATCGACCGAAATTTGTATTTTCGAACAAGATGATTGCTAGTGTTTGAAATCTGACGCGAAACCCGAAACTCAGTTATAAATTTAGGAGAAGAATGCTATAAGGTCTCCCGGACCTCGATTTCAACTGGGCTTTTCGGGCGATTTTCATACCACCCGACAAACATGGTCCGAAATCCGTATTTTCGAACAAGACAATTTCTAGTGTTTGAAATATGAGGCGGAACCCAAAACTCAGTTATAAATTTAGGAGAAGAATGATATAAGGGTCTCTTGGTCCTCAATTTCATCTGGACTTTTCGGTCGATTTTCGTACACCTAGACAAAAATGGACCGAAATTCGTATTTTAGGACCAGACGATGACTAGTATTTGAAATCTGGTGCGAAACCCGAAACACAATTATAAAATTTTTGGAGAAGAATGCTCCAAGGGTTGGCCGGTCGTCGATTTAATCTGGACTTTTCGGGCGATTTTCAGACGATCCATCTAAAATGGACCGAAATCCGTATTTTCGAAAAAGACTATGGCTAGTGTTTGAAATATGACGTAGAACCCGAGACACAATTATAAATTTAGAAGAAGAATGCTATAAGGGTCTCTTGGTCCTCGATTTCATTTGGACTTTTCAGGCGATTTCGTACCACCCGACTAAAATAGACCAAAATCCGTATTTTCGAACAAGACAAAGGCTTGTGTTTGTATTCTGACGCGGAAACCGATACACAATTAGAAATTTAGATGAAGAATGTTATAAGGGTCTCTCGGTCATTGATTTCATCTGGACTTTTCGGGCAATTTTCGTACCCCTCGACAAAAATGGACCAAAATCTGTATTTTCAGAACAAACGATGGCTAGTTTTTGAAATATGACCTGAAATGAGAAACATTGTTCTATATTTAGGAGAAGAATGCTATAAGGGTCACCCGATCCTCGATTTCATGTCGACTTTACGGGTGATTTTTGTACACCCTGAAAAAAATGGACAAAAATCCATAATTTCCAACAAGACGATGGCTAGTGTTTGAAATCTGAGGCGGAATCCGATATACAATTTTAAATTTAGGAGAAGAATGCTATAAGAGTCTTCTTGTCCTCGATTTCATCTGGACTTTTCGGGCGATTTTCATACCACCTAACAAAAATGGACCGAAATCTATATTTTCGGACCAGACGAGGGCTAGTGCTTTAAATCTGTTGCGGAACCCGAAACATAGTTATAAATATTGGATAAGAATGCTATAAGGGTTTCCCAGTCCTCGATTTCTTTTGGACTTTTCGGGCGATATTCATTACACCCGACAAAAATGGACCGAAATCAGTATTTCTGGAACAGACGAGGGCTAGTGTTTGTAAATTTGACGCGGAACCTGAAACTCAGTTATAAATTTTGGAGAAGAATGCTATAACGGTCTCTCGATCGTCGATTTCATCTGGACTTTTCAGGCGATTTTCGTAACTCGACAAAAATGGTCCAAAATCTTTATTTTTGGACCAGACGATGGCTAGTGTTTAAAATCTGACACGAAATCCAAAACATTGTTATATATTTAGGAGAAGAATGCTATAAGGGTCTCCCGGTCCTCGATATTATCTGGTATTTTCGGAGGATTTTCGTACCACATGACTGAAATGGACATAAATTCGTATTATTGAACAAAACAATGGCTAGTGTTTGAAATCCAACACGGAACTCGGTACACAGTTATCAATTTAGGAAAAAAATGCTATAAGGGTCTCTCGGTCCTCGATTTCATCTGGACTTTTCAAGCGATTTTCTTACCCCTCGACAAAAAAGGACCGAAATCTATATTTTCAGACCAGACGATGGCAAGTGTTTGAAATCTTGCACAGAACCTAAAAAGCAGTCATAAATTTTGGAGAAGAATGCTTTCAAGGTCTCCTGGTCCTCGGTTGCATCTGGAGTTTCGGGTGATTTTCGTACCACCATACAAGAAATGGACCGAACTCTGTATTTTCGAACACGATGATTGCTAGTGTTTGAAATCTGACGCGGAACCCGAAACTCAGTTATAAATTTAGGAGAAAAATTCTATAAAGGTCTCCCGATCCTCGATTTCATCAGGGCTTTTCGGGCGATTTTCGTACCACCCGACAAAAATATACCGAAATTCGTATTTTCAATCAAGACGATTGTTAGTGTTTGAAATCTGACGCGGCACCCGAAACACTGTTATAAATTTAGAAGAAGAATGCTATAAGGGTCTGTCTGTCCTCGATTTCATTTGGACTTTTCGGGCGATTTTCCTACTACCAGACTAGAATGGACCGAAATCCATATTTTTGTACAAGACGATGGCTAGTTTTTGAAATCTGATACGGAATCCGAAACACAGTTTTAAATTTAGAAGAAGAATCCTATTAGAGTCTCCAAGTCCTCGATTTCATCTGGACTTTTCGGGCGATTTTCTTCCCCCTAGAATAAAATGGACCGAAATATATTATTCGGACTAGATGATGGCTAGTGCTTGAAATCTGATGCGGAATCCGAAACACTGTTATAAATTTAGGAGAAGAATGTTGTAAGGGTCGCCCGATCCTCGACTTCATTTGGACTTTTCGGGGGATGTTCGTACAACCCGACAAAAATGGACTGAAATCCGTATTTTTGGACCAGATGATGGCTAGTGTTTAAAATTGGGCGTGGGGCCCGAAAATGAATAATAAATTTTGAGAAGAATGCTATAAGGGTCTCCTCGTCCTCAATTTCATCTGGACTTTTCGGGCGATTTTCGTTCCACCGGACCAAAATCGACCGAAATCGGTATTTTCAGAGAAGACAATGGCTAGTGTTTGAAATCTGACGCGGAACCCGAAACACATTTATAAATTTTGGAGAAGAATGCTATTAGGGTCTCCGGGTCCTCAAATTGATCTGGATATTTCGGGCGATTTTCGTACCACTACACCAAAATGGACTTAAATCCGTATTTTCGAACAAGACGATGGCTAGTGCTTGAATTCTGACGCAGAAACCGAAAACACAGTTTTAAATTTTGGAGAAGAATGCTATAAGGGTCTCCCGGTCCTCGATTTCATCTGAACTTTTCGGTCGATTTTTGTACCCATCGACAAAAATATGCAAAAATCTGTATTTTCGGACCAGGCGATGGCTAGTGTTTGAATATTGACGCGAAACCTGAAACACAATTATAAATTTTGGAGAAGAATGATATAAGGGTGTCCTAGTCCTCGATTTTATCTGGACTTTTCGGTCGATTTTCATTCCACCCGACTAAAATTGACCGAAATTCGTATTTTCGAACAAAACAATGGTTAGTGTTTGAAATCTGGCACGGATCCCGAAACACAGTTATAAATTATGGATAAGAATGCTATAAGGGTCTCCTGGTCCTCGATTTCATATGGACTTTTCGGGCGATTTTTATACAACCTAATTAAAATGGACCTAAATTCGTATTTTCGAACCACACTATGGCTTGTGTTTGAAATCTGACGTGGAACCTGAAACACAGTTATAAATTTAGAAGAAGCATGTTGTATGGGTCTCCCGGTCGTCGATTTAATTTGGACGTTTTTGGGCCATTTTCATGACACCCAACAAAAATGAACCAAAATTTGTATTTTCGGACTAGACGATGGCTTAATGTTTAAAATCTGGCGCGGGAGCCCAAAAAATAGTTATAAATTTTGGAGAAGAATGCTGTAAGGGTCTCTTGGTCCTCGATTTCATCTGGACTTTTCCGGCGATTTTCGTACCACCTGAAACACAATTATAAATTTTGGAGAAGAATGCTATAAAGGTCTCCCAGTACCCGATTTCATATGGATTTTTTGGACGATATTCGTACCACTCGACAAAAATGGACCAAAATCTGTATTTTCGAACAAAACGATGGTTTGGGTTTGGAATCTGACACGGAACCCGAAACATAGTTATAAATTTTGGAGAAGAATGCTATACGGGTCTCTCGTACAAATGAAGAAAAAAAATGGACAGAAATTCGTATTTTCGAACAAGCAATGGATAGTGTTTGAAATCTGAGGCGGAACCCGAATCACATTTACAAATTTAGGAGAAGAATGCTATAAGAGTCTCCTGGTCCTCGATTTCATCTAGACTTTTCGGGGTATTTTTGTACAAGACGATGGCTAGTGTTTGAAATATGGCGCGGAACCCGAAACAAAGTTATAAATTTTGGGGAAGATTGCTATATTGGTCTCGCGGTCTTTGATTTCATTTGAACTTTTCGGACGATTTTCGTACCCCTCAACAAAAATGGACCAACATCTGTATTTTTGGACCAGACGATGGCTAGTGTTTGAAATCTGGCACGGAACCTGAGTCATAGTTATATATTTTAGAGAAGAATGCTATAAGAGTCTCTCAGTCATTGAATACAATTACAAAACGACGATAATAATAATACAACATGCTTCTTCTAAATTTATAACTGTGTTTCTGGTTCCACATCAGATTTCAAACACAAGCCATAGTGTGGTTCGAAAATACGAATTTAGGTCCATTTTAATTAGGTTGTATAAAAATCGCCCGAAAAGTCCAAATGAAATCGAGGACCGGAAGACCATTATAGCATTCTTCCCCAAAATTTATATATTATTTATTTATATCTTTTTTTAATTTATGAGATCTTAATTTATTAGTTGTGTAAAAAAAATTGCCAACCAAATTTTTGTTGTTGTAGAGCACATTGGGTGCTATTTGCAATCAATGCGACATCTGAAGTTATATACTATTTGGATCCCTTGCATGACAATTACAACAATCACTCCAATATAAAGACTATGTTCGACACATAAGTAATATTCATTTATTTCTTACATATATATATATATAAATAATGTGTTTGTTAATGCTATAATAATCAAATTTATTTATTCGATAGTGCTTTACAAGTTTTTCGAGCTCAAAGAGGTGCTACAGCGTCGAAGCAAAAGTCTAATAACATCACATGGATTCCAATAAAGGTTTGAAATATATGCCTTTAAATTTTCATTTAAATTTTCATTTGAAATATATTTTATTGACTTATATGTTTTATTTTATAGTGCCCTTTTCAAACTAACAACATCGATTGTGGGTACTATGTATTGCGGTTCATGAACGAGATTGTTGATAGGAATCAAACTATTATCCCAGAAACGGTACGATATTTTCATTATTTGTATATTGCACAGTACTATGTATATATATTTGAAATCGTATTTTCGAACAAGCAATGGATAGTGTTTGAAATCTGAGGCGGAACCCGAATCACATTTACAAATTTAGGAGAAGAATGCTATAAGAGTCTCCTGGTCCTCGATTTCATCTAGACTTTTCGGGGTATTTTTGTAGAAGACGATGGCTAGTGTTTGAAATATGGCGTGGAACCTGAAACAAAGTTATAAATTTTGGGGAAGAATGCTATATTGGTCTCGCGGTCTTTGATTTCATCTGAACTTTTCGGACGATTTTCGTACCCCTCAACAAAAATGGACCAACATCTGTATTTTCGGACCAGACGATGGCTAGTGTTTGAAATCTGGCGCGAAACCTGAGTCATAGTTATATATTTTAGAGAAGAATGCTATAAGAGTCTCTGTGTTTCAGGTTCCACGTCAGATTTCAAACACAAGCCATAGTGTGGTTCGAAAATACGAATTTAGGTCCATTTTAATTAGGTTGTATAAAAATCGCCCGAAAAGTCCAAATGAAATCGAGGACCGGGAGACCATTATAGCATTCTTCCCCAAAATTTATAACTTTGTTTCGGGTTCAATGCCAGATTTCAAACACTAGCCATCGTCTAGTTCGAAAATACAGATGTTGGTCCATTATCGTCGATGGATCTGAAAGTCGCCCGAAGAGTCCAAATGAAATCGAGGGCCGTGAGACCATTATAGAATTCTTGTTCTTAATTTATAATTGTGTTTCGGGTTCCACGTAAGATTTGAAACACTAGCCATCGTCTTGTTCGAAAATACGCATTTCGGTCCATTTTAGTCGGGTGGTACGAATATCCCCCGAAAAGTCCAGATGAAATCGAGTACCGGGAGACCCTTATATCATTCTTCTTCAAATTTTATACTTGTGTTTTGGGTTCTGCACTAGATCTCAAACATTACCCATCATCTGGTCTGAAAAATACTGATTTTGGCCCTTTTTTTGTCGAGTCGTACGAAAATCGCCCGAAAAGTCCAAATGAAATCGAGGACTGAGAGTCCCTTATATCATTCTTCTTCTAAATATATAATTTTCTATCGGGTTCCGCATCAGATTTCAAACACTAGCCATTGTCTTGTTTGAGAATACAGATTTCAGTCCATTTTAGTCAGGTGGTACGAAAATGGCTCGAAAAGTCCCGATGAAATCGATGACCTAGAAACCCTTATAGCATTCTTCTCTAAAATTATAACTATGTTTCAGGTTCCGCGCCAGATTTCAAACACTAGACATCGTCTGGTCCGAAAATACAGATGTTGGTCCATTTTTGACGAGGGGTGCGAAAATACCCCGAAAAGTCTAGAAAAATCGAGGACCAGGAGACTCTTATAGCATTCTTCTCCTAAATTTATAAATGTGATTCGGGTTCCGCGTCAGATTTCAAACACTATCCATTGCTTGTTCGAAAATATGAATTTCGGTCCATTTTTTTTTCATGTGTATGAGAGACCCTTAAAGCATTCTTCTCCCAAATTTATAACTGTATTTCGATTCCGTGTCAGATTCCAAACACAAACCATCGTTTTGTTCGAAAATACAGATTTTGGTCCATTTTAGTCGTGTGGTACGAAAATCGTCCAAAAAATCCAGATGAAATCGAGGACCAAGAGACTCTTATAGCATTCTTCTCAAAAATTTATAATTGTGTTTCGGGTTTCGTGCAAGGTTTCAAACTCTAACCATCATTTTGTTTGAAGATACGAATTTCGGTCCACTTTAGTCGGGTGGAACGAAATTCGCCAGAAAAGTCCAGATGAAATCAAGGACCAGGAGTCCCTTATAGCATTCTTCTCAAAAATTTATAACTCATTTTCGGGCCCACGCCCAATTTTAAACACTAGCCATCATTTGGTCTGAAAATACGAACTTCGGTTCATTTTTGTTGGGTGGTCAAAAATTGCCCAAAAAGTCCAAATGAAATTGAGGATCAGGAGACCCTTACAACATTCTTCTTCTAAATTTATAATTGTGTTTCAGGTTCGGCGTCAGATTTCAAACACTAGCCATAGTGTTGTTCAAAAATTCGAATTTAGGTCCATTTTAGTGAGGTGGTATGAAAATCGCCCGAACAGTCCAGATGAAATCGAGGACCGGGAGAACCCTTATATCATTCTTCTCCAAAATTTATAATTGTGGTTTGGGTTCCGTGCCATATTTCAAACACTACCCATCGTTTTGAAAATACGAATTTCGGTCCATTTTAGTCGGCTGGTAAGAAAATTGACCCAAAAGTTCAGATGAAATTGAGGACTGCGAGACCATTATATCATTCTACTCCAAAATTTATAACTGTGTTTTGGGTTCCGCGTCAATATTCAAACACTAGCCATCGCCTTGTCCGAAAATACAGAATTTGGCATATTTTTGTCGATGGGTACAAAAATCGACCGAAAAGTCTAGATGAAATCGAGGACCGGGAGACCATTATAGCGTTCTTCTCCAAAAAATTTAATTGTGTTTCGAGTTCTGCGTCAAATTTCAAACACTAGCCATCGGCTGGTCCGAAAATACGGATTTCGGTCCATTTTGGTCTGGTGGTACGTAAATCGCCCATAAAGTCCAAATCAAATCGAGGACCCAGAGACTCTTATAGCATTCTTCTCCAAAATTTATAACTGTGTTTCGGGTTCCGCATCAGATTTCAAATGTGACACTCTATACCTCCCAAAATAACATTTATAATAATATATACTAAATTATTTGAAGAAAACTTGCAGCGGATAAAAAAAAATATGTTAAACAGAATAAAAACTTTAATATCTAATTTAGGATATCACGTTTCTCTAAATACACATGTAACAATTCAACTTTGTTCCTCAATTAAAATAGTATAATATCAATGAACTTGATTTAACTAGAATTTCTTGATTTAATTCCCAAGACTTACTCGTACTAAGTTTTCATATAAAAAGTCATTTGTATTAACATAAGTAAAATACACATTACAACTCTTAATCCCCGGTATCACCTATCAGAGCGGGGTTTCTCCCAAACTTGAACTTCGAGACTCATTAACCTGTAATAACTGCGATTTCGCAAACGCATGGCCAAGCCAGTCAAACACCAACAACGAAGGAGGTGAGTTTTGAAATCATATTCATAGTATAATACAAATAAGAGGAACACGCAATTAATCATCAATAAACCATATCATTACACAAACATTCTTCAAGGAAAAACATCACATTATATAGTCAAAATCAAAGAAAATCCATACACTTCACTGTAACATCAAATCATCGCATAAATTATTATCACACATAATACATATTAATCACAACAAAACAATCACAAGAAAATGCAATGATATGCATGAGCTGAGACTCTACTTCACAATGTGGTACCATTCTAACTCTAAAGTACTTGGTTAGGAGGCTTGATACTATGCCACCATCCCGGTGGCGGACAATTCAAATTGGCCATGTCCTCATAGATCCTATTGGACTTAAGTCCCCTTAATCCTAATTTTGACATAATTAACAAACATACAATGTTCATACATCATGTGATAAATCTAACATTTTAACTGAGTAAGATTTCAGGAACAACAACTCAACCCTACATACTTGAGACAATCGCTTGGAACTCAAGGAATCAACAAAAGTTGGAAAATTTACTAAGCAAATCGATTAGGAAATCGATTCTGTAAAAGGGTTGTATGAAAATGTGTAGTCTGTGATTAAACAATCGATTAGGCAATCGACTGGCACAATCATTAATAAAAAATTGTGCAAGTCAGAGGCAAGCCTTTTAGCAAGCTAATTGATTGGCACATCGATTGTTCAAATCACAAAGACTAAAGCTGATTGGATAAATCGATTGACAAATCGATTGTGCAAGTCACAGGGCCAAGCCATTTAATAAGCTAAGCGATTGGCAAATCGATTTCGTAAATAAGATTTCATAAGGAACATGGTCTGTGACAAACACAATCGATTGGACAATCCATTGTGAAAAAATTCAATTGTAACAAGTTTGGTATCAATCGATTAGGCAATCGATTGAAATGAACCAATTGGTAAAATCACTTTTTTTAGAAACATAACTCTTAATCGATTGGCACATTGATTTACTTGAAATAAGCTAAATCCCTGTATTAAACCAAATCGATTGGCAAATCGATTGAAACAAAAATTTAAGTTACAGGAAACACTTAGTATATGGCCAAATCGATTATGTGTATTAATGAATCAATTTTGTGATTTAATGAACCGACTAAGTAATCGATTGTTTTGATCTCGTTGTTGGAACAAAACACCTAAAATCGATTATGCAATCGATTCAAATATAAACTACACAAAATTTTCTGAAAAGTGTATTAAAATAATCGATTAGGTAATCGATTAGTTTATGTAGTTTCAAGATTCAAGAAAAACAAGACTTGCGATAATCGATTGGGAAAATCGATTGAGCCTGTTTTATTACATTAAAAGAATCGATTAGGAAATCGATTTATATGTTGTTTTTCAGAAACTATATAAACAGTTTTCAATCACTTTCTCTAAGAACTTTGATAACATTTTGAATAACCTTTGATATTGCTTTTTCAGACCTAGAACCAACGATTATTCATAATCAATAGAAAGCTGAAAAAGACTTCTTGAGAGATAAAGAGAAAGATCTCACAAACACTCAAATGGGAAAACAACTTCTTGTGTGAGATTCATTGCTAGTGATTGAGACAAATTCTGTATATCTTTTTATATTTTCTGTAATAAAGATTTTGTAAAGAAAGAACTGAGAAAAATCCAGTAGTGAAACTGGTAGTTATCTTCATTGTTGAGAGGGCTCATCAAGAAGAAGCTCTACTGTGATCTTGGAAGAGTTTGTAGAGAAACTCTGGGATACAGTGGTTGCGAAATAGAATAGAGAGAGAGTTTTAAGATTCATAGGCCGGGAGAGCTGGAACATCTGTAAAACACTCTAGAAGATTCTATTGAAAAGGCCGAAATCGTTTATTTTCGGGACTGGACGTAGGCCGTTAGATAGACGGCTGAACCAGTATAAAACCGCGGTGCACTACTCTCTATCCCTTACTCTTTATTTCCATCTTGCATTGTATCATTGTATGATTAATCTTGATTGCATTCTATAGACGTATTTTGTTTTCATTGATATCGCTTGAATGGTTAAATTGGCATGCTTGTATCTTGATTAATTTGTAGAACAATTACTTTATATGTTGGACTAGTAATTAGTCAATACATGTAAGTGTGAACCTTCGCTTAGAAACAATTCCTTGGGACCGCGATTGATCATTAGTTTCATAAAAGTGTTCTTTTGTTAAATTGATTATCAATCTTGTTGCATTTTTTAAAAATTGCCATATACCTTTTTAGACAATAGAGGTCATTATTTTCAACAATTGGCATCAAGAGCCTACCTTTTTTAGAGTAATTCTCATAAAAGAACATGGCCTCAGTTGAATTTCTAGGAGAAGGTGCTTCCCTTGCTAGGCCCCCTTCTTTCAATGGGGCCGCATACATGTATTGGAAACATAGGATGTTAATATATCTAGAAGGTAGTGGTATTGATATTCTAGATGTTGTAGAAAATGGACCCTTCATACCTACAATAGCTGGGACTGGTGATTCACTAATCCCTAAACCCAGATCTGACTGGTCTGAGGATGATAAGAAGAAAGTAGGATATAATGCTAAGGATAAGAACATAATAACCTCTGCATTATCAGCTGATGAATTTTTCAGGGTCTCAAATTGCAAGACTGCCAAAGAGATGTGGGACACTCTTCAACAAACACATGAAGGAACTACTGATGTGAAAAGGGCCATAACAAATACTCTCATGCATGAGTACGAACTATTCAGCATGAAGAAAGATGAGTCCATTAATGACCTGCAAACAAGGTTCACTCACATCATCAACAATCTACATGCTCTAGGAAAAGTTATGGACAATGAGCAACAAATAGGAAAAGTAATGAGGTGTTTGACAAGAGAATGGCAGCCCAAGATAACTGCCATTGCTGAATCAAAGGATCTTGCAAACATGACTATTGCAACACTGTTTGGAAAGCTCAGGGAGCATGAGATGGAATTGCACAGGTTAGATGAGTCAGAACAATATAACAGGAAAAGAAAAGGACTATCTTTGAAAGCCCAAACGCACCAATCAAAGTCTGAACAAGAAAGCTGCTCAGATGAGTCAAGCAGTGAGACTGACGAAGAGCCTGAGATTGGTTTACTTGTCAAAAAGTTTAAAAAATTTCTGAAAAAGAAATACAACAAGTTCAGAAAGCCATCAAGTTCTAAGACTAGTGACAGCAAGACAATCACCTGTTATGAGTGTGGTAAAACAGGCCATATAAAGTCTGAGGGTTACAAGTTGCCAAACAAAAATAGGATAGCAAAGACTAAAGGCAAGGAACCAGCTCCCAAAACCAGAAAAGCATATGTTGCATGGAATGACAACGAAGAATCCTCTGCCTCTTCAGAAGAAGAAGAAGCAAATCTATGCCTTATGGCGAACACAGATTCAGAATCTGAAAGTGAGGTAAGTTCTCAATCTAATCCCTCTTATGATGAACTACATGAAGCATTCAATGAACTGCATGATGAGTATGTGAATTCTATTAAACAGTTAATGAGTACAAAGAAAATGCTTGAAAAACAATGTATGATTTGTGAACAAATGAAAAATGATCCTAAGGAAATTGAGGACTTGTATGAACAACTGAAAAAGGATTCACATGACAAATCTGCAAGATGCATTGAACTTGAAAAAAATGTTGCATCATTAAAGTCTGATTTATTGAAGTTCACTAGTAGTAAAGATAAACTGAATGTCATACTTAGCAACCAGAGACATGTTAATGAAAAATCTGGTCTTGGATATAAACCAAATATGCATGTTAAAAGGAATAACACTAGATGTGGTATTGGTTATATGCAAAACAGGAATGTCAAACATAGTCAGAAATCTGTTAGTTAAAGGTATATGTATGACATCTTTACTAAATCAAATCAACATTCATCCTTTGCTAGTTCATGTCCCTTTTGTTGCAGAAAGGGACATTTTGTTTCTAATTGTAAACTAAAAAAACTAGCCAACAGAGGATGGAAACATATTTGGATAGCAAAGACACAAATGTTTGAAACAAACCTCCCAAGACCCAATTTAAATTGGGTACCTAAAATCAAATTTTGATTGTGTGTTGCAGGTGTGCTTGACATCCAAAGGCATTCTTGGTACCTAGATAGCGGATGCTCAAAGCACATGACAGGAGACAAGTCTAAATTCTTGTCTCTAACATTAAAGGAAGGAGGTTTTGTCAAATATGGTGACAACAATAAAGGAAAGATAAGTGGTGTTGGTGACATAGGCAATGAGTCAACTGCAGTAATCAAAAATGTCTTGTACGTAGAAGGGCTCAAACACAATCTGCTAAGTATAAGTCAACTATGTGATAAAGGGTTCCAGGTACGTTTTTCATCACAATCTTGTATAATTGAGCATAAAGATGACAAAGGTATAAAGTTAGTTGGTGATAGAATTAATAACATTTATATGTTAGATTTTAATTCTTTGCCTAGTACTATCTAATGTTTGTTATCTAATTCAGATGAGACTTGGTTATGGCATAAACGTATAGCGCATATTCATATAGATCGTCTTAATAGACTGGTTAGTAAACAGTTAGTTATAGGACTCCCTAACAAGAAATTTACTAAGGATAGGCTTTGTGACTCCTGTGAGAAAAGTAAGCTAGTTAAAACTTCTTTTCCCCAATAGATATGGTCAAAACCAATAGGGTTTTGCAGTTAATACATATGGACCTTTTTGGTCCTTCTCAAGTGAAGAGCTTTGGAGGAAACCTGTATGGATATGTGTTGGTAGATGATTACTCTAGGTTTACTTGGACATATTTTCTGACTCACAAGAGTGAGGCATTCTCAACTTTTAAGAAATTTGCTACTTTGGTTCAAAATGAGAATAACCAGAAAATTATATCCATCAAAAGTGATCATGGAGGTGAATTCCAAAATGATTCCTTTCAAATCTACTGTGAACAAAATGGAATACAACACATATACTCAGCCCCTAGAACTCCACAGCAAAATGGAGTTGTAGAAAGGAAAAATAGGTACAGCCACACATGTTGTCAATAGAGTTCTCATTAGGCCCCTGCTTAGAAAAACTCCCTATGAGTTGTACAAGGGTAGAAAACCAAACATTTCCTACTTTAGAGTCTTTGGTTGTAAGTGCTTTGTTTTAAACAATGGCAAAGAACATCTAGGAAAGTTTGACCCTAAGGCAGATGAAGGTATTTTTCTAGGATACTCTCAAACCAGTAAGGCCTATAGAATCTACAACAAAAGAACAAAAACCATAGAAGAGTCAATTCATGTAAAGTTTGATGAATTATTTGCAGAAAACTTGAACAACACTCCTCCTATGGTTGATGACTCTTTGGATGAATTTGTAGAATCTAAACAATTAGAACCAACTGAAACTGTACCTCCAACTTGTACTGACTGTATAGAACCAATAAGGACTGATGATTTACCTAGGGAATGGAAGTTCAATAAGAACCACCCCATAGATAACATTATAGGGGATATCTCTAAAGGAGTTGCAACTAGGAAGAACCTTAGACAGTTCTGCAACTTTACAGCCTTTGTATCTCAGATTGAACCCAAAAACATTAAGGAAGCTCTATTAGATAGTGAGTGGATACTTGCTATGCAAGAGGAGTTAAACCAGTTTGAGAGAAACAAGGTGTGGAGCCTAGTTCCTAAACCAGAAGGTAAGCACATCATAGGAACAAGATGGGTGTTTAGGAACAAACTAGATGAAAATGGAGTCATAACTAGGAATAAAGCTAGGCTAGTAGCTAAGGGTTACAATCAAGAGGAAGGAATAGATTTTGATGAAACCTATGCCCCTGTAGCTAGGTTAGAAGCCATTAGAATCCTACTTGCTTATGCCTCTATCATGGACTTTAAACTTTATCAAATGGATGTGAAAAGTGTCTTTCTCAATGGTGATCTCCAAGAGGAAGTTTTTGTTAGCCAAACACCTGGTTTTGAAAATCCTAATTTTCCTAATCATGTCTACAAGCTATCAAAAGCCCTCTATGGGTTGAAACAAGCTCCAAGAGCTTGGTATGAGAAGCTCAGCAATTTCCTCATTCAACAAAATTTTTTAAGAGGAAATGTTGACAAGACACTTTTCATAAAGACAAATGGAAATGACATCTTGTTGGTCCAAGTCTATGTTGATGACATAATCTTTGGATCTACAAACAATAAATTGTGCAAAGATTTTGAAAACTAAATGAAAGGTAAATTTGAAATGTCAATGATGGGTGAACTATCTTACTTCTTGGGATTTCAAATTAACCAAAGCAAGCAAGGCATTTTCATTAGTCAAACTTAATACTGTAAAGATTTGATAAAGAAATTCAGTTTTGATAACTTTAAGTCCATTGATACTCCCATGAGTCAAGGAAATCACTTAGATAGAGATGAGAAAGGTAAAACTGTAGATGTTACAAGGTTTAGGGGAATGATAGGATCCTTGCTATATCTTACAGCAAGCAGGCCTGACATCATGTTCAGTGTCTGCATGTGTGCAAGATACCAATCCAATCCAAAAGAGTCTCACCTTAGTGCAGTAAAGAGGATATTCAGATATCTAGTAGGGACTAAGAGTCTAGGCTTGTGGTATCCTAAGGGATCAACCTGCACTTTAGTTGGATATTCAGATTCAGATTTTGCCGGAAGCAAACTAGATAGGAAAAGTACCTCTGGTACTTGTCACTTACTAGGAAACTCCCTTTTGTCTTGGTTTAGCAAGAAACAAACCAGCATTGCACTATCAACAGCTGAAGCTGAATACATTGCAGCTGGAAGCTACTGTGCACAGATCCTTTGGATGAAACAACACCTATTTGATTTTGGTGTTGATTTAGGGACTGTACCTATCTTGTGTGATAACACAAGTGCAATAAGCATTACTAAGAATCCAGTGATGCATTCTAGGACTAAGCACATAGAGATAAGGCATCACTTTATAAGGGACCAATTTCAAAATGGGATCATTAAGCTTAAATATGTCAATACAGCTGATCAGCTGGCTGACATCTTTACCAAAGCTTTGCCCAGAGAAAGCTTCCTTCATATTAGGATGAAACTAGGGATCATAGATTCTAGTGAGATCTGATCTTTGTACCACATCGATTGTAACATCGATTATCCTGTGAATAAACTGAAAATCAATTTTATGAATTCGATTGGACAATCGATTTCATATGCACAGTGCCTATTTTGTCAAAATAGAAAACACGGTAATCGATTGGTTAATCGATTTGTTGATCACATGAAGCTTCTGGTGCTTGAACTCTTCCCATTCCAATCGATTGGGTAATCGATTGCCAGCTTGTTATATAGTTTAAAGAATCGATTGCAACATCGATTGCGTTGGCCCTAGGCTTCAAAATTGGGAACGTTTTCCAGACTCTAGCCCGAGCATCGACTTGGAAATCAACTAGTTCAATATTTCAAATTCTCCACTTTAAAGAAATCGATTTGGACATCGATTGAGTAAATAAAGGAAATCGATTTGGGAATCGATTCATGTTATGACCGTTGTGAATTACTTTTACTAGCTGTTAGATGCAATTACTACTAAATCGATTGTGCTTCCCTAGCAACGGTAACATAATCGATTTCGACATCAATTGTCGCGTTTGAAGGTTTAAAAGGAACAGTTACCAATTGATTTTCTTCTCACTTCTTTTTTCAGATTTTCTCTAATCTCTCTGCTATTTCTTAGTACTCTTGTTTTTCCCAACCATCCTTGGTATATCTCTGCATTCAAACACATAATCTCTACTACAATGGCTCGTGTTAAACAAACCCAACCCAGAACTCCATCACCATCTTCTTCTTCTAGTGGGCGAACCCCTTCTCCCCCACCAACAATTTCAAAACGGGTTCCAATTTCTACTCACAAAATACTTGCCAAAGACAAAGGCAAAGCTGTTGCTGTTGATCAAGGAAAATCAAAGAAACGAAAGGAGCCTCCTACTGAGAAGCTCATGGCTGATGCTATGAAGGAGGTTACTCAGAAAAAGAAGAAAACGGTTTCTTCTCCTCCTCCAAAGAAAGCTCCTTCGTCCAAAGATAAAGCTGCAGAATCTGTTATCCACCTGATTTTCTAAAAAGAAAAATCCATGAGGCTAGGACTCTGGATTTCTCCTATTTTGATTCAGATGGATTTACTTACCAAGACCATTTGAGGTTTCATGGTCTTGAAAACTTTCTCTCCTCCTCCCTTGACACTTATCCTAAGTTAATAAGAGCATTCTATTCCACCTTCAAGCTCACTAACAATGGCTTCAAGGCTGAAGTCAAAGGCAAGAGGATCTCCATGTCTTTTGAAGAATTCTCAAATCTGTCAGGACTGCCCTTCCATGGGAAATCAATTGATGGCAGTTCTGAGGCTGAAGCTGCAGATGAAGGCTGGGAAGCTTCTTTTGATAGACACACCGCTGTGAAGGACCTGATGGTCGACGGTTTTGTCGAAACTATTTCGATGCCGATTGGTCAAATGAAGGTCCATCATCGGATGCTCATGTACACATTAACCCGGATGCTGGTTCCCCGATCCAGAAACCATGCCGTCGTCTAGAAGCTGGACATACTGCTGTTGTGGGGACTGTCCAAAGAGCTCAAGATGAGCTGGACATGGATAGTGCTGAAGCACATGATGGAAGCATCGCAAAGCAAGCTGGTGCTGCCCTATCCCCAGTTAATCACCAAGATTCTGAGACATTTCAAAGTGTCACTTGTCGATGAAGAATCTTCAAAAACCACCCTTGTTTTTGGTGAAACAATTGTCAATCAAATGCAATTGAAAAGGGTGAATGGTATCTGGATAAGGCCCCTACCAAATGCTGAACCAATTCAGCCTAATACACAACAAGCTGTTGAGCCAGTAGCGGCCCCTCCTGAGTCCTTAGCAAAGCTGCTAGAGTTTATGGAAGCTCAGGCGGCTCACAATGCTAAGATGCAAGCGTCAAATGCTCGAATGGAAGCTGCTCTGAAGACACTCCAGGCATCTCTGAACTCAGTTGTTCAGAATGTTGATGCGATACAAGTTCATTTAGGCATTAAGCTATCCTTTGAAGATTTTGCGGATATAGGCCGACAAGCAACAGAGGAACAAAATCCCACTACCCTAGATAGTTCTGAACCTCACGTTGAGGAGACACCTGTTGAGGGTAATACAGCGGTCTCTACCTCTCCCTTAGCTAATAGTGAGGAACATCCTAGTTTAGGTGATTAGGTTTTTAGGTTCTTTGTTGTGATGTAATGTCTTGTTATTGCTGTACTATTTTCTTCAATATATGACAAATGAGCGCGTTTATTCAATTGTTCTCTGATCTATATTGCCATAATCTGTTTAATCTGCATGTGTTTTTGCTCTGATACCCTGATATTTGTATGCTCTGACACCATAATTATCACCAGTGCTTATGTTTACTGACATAGGGGGAGAAATTTTTTTTTTGCTGCTCTCTCCTTTTACTGCTTTTTGCATTAACTGACAAAGGGGGAGAGAAATTATAACTTGTGGTAACTTTTACATGCTACTTGTGTTGCTTCTCTACTGGAATTAAATTTTACTACTACTACTGCTGCTGCAAATTGCTACTCTGATGGCTACTTAAATTACTCTGATATTGGTAAATAGTATTGGTACTTATGCTCTGATATTATGCTCTGTTACTGGTACCTATATTGTTATGATATTGATATGAAACTGATAAACAAGTGCAGTTGCCACTGTTTAAATAGTACTGCTAATGCATGATAAATTTGTTCATGATAACACTGATACGGCATGTAGTTGTGCTAAATTTTTGTTGTTGTTAAGCTCTAACCCTGATAACAAATGGTAAACAGCATGCTATGTTAATATAATATGTTGCTGTGTTGCTTAAATGGATCATGACTGCTTAAATTTAGGGGGAGCTTGTTTTTAATGTTATACCTTGAAATGTTAAACTCAAGTTAAAATTGTATGCTTGTAACTTATGCAAAAAGGGGGAGATTGTTGGACTTAAGTCCCTTAATCCTAATTTTTGACATAATTAACAAACATACAATGTTCATACATCATGTGATAAATCTAACATTTTAACTGAGTAAGATTTCAGGAACAACAACTCAACCCTACATACTTGAGACAATCGCTTGGAACTCAAGGAATCAAAAAAAGTTGGAAAAATTTACTGAGCAAATCGATTCTGTAAAAGGGTTGTATGAAAATGTGTAGTCTGTGATTAAACAATCGATTAGGCAATCAACTGGCACAATCATTGATAAAAATTGTGCAAGTCAGAGGCAAGCCTTTTAGCAAGCTAATCGATTGGCACATTGATTGTTCAAATCACAAAGACTAAAGCTGATTGGATAAATCGATTGACAAATCGATTGTGCAAGTCACAGGGCCAAGCCATTTAATAAGCTAAGCGATTGGCAAATCGATTTCGTAAATAAGATTTCATAAGGAACATGGTCTGTGACAAACACAATAGATTGGACAATCCATTGTGAAAAAATTCAATTGTAACAAGTTTGGTATTAATCGATTTGGCAATCGATTGAAATGAAACCAACTGGTAAAATCACTTTTTTCAGAAACATAACACTTAATCGATTGGCACATTGATTTACTTGAAATAAGCTAAATCCCTTTATTAAAACCAAATCGATTGGCAAATCCATTGAAACAAAAATTTAAGTTACAGGAAACACTTAGTATATGGCCAAATCGATTATGTGTATTAATGAATCAATTTTGTGATTTAATGAACCGACTAAGTAATCGATTGTTTTGATCTCGTTGTTGGAACAAAACACCTAAAATCGATTATGCAATCGATTCAAATATAAACTACACAAAATTTTCTGAAAAGTGTATTAAAATAATCGATTAGGTAAATCGATTAGTTTATGGTAGTTTCAAGATTCAAGAAAAACAAGACTTGCGATAATCGATTGGGAAATCGATTGAGCCTGTTTTATTACATTTAAAGAATCGATTAGGAAATCGATTTATATGTTGTTTTTTCAGAAACTATATAAACGGTTTTCAATCACTTTCTCTAAGAACTTTGATAACATTTTGAATAACCTTTGATATTGCTTTTTCAGACCTAGAACCAACGATTATTCATAATCAATAGAAAGCTGAAAAAGACTTCTTGAGAGATAAAGAGAAAGATCTCACAAACACTCAAATGGGAAAACAACTTCTTGTGTGAGATTCATTGCTAGTGATTGAGACAAATTCTGTATATCTTTTATATTTTCTGTAATAAAGATTTTATAAAGAAAGAACTGAGAAAAATCCAGTAGTGAAACTGGTAGTTATCTTCATTGTTGAGAGGCTCATCAGAAAGAAGCTCTACTGTGATCTTGGAAGAGTTTGTAGAGAAACTCTGGGATACAGTGGTTGCGAAAATAGAATAGAGAGAGAGTTTTAAGATTCATAGCCGGGAGAGCTGGAACATCTGTAAAACACTCTAGAAGATTCTATTGAAAAGGCCGAAATCGTTTATTTTCGGGACTGGACGTAGGCCGTCAGATAGACGGCTGAACCAGTATGAAACCGCGGTGCACTACTCTCTATCCCTTACTCTTTATTTCCATCTTGCATTGTATCATTGTATGATTAATCTTGATTGCATTCTATAGACGTATTCTGTTTTCATTGATATCGCTTGAATGGTTAAATTGGCATGCTTGTATCTTGATTAATTTGTAGAACAATTACTGTATATGCTGGACTAGTAATTAGTCATACATGTAAGTGTGAACCTTCGCTTAGAAACAATTCCTTGGACAGTGATGATCATTAGTTTAATAAAAGTGTTCTTTTGTTAAATTGATTATCAATCTTGTTGCATTTTTTTTAAAAACTGTCATATACCTTTTTAGACAATAGAGGTCATTATTTTCAACAGATCCCCTCAACTCAACCCGAGACACATGTACGTGACAGTCGAGGTAAACGTGTGTTGCTTGGTAGGCTTGTCAGGCCCTACCTATATGATGACAAAATAATCTCAACTTCACAAATTCACAATATTTATTTTCTCCCTCGTTGGTATATGATACTCCATTAAAACCGTCATCTCAAACACAAATTGAAATCACCATTATTTCATCAACTATGGGGTTAATTCAATATTCTCATCACGGTTTAGAACATCACTATCGTCATCATCATATAAACTCATCACAAATTTATAGCATCACTATCATCAATCAAACATTATCACAAATTTATAACGTCACAATTATTAATTGTACATCATCATCATTACATAAAACTAATCACAACACATCCATCTTTTGTTATCACATCACATAAACTCATCTAATCACACATATATAAAATTTAATTCGACACACAATATCACAATAATATCAATATCACACATTCAAATAAATTAAATCAATGAACACCCTACAAATATTTCTATTCTATATTTTAATCTCACAATTTCCATATTTTCACATTAATTAATTTATCCCTCAAAGGGCTTCTGCCATACATAGCAAGCCCAAATGAATCATTGGGAAATACGGTTTTCCCATTCATCTCACAATATATTACACTCAGGAATTCAAACGCTCTCTCACCCCTTACCTTATTTCGACGATTTCACACACGAATAGGATTCCACGAGCAAACAGCCTTTTTTCATTGACTCTTTGTCCATCAATCGATCTAACTCGACAATTTATGGGTAAACGTTAAAAATAAAATATGAGAAAATACTCTAAAAACTAACTTCGAAATTCGGTCAAGGAAAATTACAATGTATCTCACAAGAATCTGGTTGTGTTCATTTGAGTGTTTGTGAGAATTGTCTTTTTTCTCTCAGAATTCTTTTTCAGCTCTCTTAATGATTATGAATAATCTTTTTGGTCTTGATCTGAAAAAGCAATATCAGAATGTTATCAAAATGTTCTTAAGAGTTCTTTCAGTGTTCTGAAGTATATTCAAGTATTGTTATTTCAGTGTTATGATAGAAAAAGATTGAAAACACTTTATATAGTTTCTGAAAAACAACATATAAATCGATTGCTCAATCGATTCATTAATGTGATAAAACAGGCTCAATCGATTTCTCAATCGATTATCGCAGGTCTTGTTTTTCTTGAATCTTGAAACTACATAAACTAATCGATTTCCCAATCGATTATTTTAATACACTTTTCAGACAATTATGTGCAGACTTATATATGAATCGATTGCATAATCGATGTTAGATGTTTTGTTCCAATAATAAAATCAAATCAATCGATTACTTAGTCGATTCACTAAGTCACATAATCGATTTACAAATACACATAATCGATTTGCCCACAAACTAAGTGTTCCCTGTGATTTCAAATTTTTTGTTTCAATCGATTTGCCAATCGATTGTGTTTAAAACAGGAACTTAGCTAATTTCATGTTAATCGAAGTGCCAATCGATTTTGGTAGTATTTTTCTGAAAAGGCTTTACCAGTTGGTTTAGCTCAATCGATTACCTAATCGATTGATACCAAACTTATCATGATTGAATTTCTCACAATAGATTGTCCAATCCATTGTGTTTGTCACAGGCCATGTTACTTTTGAAATTTTATTTACGCAATCGATTCGTCAATCGATTAGGCTAGTAAATGGATTGTCCCTGTGACTTGCCCAATCGATTTCCCAATCGATTTGTTTCAATCAGTTTTTACTTTGTGATTTGCACAGTCAATGTGCCAATCGATTAGCTTACAAATTAGGTTGCCACTGACTTGCACAATTTTTACCACTGATTGTGCCAGTCGATTGCCTAATCGATTGTGTAACCACAAAACACATGTTTCCTTACAACCCTTTTACGAAATCGATTGCCTAATCGATTTGCTCAGGAGATTTGATGATTTCTTGAGTTCCAAGTAATTGTCTCAAGTATGTAGAGTTGAGTTGTTGTTCCTGAAATCATACTCAGTTAAAATGTTAGATTTATCATATGATGTATGAACATTGTATGTTTGTTAATTATGTCAAAATTAGGATTAAGAGGACTAAACTCCAACAATCTCCCCCTTTTTGCATAAGTGACAAGCATACAATTTTAACTTGAGTTGAGCATTTCAAGATATAATATTAACAACATATATATTTTCATAGCATCATATGTACCATTGTCAGATCATAATATCAGAATATCAGAGCATCAAATCAGAGCATAAGTACACATGCTATTTAACAATATCAGAGTCATTTTAAATAAGTCATTATCAGTCATCAGAGTAAAATAGCACAATAGTATAAGCATTAGAGTATAAGCATTAGAGTATAAGCATCAGATTAACAGTTACCACAAGTTATAAAACAAACATGTAATAATTTCTCTGTATCAACAAGTTATAATTTCTCTCCCCCTTTGTCAGTTAATGCAAAAAGCGGTAAATGGAGAGAGTATTAAAACAAGTTTTCCTCCCCCTATGTTAGTAAACATATGCGCTGGGGATACTAATGATAAAAAAAAATGTATCAGAGCACAAACATATGCAGATTAACATATTATGGCAATTGATATCAGAGAGTAAATGAATGAACGTGCTTATATGTCATATAAAAAACAACACAAAACAGCAATAACAAGACATCACAACAAAGAACTTAAAAAACCTAAACTAGGTTGTTCCTCACTATTATCGAAGAGAGAGGCAGAGACCGCTGTATTACCCTCAGCAGGTGTCTCCTCAACGTGAGGTTCATCACTATCTAATGTAGTGGGGTTTGGTTCCTCTGTTGCTTGCCAGTCGATATCCGCTATGTCTTCAAAAGATAGCTTGAGGCCTAAATGCGCTTGAATTGCATCAACTTCCTAAACCACTGAATTCAGAGATGCTTGGAGAGTCTTCAAGGCAGCTTCCATTCTAGCCTGTGACTCTTGCATTTTGGCGTTGTGAGCCATCTGAGCTTCCATGAATTCCAGCAGTTTTGCGAAGTATTCAGGAGGGGCTGCGACTGGCTCAGCAGCTTGTTGAGGAACTGGCTGAACAGGCTCAACATTTGGTAATGGTCTTATCCAAATGCCATTCACCCTCTTCAATTGCATCTGATTTACAATTGATTCACCAAAGATGAGGGTGGTCTTGGAAGATTCTTCATTGACAAGAGATACTTTGAAATGTCTCAGAATCTTTGTGATCAGTTGAGGATATGGCAGCACCAGCTTACTCTGTGATGCCTCCAACATGTGCCTTAGCACAATCCATGCCCAGCTCATCTTGAGCTCTTTGGACAATCCCCATAGCAGTAGTATATCCAACTTCTGGACTACAGCATGGTTACCTGATCGTGGCACAAGCATCCGGGTCAGAGTATACATAAGCATTCGATGTTGGACCTTCATTTGACCAATAGGCAGTGAAATCGTTTCAACAAAGCCATCTATCATCAGATCCTTTACAGCAGTATGCCTATCAAATGATGCTTCCCATCCTTCGTCAGCAGCATCAGCATCAGAACTGCCGTCTATAGATGTTCCATGAAATGGCAATCCAGATAGTGTTGAAAAATCTTCAAAGGACATAGATATCCTTTTGCCTTTAACCTGTGCTTTGAATCCATCTTCAGTTAGCTTGAATGAGCCATAGAATTCCCTTATCAGCTTCGGATAAGTATCAAGAGAAGAGGAGAGAAAGCCCTCAAGACCGTGAAACCTTAAGTGGTATTGGAAAGTGAAACCGTCTGAATCAAAGTAAGCGAAATCCAGAGTCCTTGTCTCATGGATTTTTCTCTTGAGAAAGTCAGATGGAATAGTAACTTCTACCTCTTTATCCTTAGATGAAGGAGCTTTCTTAGGTGGAGGAGAGGAGATCGGTTTCTTCTTTTTCTGTTAAACCTCCTTCATGGCGTCAGCCATGAGCTTTTCAGTGGGTGGCTCCTTTCTCTTCTTGGATTTCCCTTGATCAACAGTAGGTGCCTTGCCTTTATCCTTGGCAAGAATCTTGTGGGTGGGAATGGGAATCCTTTTAGTCAACATAGGTGGAGGTGAAGGGGTTTGCCCACTTGATGAAGATGATGGTGAGGGAGTTCGTGTTTGAGTTTTCTTAACACGTGTCATGATTGTAATGAAGTGTGTTTGAATGAAGGAAGATAACAAAGATCGATTGCAGAGACAGATTGGATGAATAGAAGAGAATAAATTGAGAAAACTGGAGAAATGATGTGAGTAAATCGATTGATAACTGTTCCTATTTAAACCCTCAGATGCATAAATCGATTTCCCAATCGATTAGGTTACCGTTGCTGGGGAACCACAATCGATTTAGTAATCATTTCCTCTAACGGCTAGTAAAAACAGTCACAACGGTTATAACTTGAATCGATTCCCAAATCGATGTCCTTGATTTACTTAATCAATGTATTTAAGGTTAAAAGGAGAACTAGTCGATTTCCAAATCGACGCTCGGGCAGGGTCTGGAAAACGTTATGAATGTTGAAGTTTTAGGCCAACACAATCGATGTCCAAATCGATTCTTTAAACTAAAAACCAAGCTGGCAATCGATTATCCAATCGATTAAAATGCGAGAGGTTTAAGCACCAGACGCTTCATAGTTATTTTAGTCCTTCTGTGTATAAGACATTTTTTGATTTCTGCATTTGACTCATTGCCTATGTCACCAACACCACTTATCATTCCTTCATTGTTGTCACCATATTTGACAAATTCTTCTTCCTTTAATGTTAAAGACAAGAATTTAGACTTGTCTCCTGTCATGTGCTTTGAGCATCCTCTATCTAGGTACCAAGGGTGCCTATTGGATGTCAAGCACACCTGCAACACACACTTAAAAATTGATTTTAGGTACCCAATTTAAATTGGGTCCTGGGGGGTTAGTGTCAAAAATTTGTTTCTTTACTATCCAAACTTGTTTCCATCCTCTGTTGGCTAGTTTTTTAAATTTGCAATTTGAAACAAAATGTCCTTTGCTGCAACAGAAATGACATGAACCAGCAAAAGATGAATGTTTATTTGGCTTAGTAAAGATGTCATACATATTCCTTGAACTACCAGATTTCTGACTATGTTTGACATTTCTGTTTTGCATATAACCAATACCACATCTAGTGTTATTATTAACATGTTTATTTGGGTTATATCCAAGACCAGATTTTACATTAACATGTCTCTGATTGCTAAGTATGATATTCAGTTTATCTTTACTATTAGCAAACTTTAATAAATCAGACTTTAATGATGCAACATGTTTTTCAAGTTCAATGCATCTTGCAGATTTGTCATGTGAATCCTTTTTCAGTTGTTCATACAAATTCTCAATTTCCTTATGATCATTTTTCATTTGTTCACAAATCATACATTGTTTTTCAAGCATTTTCTTTGTACTCATTAACTGTTTAATAGAATTCACATACTCATCATGCAGTTCATTGAATGCTTCATGTAGTTCATCATAAGAGGGATTAGATTGAGAACTAACCTGGTTTTCTGATTCTGAGTCGGTATTTGCATCCTATGTTTCCAATACATGTATGTGGTTCCGTTGAAGGCAGGGGGCCTTGCAAGTGAAGCACCTTCTCCTAGAAATCCAACTGAGGCCATGAACTTTTATGAGAATTACTCTAAAAAAGGTAGGCTCTAATACCAATTGTTGGTATCTTTGGCCTCACTTTTATGAAAAAGGTTTAAAAACGTGTATGGCAGTCTTTTAAAAATATTTCACAAGATTGATAATCAATTCAACAAAAGAACTCTTTTATTGAACTAATGATCAATCACGGTCCCAAGGAGTTGATTCTAATCGAAGGTTCACACTTACATGTATTGATCAATTACTAGTCAAGATTATGCAGTAATAGTTCTACAGATTAATCAAGATACATGCATGTCAAACAATATTAATCATACAATCATAAAATGCAAATAATAAAGAGTAAGGGTTAGAGAAGAATGCCCCAAGGTTTATCCTGGTTCAGCTGTCACTATGACAACCTACATCCAGTCCTGACAATCCAACTGGATTTCAGCTTTTTTTCATAGAAAGAATTGAGACACTTTACAGATTATCCAGTTTCCTCGAAACCTATCTATCTAACTCATATCTCTATCCTATTGCTTAACCCCTTGATCCTTGCAGTCACTCGTCAGACTACACAAGATCAAGTACAGCTCCTTCTTGATGATCCTTTCATCAACGAAGATCGCCACCAGTTTCTAGCTGGATTTTGATCAACCCCTTGATCCTTGCAGTCACTCGTTAGACTCACACAAGATCAAGTACAACTCCTTCTTGATGATGCCTCTCACCCAAGAAGATCGCCACCAGTTTTTCCCACTGGATTTTGCACAGTTGTTTATTTACAAAACTTTGTTTACAGAAAGATATAAAAGTAGTACAGAGTTTGTCTTCAATCTCTATCAATGTATCTCACAAGAATCTGGTTGTTCATTTGAGTGTTTGTGAGAACATTGTCTTTTTTCTCTCAAGAATTCTTTTTCAGCTCTCTTAATGATTATAATAATCTTTTTGGTCTTGATCTGAAAAAGCAATATCAGAATGTTATCAAAATGTTCTAAGAGTTTCTTCAGTGTTCTGAAGTATATTCAAGTATTTTTATTCAGTGTTATGATAGAAAAAGATTGAAAACACTTTATATAGTTTCTGAAAAACAACATATAAATCGATTGCTCAATCGATTCATTAATGTGATAAAACAGGCTCAATCGATTTCCCAATCGATTATCGCAGGTCTTGTTTTTCTTGAATCTTGAAACTACATAAACTAATCGATTTTCCCAATCGATTATTTTAATACACTTTTCAGAAAATTATGTGCAGACTTATATATGAATCTATTGCATAATCGATGTTAGATGTTTTGTTCCAATAATAAAATCAAATCAATCGATTACTTAGTCGATTCACTAAGTCACATAATCGATTTACAAATACACATAATCGATTTGGCCACAAACTAAGAGTTCCCTGTGATTTCAAATTTTTTGTTTCAATTGATTTGCCAATCGATTGTGTTTAAAACAGGAACTTAGCTAATTTCATGTTAATCGAAGTGCCAATCGATTTTGGTAGTATTTTTCTGAAAAGGCTTTACCAGTTGGTTTAGCTCAATCGATTACCTAATCTATTGATACCAAACTTATCATGATTGAATTTCTCACAATAGATTGTCCAATCGATTGTGTTTGTCACAGGCCATGTTACTTTTGAAATTTTATTTACGCAATCGATTCGTCAATCGATTAGCCTAGTAAATTGATTGTCCCTGTGACTTGCCCAATCGATTTGTTTCAATCAGTTTTTACTTTGTGATTTGCACAGTCGATGTGCCAATCGATTAGCATACAAATTAGGTTGCCACTGACTTGCACAATTTTTACCACTGATTGTGCCAGTCGATTGCCTAATCGATTGTGTAACCACAAAACACATGTTTCCTTACAACCCTTTTACGAAATCGATTGCCTAATCGATTTGCTCAGTAGATTTGATGATTTCTTGAGTTCCAAGCAATTGTCTCAAGTATGTAGGGTTGAGTTGTTATTCCTGAAATCTTACTCAGTTAAAATGTTAGATTTATCATATGATGTATGAACATTGTATGTTTGTTAATAATGTCAAAATTAGGATTAAGAGGACTAAAGTCCAACAATAGGTTGTTGTTGTGTTCTACTTTGGTTTTCAAAGGTGCCCTTTCAATTCCATTTTTTTGTTGTTGTTTTATTTTATTAACAATTAGGGTTCAACATGGTTAATAACTCATTGGTCCCTTTATTTATTTTTAAAGTAAAACCAATAATTAATAAATACTAATGTTTTAAACATTTTTTAACATAATTTAATTACTTAAATATTGCTAATATTTTATAAAATATAGTAATAAATCATTTAAAATATATTAATAATCAAAAACCTTCATATTCAAAATAATCACCCTAACGATACTTTTTTTTAATACTCACATTAAAATACTATCATAATTAGAGAATATTCAAATTATAAAATAAATAATATAAAATGAACACTTTATATTAAATACTAAATCATACTAAATATATATATAATCACAATATCATATAAGTATATAAAAATAAAGAAAATCAAACAAATATTACCACTATCTAAAGATAATTATTTATAATGTAAATAATTAAAATAAAATATATTTAGAATTAAATAAATATAATTAAGTACACATTTAATATTAGTCAAACGCATAAAATAATGATATTAATTGGGTGTGCGTACATACACGTAAAAATCGTAAAATCTTTTCTCTTTAAATATATTATACACTAAATACTATTATTTTTTAAAAGTATATCAAATAATAAAATATAATATTTATTATTTATATCGCTCATGTAATCTAGTATATAATAAAACTAACACATCATAAAAATCATTATATAACGGAAATTAATCACAAAGTTTATTTAAATATATTTTTTTAATAATTTTAACGTCAATTAATTATTTTAAAATCCTATTTAATTAATAGAATAATTTATTCATAAAATTTAGGGTGTTACATCAAACACTAGCCATTGACTTGTCCGAAAATACGGATTTCGGTCCATTTTGGTCGGGTGGTACGAAAATTGCCCGAAAAGTCTAGATGAAATCGACGACCAGGAGACCCTTATAGCATTCTTCTCCAAAATTTATAACTGTTTTTTGGGCTCAACCCCCTATTTTAAACACTAGCCATCGTTTGGTCCGAAAATACGGATTTCGGTCCATTTTCCAGATGGTAAATTTATAACAGTGTTATGGATTTCACATCAGATTTCAAACACTAGCCATCATCTATCTTAATAATAGATTTCGGTCCATATTTTTCGAGGCGTAAGAAAATCGGCCGAAAAGTCCAGATCTAAACTGTGTTTCAGGTTCTGCGTCAGATTTCAAAAACTAGCCATCATCTTGTTCAAAAATACAGATTTCGGTCCATTTTATTCGGGTAGTACGAAAATCGCCCGAAAAGCCTAGAATAAATAGAGGACCGAGAGACCCTTATAGCATTCTTCTCCTAAATTTATAATTGTGTTCCGAGTTCCGTGTCGGATTTCAAACACTAGCCATTGTTTTGTTCAAAGAAACGAATTTTGGTCCATTTTAATCGGGTGGTACGAAAATCAACCGAAAATACTACATGAAATCAAGTACCTGGAGACCCTTATAGCATTCTTCTCCTAAATATATAACAGTGTTTCGGATTCCGAGTCAGAATTCAAACACTAGCCATTGTCTGGTCTGAAAATATAGATTTTTATTCATTTTTGTCGAGGGGTACGAAAATCGGCCAAAAAGTCTAGATGAAATCGACGACCAAGAGACCCTTATAGCATTCTTCTTCTATATTTATAACTGTATTTTAGGTTCATGTTCAATTCAAACACTAGCCATCGTCTGGTCCGAA
Organism: Cicer echinospermum; assembly: GCA_002896215.2. Classification (NCBI taxonomy): domain Eukaryota; kingdom Viridiplantae; phylum Streptophyta; class Magnoliopsida; order Fabales; family Fabaceae; genus Cicer; species Cicer echinospermum. The sequence goes on along the minus strand of PGTU02000006.1, from coordinate 7,904,696 downwards.
ATACGGATTTCAATCACTAGGCTAGTGTATGAAAATCGCCCGAAAAGTCCACTTGAAATCGAGGACCGGAGAGCTTATAGCATTCTTCTCCTAAATTTATAACAGTATTTTAGGTTCCGCGTCAAATTTCAAACACTAGCCCTCTTCTGGTCCGAAAATACAGATTTCGGTCCATTTTTGTCGGGTGTTACAAAAATCGATGCAAAAGTCCAAATGAAATCGAGGATCGGGAAACCCTTATAGCATTCTTCTCCTTAATAGATAATCGTGTTTCCGGTTCCGCATCAGATTTCAAACACTACCCATCGTCTGGTCCGAAAATACAGATTTTGATCCATTTTTGTAGAGGGATACGAAAATCGCCCGAAAAGTCCAGATGAAATCGAGAACACGCATGTCAAATTTCAAACACTAGCCACGTCATGTTCGAGAACACGCATTTCGGTACATTTTAGTCGTGTAGTACGAAAATCCCCGAAAAGACCCAATGAAATCGAAGATCGAGAACTCCTCATAACATTCTTCTCCTAAATATATAACAGTTTTTTGGGTTCCACGTCAGATTTCAAACACTAGCCATCGTCTGGTCCTAAAATACATATTTTGGTCAATTTTTTTCGAGGGGTACGAAACTCGCTCAAAAAGTCTAGATGAAATCGAGGACCGAGAGACTCTTATAGCATTCTTCTTCTAATTTTATATTTGTGTTTCGGGTTCCGCGTCAGATTTCAAATACTAGCCAACGTCTTGTTCGAAAATAAGGATTTTGGTCCAATTTTGTCGAGGGGTACCAAAACGCCCGAAAAGTCTAGATGAAATCGAGGACCAAGAGACCCTTATAGCATTCTTCTTCTAAATTTATAAATGTGTTTCAGGATCCGCGTCAGATTTCAAATACTAGCCATCATCTTGTTCAAAAATACGTTTATCGATCCATGTTAGTCAAGTGGCACGAAAATTGCCTGAAATGTCCAGATGAAATTGAGGACCAGAAGACTCTGATAGCATTTTTCTCCTAAATTTACAATTGCGTTTCGGGTTTCGCGGGAGATTTCAAACACTAGCCATCGTCTTGTTCGAAAATACGGATTTTGGTCCATTTTAGTCAGGTGGTACAAAAATGGCCCGAAAAATTCAGATAAAATCGAGGGCCGGGAGACCCTTGTATCATTCTTCTCCAAAATTTATAACTGTGTTTAGGGTTCCGCGTCAAATTTCAAAAACTAGCCCTCGTCTGGTCAGAAAATACAGATTTCGGTTCTTTGTTGTCGGGTAGTACGAAAATACAGTTTTTCGCGTAATGCGTCATATTTCAAACACTAGACATCGTCTTGTCGAAAATACGGATTTCAATCAATTTTTGTCATGTGGAATGAAAATCTCATGAAAAGTCAAGATGAAATCGAACAAGATGATGGCTTGTGTTTAAAATATGACTCAGATCCCGAAACACAATTATAAAATTAGAAGAAGAATGCTACAAGGGTCTTTCAGTCCTTGATATCTTCTAGACTTTTAAGAATACTATAAGGTTCTCTAGGTCCTCGATTTCATCTGGAATTTTTGGGCGATTTTCGTACCACCCGACAAAAATGGACGAAATCTGTATTTTCGGGCCAAACGAGGGCTAGTGTTTGATATTTGATGCGGAACCCGAAATACAATTATAAATTATAGAGAAGAATGCTATCAGGGTCTCCCGGTCCTCGATTTCATCTAGACTTTTCAGGCGATTTTCGTACCACCCAACTAAAATGGACCGAAATCTGTATTTTTGAACAAGATAATGGCTATTGTTTAAAATCTGATGCGGAAACCGAAACACATTTATAATTTTAGAAGAAGATTGCTATAAGGGACTCTCGATCCTCGATTTCATCTGGACTTTTCGGGCGAGTTTCGTACCCCTCGAGAAAAATTGACCAAATCTGTATTTTTGGACTAAACGATGGCTAGTGTTGGAAATCTGACGCGGAACCCGAATAACTGTTATATATTTAGGAGAAGAATTCTATGAGGGTTTCTCGATCCTCGATTTCATTTGGACTTTTCGGGGATTTTCGTACTACACGACAAAAATGTACCGAAATGCGTATTTTCGAACAAGATGTGGCTAGTGTTTGAAATCTAACGTGGAACCGGAAACACATTTATAAATTTAGGAGATGAATGCTATGAGGGTCTCTAGGTCCTCGATTTCATCTGGACTTTACGGGCAATTTTCGTATCCCTCTACAAAAATGGATCAAAATCTGTATTTTCGGACTAGACAATGGGTAGTGTTTGAAATCTGATGCGGAACCCGAAACACTGTTATATATTTATGAGAAGAATTCTATAAGGGTATCCTGGTCCTCGATTTCATCTGGACATTTCGGGTGATTTTTTTACCACTTGACTAAAATGGATCGAAATTCGTATTTTCGAACAAGATGACAGCTAGTGATTGAAATCTGACGTGAAAATCGAAAAACTGTTATAAATTTAGATGAAGAATGCTATAAGGGACTCTCGGTCCTCGATTTCATCTAAACCTTTCGGGCAAGTTTCGTACCCCTCGACAAACATGGACCAAAATCTATATTTTCAAACTAGACGATAGCTAGTATTTGAAATATGACGCGGAACCTCAAACACTGTTATATATTAAGGAGAAGAATGTTAAAAGGGCCTCTCGGTCCTCGATTTCATCTGGACTTTTCATGCGATTTTCATACCACCCGACAAAAATGGACCGAAATCCGTATTTTTGAATAAGACGATGGATAGTGTTTGAAAACTGACACGGAACCCGAAACACAATTATAAATTTAGGAGAAGAATTCTACAAGAGTCTTTTGGTCCTCATTTCATCTGGACATTTCGGGCGATTTTCGTACCACCTAACTAAAATGGAACGGTATCCATATTTTCGAACAAGATAATGGCTATTGTTGGAAATCTGACGCGGAAACTGAAACACAATTATAAATTTAGAAGAGGAATGCTATAAGGGTCTCTCGATCCTCGATTTCATGTGGACTCTTGGGGAGATTTTCATACCAAACGGCAAAAAAGGAATGAAATCCAAATTTTCGAACAAGACGATGGATAGTTTTCGAAAACATATGCGGAACCCGAACCACAATTATAAATTTAGGTGAAGAATTCTATAAGAGTCTCCTGGTCCTCGATTTCATCTGGAATTTTTGGGCTACTTACGTACCACCCGACTAAAATGGACCGAAACTAGTGTTTTCGAACAAGATGATGGCTATTGTTTGAAATCTGACGCGGAAACTGAAACAAATTTATAAATTTAGAAAAAGAGTGTTATAAGGGACTCTCGGTCCTCGATTTCATCTGGACTTTTCGGGCGAGTTTCGTACCCTTCAACAAAAATGGACAAAAATCTATATGTTTCAACTAGACGATGGCTAGTTTTTGAAATCTGACGCGGTACCCAAATCACTATTATATATTTAGGAGAAAAATGCTATAAGGGTCTCTCAGTCCTCGATTTCATCTGGACTTTTCGGCGATTTTCGTACCACCTTACAAAAATGGACCAAAATATGTATTTTCGAACAAGACGATGGCTAGTGCTTAAAATCTGACGCGAAAACCAAAACATTGTTATAAATTTAGAAGATGAATGCTATAAGGGACTCTCGGTCCTCGATTTCATCTGAACTTTTCGGGCAAGTGTCGTACCCCTCGACAAAAATGGACCAAAATCTGTATTTTCAAACCAGACTATAGCTAGTGCTTGAAATCTGACGCGGAACCTGAAACACTATTTTATATTTATGAGAAAAATGTTAAAATGGTCTCTTGGTCCTCGATTTCATTTGGACTTTTCGGGCGATTTTCATACCACCCGACAAAAATTTACCAAAATCACTTTTTTCGAACCTAACTATGGTTAGTTTTTTAAATCTGATGCGGAACCCGAAATACTGTTATAAAATTTAGGAGAACAATGCAATAATGGTTTCCTGGTCCTCAATTTCATTTGGACTTTTTGGGCGATTTTCGTACCACCCGACAAAAAGGGACCGAAATGTGTATTTTCGGACAAGACGATAGCTTGTATTAGAAATGTGACTCGGAACCCGAAACACAGTTATAAAATTTGGAAAAGAATGCAATAAGAGTTTCCTGGTCCTCGATTTCATCTGGACATTTCGGGAGATTTACATACGTCCAGACTAAAATGGACCGATATCTGTATTTTCGAACAAGATGATGGCTAGTATTTCGATTCTGACGCAGAACTCGAAACACAGTTATAAATTTAGAAGAAGAATGCTATAAAGGACTCTCAATCCTCGATTTCATCTGGACTATTGGGGCGATTTTCGTACCACCCGTAAAAAATTGACCGAAATCCGTATTTTCGAACAAGACGATAGATAGTTTTTGAAATCAGACGCGGAACCCGGAACTCATTTATAAATTGAGGAGAAGAATGCTATAAGAGACTCTTGGTCCTCGATTTCATCTGGACATTTTAGGCAATTTACGTACCACCCAACTAAAATGGACCGAAATCCGTATTTTCGAACAATACGATGGCTAGTGTTTGAAATCTGATGCGAAAACCGAAATACAGTCATAAATTTAGAAGACGAATGCTATAAGTGTCTATAGGTCCTCGATTTAATCTGGACTTTTATGGCGATTTGCATACCCCGTGACAAAAATTGACCAAAATCTGTATTTTCGGACCAGACGATTACTAGTGTTTGAAATCTGACACGGAACCCAAAAAACTATTATATATTAAGGAGAAGAATGATATAAGGGTCGCTCGGTCCTCGATTTCATCTAGACTTTTCGGGCTATTTTCGTACCACACGACAAAAATGGACCGAAATTCGTATTTTCGAACAACACGATGTCTAGTGTTTGAAATCTGACACATAATGCGAAAGACTTTTATATATTTAAGAGAAGAATGTTGAAAGGGTCTCTCGGTCCTCGATTTCATTAGGACTTTTCGGGCAATTTTTGTACTACCCGACAAAAATGGACCGAAATCTATATTTTCGGACTAGACGAGGGCTGGTGTTTGAAATTTGACCAAGAACCGAAAACACAGTTATAAATTTAGACGAAAAATGCTATAAGATTTTTCTGGTCCTCGATTTCATCTTGCCATTTTGGGCAACTTTCGTGCCACCCGACTAAAATGGACTGATATACGTATTTTCGAACGAGATGATGGCTAGTGTTTGAAATCTTACGTGCAACCCGAAACACATTTATAAATTTAGAAGAAGAATGCTATAAGAGTCTCTTGGTCCTCGATTTCATATGGACTTTTTGGGCGATTTTCGTACCCCTCGACAAAAATGGACCAATATCTGTATTTTCTAACCAAACGATGGCTAGTGATTGAAATTTGACGCGGAATCCTAAAACACTATTATATATTTAGGAGAAGAATTTTATAAGGGTCTCCCAGTCCTCAATTTCATCTGGAATTTTCGGGCAATTTTCGTACCACACGACAAAAATGGACCGAAATCCGTATTTTCGAACAAGACCATAGATAGTGCTTGAAATCTGACGCGGAACTTGAAACACAATTATAAATTTAGGAGAAGAATTATATAAGAGTCTCCTAGTCCTCGATTTCATCTGGACATTTCGGGCTATTTTCGTACCACTCGACTAAATTGGACCGAAATCCGTTTTTTCGAACAAGACCATGGCTAGTGTTTGAAATCTGACGCGGATCCCGAAACACATTTATAAATTTAGAAGAAGAATGATATAAGGTTCTCTCGGTCCTCGATTTCATCTCAACTTTTCAAGTGAGTTTCGTACCCCTCGACAAAAATTGACCAAAATATGTATTTTCGGACCAAACGATGGCTAGTGTTTGAAATCTTAGGCGGAACCGGAGACACGGTTATATATTAAGCAGAAGAATGCAATAAGGGTTTCCCGGTCTTCGATTTCATTTGGACTTTTTGATCGATTTTATTTTTGGAATAGAAGAGGGCTAGTGTTTGAAATTTGACACGGAACCTGAAATTCTGTTATAAATTTAGGACAAGAATGCTATAAGGGCTACCCGGTCCTCCATTTCATCTGGACTTTTCAGGCGATTTTCGTACCACCCTACAAAATGGAAAGAAATCTGTATTTTCGAACAAGACGATGGCTAGTGTTTGAAATCTGTCGTTGTGAAGATATTATCAGGACTTTTGCATCAAAACTAGTGGTATTATATGGAATCTGAAACACATTTATAAATTTAGGGGAAGAATTCTATAAGGGTCTCCCGGTCCTCGATTTCATCTGGACTTTTCAGGCGATTTTCATACCACTAAACTAAAATGGATTGAAATTCGTATTTTCGGACCACACGATGGCTAGTGTTTCAAATTTGACATGGAATCTGAAATACTGTATTAAATTTAGAAGAAGAACGCTATAAGGGTCTCTCGGTCGTCAAATTCATTTGGAAGTTTCAGGAGATTTTCGTACCCTTCGAAATAAATGGACCAAAATCTATATTTTCGAACTAGACGATGGCTAGTGTTTGAAATCTGACCCGAAATCTGAAACATTGTTATATATTTAGGAGAAGAATGCTATAAGGGTCTCCCGATCCACGATTTCATCTGGTATTTTTGGGTGATTATCGTACCACCCGACTAAAATGGACCAAAATTCGTATTTTTGAACAAAACAATGGCTAGTGTTTGAAATCTGATACGGAAATTGGAACACAGTTTTAAATTTAGGAGAAGAATGCTATAAGGGTCTCTCGGTCCTCGATTTCATCTGGACTTTGCAGGCGATTTTCTAACCCCTGGACAAAAGATGATCGAAATCTATATTTTTGGACCAGACGATGGCAAGTGTTTGAAATATAGCGCAAAACCTAAAAACCAGTAATAAATTTTGGAGAAGAATGCTATCAGGGTCTCCAAGTCCTCGGTTTCATTTGGACTTTCCGGGTGATTTTCGTACCACCCGACAAAAAATGGACGGGAATCCATATTTTCGAACAAGATGATTGTTAGTATTTGAAATCTAACGCAGAACCCGAAACTCAGTTATAAATTTAGGAAAAGAATGCTATAAGGGTCACCCAGTCATTGATTTAATCTGGGCTTTTCGAGAGATTTTCGTTCCACCCGACAAAAATAGACCGAATTCCGTATTTCGAACAAGACAATTGCTAGTGTTTGAAATCTGAGGCGGAACCCGAAACTCGATTATAAATTTTGGAGAAGAATGTTATAAGGGTTTCCTAGTCCTCGATTTCATTTGGTCTTTTCGGGCGATTTTCGTGCCACTCGACAAAAATGGACCGAAATTCATATTTTTAGACTAGACTTTGGCTAGTGTTTGAAATCTAGCTCAGAACTCGAAACAGATTTATAAATTTTGGTGAAGAATGCTATAAGGATCTCCAAGTCCTAGATTTCATCTGGACTTTTCGGGCGAATTTCGTACCATCCGACTAAAATGGACTGAAACCTGTATTTTTGAACAATACGATGCCTAATTTTTGAAATCTGACGCGGAAGCCGAAACACAGTTATAAATTTAGAAGAAGAATCCTATCAGGGTCTCCATGTCCTCGATTTCATATGGACTTTTTGGGCGATTTTCTTACCCCTCGAAAAAAATGGACCGAAATCTATTATTCTGACCAGATGATGGCTACTGTTTGAAATCTGATGCGAAATGCGAAACACTTTTATAAATTTAGGAGAAGAATATTATAAGGGTCTCCCGATCCTCGATTTCATCTGAACTTTTCGGGGGATTTTCGTACCACCCGACAAAAATGGAACGAAATCCGTATTTTCGGACCAAAGGATAGCTAGTGTTTATTGTTAGTAATAATGACCTCTGTTAGTTCAAAGATATGAGAGTTATTAAACAAATTATCAAAGATCGGTAGTGGAATATATTCAGGAGCAATGATTGACACAATTGCAAATATTATCAATATATGAGAATAGAAACAATGCTTAATTCAGAATGTTAATCAATGCAGAAATTCATTAATTCAAACATTCAAGAATACACATTTATGTAATATCAATAAAGAGTGGGGATAAGAAACAAATGCACCAAGATTTATACTGGTTCAGCTATCAGTTTGATAGCCTACATCCAGTCCTGAAATCCAACAAGATTTCAGCCTTTTCCAATAGAATGAATTGAGAACTTTTTACAGATTGTCCAGCTTCCTCAAAGCCTATCTATCTAACTCACTCACTCTTGTTTCTATACCACCTACTCCTTGTAGTTAATCGCCTAACTCACACAAGATCCAGGTGAAACTTCTTCTTGATGATCTCACATCAACAAAGATAACTACCAGTTTCCTTACTGGATTTCTAAACATTCAATTACAGAAAATTGTCTTTCTCAAAGAATTAAAGAATATCAAGACTTTGACTCAATCACAATAGTATCTCACACAAAAAGTATTTAGCCAATGGATATTTTGTGTGTTGTAAACACTTTTCTCTCAAAGTGTTTATCAAAGATATTCAAATGTTATCAAAAGGTTTTTCAAAAGTTGTTCAAGTATTATGAAAAGATTATTTTTAAAAGTGATTGAATCTGCTTATATATATTCAGAAAAACACCAGGACAATCGATTGCTCAATCGATTGTATAATGTTTTAAAGATAGCTAAATCGATTGCCCAATCGACTTTCGCATGTCTTGTTTTTCTTGAATCTTGAACATATAAGCATGAATCGATTTGCCAATCGATTTGTTTAATACATAAATCAGAACTGATACTATGATTTTATTAGAATCGATTGAGTAATCGATTATAGGTGTTTTGTTCAAACAACGAGATCAAAACAATCGATTGCTCAGTCGACTTCATAATCACAGTCATAATCGATTTGGCAATGAGCTGAATCCTTTCTGTAACTTAAAAATTAGCTTCAATCGATTCGTCAATCGATTGTGCTGATCACAGTGATTCAGACTTTTTACATCAATCGATTTTCCAATCGATTGTGCTGATCAAAGTGATTCAGTCATTTATGCCAATCGATTTGCAAATCGATTGTGCTTGTTACAAAACCTCAGCTATTTTGACAAAATCTATGTGCCAATCGATTTATTCAAAGTGGTTCTGATAAATGATTAACTGCAATCAATTGCCTAATCGATTGCCACAAACTTGTAGTTTAAGAAATCTTATTCAATTGATGTCCCAATCGATTTGTTGGATCACAAAACTTATTCCTGATTTAAAAACTTTGTCACAATCGATTTGTCAATCGATTGATTCAATAAATGGTTGTTTCTGTGATTTGCAAAATCGATTGCTCAATTGATGTCTCAATCGATTGTCCAATTGATTGGATTAAGCCCAGAACTCAGGTTTCACTAAAAACGTTTAACTAATCGATTGCCCAATCGATTCATGTAGTGAAAACTCTGGTTCTAAGTCAGACAATCGATTGCCCAATTGATTCATCAATTGAATTTTTAGTTGATTGATTTATATTCATTGGCAAAGACTTAAGTATGAGAACATAGTGATTAGTCTACTAAACTAACTACTATGACACCTAATTACACAACATATATTTGCATCTTTCTCAACCATATTCTCCATTCAAATCATTAGATTAATCAAATATTTCATATGTACTGTATGTTTGGGAATTAAATCAAAAACATGATCAGGGAAGCTCATGACTTACATTTAAAATATGACGCAGAACCCGAAGTACAATTATAAATTTTGGAGAAGAATACTACTAGAGTTTTCCTGTCATTAATTTCATCTAGACTTTTCAGGCGATTTTCGTACCATCGACAAAAAAGGACCGAAATCCATATTTTCGAAAAAGACTATGGCTAGTGTTTGAAATCTGACACGGAACCTGAAACACAGTTATAAATTTTGGAGAAGACTGATATAAGGGTGTCCCGGTCCTAGATTTCATCTGGACTTTTCGAGTGATTTTCGTACCACCCGACTAAAATGGACAGAAATTCGTATTTTCGAACAAAACAATGGGAAGTGTTTGAAATCTGACACGGAACCCGAAACACAGTTATAAATTTAGAAGAAGAATGCTATAACGGTCTCTCGTTCATACATTTCATTTGGACTTTTCGAGCAATTTTCGTACCACCCGACTAAAATGGACCGAAATTCGTATTTTCAAACAAAACGATGGTTAGTGTTTGAAATCTGGCGCGGAACCCGAATCAAAGTTATAAATTTTGGAGAAGAATGCTCTAAGGGCCTCCCGATCTACGATTTCATTTGGACTTTTTCTGGCGATTGTCATACCACCTAACTTAAATGGACCGAAATTCGTATTTTCGAACAAAACTACGGCTAGTGTTGAAATCTGACGCGGAACCTGAATCACAGTTATAAATTTAGAAGAAGAATGTTATAAGGGTCTCCATATCCTCGATTTCATCTGGACTTTTTCGCTGATTTTCGTACCACCGAACAAAAATGGAACAAAATTTGTATTTTCGGATCAGACGATGGCTAGTGTTTAAAATCAGGCGCGGAGCCTGAAAAACGGTTTTAAATTTTTGGAGAAGAATGCTATAACGGTCTCCTGGTCCTCGATTTCATCTGGTTTTTTTGGGAGGTTTTCGTGCCACACGATTAAAATGGACCAAAATTCATATTTTCAAACAAAACTATGGTTAGTGTTTGAAATCTGTCGCGGAAAGTGAAACACAATTATAAATTTTGGAGAAGAATGCTATAAAGGTCTTTCGGTCCACGATTTGATCTGGACTTTTTGGACGATTTTCGTACCTCCCTACAAAAATTAACCAAAATCTGTATTTTCGAACAAAATGATGGTTAGTGTTTGAAATCTGATACATAATGCGTTACACATATATAAATTTAGATGAAGAATGTTATAAGGGTGTCTTTGTCCTCGATTTCATCAGGACGTTTCGGGAAATTTTCGTACCCCTCGACAAAAATGGACCAAAATCTGTATTTTCATACCAGACGATGGCTAGTGATTGAAATCTGACCCGAAATGAGAAACATGGTTATATATTTAGGAGAAGAATGCTATAAGGGTCACCCGGTCTTCAATTTCATCTGGACTTTTCGAGCGGTTTTCGTAACCCTCGACAAAAAAGGACCGAAATCTGTATTTTCAAACATGACGAGGGCTAGTGTTTGAAATCTAACGCGGAACCCGAAACATAGTTATAAATTTTGGAGAAGAATGATATAAGGGTCTCCCGTTGCCCTTTTCGGGTGATTTTCGTACCACTCGACTAAAATGGACCAAAATTCGTATTTTAGAACAAAACAATGGCAAGTTTTTGAAATCTGACGCGGAACCCGAAACACAGTTATAAATTTAGAAGAAAAATGCTATAACGGTCTCTCGGTCCTAGATTTCATTTGGACTTTTCGAGCGATTTTCGTACCACTTGACTAAAATGGGCCGAAATTCGTATTTTCGGACAAAACGATGGTTAGTGTTTGAAATCTGGCGCGGAACCTGAATAACATTTATAAATTTTGTAGAAGAACGCTATAAGGGTCTCTCGGGCTTCGATTTCAGTGGACTTTTTCTGGCGAAGAACAGTTTTAAATTTTGGAGAAGAATGCTGTAAGGGTCTCATGGTCCTCGATTTCATCTGTCTTTTTGGGCGATTTTCGTGCCACACGATTAAAATGGACCGAAATTCAAATTTTCGAACAAAACGATGGTTAGTGTTTGAAATCTGTCGCGGAACGCGAAACACAATTATAAATTTTGGAGAAGAATGCTATAAAGGTTTTCCATTCCTCGATTTGGTCTGGACTTTTTGAACGATTTTCTTACCACCCTACTAAAATGAACCAAAATCTATATTTTCGAACAAAATGATGATTAGTGTTTGAAATTTGACACAAAATCCGTTACACAAATATAAATTTAGATAAAGAATTTTATAAGGGTCTCTCTGTCCTCGATTTCATCTGGACTTTTAGGGCAATTTTCGTACCCCTCGACAAAAATGGACAAAAATCTATATTTTCAGATCAGACGATGGCTAGTGATTGAAATCTGACTCGAAAGGACAAACATTGTTTTATTTCATCTAGACTTATCGAGCGATTTTCGTAACCCTCGACAAAAAGGACCGAAATCTGTATTTTCATACATGACGAGGGCAAGTGTGGGAAATCTAAAGCGAAACACGAAACACATATATAAATTTTGTAGAAGAATGATATAAGGGTCTCCCGGTCCTAGATTTCATTGGCACTTTTCGGGCGATTTTCGTACCACCCGACTAAAATAGACCGAAATTCGTATTTTAGAAAAAAACGATGGCTAGTGTTTGAAATCTAACGCGGAACCCGAAACACAATTATAAATTTAGAAGAAGAATGCTATAACGGCCTCTCGGTCCTAGATTTCATCTGGACTTATCGAGCGATTTTCGTACCACTTGACTAAAATGGACCGAAATTCGTATTTTCAAACAAAACTATGGTTAGTGTTTGAAATCTGGCGCGAAACCCGAAACACGGTTATAAATTTTTGAGAAGAATGCTTATGGGTCTCCTGGTCTTCGATTTTCATACCACCTAACTAAAATGGACCGAAATTCGTATTTTTGGACTAGACTACGACTAGTGTTTGAAATCTGACGCCGAACCTGAAACACATTTATAAATTGAGAAGAAGAATGTTATAAGGGTCTCCCTATCCTCGATTTCATGTGGACTTTTTGGGTGATTTTCGTACCACCCAATAAAAATGGACAGAAATTCGTATTTTTTGACAAGACGATGGCTAGATTTTAAAATCGGGCGCGGAGCATGACAAACAGTTATAAATTTGTGAGAAGAATGCTATAAGGGTCTCCTGGTCCTCAATTTCATCACGTCTTTTCGGGCAATTTTCGTACCACACGACTAAAATGGACCAAAATTCGTATTTTCAAGCAAATCAATGGTTAGTGTTTGAAATATGTCGCGGAATCTGAAAGACAATTATAAATTTTGGAGAAGAATGCTATAAAGGTCTTCCGGTCCTCGATTTGATCTGGACTTTTTGGACGATTTTCGTACCACCCTACTAAAATGAACAAAAATCTGTATTTTCGAACAAAACGATGGTTAGTGATTGAATACTGACACGGAAACCGGAACAAAGTTATAAATTTTGGAGAAGAATGTTATAAGGGTCTCTCGGTCCTCGATTTCATCTGGACTATCGGGCAATTTTCGTAACCCTCGACAAAAAAGGACCGAAATCTGTAGTTTCAATCATGATGAGGGTTAGTGTTGGAAATCTAACGCGGAACCCGAAACACAGTTATAATTTTTGGATAAGAATGCTATAAGGGTCTCTGGGTCCTCGATTTCTACTAGACTTTTCGGGCGATTTTCATACCACTCGACTAAAATGGACCGAAATCCATATTTTCCAACAAGACGATGGCTAGTGTTTGAATTCTGACGTAGAAACCGAAACACAGTTGTAAATTTTGGAGAAGAATGCTATAAGGGTCTCCCAGTCCTCGATTTCATCTAGACTTTTCGGTCGATTTTCGTACCCATCGACAAAAATATGTCGAAATCTGTATTTTCAAACCAGACGACGGCTAGTGTTTGAGTTTTGACGCGGAACCCGGACCACAAGTATAAATTTTGGAGAAGAATGATATAAGGGTCTCCCACTCCTCGATTTCACCTGGACTTTTTCGTCGATTTTCGTACCACCAGACTAAAATGGACCGAAATTTGTATTTTCGAACAAAATGATGGTTAGTGTTTGAAATCTGCCGCAGAACCCAAAACACAGTTATAAATTTTGGAGAAGAATGCTATAATTGTCTCCCAGTCCTCGATTTCATCTAGACTTTTCGGGCGATTTTCATTCCACTCGACTAAAATGGACCGAAATTCGTATTTTCGAACAAGACGATGGCTAGTGTTTCAAATCTAACGCGGAACCCGCAACACAGTTATAAATTTAGAAAAAAAATTCTATAATGCTCTCCCGGTCCTTGATATCATTTGTACTTTTCGAGAGACTTTCGTACCCATCGACGATAATGGACCAACATCTGTATTTTCGGACTAGACGATGGCTAGTGTTTGAAATCTGGTGCGGAACCCGAAACAAAGTTATAAATTATGAAGATGAATGCTATAATGATCTCACGGTCCTTGATTTCATTGGGACCTTCGGGCGACTTTCGTACCCATCGACAAAAAAGGACCAACATTTGTATTTTCGGACTAGACAATGACTAGTGTCTGAAATCTGCCGCGGAACCTGAAACATAGTTATAAATTTTAGAGAAGAATGCTATAAAAGTCTCTTTGTACCACCCGACAAAAATGGACCGAAATCGGGTGGTACAAATATCCCCGATTTCATCTAGACTTTTTAGGAAATTTTCGTACCACCAGACAAAAATATGACCCGAAATACAATTATAAATTTAGGAGAAGAATGCTTTTTAATTATTACATTATTTGACAACTCTATTTTATTAAATGTTATTATTAAGTTCGTTTTATAGTTTTACAATATAACGAAGAGTTGTCAATTAAAATAGAGTTGTCAAATAAAGTAGAGTTGTCAAATAAAGTAATAATTACATATTAATTTCACAACTCAATTTTGTTATATGTTATTATTATTTATGTTATTTCGTACAACTACAAAACAAAGATAATAATAACGTGTAATAAAACAGAATTGTGAAATAAATATGTAATTATTAATTTATTTGATAATTCTATTTTATTATATGTTATTATTATAATATTTTTAAGGTTTGACTGCATAACGAAGATAGTAATATCATTTAATAAAATAGAGTTGTCAAATAAATATGTAATTATTACTTTATTTGACAACTCTTATTTATTAAATGTTATTATTATCTTTGTTTTATAGTTTTAATTCAAAACAAAGATAATAATAACATATAACAAAATACAGTTGTCAAATAAAATAATAATTACTTATTTATTTTACAACTCAATTTTTTATATGTTATTATTATCTTCGTTATAAAGTAAAACTATAAAACGAAGATAATAATAACATATAATAAAATAGAGCTGTCAAATAAATATGTAACTATTAATTTATTTGATAATTCTATTTTATCATATGTTATTATTATCTTTCTTTTAAAGTTTGACTGCATAACGAAGATAGTAATAACATATAATAAAATAGAGTTGTCAAATAAATATGTAATTATTACTTTATTTAACAACTCTATTTTATTATATGTTATTATTATCTTTGTTTCATAGTTTTACTTCATAACAAAGATAATAATAACATATAATAAAATAGAGTTGTCAAATAAAGTAATAATTACATATTTATTTTACAACCCAATTTTGTTATATGTTATTATTATTTTCGTTATTTAGTACAACTACAAAACGAAGATAATAATAACTTATAATAAATTAGAATTGTCATATAAATATGGAATTATTAATTTATTTGACAACTCTATTTTATTATATGATACTATTATCTTCGCAATGTAGTTTTACTTTATAACGAATATAATAGAAACATATAATAAAATAGAGTTGTCTAATCAAGTAGTAATTACAT
This sequence comes from Cicer echinospermum, assembly GCA_002896215.2. Taxonomy (NCBI): domain Eukaryota; kingdom Viridiplantae; phylum Streptophyta; class Magnoliopsida; order Fabales; family Fabaceae; genus Cicer; species Cicer echinospermum. The sequence continues at coordinate 7,889,112 of PGTU02000006.1, read as the reverse complement.
ATTTATTAGACAACTCTATTTTGTTATATATTGTTATTATCTTTGTTTTATAGTTTTAGTAATAACGAAGATAATAATAATATATAATAAAATAGTGTTGTCAAATAAATATATAAGTATTACATTATTAGATAACTCTATGTTATTTAATGTTATTATTATCTTTGTTTTTCTGGTTTTATTTTATAACATAGATAATAATAACATATAATAAAATAGAGTTGTCAAATAAAATAATAATTACCTATTTATTTTACAACTCAATTTTTTTTATATGTTATTATTATCTTCGTTATGAAGTAAAACTATAAAACGAAGATAATAATGACATATAATAAAATAGAGTTGTCAAATAAATATGTAACTATTAATTTATTTGATAATTCTATTTTATCATATGTTATTATTATCTTTCTTTTAAAGTTTGACTGCAAAACGAAGATAGTAATAACATATAATAAAATAGAGTTGTCAAATAAATATGTAATTATTACTTTATTTAACAACTCTATTTTATTATATGTTAGTATTGTCTTCTTTATGAAGTACATAATTATTTGATAAACTCAATTTTATTATATGTTATTATTATCTTCGTAGTGTAGTAAAACAATAAAACGAAGATAATAATAACATATAGTAAAATAGTGTTTTCAAATAAAGCAATAATTACTTATTTATTAGACAACTCTATTTTTATGAAATATTATTATTATCTTCGTTTTGTAGTTGTACTCAATAACAAGGATAATAATAACATATAATAAAATAGAGTTGTCGAATAAATTAATTATTTCATATTTATTTGACAACTTAATTTTGTTATATTTTATTATTATCTTTGTTATTAAGTATAACTACAAAACAAAAATAATATTAACATATAATAAACAGTGTTATCAAGTAAAATAAAAATTTAGTATTTATTAGACAACTCTATTTTAATAAATATTATTATTAATTTTAGACTTAATTGCAGTTTTGGTCCCTCTATGTTAGCTGAATCGTGAAAGTAGTCCCTCTATTTTGTTTCTCCCCAATTTTGGGACCTCAAACAGAATTTTAGTCTAAAATTTGATGAAATTTCATTTTTTAAAGCTGTACTACACCATTTTTGATCATATATTTTAGGTACAATTGTTGCAAATGAGATCTTGAGGCATGGTGTGACTTAAATAAATGGAAAAGAAATGAAATTTCATCAAGTTTTGAACTAAAATTGTGTTTGAGGGACAAAAACTGGGGAGCAACAAAATGGGGGGACTACTTTTGCAATTCAGCTAAAATAGGGGACTAAAACTGCAATTAAGCCTTAATTTTATTTTGTAATTGTACTTAATAACGAAGATAGTAATAACATATAATAAAATAGAGTTGTCAAATAAATATTAAATTAATTATTACATATTTATTTGACAACTCAATTTTGTTATATGTTATTGTTATCTTTGTTATTAAGTACAACTACAAAAAGAAGATAATAATAACATTTAATAAAACAATGTTGTAAATGTTACTTTATTTCAAAACTCTATTTTATTAAATGTTATTATTATCTTCGTTTTATTATTGTACTTAATAACGAAAATTGTAAAAACATATAACACAATTGAAATATTAAATAAATATGTAATTATTACTTTATTTGACAACTCTATTTTATTATATGTTATTATTATCTTCATAATATAGTTGTACTATATGACGAAGATAATAATAACATATAATAAAATAAATTTGTCAAATAAAGTACTAATTACATATTTATTTGATAAACTCAATTTTTCTCTATGTTATTATTATCTTCGTTATGGAGAAAAACAATAAAACGAAGATAATAATAACATATAATAAAACAGTGTTGTCAAATAAAGTAATAATTACTTATTTATTAGACAACTCTATTTTCTTTAATATTATTATTATTTTCGTTTTGTAGTCATATTTAATAACGAAGCAAATAATAATAACATATAATAAAATAGAGTTGTCAAATAATTAATTATTTAATATTTATTTGACAACTCAATTTTGTTATATTTTATTATTATCTTTATTATTAAGTATAACTACAAAACGAAGATAATAATAACATTTAATAAAATAGTGTTGTCATAATATTAAAATATTATTTTCAAATAAAGTAATAATTAAATCTTTATTTGACAACTATATTTCATTATATGTTATTATTATGATTGTTTTGTAGTAATATTTTGCAATGAAGATAACCCTATATACTATAACCCGAACCTCAAACCCAAAACCATAAACGTTAAATCCTAAACCTTAAACCCTAAACCCTAAACACTAAACTCAAAATCCTGAACCTTAAACTCTAAACCATAATCCCTAAACCTGATTTCTTAAACCCTAAACACCATAACACACTAAACCCTAATAAAATAAAGATGTAATTATTACTTTATTTGACATCTCTATTTTTTTTTATATGTTATTATTATATATTTGTTATAAAGTAAACTATAAAACGAAGATAATATTAACATAAATTAAATTAAAGTTGTCAAATAAAGTAATAATTACATATTTATTTGACAACTCTATTTTATTATATGTTACGGATTTTAGTCTGTTTTTGTCGGGTGGTACGAAAATCGTCCAAAAAGTCCAGATGAAAATGAGGAGCGGGATAGACTTTTAGCATGCTTCTCCTAAATTTATAATTGTGTTTCGGGTTAGATTTCAAACACTAGCCATCGTCTTGTCAGAAAATACAAATTTTAGTCCATTTTTGTCAGGTGATACGAAAATCGCACGAAAAGTTAAGATGAAATCGAGGACAAGAAGACCGTGTGTGTCGGGCTCGGCGTCATATTTTAAACACTAACCGTCGTTTGAACCAAAAATACGAATTTTAGTCCATTTTTGTTGTGAAGTACGAAAATCGCCCGAGAAGTCCAAATGAAACCGAGGACCTAGAGTCTCTTTTAGAATTCTACTCCAAAATTAATAAATATGTTTTCTGTTCCATGTCAGATTTCAAACACTAGCCATGTTCTGGTCCAAAATTACAAATTTCTGTCCATTTTTATCGAGCTGTACGATAATTGCCCAAGAAGTCCAAATGAAGTCGAGGTTCAGAAGATTCTTATAGAATTCTTCTCCTACATTTAAGATAGTATTTCGGGTTCCGTGTCAAATGTCAAACACTAGCCATCATCTGGTCCGAATTTTGGGTTTCGAGTTTCGGATTAGATTTCACACACTAGCCATCATCTAGTTCATAAATATGGATTTCAAAATAATAATAAAATGTAACAAAATTGAGTAATAAAATAAATATGTAATTATTACTTAATTTGACAACTTTACAACTCAATTTTGTTATATGTTATTATTATTTTTTGTTATTTAGTACAACTACAAAACGAAGATAATAATAACGTATAATAAAACAGAGTTGTCAAATAAATATGTAATTATTAATTTATTTGATAATTCTATTTTATTATATGTTATTATTATCTTCATTTTAAGGTTTGACTGCATAACGAAGATAGTAATATCATTTAATCAAATAGAGTTGTCAAATAAATAAGTAATTATTACTTTCTTTGACAACTCTATTTTATTATATGTTATTATTATCTTTGTTATGAAGTAATACTATAAAACGAAGATAATAATAACTTATAATAAATTAGAGTTGTCAAATAAAGTAATAATTATATATTTATTTGACAACTCTATTTTATTAAATGATTTTACTATCTTCGTTATGCAGTCAAACTTTAAAATGAAGATAATAATAACATATAATAAAATAGAATTATCCAATAAATTAATAATTTCATATTTATTTGACAACTCTGTTTTATTATACGTTATTATTATCTTCGTTTTGTAGTTGTACTAAATAACGAAAATAATAATAATAACATATAACAAAATTGAGTTGTAAAATTAATATGTAATTATTACTTTATTTGACAACTCTGTTTTATCATATGTTATTATTATCTTCTTTATATAGTAAAACTATAAAACAAACATAATAATAACATTTAATAAAATAGAGTTGTTAAATAATGTAATAATTAAAAAACATTCTTCTCCTAAATTTATAAGTGTGTTTCGGGTGGTATGAAAATTGAAAATTGCCTGAAAAGTCTAGGTGAAATCGTGGATTTTCGTACCACCCTCTTTCGGTCCATTTTTGACGGGTGGTTCAAAATTCGCCTGAAAAGTCCCAATGAAATCGAGGACTGAGATACTCTTATTGAATTCTTCTCTAAAATTCATAACTATCTTTCAGGTTCCGTGCCAGGCTTCAAACACAAGTCATCGTCTGGTCCGAAAATACAAATGTTGGTCTATTTTTGTCGAGGGGTACGAAAGTCGCCCGAAACGTCCATATGAAATTTAGGACCGGGAGACCATTATAGCATTCTTCCCCATAATTTATAACTTTGTTTCGGGTTTTGCTCTAGATTTCAAACACTAGCCATCGTTTAATCCGAAAATACAGATGTTTGTCCATTATCGTCGATGGGTACGAAAGTCGCCCGAAATGTCCAAATGAAATCAAGGACCGGGAGACCATTATAGAATTCTTGTTCTAAATTTATATATGTGTTTCGGCGTTAGATTTGAAACACTAGCCATCGTCTTGATCGAAAATACGGATTTCGATCAATTTTAGTCCGGTGGTACGAAAATCGCCCAAAAAGTCCAGATCAAATCGAGGGCCGAGAGACCATTATAGCATTCTTTTCCAAAATTTATAATTGTGTTCCGGGTTCCGCGCCAGATTTAAAAAACTAGCCATCGTCTGGTCCGAAAATGTGATTTTCGGTCTAATTTTGTCGGGTGGTACAAAAATTGCCCGAAAAGACCCCATAAAATCGAGGACCAGAAAACTCTTATTATAGCATTCTACTCATGAATTTATAACTATGTTTCGGGTTCCGCGTCTAATTTTAAAAATTGTCCATCGTCTGGTCCGAAAATACAGAATTTGGTACATTAGCATCGATGGGTACGAAAATCGCCTGAAAAGTCCAGATGAAATCGGGGACCAAATGGCCCTTATAGAATTCTTCTTCTAAATTTATAAATGTGTTTCAGGTTTCGCTTCAGATTTCAAGCACTAGCCATCGTCTTGTTCAAACATACGGATTTCGGTCCATTATATCATGTGGTACGTAAATCGCCCGAAAAGTCCATATGAAATCGAGCACGTGGAGACCATTATATCATTCTTCTCCAAAATTTATAATTGTGTTCGGGTTCAGCACCAGATGTCAAACATTAGCCATCGTCTGGTCCGAAAATACGATTGTTGTCAGGTGGTACAGAAATTGCCCGAAAAGACCAGATGAAATCGAGGACCGGGAAACCCTTATAGAATTCTTCTCCAAAATTTATAATTGTGTTTCGGGTTCCGCAACAGAATTGAAACACTAGCCATCAGTCCATTTTTGTCGGGTTATACAAAAATCCCCTGAAAAGTCTAGATGAAATCGAGGACCAGGAGACCCTTATAGCATTCTTCTCCTAAATTTATAACTGTGTTTTGGGTTCTGCGCCTTATATTTCAAACACTAAGCATCATTTTTTCCGAAAATACGGGCTTTGGTCCCTTTTGTTTGCTGGTACAAAAATTGCCCAAAAGTCCATATTAAATCGAGTACCAGGAGACCCTTATAGCATTCTTCTCCAAAATTTATAAATATGTTTCAGGTTCTGCGCCAGATCTCAAACACTAGCCATCGTCTTGTCTGAAAATACTGATTTATATGTGTGTTTCGGGTTCCGTGTCAGATTCCAAACACTAGCCACTGTTTGGTCCGAAAATACGGATTTTAGTCTATTTTAGTCGGGTGGTACGAAAATCGATCGTAAAGTCTTGGTGAAATCGAGGACCGGGAGACCCTTGTAGCATTCTTCTCAAAAATTTATAACTGTGTTTTGGGCTCCGCGCTCGATTTTAAACATTAACCATACTCTAGTCCGAATATATGAATTTCAGTCCATTTTTGTTTGGTGGTACGAAAATCGCCCAAAAAGTCCAGATGAAATCGAGGACCAGGAGACCCTTATAGCATTCTTCTCCAAAATTTATAACTGTGTTTCATGTTCCATGTAAAAATTCAAAGACTAGTCATCGTCTGATCCAAAAATACAGATTTTGGTCAATTTTTGTCGAGGGGTATGAAAATCGCCCGAAAAGTGCAGATAAAATCAAGAACTGAGAGAACCTTATAGAATTCTTCTCCAAAATTTATAACTGTGTTTCAAGTTCAGGGTCAAATTTTAAACACTAGCCATAGTCTTGTTCGAAAATACGGATTTTGGTCCATTTTTTGTCGGGTGGTACGAAAATCACCAGAAAAGTCCAGATGAAACCAAGGACCAGGAGACCTTGATAGCATTCTTCTCCAAAATTTATTACTTGTTTTTAGGTTCTGCTCCAGATTTCAAACACTTGCCATCGTCTGGTCCGAAAATATAGATTTCGGTCCTTTTTTGTCGAGGGGTAAAATAATTGCCTAAAAAGTCCAAATGAAATCAAGGACCGAGAAGACCTTTATAGCATTCTTCTCCTAAATTTATAATTGTGTTCCGAGTTTCGTGTCGTATTTTAAATATTAGCCATTGTTTTGTTCAAAAATACGAATTTCTCCTAAATATATAACTGTATTTAGGTTCCGCGTCAGATTTCCAACACTAGCCATCATCTTGTTCAAAAATACGGATATCGGTCCATTTTAGTCGGGTGGTACGAAAATTGCCCAAAATGTAACATTGACAACACTATTTTATTAAATGTTAATGTTATCTTCGTTTTGTAGTTGTACTTAATAACGAAAATAATAATAACATAGAACAAAATTGAGTTGTCAAATAAATATGTAATAATTAATTTATTTGACAACTCTATTTTATTATATGTTATTATTATCTTCGTCATTGAGTATAACTACAAAATGATGATAATACTAATAATATTTAATAAAATAGAGTTGTCTAATAAATAAGTAATTATTACTTTATTTGAAAATACTATTTTATTATATGTTATTATTATCTTCGTTTTATTGTTTTACTGCTTAACGAAGATAATAATAACATATAATAAAATTGAGTTTATCAAATAAATATGTACTTATTACTTTGTTTGACAACTCTATTTTATTTTATGTTATTATTATTTTTGTTATAGAGTTGTACTTCATAATGAAGACAATACTAACATATAATAAAAATAGAGTTGTTGAATAAAGTAATAATTACATATATATTTGAAACCTCTATTTTATCAAATATATTAATAGTTACATATTTATTTGACAGATATTTTATTATATGTTATTATTATCTACGTTTTATAGTTTTACTTCATAACGAAGATAATAATAACATATAACAAAATTGAGTTGTAAAATAAATAAGTAATTATTATTTTATTTGACAACTCTATTTTACTATATGTTATTATTATCTTTGTTATGAAATAAAACCATAAAACGAAGATAATAATAACATTAAATAAAATAGAGTTGTCAAATAATATAATACTTAAATATTTATTTGAAACCACTATTTTATTATATATTATTATTATCTTTGTTTTGTATTTAATTTACAATTCGATTTTGTTATATATTATTATTATTTTCGTTATTTAGTACAATTACAAAACGAAAATAATAAAAACACATAAGAAAATTGAGTTGTCAAATAAAAATGTAATTTTTACTTTATTTAACAACTCTATTTTGTTATATGTTATTATTTACTTCGTTATAACTTATTTGTTTGTCAACTCTATTTTATTATATGTTATTATTATCTTAGTTATGACGTAGAACTATACAACGGTGATAATAATAACATAGAACAAAATTGAGTTGTTAAATAAACAAATAATTACATGTTTATTTGAATACTCTATTTTATTATATGTTATTATCATCTTCGTTATGAACTAAAACTATAAAACAAAGATAATAACAATATATAACAAAATAGAGTTGTGAAATTAATATGTAATTATTATTTTATTTGACAATATGTTATTATTATCTTCGTTATGTAGTAAAACAATAAAACGAATATAATAATAACATTTAATAAAATAGAGTTGTCAAATAATGTAATAATTAAAAAGTATTCTTCTCATAAATTTATAATTGTGTTTCGGATCATATTTTGAACATTAGCCATCATTTGGTCTAAAATATGAATTTCGTCCTATTTTTGTCGGGTAGTACAAAAATTGCATGAAAAGTCTAGATGAAATCGGGGATTTTCGTCCCACCCATTTTGGTCCATTTTTGTCGGGTGGTACGAAAATCGCCTGAAAAATCCAGATGAATCAAGGACTGAAAGACTTTTATAGCATTATTCTCTGAAATCTATAACTATGTTTAAGGTTCTGCGCCAAATTTCAAACACTAGCCATCGTCTGGTGCGAAAATACAGATGTTGGTCTATTTTTGTCGAGGGGTACGAAAGTCGCTCGAAAAGTCCAAATGAAATCGAGGACCAGGAGACCATTATAGCATTCTTCCCCAGAATTTATAAATTTATCTCAGGTTCCATGCCAAATTTCAAACACTAGCCATTGTCTAGTCCGAAAATACAGATGTTGGTCCATTATCGTCGATGGGTACGAAAGTCGCCCGAAAAGTCCAAATCAAATCGAGGACCGGGAGACCATTATAGAATTCTTGTTCTAAATTTATATCTGTGTTTGGGGTTCCGCGTTAGATTTGAAACACTAGGCATCGTGTTGTTCAAAAATACGGATTTAGGTCCATTTTATTCGGGTGGTACGAAAATCTCCCAAAAAGTCCAGATGAAATTGAGAACCGGGAGACCATTATAGCATTCTTCACCAAAATTTATAACTGTGTTTCGGGTTCCGCATCGGATAACAAACACTAGCCATCGTCTTGTAAGAAAATACGGATTTCGGTCCATTTTTTTCTAGTGGTACAAAAATTGCTCGAACAGTCTAGATGAAATCGAGGACGAGGAGACCCTTATTACATTCTTCTTCTAAATTTATAACTCTGTATCGGGTTCTTTGTCAGATTTCAAACACTAACCATCGTTTGGTTTGAAACTACGGAATTGGTCCATTTTTGTTGGGTGATTCAAAAATCGCCCAAAATGTCCAGATGAAATCGAGGCTCGGGAGACCCTTGTAGCATTCTTCTCCAAAATTTATAATTGTGTTTCAAACACTAGCCATTGTCTGGTCGAAAAATACTGATTTGGGTCCTTTTTTGTCGTGGTACAAAAATCTCCCGAAAAGTCCATAAGAAATCGAGGACCAGAAGACTCAAATTATAGCATTCTTCTATTGAATTTATAACTGCGTTTCGGGTTCCGTGTATGATTTCAAACATTGGCCTTCGTCTGGTCCGAAAATACAAAGTTTGGTCCATTATCATCGATGGGTACGAAAATGGTCTGAAAAGTCCAGATGAAATCGGGGACCAAATGACCCTTATAAATTCTTCTTCTTAATTTATAATTGTGTTTCGGGTTATGCTTCAGATTTCAAACATTAGCCATCGCCTTGTTCGAAAATACGGATTTCGGTCCATTTTAGTCGGGTGGTACGAAAATCGCCCGAAAAGTCCATATGAAATCGAGGACCAGGAGACCATTATAGCATTCTTCTCCAAAATTTATAATTGTGTTTTAGGTTCCGCACCAGATTTTAAACATCTCCCGAAAAAGACCCGAAGAAATTCAGTTCCAAAAATACGATTTTCGGTCTATTTTTGTCGGGTGTCACAAAAATCTCTCGAAAAAGACTAGAAGAAATCGAGGACCAAGAGACCGACAAAAATCTCCCGAAATTCTTCTCCAAAATTTATAATTGTGTTTCGGGTTCTGCATCAGAATTCAAACACTAGCCATCGTTTTGTATGAAAATACGGATTTTGGTAGATTTTTGTTGGGTGATACAAAAATCGCCCGAAAAGTCTAGATGAAATCGAGGACCAGGACACCCTTATAACATTCTTCTCCTAAATTTATAATTGTGTTTCGGGTTCTGCGTCTTATATTTCCAAAACTAACCATCGTTTGGTTCGAAACTACGAACTTTGGTCTATTTTTGTTGTGTGGTATGAAAATTGTCCAAAAAGGCCAGCTGAAATCGAGTACCAGGAGACCCATATAGCATTCTTATTAAAAATTTATAAATGTGATTTGGGTTCTGTGCCAGATCTCAAACACTAGCCATCGTCTGGTCTGAAAATACTGATTTTGGCCTTTTTTTGTGAAGGGGTACGAAAATCGAGGACCGAGAGTTCCTTATATCATTCTTCTTCTAAATTTATAATTTTCTTTCGGCTTCCGCGTTAGATTTAAAACACAAGCCAACGTCTTGTTTGAAAATACGGATTTTGGTTCATTTTAGTCGGGTGGTACAAAAAACGCTCGAAAAGTCCCGATGAAATCGAGGACCGAGAGACCCTTATAACATTCTTCTCTAAAATTTATAACTATGTTTCAGGTTATGCGCCAGATTTCAAACACTAGCCATGGTCTGGTCTGAAAATACAGATGTTGGTCCATTTTTGTCGAGGGGAATGAAAATCGTCCGAAAAGTCCAATTGAAATCGAGGACCATGAGACCATTATAGCATTCTTCCCCAAAATTTATAACTTTGTTTCGGGTTCCGCCCCAGATTTCAAACACTAGCGATCGTCTTGTACGAAATACACTGAAAAGTATAGATGCAATCGAGGGCCAAGAGACTCTTATAGCATTCTTCTACTAAATTTATAAATGTGACTCAGGTTCCGTGTTAGATTTCAAACACTATCCATTGCTTGTTCGAAAATACAAATTTTGGTCTTTTTTTTTCATGTGTACGAGAGACCCTTTTATCATTCTTCTCCAAAATTTATAAATGCGTTTCGGGTTTCGTGTCATATTTCAAACACTAGCCATTGTCTTGTACGAAAATACGGATTTCGGTCCATTATGGTCGGGTGGTACGAAAATCACTCGAAAAGTCTAGATGAAATCGAGGACCGGGAGACCCTTATATCATTCTTCTCCAAAATTTATAACTATGTTTCAGGTTCCGCGTCAAATTTTAAACACTAGCCCTCGTCTGGTCTGGAAATACTGATTTCGATCCATTTTTGTCGGGAGGTATGAAAATCGCTCGTAAACTCAAGATCAAATCGACGACCGGGAGACCCCTATAGCATTTTTCTCCTAAATTTATAACTAAGTTTGGGATTCTCCATCAGATTTTAAACACTAGCTATCGTTTGGTACGAAAATACGAATTTCTGTCGATATTAGTCGAGTGGTACAAAAATCGCCTAAAAAGTCCAGATGAAATTGAAGACCGGGAGACCCTTATAGCATTCTTCTCGAAAATTTATAAATGTGTTTCGGGTTCCGCGTCAAATTTCAAACACTAGCCCTTGTTTGGACTGAAAATACAGATTTCTGTTCATTTTTGTTAGGTGGTACGAAAATCGCCCGAAAAGTCCACATGAAATCAAGGACCAGAAGACTCTTATAGCATTCTTCTCCTAAATATATAAATGTATATCGGGTTCCGCGTCAGATTTCAAACACTAGCCATCGTCTTGTTGGAATTTACGGATTTCGGTCCATTTTTGTCGGGGTGTACGTAAATCGCCCAAAAAGTATATATGAAATCAAGGATCGGGTGACACTTATAGCATTCTTCTCCTAAATTTATAACAATGTATCTCATTTCGGGTCAAATATCAAACACTAGCCATTCTCTATTCTGAAAATACTGATTTCGGTCCATTTTTGTCGAGGGGTACGAAAATCGCCCGAAAAGTCCAGTTCAAATCGAGGACCGAGAGACCGTTAGAGCATTCTTGTCCTAAATTTATAATTGAGTTTCGGGTTCCGCCCCATATTTCAAACACTAGCAATTGTCTTCTTCGAAAATACAGATTTCGGTCCATTTTTGTCGGGTGGTACGAAAATCGCCTGAAAAGTCTAGATAAAATCGAGGACCGGGAGACCCTTATAGAATTCTTCTCCTTAATTTATAACTGAGTTTCGGGTTTCGCGTCAGATTTCAAAAACTAGCAATTATTTTATTCAAAAATATTAATTTCGGTCCATTTTTTGTCGGGTGGAATGAAAACAACCCTAAAATTCCAGATGAATCGAGGAACGGGTGACCCTGATAGCATTCTTCTCCAAAATTTATTACTGGTTTTTAGGTTCAGCGCCGGATTTCAAAAACTAGCCATCGTCTGGTCTGAAAATATAGATTTCAGTACTTTTTTTCGAGGGGTAAGAAAATCGCTTGGAAAGTCCAGATGAAATCGTGGACCGATAGACCCTTATAGCATTGTTCTCCTAAATTTATAATTGTGTTTCGAGTTCCGTGTCGGATTTCAAACACTAGCCATTGTTTTGTTCAAAAATACGATTTTCGGTAAATTTTAGTCGGGTGGTACGAAAATCACCCTAAAATACAACATGAAATCGAGGATTGGGAGTCCCTTATAGCATTCTTCTTCTAAATATATAACAGTGTTTCGGATTCCGGGTCAGATTTCAAACACTAGCCATCGATTTGTCCGAAAATATAGATTTCAATCCATTTTAGTCTAGTGATATGAAAATAGCCCGAAAAGTCCAGACGTAATCGAGCACCGGGAGACCCTTATAGAATTCTTCTCCAAAATTTATAAATTTGTTTCGGGTTCCCCGTCAAATTTCAAACACTAGCCCTCGTCTGGTCCGAAAATACAGATTTCTGTTCATTTTTGTTAGGTGGTATGAAAATTGCCAGAAAAGTCCACATGAAATCAAGGATCAGAAGACTCATATAGCATTCTTCTCCTAAATATATAAATGTATATCGGGTTCCGCGTCATATTTCAAACACTAGCCATCATCTTGTTGGAAATTACGGATTTCGGTCCATTTTTCTTCGGGTGAACGTAAATCGCCTGAAAAGTCCAGATGAAATCGAGGATCGGGTGATCCTTATAGCATTCTTCTCCTAAATATATAACAATGTTTCTCATTTCGGGTCAGATATCAAACACTAGCCATCGTCTATTCCAAAAATACAGATTTCGGTCAATTTTTGTCGAGGGGTACAAAAATCGTCCGAAAAGTCCAAATGAAATCGAGGACCGAGAGACCGTTATAGCATTCTTCTCCTAAATTTTTAATTGAGTTTCGGGTTCCACCTCAGATTTCAAACACTAGCATTGTCTTCTTCGAAAATACGGATTTCGGTCCATTTTTGTCGGGTGGTACGAAAATCGCCTGAAAAGCTAGATGAAATCGAGGACCGGGAGACCCTTATAGCATTCTTCTCCTAAATTTATAATTGATTTTCGGGTTCCGCGTCAGATTTCAAACACTAGCAATTATCTTGTTCAAAAAGACGAAATTCGGTCAATTTTTTGTCGGGTGGAACAAAAACAACCCGAAAATTCTGAATGAATCGAGGAACAGGTGACCCTGATAGCATTCTTCTCTCCAAAATTTATTACTGATTTTTTAGGTTCAGCGCCAGATTTTAAAAACTTGCCATCGTCTGGTCCGAAAATATAGATTTTGTTCCTTTTTTGTCGAGGGGTAAGAAAATCGCGTGGAAAGTCCAGATGAAATCGAGGACCGATAGACCCTTATAGCATTCTTATCCTAAATTTATAATTGTGTTCCGAGTTTCGTGTCGGATTTCAAACACTAGCCATTGTTTTGTTCAAAAATACGATTTCGGTCCATTTTAGTCGGTTGGGTACAAAAATCACCCTAAAAATACAAGATGAAATGGAGGACAGGGAGTCCCCTTATAGCATTCTTCTTTTAAATATAAAAAAGTGTTTCGGATTGCGGGTCAGATTTCAAACACTAGCCATCGATATGTGGGAAAATATAGATTTCAATCCTTTTTAGTCTAGTGGTGTGAAAATCGCCCAAAATGTCCAGATGAAATCGAGGACCGGGAGACGCTTATAGCATTCTTCTTCTAAATTTGTAATTATGTTTCGGGTTCCGCATCAGTTTTCAAACACTAGACATCATTTTGTTCAAAAACACGGATATCAGTACATTTTAGTAGGGTGGTACCAAAATCGCCGGAAATCTCCAGATGAAATCGAGGACCAGGAGACTCTTTTAGCATTCCTCTCCTAATTTTATAAATGTGTTTTGGGTACCTCGTCAGATTTCAACCAGTTGCCATCGTCTATTCCAAAAAGACAAATTTTTGCCCCTTTTTGTCGAATGGCACCATGCTCGCCCGAAAAGTCCAGATGAAATCGAGGACCGAGAGTCCCTTATATCATTCTTCTTCTAAATTTATAAATGTGTTTCAGTTTCCGCGTCAGATTTCAATCAATAGCCATCGTCTTGTTCAAAAATACATTTTTCGGTCCATTTTAGTCGGGCGGTACGAAAATTGTCCGAAATGTCCAGATGAAATCGAGGACCAGGAGACTCTTATAGCATTATTCTCATAAATTTATAACTATGTTTCGGGTTCCGCGTCAGTTTTCAAACACTATCCATCGTCTTGTTCAAAAATACGGACCGACGGACCCATATAGCATTCTTCTTCTAAATTTATAATTGTTTCGGTTTCCGCATCAGATTTCAAACAATAGACTTCATCATGTTGCAAAATACAAATATCGGTCCATTTTAGTCGGGTGGTACGAAAGTTGCCCAAAATTTCTAGATGAAATTGAGGACCAGGAGACTCTTGTAGCATTCTTCTCTTAAATTTTTAACTGTGTTTCGGGTTCCGTGTCAGTTTCCAAACCCTATCCATCTTGTTCGTAAAATGGATTTCGGTCCATTTTTGTCGGATGGTACGAAAATCGCCCGAAAAGTCTAGATGAAATCGAGGACCGAGAGACCCTTTTGACATTCTTCTCCTAAATATATACTAGTGTTTCAGGTTTCGCATCATATGTCAAACACTAGCCATCCTCTGGTTTGAAAATACAGATTTATGTCCATTTTTGCCGAGGGGTACGAAACTCTCCCAAAAAGATCAGATGAAATCAAGTACCGAGAGTCCCTTATAGCATTATTCTTCTAAATTTATAACAGTGTTTCAGTTTCTGCGTCAGATTTCAAACCCTAGCCATCATCTTGTTCAAAAATATGGATTTCATCTGATGTCTAGATGAAATCGAGGACCAGGAGACTCTTATAGCATTTTTTTCCTAAATTTATAATTGTGTTTCGGTTTCCACGTCAGATTTCAAACACTATCCAACGTGTTGTTCGAAAATACAGATTTCGATCCATTTTTGTCGGGTGCTACGAAAATCGCCAGAATAGTCATGATGAAATCAAGGACTGGGAGACCTTTATAAAATTCTTCTCCTAAATATAAAAAAAGGTTTCAGGTTCCACATCAGATTTCAAACACAAGCCATCGTCTGGTCCGAAAATACAGATTTTGATCCATTTTTGTAGAGGGATATGAAAATCGCCCGAAAAATCCAGATGAAATCGAGGATCGAGAGACCCTTATAGCATTCTTCTTCTTAATTTGTAACTGTGTTTCCGGTTTCGCATCAGATGTCAAATACTAGCCATCATTTTGTTCAAAAACACGAATATCGGTCTATTTTAGTCGAGTGGTACGAAAATCACCTGAATTGTCCAGATGAAATCGAGGACCCAAAGACTCTTATAGAATTCTTCTCCGAAATTTATAAATGTGTTTCGGGTTTCGCATCTCATTTCAAACACTAGCCGTCGTCTTGTTTGAAAATACGGATTTCGGTCCATTTTTCTCGTGTATTACAAAAATCGCAGAAAAGTCCAAATGAAATCGAGGACCAAAAGACCCTCAAAGCATTCTTCTCCTAAATATATAACAGTTATTCGGATTCCGCATCAAATTTCATACACTAGCCACCGTCTAGTCCTAAAATACAGATTTTGGTCTATTTTTGTCGAGGGTACGAAACTCGCTTGAAAAGTCCAGAAGAAATCGCGGACTGAGAATCCCTTATAACATTCTTCTTATAAATTTATAACTATGTTTCGGTTTCCGCGTCAAATTTCATACAATAGCCATCATCTTGTTCGAAAATACGGATTTTGGTCAATTTTAGTCGGGTGGTACCAAGACCGAGAGAACCTGTTACCATTCTTCGCCTAAATATATAACAGTGTTTCGGGTTCAGCGTCATATTTCAAACACTAGCCATTGTCTGGCCCAAAAATACAAATTTTGGTCCATTTTTGTCGAGGGGTACGAAATTCACTCGAAAATTCCAGAAGATATCGAGGAACGACAGACCCTTATAGCATTCTTCTTCTAAACTTAAAACTGTGTTTCTTGTTCGATTTCATCTGGACCTTTTAGGCGATTTTCGTACCCCTCAACAAAAATGGACCAAAATCTGTATTTTCGGACCAGACGATGGCTAGTGATTGAAATCGGACTCGAAATCAGAAACACTGTTATATATTTAGGAGAAGAATACTATAAGGGTCTCCCGGTCCTCAATTTCATCTGGTATTTTCGGGTGATTTTCGTACCACCTAAGAATGATATAAGGGTCTCTGGGTCCTCGATTTCATCTTGACTTTTCGAGCGAGTTGTACCCCTCGACAAAAATGGACCAAAATCTGTATTTTTGGACCAAACGATGGCTAGTGTTTGAAATCTGACCTAGAATCCGAAACAATGTTATAAATTTAGGAGAAGAATGCATTAAGGGTCTCCTGGTCCTCAATTTCATCTGGACTTTTCGAGCGATTTTCGTACTACCATACTAAAAAGGACTGAAATCCGTATTTTCGAACAAGACAATGGCTAGTGTTTAAAATCTAACGATGTACCTGAAACACAATTATAAATGTAGGAGAAGGATTCAATAAGGGTCTCCTGGTCCTCGATTTCATCTGTTCTTTTCGAACAATTTTCGTACCACCTGACAAAAATAGACATAAAATCGTATTTTCGGACCAGACGGTGGCTAGTGTTTGAAATCCAGTGCGGAACCCGAAACACAGTTTTAAATTTTGGAGAAGAATGCTATAAGGGTCTCCCGATCCTCGAATTTATCTGGACTTTTCGGGCGATTTTCACACCCCTCTCCAAAAAATGGACCAAAATCTGTATTTTCGGACCAGACTATGGGTAGTGTTTGAAATCTGGCGCAGAATCCGAAACACTATTTTAAATTTGTGCGAAGAATGCTACAAGGGTTTCCCAGTCCTCGATTTCATCTGGACTTTTCGTGCCACCCGACTAAAAATGGACCAAAAATCGTATTTTGGACCAAGACGATGGCTAGTATTTGAAATCAGACGCGGAACCCGAAACACAATTATAAACTTTGGATAAGAATGTTATAATGGTCTCCCTCTCCTCGATTTCATCTAGACTTTTCGGGCGATTTTCATGCCACCCTAACAAAATTGGATCAAAATTTGTATTTTTTGACATGACGATGGCTAGTGTTTGAAATCTGACGCGGAACCCGAAACACAACTATAAATTTAAGAGAAGAATCTTATCAGTGTCTCATGGTCCTCGATTTCATCTACATATTTCGGGCGATTTTCGTACCACCTGACTAAAATGGACCAATATTCATATTTTGGAACAAGATGATGGCTAGTGTTTGAAATTTGACGCGGAACCCAAAATACAGTTATAAATTTTAGAAGAAGAATGCTATAAGGTTTTCTCCATCCTTTAATAACATATAATAAAATTTGGAGAAGAATGCTATAAGGGTCTTTCAGTCCTCGATTTCATTTGGACTTTTCGGATGATTTTCTTACTCCTAAAAAAAAAACGACCAAATTTGTATTTATGGACCATACAATGCCTAGTATTTGTAATTTGATTCGGAACCCAAAACATTGTTATATATTTAGGAGAAGAATGCTATAAGGGTCTCCCGATCCTCGATTTCATATAGACATTTCGGGCAATTTTCGTACCACCCGACTAAAATGGACGAATATCCGTATTTTTGAACAAGATGATGGCTAGTGTTTGAAATCTGACGCCGAATCCGTAACACATTTATTAATTTAGGAGAAGAATTCTAATACGGTCTCTAGGTCCTCGATTTCATATGGATTTTCGAGCGATTTTCGTACTTCACAACAAAAATTAACTGAAATTCGTATTTTTGGTTCACACGATGGCTAGTGTTTGAAATATGACGCCGAGCCCAAAACAAAGTTACAAATTTAAGAGAAAAATGATATAAGGGTCTTCCGGTCTTCGATTTCATCTGGACTTTTCGGGCGATTTTCGTACCACCTGAAAAAAAGTGGACCTAAATCCGTATATGGAACAAGACGATGACTAGTGTTTTAAATCTGTCGTGGAACTTGAAACACAAATATAAATATAGGAAAAGAATGCTATAAGGTTCTCTCGGTCAATTTTTGGAATCCGTATTTTTGGATGTGGCGATGGCTAGTGTTTGAAATCTGATGCGAAACTTGAAACATTGTTTTAAATTTTCAATGCACCCGACAAAAATGGACCGAAATCCATATTTTCGGACCAGACGATGGCTGGTGTTTAAATTTTGACACGAAACACAATTATAAATTTAGGAGAACAATCCAATTAGGGTAACTAGATCCTCAATTTAATTCAAACTTTTCGGGCGATTTTTGTACCAAATGACAAAAATGGTCCAAAATCCATATTTTCGGACCAGAAGATGGCTAGTGTTTGAAATCTGACGTGGAACCTGAGACATAGTTATAAATTTAGGAGAAGAATGCTATAAAGTTCTCTCGGTCTTCGATTTCATTTTGACTTTTCGTGTGATTTTCATATTACCCGACAAAAATGGATTGAAATCCGTATTTTCGGACTAGTCAATGGCTAGTATCTGAAATTTGACGTGGAACCCGAAACAAAGTTATAAATGTAAGAGACTCCTGGTCCTCGATTTCATTTGGACATTTCAGGCGATTTTGTACCACCCTACTAAAATGGACCGAAATCCGTATTTTCGAACAAGATGATGCCTAGTGTTTGAAACCTAACGCGGAAACCAAAATATAGTCATAAATTTAGAAGAAGAATTCTATAAATGTCTCTCGGTCATCGATTTCCTCTGGACTTTTTAGGTGATTTTCATACCCCTTGACTAAAATTGACCAAAATCTGTATTTTCGGACTAGACAATTACTAGTGTTTGAAATTTGATGCGGAATCCAAAACACTGTTATATATTAAGGAGAAGAATGATATAAGGGTCGCTCAGTCCTCCATTTCATCTGGATTTTTCGGGCTATTTTCGTACCACACGACAAAAATGGACCGAAATCCGTATTTTGGAACAAGACGATGTCTAGTGTTTGAAATCTGACGCATAACGCAAAACACTTTTATATATTTACGAGAAGAATTCTGTAAGGGTCTCTTGGTCCTCGATTTCATCTATACTTCTTGGACGATTTTCATACTACCAGACAAAAATGGACCGATACACGTATTTTTGAAAAAGATAATGGCTAGTGATTGAAATCTGATGTGGAACCCGAAACACATAAATAAATTTAGAAGAAGAATGTTATAAGGGTCTCTCGGTCCTCGATATCATCCATATTTTCTGACCAGACGAATGCTATAAGTGTCTCTCGGTCATCGATATCATCTGGAGTTTTCATGTGATATTCGTACCCCTCGAAAATAATAGACCGAAATCCGTGTTTTCAAACCTAGTGATGGCTAGTGTTGGAATTCTGACACGGAACCCAAAACAATTATAAAATGGAACGAAATCTGTATTTTTGGAACAAACAATGGACATTGTTTGAAATCTGTACCGAACTCGAAACACAATTAAAAATTTAGTTGAAGAATGTCGTAGGGGTCTCCCGGTCCTCGATTCATCTCGACTTTTCAAGCGATTTTCATACCACCTGACAAAAATGGAATGAAATCCATATTTTCGAACAAGACGATGGCTAATGTTTGAAATCTTATCCAAAACTCGAAACCGAAAACACAATTTAAAATTTAGGACCAGAATGATATAAGGGTCCCCCAGTCCTCGATTTCATTTAGACCTTTCAGGCGATTTTCCTACCACCCAATGCGACCTGAAGTTATATACTATTTGGATCCCTTGCATGGCAATTACAACAATCACTCCGATATAAAGACTATGGTCGACACATAAGTATTATTCATTTATTTCTTACATATATATATATATATATATATAATGTGTTTGTTAATGCTGTAATAATCAAATTTGTTTATTCGATAGTGCTTTACAAGTTTTTTGAGCTCAAAGAGGTGCTACAGTGTCGAAGCAAAAGTCTAATAACATCACATGGATTCCAATAAAGGTTTGAAATATATGCCTTTAAATTTTCATTTGAAATATATTTTATTGACTTATATGTTTTATTTTATAGTGCCCTTGTCAAACTAATAACATCGACTGTGGGTACTATGTATTGCGGTTTATGAAGGAGATTGTTGATAGGAATCAAACTATTATCCCAGAAACGGTACGCTATTTTTCATTATTTGATTTTCATATATAAATTATGTATATATTTGATTCTAACTTATTTATGTTCATTTTTATATTGCACAGTACTTTGACAATTCCAGTCCAACATACTCCGAGAAAGATCTAGTTGAATTAAAGGAAGACTGGTGTCAGTATGTGCTTGAAATGAAAATTATTTGATTTTCTGGGAAATAGCATGCTGCAAGGGAACTGAATATATGGTAGCTAGTTCTGCTCTGTGTAGGATAAGTTAGTTATATGTATATAAATAGGGCACAACATCTGAATATGTGTTGTTGTACAAATATCTAATATGTATATGTAGTTAAGTTATATATGTATTTGAATATGTATATGAATATGTGTTGTTGTACAAATATCTAATATGTATACGTAGTTAAGTTATATAGTTCTATTTTTGTATATGCATTATATTGTATTATGTTGTTGTGTGAACTGATTTTGGATGAAAATAATTTTGAAAAAAAAATTAAAAGACAGCGCTATCTAAAAAAATGCCATAAAAAACCATAAAACGCTTTTCACAAATTTAACTTATAATGTTTTTAAATAAAAAAAAATTGCACCTTTTACAGCGCTTTTTTGAAAAAGCGCTGTAAATGGTTACCTTTTACAACGCTTTTTCAAATAAGCGCTGTAAAATGTGCACTATAATGCATATATTGGGTGCACATTTTACAGCGCTTTTTCAAATAAGCGCTGTAAAATGTGGCAATATAATGCATATATTGGGTGCACATTTTACAGCGCTTTTTAGATAAGCTCTGTAAAAGGTGCACCCATTATATGCATTATATTGCCACCTTTTACAGCGCTCTTTTCAATAAGCGCTGTAAAAGGTGCATAATAATGCATATATTGGGTGCACCGTTTACAACGCTTTTTAAATAGACGATGTAAAATGTGCATAACAAGCCCACAATATATCTACATGTTTTATAGCGCTTTTTGATTTTAAAAAAGCGTTGTTGTATCTTTTTACAACACTCGATACTACATCGCTTTTTTTTTAAAAAAACAAAGCGCTGTAAATTGCTTAAAATAAGCACTGTAAAATCCTATTTTTTGCGTAGTGAGGGCACCTGATCCTCGATTTCATCTCGACTTTTCGGGGGATTTTTCGTACACCCCGGCAAAAATGGGCGGAAATTTGTAATTTCCAACAAGACGATGGCTAGTGTATGAAATCTGACGCGCAACCCGATATACATTTATAAATTTAGGGGAAGAATGCTATAAGAGTCTTCTGGTCCTCGGTTTCATCTGGACTTTTCGTGCGATTTCCGTACCACCTAAGAAAAATGGACCAAAATTCGTATTTTCGGACCAGACGAGGGCTAGTGTTGGAAATTTTGTAGCAGAACCTAAAACACAATTATAAATTTGGAGAAGAATGCTTTAAGGGTCTACCGATCCTCGATTTCATCTGGACTTTTTAGGCGATTTTCGTACCACCCGACAAATATGGACCAAAATTCGAATTTTCGGACCAGACGATGGCTAGTGTTTGAAAATCTGACGCAGAACCCGAAACTCAGTTAAAAATTTAGGAGAAGAATGCTACAAGAACCTTCTTCTCCTCAATTTCATCTGGACTTTTCGGGAAATTTTCATACACCTCAAAAAAAATGGTCAAAAATCTGTATTTTCAAACCAGAAGATAGCTAGTGTTTGAAATCTACTGCGGAATCCGAAACAAAGTTATAAATTTTGGAGAAGAATGCTATAAGGGTTTCCTTGTCCTCGATTTCATCTTGACTTTCTGGGCGATATTCATACCACCCGACAAAAATGGACCGAAATCAGTATTTCTGCAACAGACGAGGGTTAGTGTTTGTAATTTGACGCGGAACCTGAAACACAGTTATAAATTTTTTAGAAGAATGCTATAAAGGTCTCCCAGTCCTCTATTTCATCTGGACGTTTCGGGCAATTTTCATACCACTAGACCAAAATGGATTGAAATCCGTATTTTCAGACCATACGATGGCTAGTGTTTGAAAGTTGACATGGAACGCGAAATACAGTAATAAATTTAGAAGAAGAATGCTATAACGGTCTCTCGGTCGTCGATTTCATCTGGACTTTTCGGGCGACTTTCGTACCCCTCGAAAAAATGGACCAAAATCTATATTTTTGGACCAAACGATGCCTAGTGTTTGAAATCTGACTCGGAATCCAAAACACTGTTATGTATTTAGGAGATGAATTCTATAAGGGTCTCCCGGTCCTCGATTTCATTTGGAATTTTCGGGTGATTTTCGTACCACCTGACTGAAATGGACCTAAATTCGTATTTTTGAACAAAACAATGGCTAGTGTTTGAACTCCGACATGGAACTCGGAACACAATTATAAATTTAGGAGAAGAATGCTATAAGGGTCTCTCGGTCCTCGATTTCATCTAGACTTTTCAGGCAATTTTCTTACCCCTCGACAAAAAAGGACCGAAATCTATATTTACGAACCATACAATGGCAAGTGTTTGAAAGGTGGCGCGGAACCGAAAAACAAGTATTCATCTGGACTTTTCCGTTGATTTTCGTACCACCTGACAAAAAATGGCCCGAAATCCGTATTTTCAAACAAGATGATTGCTAGTTTTTTAAATATGACACGAAACCCGAAACTCAGTTATAACTTTTGGAGAAATGCTATAAGGGTCTCCCGGGCCTTGATTTCATCTGGGATTTTCGGGAGATTTTCGTAACACCTAACAAAAATAATCTGAAATCCGTATTTTCGAACAAGACAATTGCTAGTGTTTGAAATATGAGGCGGAACCCGAAACTCAGTTATAAGTTTAGGAGAAGAATGATATAAGGCTCTCCTGGTCCTCGATTTCATTGGGTCTTTTCGGTCGATTTTCGTACCCCTCGACAAAAACGGACCAAAATTCGTATTTTAGGACCAGACGATGACTAGTATTTGAAATCTGGCGCAAAACCCGAAACACAATTATAAATTTTGGAGAAGAATGCTACAAGGGTTTGCCGGTCGTCGATTTCATTTGGACTTTTCGGGCGATTTTCAGACGATCCAACTATAATGGAGCGAAATACGTATTTTCGAAAAAGACTATGGCTAGTGTTTGAAATCTGACGCGGAACCCGAGACACAGTTATAAATTTAGAAGAAGAGTGCTATAAGGGTGTCCCGGTCCTAGATTTCATTTGAACTTTTCAGGCGATTTCGTACCACCCGACTAAAATAGACCAGAATCCGTATTTTCGAACAAGACAAAGGCTTGTGTTTTTATTCTGACGCGGAAACCGATACACAGTTAGAAATTTAGATGAAGAATGTTATAAGGGTCTCTCGGTCATCGATATCATCCTCTCGGCCGTCGATTTCATCTGGACTTTTCAGGAGATTTTCGTAATACGACAAAAATGGACCAAAATCATTATTTTCGGACCATACGATGTCTAGTGTTTGAAATCTGACACGGAATCCAAAACATTGTTATATATTTAGGAGAAGAATGCTATAAGGGTCTCCCGGTCCTCGATTTTATCTGGTATTTTCGGATAATTTTCGTACCACCTGACTGAAATGGACAAAAATTCGTATTATTGAACAACACACTGGCTAATGTTTGAAATCCAACAGGAACTCGGTACACAGTTATCAATTTAGGAAAAAAATGCTATAAGGGTCTCTCAATCCTCGATTTCATGTGGGCTTTTCAAGCGATTTTCTTACCCCTCGACAAAAAAGGACCGAAATCTATATTTTCAGACCAGAGGATGGCAAATGTTTGAAATCTGACGCAGAACCTAAAAACCAGTCATAAATTTTGGAGAAGAATGCTTTCAAGGTCTCCTTGTCCTCGGTTGCATCTGGACTTTCGGGTGATTTTCGTACCACCATACAAGAAATGGACCGAACTCTGTATTTTCGAACAAGATGATTGCTAGTGTTTGAAATCTGATGCGGAACCCGAAACTCAGTTATAAATTTAGGAGAAGAATGTTATAAGGGTCTCCCGGTCCTCGATTTCATCTGGACTATTCGTGGGATGTTCGTACAACCCGATAAAAATGGACTGAAATCCGTATTTTTGGACCAGACAATGGCTAGTGTTTAAAATTGGGCGCGGGGCCAGAAAATCAGTTATAAATTTTTGAGAAGAATGTTATAAGGGTCTCCTCGTTCTCGATTTCATCTGGACGTTTCGGGCGATTTTCGTACCACTCGACCAAAATGGACCGCAATCGGTATTTTCAGAGAAGACAATGGCTAGTGTTTGAAATCTGACGCAGAACCCGAAAAACATTTATAAATTTTTGAGAAGAATGCTATTAGGGTCTCCGGGTCCTCAATTTGATCTGGACATTTCGGCCGATTTTCGTACCACCAGACCAAAATGGACAGAACAATCCGTATTTTGGAGAAGAATGCTATAAGGGTCTCCCGGTCCTCGATTTCATCTGGACTTTTGGGTCGATTTTTGGGTCGACAAAAATATGCCAAAATCTGTATTTTCGGACCAAGCGATGGCTAGTGTTTGAATATTGACGCGGAACCCGAAATACAATTATAAATTTTGGAGAAGAATGATATAAGGGTCTCCTAGTCCTCGATTTTATCAGGACTTTTGGGTCGATTTTCGTACCACCCGACTAAAATTGACCGAAATTTGTATTTTCGATCAAAACAATGGTTAGTGTTTGAAATCTGGCACGGAACCCGCAACACATTTATAAATTATGGAGAAGAATGCTATAAGGGTCTCCCGGTCCTCGATTGCATTTGGACTTTTCGGGCGATTTTTATACCACCTAATTAAAATGGACCTAAATTCGTATTTTCTGACGTAGAACCTGAAACACAGTTATAAATTTAGAAGAAGCATGCTGTAAGGGTCTCCCGGTCGCCGATTTCATTTGGACTTTTTGGGCAATTTTCGTGCCACCCAACAAAAATGAACCAAAATTCGTATTTTCGGACTAGACGATGGCTTAATGTTTAAAATCTGGCGCGGAGCCCAATAAACAGTTACAAATTTTGCAGAAGAATGCTATAAGGGTCTCTTGGTCCTCGATTTCATCTGGACTTTTCCAGCGATTTTCGTACCATCTGAAACACAATTATAAATTTTGGAGAAGAATGCTATAAAGGTCTCCAGGTCCCCGATTTCATATGGATTTTTTGGACGATTTTCGTACCACTCGACAAAAATGGACCAAAATCTGTATTTTCAAACAAAACGATGGTTTGGGTTTGGAATCTTACACGGAACTCGAAACACAGTTGTAAGTTATTGGAGAAGAAATGCTATACAGGGTCTCTCGTACACATGAAGAAAAAAAAATGGACAGAAATTCGTATTTTCGAACAAGCAAATGGATGTGTTTGAATCTGAGGCGGAACCCGAATCACATTTACAAATTTAGCAGAAGAATGTTATATAGAGTCTCCTGGTATCCTCGAACTTCATCTAGACTTTTTCGGGGTATTTTTGTACAATACGATGGCTAGTGTTTTGAAATACTGGCGCGGAACCGAAACAAAGTTATTAAATTTTTGGGGAAGAATGCTATATTGGTCTCCGCGGTCTCGCGGTCAAAAAAACAAATAATTACATATTTATTTGACAACTCTATTTTATTGTATGTTTCTATTTTCTTTGTTATAAAGTACAACTAAATGACGAAGATAATAGTATCATATAATAAAATAGAGTTGTCAAATAAAGTAATAATTACATATTTGTATGACAACTCTATTTTATTATATGTTATTAGTATGTTCGTTTTTGTAGTTATACTAAATAACGAAAATAATAATAACATATAACAAAATTGAGTTGTAAAAGAACTATGTAATTATTACTTTATTTGACACTCTATTTTATTATATGTTATTATTATCTTTGTTATGAGTAAAACTATAAAACGAAGATAATAAAATAAATAATAAATTAGAGTCAAATACAAGTAATAATTACATATTTATTTGACAATTTCTATTTTATTAAATGATATTACTATCTTCGTTATGCAGTCAAACTTTAAAATTGAATATAATAATAACATATAATAAAATAGAATTATCAAATAATTAATAATTACATATTTTATTTGACAACTCTGTTTTATTATACGTTATTATTATCTTAGTTTTGTAGTTGTACTAAATAACGAAAATAATAATAACATATAACAAAATTGAGTTGTAAAATTAATATGTAATTATTACTTTATTTGACTTCTCTATTTTATTATATGTTATTATTATCTTTGTTATTTAGTAAAGCTATAAAACGAATATAATAATAACATTTAATAAAATAGAGTTGTCAAATAATGTAATAATTAAAAAGCATTCTTCTCTTAAATTTATAATTGTGTTTTTGGGTCATATTTTGAACATTAGCCATCATTTGGTCTAAAAATACAAATTTTGTTCCATTTTTGTCGGGTGGTACGAAAATTTCCTGAAAAGTAAAGTCTAGATGAAATCGGGGATTTTCGTACCACCCGATTTTGGTCCATTTTTGTCGGGTGGTACGAAAATCGCCTGAAAAGTCCAGATGAAATCGAGGACTGGGAGACTCTTATAGCATTATTCTGTAAAATTTATAACTAGGTTTCAGGTTTTGCACCAGGTTCCAAACACTAGCCATCGTCAGGTCCGAAAATACAGTTGTTTAGTCCATTTTTGTCGAGGGGTACGAAATTCGCTCGAAAAGTCCAAATGAAATCAAGGACCGGGAGACCATTATAGCATTCTTCCCCATAATTTAAAAATTTTATTTCGGGTTCAGTGCCAGATTTCAAACACTAGCCATCGTCTAGTACGAAAATACAGATGTTGGTCCATCGTCAGTGCCAGATTTCAAACACTAGCCATTGCCTTGTTCGAAAATACGGATTTTGGTCCATTTTATTCGGGTGGTACGAATATCCCCCGAAAAGTCCAGATGAAATCGAGTACCGGGAGACCCTTATATCATTCTTCTCCAAAATTTATACTTGTGTTTTGGGTTCTGCACCAGATCTCGAACACTACCCATCATCTGGTCTGAAAAATACTAATTTTGGCCCTTTTTGTTGAGTCGTACGAAAATCACCCAAAAAGTCCAAATGAAATCGAGGACCGAGAGTCCGTTATAGCATTCTTCTTCAAAATTTATAATTTTCTTTCGGGTTCCGCATCAGATTTCAAACACTAGCCATCGTTTTGTTTGAGAATACAGATTTCAGTCCATTTTAGTCAGGTGGTAAGAAAATCGCTCGAAAAGTCCCGATGAAATCGAGGACCTAGAAACCCTTATAGCATACTTCTCTAAAATTATAACTATGTTTCAGGTTCCGCGCCAGATTTCAAACACTAGACATCGTCTGGTCCGAAAATACAGATGTTGGTCCATTTTTGACGAGGGGTACGAAAATCGTCCGAAAAGTCCAAATGAAATCGAGGACCGCGAGATCATAATAGCATTCTTCCCAAAATTTATAACCTTGTTTCGGGTTATGCGCCATATTTCAAACACTAGCCATTGTCTTGTACGAAAATACCCCGAAAAGTCTAGATGAAATCGAGGACCAGGAGTCTCTTATAACATTCCTCTCCTAAATTTATAAATGTGATTCGGGTTCCACGTTAGATTTCAAACATTATCCATTGCTTGTTCGAAAATACGAATTTCGCTACATTCTTCTCCAAAATTTATAACTGTGTTTCGAGTTCCGTGTCAGATTCCAAACATAAACCATCGTTTTGTTCGAAAATACAGATTTTGGTCCATTTTAGTCGAGTGGTACGAAAATCGTCCAAAAAATCCAGATGAAATCGAGGACCAAGAGACTCTTATTGCATTCTTCTAAAAAAATTATAATTGTGTTTCGGGTTTCGCGCCAGGTTTCAAACTCTAAATATCGTTTTGTTTGAAGATACGAATTTTGGTCCACTTTAGTCGGGTGGAACGAAATTCGCCAGAAAAGTCCAGATGAAATCAAGGATCAGGAGTCCCTTATAGCATTCTTCTCAAAATACGAACTTCGGTTCATTTTTGTTGGGTGGTCAAAAATTGCCCAAAAAGTCCAAATGAAATCGAGGATCGGGATACCCTTACAACATTCTTCTTCTAAATTTATAATTGTGTTTCATGTTCGGCGTCAGATTTCAAACACTAGCCATAGTGTTGTTCGAAAATTCGAATTTAGGTCCATTTTAGTGAGGTGGTATGAAAATCGCCCGAAAAGTCTAGATGAAATCGAGGACCGGGAGAACCCTTATAGCATTCTTCTCCAAAATTTATAATTGTGGTTTGGGTTCCGTGCCAGATTTCAAACACTAACCATCGTTTTGTTTGAAAATACAAATTTCGGTCCATTTTAGTCGGCTGGTAAGAAAATTGACCCAAAAGTTCAGATGAAATTGAGGACTGGGAGACCATTATATCATTCTACTCCAAAATTTATAACTGTGTTTTGGTTTCCGCGTCAATATTCAAAACACTAGTCATCGCCTGGTCCGAAAATACAGAATTTGGCATATTCTTGTCGATGGGTACAAAAATCGACTGAAATGTCTAGATGAAATCGAGGACCGGGAGACCCTTATAACATTCTTCTCCAAAAAAATTTAATTGTGTTTCGGGTTTTGCGTCAGATTTCAAAACACTAGCCATTGGCTGGTCCGAAAATACGGATTTCGGTCCATTTTGGTCTGGTGGTACGTAAATCGCCCAAAAAGTCCAAATCAAATCGAGGACCCGGAGACCCTTATAGCACTCTCGTCCAAAATTTATAACTGTGTTTCGGGTTCCACATCAGATTTCAAATGTGACACTCAAAACCCCCAAAATAACATTTATAATAATATATACTAAATTATTTGAAGAAAAACTTGCAGCGGATAAAAAAAATATGTTAAAGAGAATAAAAACTTTAATATCTAATTTAGGATATCACGTTTCTCTAAATACACATGTAACAATTCAACTTTGTTCCTCCAATTAAAATAGTACAATATCAATGAACTTGATTTAACTAGAATTTCTTGATTTAATTCCCAAGACTTACTCGTACTAAGTTTTCATATAAAAAGTCATTTGTAATAACATAAGTAAAATACACATTACAACTCTTAATTCCCGGTATCACCTATCAGAGCGGGGTTTTTCCCAAACTTGAACTTCGAGACTCATTAACTTGTAATAACTGCGATTTCGCAAACGCATGGCCAAGCCAGTCAAACACAAACAACGAAGGAGGTGAGTTTTGAAATCATGTTGATAATATAATACAAATAAGAGGAACACGGAATTAATCATCAATAAACCATATCATTACACAAACATTCTTCAAGGAAAAACATCACATTATATAGTCAAAATCAAAGAAAATCCATACACTTCACTGTAACATCAAATCATCGCATAAATTATTATCACACATAATACATATTAATCACAACAAAACAATCACAAGAAAATGCAATGATATGCATGAGCTTAGACTCTACTTCACAATGTGGTACCATTCTAACTCTGAAGTACTTGGTTAGGAGGCTTGATACTATGCCACCATCCCGGTGGATGGACAATTCAAATTGGCCATGTCCTCATAGATCCCCTCAACTCAACCCGAGACACATGTACGTGACAGTTGAGGTAAACGTGTGTTGCGTGGTAGCTCCCGACATTTGGAGTGCTACCTCCAAGTCACCTAGGAATTCCCCACCCGAATACCTCAAAGGTCTAACAATCTTGCCTTAAGGCTCGACAACAGACCGCCACGATGAGGCTCATTCAGTTGTACTTCCCCGGAATCACTAGGCTTGTCAGGCCCTACCTATATGATGACAAAATAATCTCAACTTCACAAATTCACAATATTTATTTTCTCCCCTCGTTGGTATATGATACTCCATTAAAACCGTCATCTCAAACACAAATTGAAATCACCATTATTTCATCAACTATAGGGTTAATTCAATATTCTCATCACGGTTTAGAACATCACTATCATCATCATCACATAAACTCATCACAAATTTATATCATCACTATCATCAATCAAACAATATCACAAATTTATAACGTCACAATTATTAATCGTACATGATCATCATTACATAAAACTATCACAACAGATCCATCTTTTGTTATCACATCACATAAACTCGTCTAATCACACATATATAAATTTAATTCGACACCCAATATCACAATAATATCAATATCACACATTCAAATAAATTAAATCAATGAACACCCTACAAATATTTCTATTCTATATTTTAATCTCACAATTTCCATATTTTGACATTAATTAATTTATCCCTCAAAGGGCTACTGCCATACGTAGCGAGCCCCAGATGAATCGTTGAGAAATACGGTTTTCCCGTTCATCTCACAATATATTACACTCATGAATTCAAACGCTCTCTCACCCCTTACCATATTTCGACGCTTTCACACACGAATAGGATTCCACGAGCAAACAGCCTTTTTTCATTGACTCTTTGTCCATCAATCGATCTAACTCGATAGTTTATGGGTAAACGTTAAAAATAAAATATGAGAAAATACTCTAAAAACTAAATTCGAAATTCGGTCAAGGAAAATTACCATAAATCAGAAATCCAATAAGTGGATAATATAGCCACTTTCACACGGTCGTTTTGGCGTTGGTTTCACTCAAATCGGACTTACGGTGAAGGAGAACGGTGCAAAATAACGATTCTACACAAGAACGGAGAAGTCAGGTATTTTAGAGAGATATTGGGGTTGTTAAAATTCTAGAAAATTATGTTTAATGGACTAGTTAAATGAATGAAAATAACATACTCAAATTTTGCGAAAATGGAGAAAGTTTTCTGGACAGTTATCGATCACCGGTGTCAACGATAGGTTGTTGTTGTGTTTCTACTTTGGTTTCAAAGGTGCCCTTCCAATTCCCATTTTTTTGTTGTTGTTTTATTTTATTAACAATTAGGGTTCACAAATGGTTAAAACTCATTGGTCCCTTTATTTACTTTTAAATAAAACCAAATAATTAATAAAACTAATGTTTAACATTTTTAACATAATTTAATTACTAAATATTGCTAATATTTTATAAAATATAGTAATAAATCATTTAAAATATATTAATAATCAAAACCTTCATATTCAAAATAATCACCCTAATGATACTTTTTTTTTAATACTCACATTAAAAATACTATCATAATTAGAGAATATTCAAAATTATAAAATAAATAAATATAAAATCAACACTTTATATTAAATACTAAATCATACTAAATATATATATATATCACAATATATCATAATAAGTATATAAAAATAAAGAAAATCAAACACAATATTACCACTATCTGAATATAATTTATTTATAATGTAAATAATTAAAATAAAATATATTTAGAATTAAATAATATAATTAAGTACACATTTAATATTAGTCAAACGCATAAAAGAATGATATTAATTAGGTGTGCGTATATACACGTAAAATATATATATTACACTAAATACTATTATTTTTAAAAATGTATATCAAATAATAAAATATAATATTTATTATTTATATCGCTCATGTAATCTAGGTATATATAACTCTAGCACATCATAAAAATCACCTATATAACGGAAATTAATCACAAAGTTATTAACATATATTTTTTTTATAATTTTTACATCAATTAATTATTTAAATCTATTTAATTAATAGAATAGTTTATCATAAAATTTAGGGTGTTACATCAAACACTAGCCATTGTGTTTGTCCGAAAGTACGGATTTCGGATCCATTTTGGGTCGGGTGGTACGAAAATCGCCCGAAAAGTCCAGAAAAAATCGAGGACCAGGAGACCGTATAGCATTCTTCTCCAAAATTTATAACTGTTTTTTCGGATCAGCCCCCGATTTTAAACACTACCCATCGTTTGGTCCGAAAATACGGATTTCGGTCCATTTTTGTCGGGTGGTACGAAAATCCCTCGAAAAGTCCATATGGTAGAGACTTTTATAGCATTCATCTCCTAAATTTATAAATATGTTTCGGGTTCCGCGTCAGATTTCAGACACTAGCCACGTCTATTTCGAAAATACGCATTTCAGAACATTTTTGTCGTGTAGTACGAAAATCCCCGAAAAGTCCAAATGAAATCGAAGATCGAGAGACCCTCATAGCATTCTTCTCCTAAATATATAACAGTTACTCGAGTTCCGCATCAGATTTCAAACACTAGCAATCGTCTGGTCCTAAATTACATATTTTGGTCAATTTTTGTCGAGGGGTACGAAACTCGCTCAAAAAGTCCAGATGAAATCGAAGACCGAGAGACTCTTATAACATTCTTCTTCTAAATTTATAATTGTGTTTCAGGTTCCGCGTCAGATTTCAAACACTAGCCAACGTGTTGTACGAAAATAAGGATTTTGGTCCATTTTTGTCGAGGGGTACGAAAACGCCCGAAAAGTCCAGATGAAATCGAGGACCGAGAGACCCTTATAGAATTCTTCTTCTAAATTTATAAATGTGTTTCAGGATCCGCGTCATATTTCAAATACTAGCCATCATCTTGTTCGAAAATACGTGTATTGGTCCATGTTAGTCGGGTGGCACGAAAATTACTTGAAATGTCCAGATGAAATTGAGGACCAGAAGACTTTTATAGCATTTTTCTCCTAAATTTACAATTGCGTTTCGGGTTTCACGGGAGATTTCAAACACTAGCCATCGTCTTGTTCGAAAATACGGATTACAGTCAATTTTTGTCGTGTGGAACGAAAATCTCATGAAAAGTCTAGATGAAATCGAGGACCGAGAGACCCTTATATCATTCTTCTCCTTAATACATAATAGTTTTTTGGGTTCCGCGTCAGATTTCTACCACTAGCCATCGTCTGGTTTGAAAATACAAATTTTGGTCCATTTTTGTCGAGGGGTATGAAACTCGCCTGAAACGTTCAGATGAAATCGTGGATCGAGGGTCCCTTATAACATTCTTCTTCTAAATTCATAACTGTGTTTCAATTTTCGCTTCAGATTTTAAAAACTAGCCATCATCTTGTTCGAAAATACGATTTTCGATCTATTTTAGTCTGGTTGTACAAAAATTGCCTGAAATGTCCAGATGAAATCGAGGATTGGGAAACCCTTATTGCATTCTCTTCCTAAATGCAGTTTTTAAATATCAAACACTAGCCCTCGTTTGGCCCAAAAATACAGATTTCGACCATTTTTGTCGGGTGGTACGAAAATCGCCCAAAAGTTTCAGTTTTTGGGTTCCGCGTCAGTTTTTAAATAGTAGCCATCGTCTGGTCCGAAAATTGACCAAATCTGTATTTTTGGACTAGACGATGGCTAGTGTTGGAAATCTGACGCGGAACCCGAATAACTGTTATATATTTATGAGAAGAATGCTATGAGGGCGTCTCGATCCTCGATTTCATTTGGACTTTTTGGGGATTTTCGTACTACACGACAAAAATGTACCGAAATGCGTATTTTCGAACAAGACGTGGCTAGTGTTTGAAATCTGACGCGGAACCCGAAAAACATTTATAAATTTAGGAGATGAATGCTATAAGGGTCTCTAGGTCCTCGATTTCATATGGCCTTTACGGGCGATTTTCGTATCCCTCTACAAAAATGGATCAAAATCTATATTTTCAGACGAGAAGAAGGGTAGTGTTTGAAATCTAATGCGGAACCCAAAGCACTGTTATATATTTAGGAGAAGAATTCTATAAGGGTATCCCGGTCCTTGATTTCATATGGACATTTCGGGTGATTTTTTTACCACTTGACTAAAATGGATCGAAATTCGAACAAGACGATGACTTCGAAAAAAATGGACAGAAATCTATATTTTTCAACTAGACGATGGCTAGTTTTTGAAATCTGACGCGGTACCCAAATCACTATTATATATTTCAGAGAAAAATGCTATAAGGGTCTCTCGGTCCTCGATTTCATCTGGACTTTTCGGCGATTTTCGTACCACCTAACAAAAATGGACAAAAATCTGTATTTTCGAACAAGACGATGGCTAGTGTTTAAAATCTGACGCGAAAACCGAAACATTATTATAAATTTAGAAGATGAATGCTATAAGGGACTCTCGGTCCTCGATTTCATCTGAACTTTTCGGGCAAGTTTCGTAACACCCGACAAAAATTTACCAAAATCCATTTTTTCGAACCTAACTATGATTGGTTTTTTAAATCTGATGCGGAACCCGAAATAATGTTATAAAATTTTGGAGAACAATGCAATAATGGTTCCCTGGTCCTCAATTTCATTTGGACTTTTCGGGCGATTTTCGTAGCACCCGACAAAGAGGGACTGAAATGTGTATTTTCGGACCAGACGATAGCTTGTATTAGAAATATGACTCGGAACCCGAAACACAGTTATAAATTTAGGAAAAGAATGCAATAAGAGTCTCCTGGTCCTCGATTTCATCTGGACATTTCGGGAGATTTTCGTACCTCCAAACTAAAATGGACCGATATCTGTATTTTCAAACAAGATGAGGACTAGTATTTCAATTCTGACGCGGAACTCGACACACATTTATAAATTTAGAAGAAGAATGCTATAAAGGACTCTCAAACCTCGATTTCATATGGACTATTGGGGGGATTTTCGTACCACCCGAAAAAAATTGACCGAAATCCGTATTTTTGAACAAGACGATAGATAGTGTTTGAAATCTGACGCTAAACCCAAAAATCATTTATAAATTAAGGAGAAGAATGCTATAAGAGACTCCTGACCCAAAAATCTGACGCTGACCCCAAAAATCATTCATCTAGACATTTTAGGCAATTTACGTACCACCCGACTAAAATGGACTGAAATCCGTATTTTCGAACAATACGATGGCTAGTGTTTGAAATCTGATGCGGAAACCGAAATACAATCATAAATTTAGAAGAAGAATGTTATAAGTGTCTCTCGGTCCTCGATTTAATTTGGACTTTTATGGCGATTTTCATACCCTGTGACAAAAATTGACCAAAATCTGTATTTTCGGACCAGACGATTACTAGTGTTTGAAATCTGACACGGAACCCGAAAAACTATTATATATTAAGGAGAAGAATGATATAAGGGTCGCTCGGTCCTCGATTTCATCTAGACTTTTCGGGCTATTTTCGTACCACGCGACAAAAATGGACAGAAATTCGTATTTTCGAACAAGACGATGTCTAGTGTTTGAAATCTGACGCATAACGCGAAACACTTTTATATATTTAAGAGAAGAATGTTGTAAGGG
The DNA here is from genome assembly GCA_002896215.2 of Cicer echinospermum. Lineage (NCBI taxonomy): Eukaryota > Viridiplantae > Streptophyta > Magnoliopsida > Fabales > Fabaceae > Cicer > Cicer echinospermum. Next base: position 7,853,340 of record PGTU02000006.1, on the reverse strand, counting down.
TCTCTCGGTCCTCGATTTCATCTGGACTTTTCGGGCAATTTTTGTACTACCCGACAAAAATGGACCGAAATCTATATTTTCGGACTAGACGAGGGATGATGTTTGAAATTTGACCAGGAACCGAAAACACAGTTATAAATTTAGGAGAAAAATGTTATAAGATTCTTCTGGTCCTCGATTTCATCTGCCCGTTTTGGGCAATTATCGTGCCACCCGGCTAAAATGGACCGATATACGTATTTTCGAACAAGATGATGGCTAGTGTTTGAAATCTTACGTGCAACCCGAAACACGTTTATAAAGAATGCTATAAGAGTCTCTCGGTCCTCGATTTCATATGGACTTTTTGGGCGATTTTCGTACCCCTCTACAAAAATGGACCAATATCTGTATTTTCTGACCAAACGACTGCTAAGTGTTTGAAATTTGACGCGAAATCCGAAAACACTGTTATATATTTAGGAGAAGAATTTTATAAGGGTCTCCCGGTCCTCGATTTCATCTGGAATTTTCGGGCAATTTTCGTACCACACTACAAAAATGGACCGAAATCTGTATTTACGAACAAGACCATAGATAGTGTTTGAAATCTGATGCGGAACTTGAAACACAATTATAAATTTAGGAGAAGAATGTTATAAGAGTCTCCTAGTCCTCGATTTCATCTGGACATTTCGGGCTATTTTCGTACCACCCGACTAAATTGGACCGCAATCCGTATTTTCGAACAAGACCATGGCTAGTGTTTGAAATCTGATGCAGATCCCAAAACACAATTATAAATTTAGAAGAAGAATGCTATAAGGTTCTCTCGGTCCTCGATTTCATCTGGACTTTTCGAGTAAGTTTCGTACCCCTCGACAAAAATTGACCAAAATATGTATTTTCGGACCAAACGATGGCTAGTGTTTGAAATCAGATGAGGAACCAGAGACACAATTATATATTAAGCAGAAGAATGCAATAAGGGTTTCCCGGTCCTTGATTATATTTGGACTTTTGGAACGATTTTATTTTTGGAATAGAAGAGGGCTAGTGTATGAAATTTGACACGGAACCTGAAATTCTGTTATAAATTTAGGACAAGAATGCTATAAGGGTTTCCCGGTCCTCCATTTCATCTGGACTTTTCAGGCGATTTTTGTACCACCCGACAAAATGGAAAGAAATCTGTATTTTCGAACAAGATGATGCCTAGTGTTTGAAATATGTCGTTGTGAAGATATTATCAGGAATTTTGTATCAAAACTAGGGGTATTATATGGAATCTGAAACACATTTATAAATTTAGGAGAAGAATTCTATAAGGGTCTCCTGGTCCTCGATTTCATCTGGACATTTCAGGCGATTTTCATACCACTAAACTAAAATGGATTGAAATCCATATTTTCGGACCACACGATGGCTAGTGTTTCAAATTTGACATGGAATCCGAAAATACTGTATTAAATGTAGAAGAAGAACGCTATAAGGGTCTCTCGGTTGTCGAATTCATTTGGAGTTTTCGGGCGATTTTCGTGCCCTTCGAAATAAATGGACCAAAATCTATATTTTCGAACCAGACGATGGCTAGTGTTTGAAATCTGACCCGAAATCTGCAACATTTTTATACATTTAGGAGAAGAATGCTATAAGGGTCTCCCGATTCTCGATTTCATCTGGTATTTTCAGGTGATTATCGTACCACCCGACTAAAATGGACAAAAAATGGCTAGTGTTTGAAATTTGATACGGAAATTGGAACATAGTATTAAATTTAGGAGAAGAATGCTATAAGGGTCTCTCGGTCCTCGATTTCATCTGGATTTTGCAGGCGATTTTCTTACCCCTCGACAAAAAATGATCGAAATCTATATTTTTGGACCAGACGATGGCAAGTGTTTGAAATCTGGCGCAGAACCTAAAAACCAGTAATAAATTTTGGAGAAGAATGCTATTAGGGTCTCCAAGTCCTCAATTTCATCTGGACTTTTCGGGTGATTTTCGTACCACCCGACAAAAAATGGATGGAAATCCGTATTTTCGAACAAGATGATTGCTAGTATTTGAAATCTAACGCGGAATCCGAAACTCAGTTGTAAATTTAGGAGAAGAACGCTATAAGGGTCTTCCGGTCATTGATTTAATCTGGGCTTTTCGAGAGATTTTCGTACCACCCGACAAAAATAGACCGAATTCCGTATTTTTGAACAGGACAATTGCTAGTGTTTAAAACCTGAGGCGGAACCCGAAACCCAGTTATAAATTTTGGAGAAGAATGATATAAGGGTTTCTAGGTCTTCGATTTCATTTGGTCTTTTCGGGCGATTTTCGTGCCACTCGACAAAAATGGACCGAAATTCGTATTTTCAGACTAGACTTTTGCTAGTGTTTGAAATCTAGCTCAGAACTCTAAACAAATTTATAAATTTTGGTGAAAAATGCTATAAGGGTCTTCCAGTCCAAGATTACATCTGGACTTTTCGGGCGACTTTCATACCACCCGACTAAAATGGACTGAAACCCCTATTATTGAACAATATGATGCCTAGTTTTTGAAATCTGACGCGGAAGCCGAAACACAGTTATAAATTTAGAAGATGAATCCTACCAAGGTCTCCATGTCCTCGATTTCATCTGGACTTTTTGGGCGATTTTCTTACCCTCGAAAAAAATGGACCGAAATCTATTATTCGGACCAGATGATGGCTAGTGCTTGAAATCTGATGCGAAATCCGAAACACTTTTATAAATTTAGGAGAAGAATATTGTAAGGGTCTCCTGATCCTCGATTTCATCGGGACTTTCGGGGATTTTCATACCACCCGACAAAAATGGAACGAAATCCGTATTTTCAGACCAAACGATAGCTAGTGTTTGAAATATGACACGGAACCCAAAGTACAATTATAAATTTTGGAGAAGAATGCTACTAGAGTTTTCCTGTCATTGATTTCATCTAGACTTTTCAGGCGATTTTCGTACCGTCGAAAAAATAGTACCGAGATCCGTATTTTCGAAAAAGACTATGGCTAGTGTTTCAAATCTGACACGAACCTGAAAAAACAGTTATAAATTTTGGAGAAGACTGATATAAGGGTGTCCCGGTCCTAGATTTAGAAGAAGAATGCTATAACAGTCTCTCGTTCGTAGATTTCATTCGGACTTTTCGAGCGATTTTCGTACCCACCCGACTAAAATAGACCGAAATTCGTATTTTCAAACAAAATGATGGTTAGTGTTTCAAATCTGGCGCGGAACCCGAATCACAGTTATAAATTTTGGAGAAGAATGCTATAAGGGTCTCCCGATCTTCGATTTCATTTGGACTTTTTCTGGCGATTGTCATACCACCTAACTAAAATGGACCGAAATTCGTATTTTCGAACAAGACTATGGCTAGTGCTGAAATCTAACGCGGAACCTGAAACACAGTTATAAATTTAGAAGAAGAATGTTATAAGGGTCTCCCTATCCCGGATTTGATCTGGACTTTTTGGCCGATTTTCGTACTACCAAACAAAAATGGACCAAAATTTGTATTTTCGGACCAGACGATGGCTAGTGTTTAAAATCGGGAGCGGAGCCCGAAAAACGGTTTTAAATTTTGGAGAAGAATGCTATAACGGTCTCCTGGTCCTAGATTTCATCTGGTTTTTTCGGAAGGTTTTCGTGACACACGATTAAAATGGACCGAAATTCATATTTTCAAACAAAACTATGGTTAGTGTTTGAAATTTGTCGCAAAACCTGAAAACACTATTATAAATTTTGTTGAAGAATGCTATAAAGGTCTTTCGGTCCTCGATTTGATCTAGACTTTTTGGATGATTTTCGTACCACCCTACAAAAATTAACCAAAATTCGTATTTTCGAACAAAACAATGGTTAGTGTTTGAAATCTGACACATAACCCGTTACACAGATATAAATTTAGATGAAGATTGGTATAAGGGTCTCTCTGTCCTCGATTTCATCAAGTCTTTTTGGGAAATTTTCGTACCCCTCGAAAAAAATGGACCAAAATCTGTATTTTCAAACCAAACGATGGCTAGTGATTGAAATATGACCCGAAATGGGAAACATTGTTATATATTTAGGAGAAGAATGCTATAAGGGTCACCCCGTCCTCGATTTCATCTGGACTTTTCGAGCGATTTTCGTAAGCCTCGACAAAAAAGGACCGAAATCTGTATTTTCAAACATGACGAGGGCTAGTGTGGGAAATCTAAATTTTGCAGAAGAATGATATAAGGGTCTCCCGGTCCTATATTTCATTGGCACTTTTCGGGCGATTTTCGTACCACCCGACTTAAATAGAACGAAATTCGTATTTGAGAAAAAAACGATGGCTAGTGTTTGAATTCTGACGCGGAACCCGAAACACAGTTATAAATTTAGAAGAAGAATGCTATAACGGTCTCTCGGTCTTAGATTTCTTTTGGACTTTTCCAGCGATTTTCGTACCACCCGACTAAAATGGACCGAGATTCGTATTTTCAAACAAAACTATGGTTAGTGTATGAAATCTGGCGCGAAACCCGAAACACGGTTATAAACTTTTGAGAAGAATGCTATATGGGTCTCCTGGTCTTCGATTTTCATACCACCTAACTAAAATGGACCGAAATTTGTATTTTCGAACAAGACTACGGCTAGTGTTTGAAATCTGACGCGGAACCAAAAACACATTTATAAATTTAGAAGAAGAATGTTATAAGGGTCTCCCTATCCTCGATTTCATCTGGACTTTTTGGGTGATTTTCGAACCACCCAATAAAAATGGACAGAAATTCGTATTTTTGGACAAGACGAAGGCTAGATTTTAAAATTGTGCGCGGAGCATCAAAAACAGTTATAAATTTATGAGAAGAATGCTATAAGGGTCTCTTGGTCCTCAATTTCATCACGTCTTTTCAGGAAATTTTCGTACCACACGACTTAAATGGACCAAAATTCGTTTTTCGAACAAATCGATGGTTAGTGTTTGAAATATGTCGCAGAATCTGAAAGACAATTATAAATTTTTGAGAAGAATGTTATAAAGGTCTTCCGGTCCTCGATTTGATTTGGACTTTTTGGACGATTTTCGTACCACCCTACTAAAATGAACCAAAATCTGTATTTTCCAACAAAACGATGGTTAATGATTGAAATCTGACACAGAACCCGGAACAAAGTTATAAATTTTGGAGAAAAATGTTATAAGGGTCTCTCGGTCCTCGATTTCATCTGGACTATCGGACAATTCTCGTAACCCTCGACAAAAAAGGACCAAAATCTGTATTTTCAAACATGACGAGGGCTAGTGTTGGAAATCTAACGCGGAACCCGAAACACAGTTATAATTTTTGGATAAGAATGCTATAAGGGACTCTCGGTCCTCCATTTCTACTGGACTTTTCGGGAGATTTTCATACCACCAGACTTAAATGGACCGAAATCCATATTTTCGAACAAGACGATGTCTAGTGTTTGAATTCTGACGCAGAAACCGAAACACAGTTGTAAATATTGGAGAAGAATGCTATAAGGGTCTCCCAATCCTCAATTTCATCTAGACTTTTCGGTCAATTTTCGTACCCATCGACAAAAATATGCCGAAATCTATATTTTCATACCAGACGACGGCTAGTGTTTGAGTTTTGACGCGGAACCCGGACCACAAGTATAAATTTTGGAGAAGAATGATATAAGGGTCTCCCACTCCTCGATTTCACCTGGACTTTTTCGTCGATTTTCGTACCACCAGACTAAAATGGACCGAAATTTATATTTTTGAACAAAACGATGGTTAGTGTTTGAAATCTTGCATGAACCCAAAACACAATTATAAAATTTTGGAGAAGAATGCTATAAGGGTCTCCCGGTCCTCGATTTCATCAAGACTTTTCGGGCGATTTTTGTATCACCTGACAAAAATGGACCAAAATACGTATTTTCTTATAAGAAGATGGCTAGTGTTTGAAATCTGATGCGGAAGCTGAAACACAATTATAAATTTTGGAGAAGAATGCTATAAGGGTATCCTGGTCCTCGATTTCATATGGTCTTTTCGGGCAATTTTTGTACCACTCGACAAAAATAGACCGAAAATCGTATTTTCGGACCAGACGATGGCTAGTGTGTGAAATCTGGCGCAGAACCCGAAACACGGTTATAAATTTTGGAGAAGAATGCCATAATTGTCTCCCAGTCCTCGATTTCATCTTGACTTTTCGGGCGATTTTCATTCCACCCGACTAAAATGGACCGAAATCCGTATTTTCGAACAAGACGATGGCTAGTGTTTCAAATCTAACGCGGAACCCGCAACACAGTTATAAATTTAGAACAAAAATTCTATAATGCTCTCCCGGTCCTCGATTTCATTTGTACTTTTCGAGCGACATTCGTACCCATCGACGATAATGGACCAACATCTGTATTTTCGGACTAGACGATTGCTAGTGTTTGAAATCTGGTGCGGAACCCGAAACAAAGTTATAAATTCTGAAGATGAATGCTATAATGATCTCACGGTCCTTGATTTCATTGGGACCTTCGGGCGACTTTCATACCCCTCTACAAAAAAGGACCAATATCTGTATTTTCGGACCAGACAATGACTAGTGTTTAAAATCTGCCGCGGAACCTGAAACATAGTTATAAATTTTAGAAAAGAATGCTATAAAAGTCTCTTAGTCCTCGATTTCATCGGGACTTTTCAGGCGATTTCCGTACCACCCGACAAAAATGGACCGAAATCGGGTGGTACAAAAATCCCCGATTTCATCTAGACTTTTCAGGAAATTTTCGTACAACCAGACAAAAATGGAACGAAATTCGTATTTTTAGACCAAATGATGGCTAATGTTCAAAATATGACCCGAAATACAATTATAAATTTAGGAGTAGAATGCTTTTTAATTATTACATTATTTGACAACTCTATTTTATAAATGTTATTATTATGTTCATTTTATAGTTTTACAATATAACGAAGATAATAATAACATATAATAAAATAGAGTTGTCAAATAAAGTAATAATTACATATTAATTTCACAACTCAATTTTGTTATATGTTATTATTATTTTCGTTATTTAGTACAACTACAAAAACTAAGATAATAATAACGTATAATAAAACAGAGTTGTCAAATAATATGTAATTATTAATTATTTGATAATTCTATTTTATTATATGTTATTATTATCTTCGTTATTAACTACAATTACAACTATGTTTCGGGTTCAGCGCCAGATCTCAAACACTAGCCATTGTCTTGTCTGAAAATACTTTTTTATATGTGTGTTTCGGGTTCCGTGTAATATTTCGAACACTAGCCATTGTTGGGTTCGAAAATACGGATTTCAGTCTATTTTATTCGCGTGGTACGAAAATCGATCGAAAAGTCTTGGTGAAATCGAGGACCGGGAGACCCTTATAGCATTCTTCTAAAAAATTTATAATTGTTTTTTGGGCTCCGCGCTCGATTTTAAACATTAACCCATACTCTAGTCCGAAATATGAATTTCAGTCCATTTTTGTTGGGTGGTACGAAAATCGCCCAAAACGTCCAGATGAAATCGAGGACCAGGAGACACTTATATAGCATTCTTCTCCAAAATTTATAACTGTGTTTCGGGTTCCACGTCAAAATTCAAACAGTAGCCATCGTCTGATCCGAAAATACAGATTTTGGTCAATTTTTGTCGAGGGGTATGAAAATCGCCCGAAAAGTGCAGATAAAATCAAGGACCGAGAGAACCTTATAGCATTCTTCTCCAAAAATTTTAACTGTGTTTCAAGTTCCGAGTCAAATTTCAAGCACTAGCCATAGTCTTGTTCGAAAATACGGATTTCAGTCCATTTTTTGTGGGGTGGTACAAAAATTTACCAGAAAAGTCCAGATGAAACCGAGGACCAGAAGACCTTGAGAGCATTCTTCTCCAAAATTTATTACTTGTTTTTAGGTTCTGCTCCAGATTTCAAACACTTGCCATCGTCTCGTTCGAAAATATAGATTTCGGTCCTTTTTTGTCGAGGGGTAAAATAATTGCCTGAAAAGTCCAAATGAAATCGAGGACCGAGAGGCCTTTATAGCATTCTTCTCCTAAATTTATAACTATGTTCCGAGTTTCGTGTCGTATTTCAAACACTAGCCATTGTTTTGTTCAAAAATACGAATTTCGATTTATTTCAGTTAGGTGGTACGAAAATCTCCCGAAAATACAAGTTGAAATCGAGGACCGGGAGACCTTTATAGTATTCTTCTCCTAAATATATAATAGTGTTTCTGATTTCGAATCAGATTTCAATCACTAGCCATCGTTTTGTCCGAAAATACAGATTTTGGTCCATTTTTGTCGAAGGGTACGAAAATCGCCTAAAAAGTCCAGATGAAATCGAACAAGATGATGGCTAGTGTTTAAAATCTAACGTGAAACCCGAAACACAATTTTAAGTTTAGAAGAAGAATGCTATAAGGGTCTGTCGTTCCTCTATATCTTCTGGAATTTTCGGGTGAATATCGTACCCCTCGACAAAAATGGACCAAAATATGTATTATCGGACCAGACAATGGCTAGTGTTTGAAATCTGATGCTGAACCCGAAACACTTTATATATTTAGGTGAAGAATGGTAACAGGTTCTCTCGGTCCTCGATTTCATCTGGAGTTATCGAGCGATTTTGGTACCACCCGACTAAAATTGACCGAAATCCGTACTTTCGAACAACGTGATGGCTATTGTATGAAATCTGACGCGGAAACCGAAACACAGTTATAAATTTATAAGAAGAATGCTATAAGGGATTCTCAGTCCCCGATTTCATCTGGACTTTTCAAGCGAGTTTCGTACCCTCGACAAAAATAGACCAAAATCTGTATTTTTGGACTAGACGATGCCTAGTGTATGAAATCTGACGCGGAACCCAAATAACTGTTATATATTTAGGAGAAGAATGCTATGAGGGTCTTTCGGTCCTCGATTTCATTTGGACTTTTCTGCGATTTTCATAATACACGACAAAAATGGACCGAAATCCGTATTTTTGAATAAGACGATGGCTAGTGTTTGAAATCAGATGCGAAACCTGAAACACATTTATAAATTTAGGAGAAGAATTCTATAAGAGTCTCTTCGTCCTTGATTTCATCTGGACATTTCAGGCGATTTTCGTACCACCTGACTAAAATAGACCGATATCCGTGTTTTTGAACAAAATGATGGCTAGTGTTTGACATCTGATGCGGAACCCGAAACACAGTTACAAATTCGAAAGAAGAATGCTATAAGGGTATCTCGGTCCTCGATTTCATTTGGATTTTTCGGGCGATTTTCATATCCCTCTACAAAATGGATCAAAATCTGTATTTTTGGACCAGACGATGGCTTGTGTTTGAAATCTGATGTGGAACCTGAAACAATTTTATATATTTAGGAGAAGAATTTTATAAGAGTCTCCCGGTCCTCGATTTCATCAGGACTATTCTGGCGATTTTCGTACCACCCGACAAAAATGGATCGAAATCTGTATTTTCGAACAAGGCGATGGATAGTGTTTGAAATCTGACGCGGAAACCGAAACACAGTTATAAATTTAGGAGAAAAATGCTATAAGAGTCTCCTGGTCCTCGATTTCATCTAGACATTTCGTGTGATTTTTAACCACCTCATTAAAATGGATTGAAATCCATATTTTCGAACAAGATGATGGCTAGAGTTTGAAATCTGACGCATAAACTGAAACACTGTTATAAATTTAGAAGAAGAATGCTATAAGGGACTCTTGGTACTTGATTTTATTTGGTCTTTTCGGGAGAGTTTCGTACCCCTCGACAAAAATGGACATAAATCTGTATTTTCAAACCAGAGGATGGCTAGTGTTTAACATATGACGCGAAACCTAAAACACTAGTATATATTTAGGAGAAGAATGTCAAAAGGGTCTCTCGGTACTCGATTTGATCTGGACCTTTCGGGCGATTTTCATACCACTCTACAAAAGTGGACCGAAATCTGTATTTTCATAATAGACGATGGCTAGTGTTTGAAATCTGACCCAAAACGAGATACCTTGTTATAAATTTAGGAGAAGAATGCTATAAGGGTCACCCGGTCCTCGATTTCATCTAGACTTTTCGGGCGATTTACGTAGACCCCGACAAAAATGGACCAAAATCCGTAATTTCCAAGAAGACTATGGCTAGTGTTTGAAATATGACACGGAACCCGATATACATTTATATATTTAGGAGAATAATGCTAGAAGAGTCTTCTGGTCCTTGATTTCATGTGGACTTTTCGGGTGATTTTCGTACCACCTAACAAAAATAAATAGAAATCTGTATTTTTAGACCAGATGAGGGCTAGTGTTTGAAATTTGACGCAGAACCCGAAACACATTTATATATTTTGGAGAAGAATGCTATAAGGGTCTTCCGGTCTTCGATTTCATCTAGACTTTTTAGGCGATTTTCGTACCACCCGACAAATATGGACAGAAATTCGTATTTTCGGACCAAACGATAGCTAGTGTTTGAAATCTGACGGAGAACCCCAAACTTAGTTATAAATTTAGGAGATGAATTCTACAAGAATCTTCTCCTCGATTTCATCTAGACTTTTCGGGCAATTTTTATTCCCCTCGACAAAAATGGACCAAAATTTGTATTTTCGGACCAGACGATAGCTAGTGTTTGAAATCTGCCGCTGAACCCGAAACAGAGTTATAAATTTTGGAGAAAAATGCTATAGGGGTCTCACGGTCATCGATTTGATCTGGAGTTTACGAGCGATTTTCATACCACCCGACCATAATGGACCGAAATCCGTATTTTCGGACAAGACAATGGCTAGTATTTGAAATCTGACACGAAACCCGAAACGCATTTATAAATTTTGGAGAAGAATGCTATAATGGTATCTCGTACACATGAAAAAAAAAGACCATAATTCGTATTTTCGAACCAGCAATGGATATTGTTTGAAATCTGACGCGGAACCCGAGTCACATTTATAAATTTAGTACAAGAATTCTATAAGAGTCTCCTGGTCCTCGATTTCATCTATACTTTTCAGGGTATTTCGTACAAGACGATGGCTAGTGTTTGAAATCTGGCGCGAAACCCGAAAAAAAATTATAAATTTTGGGGAAGAATGCTATAATGGTCTCGTGGTCCTCGATTTCAATTGGACTTTTCGGACGATTTTCGTACCCCTCGACAAAAATGGACCAACATCTGTATTTTCAGACCAGACCATAGCTAGTGTTTGAAATCTGGCGTGTAACCTGAACTATAGTTATAAATTTTAGAGACGAATGTTATAAGGGTCTCACGGTCCTCGATTTCATCAGGACTTTTCGAGCAATTTTTATACCACCCGACTAAAATGGACCGAAATCCGTATTTTCAAACAAGACGATGGCTAATGTTTGAAATCTGACGCGGAACCCGAAAGAAAATTATAAATTTAGAAGAAGAATGATATAAGGAATTCTCGGTCCTCGAATTCATCTAGACTTTTCGGACGATTTTTGTACCCCTCCACAAAAAAGGGCCAAAATCAGTATTTTCAGACCAGACGATGGCTAGTGTTTGAGATCTTGCACATAACCCAAATCATAGTTATAAATTTTTGATAAGAATGCTATAAGGGTCTCCTGGTACTCGATTTCAGCTGGCCTTTTTGGGCAATTTTCATACCACACAACAAAAATGGACCAAAGTTTGTAGTTTCGGACCAAACGATGGTTAGTGTTTGAAATATAAGACGCATAACCCAAAACACAATTATAAATTTAGGAGAAGAATGCTATAAAGGTCTCCTGGTCCTCGATTTCATCTAGACTTTTCGGGCGATTTTTGTATCACCCGACAAAAATCTACCAAAACCCGTATTCTCATACAAAATGATGGCTAGTGTTTGAATTCTTATGTAGAATCCTAAACACAATTATAAATTTTGGATAAGAATTTCGGGAGATTTTTGTCGATCTCTTGGTCCTCGATTTCTTCTGGTGTTTTTCGGGATATTTTTGTACCACCCTACAAAAATAGACCGAAAATCGTATTTTTGGAACTGAATTTCTTCGTGTCTTTTTCGGGAGATGTTTGAAATCTGGTGCGGAACCTGAAACACAATTATAAATTTTGGAGAAGAATGCTATAATGGTCTCCTGGTCCTCGATTTCATATGGACTTTTCGGGCAATTTTCGTACCACCCGACTAAAATGGACCGAAATCCGTATTTTCGAACAAGACGATGGCTAATGTTTGAAATCTGAAGCGGAACCTGAAACACAATTATAAATTAAGAAGAAGAATTTATAAGGGTCATTTGGTCCCTGATTTCATCTGGACTTTTCAGGCGATTTTCGTACCCATCGATGATAATGGACCAAACTCTGTATTTTCGAACTAGACGATGCCCAATGCTATAATTTGAGTCTTCTGGTCCTCGATTTCATATGGACTTTTCGGGAGATTTTCGTACCCCAGGACAAAAAAGGACCAAAATCAGTATTTTCAAACCAGACGATGGCTAGTGTTTGAAACAAAATTATAAATTTTGGAGAAGAATACTACAAGGGTCTCCCGGTCCTCGATTTCATCTGGACTTTTTGGGCGATTTTTGTACCACCCAACGAAAATGGACCAATTCCGTAGTTTCAGACCAAACGATGGTTAGTGTTTGAAATCTGACAAAGAACCCGATACAAAGTTATAAATTTAGGGGAATAATGTAATAAGGGTCTCCTCGTCCTCGATTTCATCTAGACTGTTTGGGCAATTTTTGTACCACCAGACAAAAATGGACCGAAATCCGTATTTTCTTTTAAGACGATGGCTAGTGTTTGAAATCCGATGCGGAACCCGAAACACAGTTATAAATTTTGGTGAAGAATGCTATAATGGTCTCCCGGTTCTCGATTTCATCTAGACTTTTTGGGAGATTTTCGTACCACCCGAATAAAATGGACTGAAATCCGTATTTTTGAACAACACGGTGCCTAGTGTTTCAAATCTAACGCGGAACCCGAAACACAACTATAAATTTAGAACAAGAATTATATAATGGTCTCCCGGTCCTCGATTTCATTTGGACTTTTCGGGCGACTTTCGTACCCATCGACGATAATGGACCAACATTTGTATTTTGGGACTAGACAATGGCTAGTGTTTGAAATTTGGCGGGGAACCTGAAATAAATTTATAAATTATGGGGAAGAATGCTATAATGGTCTCCTGGTCCTCGATTTCATTTGAACTTTTCGAGCGACTGTCGTACCCCTCGACAAAAATGGACCAACATCTGTATTTTCTCACCAAACGATGGCTAGTGGTTGAAAGTTGGCGCAGAACCTTAAACGATGGCTAGTGTTTGAAATTTGGCGCGGAACCTTAAACATAGTTATAAGAGTCTTTCAGTCCTCGATTCATCAAGACTTTTCAGGCGATTTCCGTACCACCCGACAAAAATGGACCGAAAATGGGTGGTACGAAAATCCTCGATTTCATCTAGACTTTTCATGCAATTTTTGTACCACCCGACAAAAATGGGACGAAATTCATATTTTAGACCAAATGATGGCTAATGTTCAAAATATGATCCAAAACACAATTATAAATTTATGATCCGAAACACAATTAAATGTTATTATTATATTCGTTTTATTGTTTTACTACATAACAAAGATAATAATAACATATAACAAAATAGAATTGTCAAATAAAGTAAAAATTACATTTTTATTTGACAACTCAATTTTCTTATATGTTTTTATTATTTTCGTTTTGTAATTGTACTAAATAACGAAAATAACAATAATATATAACAAAATCAAATTGTAAATTAAATACAAAACAAAGATAATAATAATATATAATAAAATAGTGGTTTCAAATAAATATTTAAGTATTACATTATTTGACAACTCTGTTTTATTTAATGTTATTATTATCTTCGGTTTATGGTTTTATTTATAACAAAGATTATAATAACATATAATAAAATAGAGTATTGAAATAAAATAATAATTACTTATTTATTTTTACAACTCAATTTTGTTATATTTTATTATTATCTTCGTTATGAAGTAAAACTATAAAACAAAGATAATAATAACATATAATAAAATAAAGTTGTCAAATAAATATGTAACTATTAATATATTTGATAATTCTATTTTATCATATGTTATTATTATCTTCCTTTTAAAGTTTGACTGCATAACGAAGATAGTAATAACATATAATAAAATAGAGTTGTCAAATAAATTTATAATTATTATTTTATTTAACAACTCTCTTTTATTATATGTTAGTATTGTCTTCGTTATGAAGTACAACTATATAACAAAAATAATAATAACATAAAATAAAATAGAGTTGTCAAATAAAGTAATAAGTACATATTTATTTGATAAACTCAATTTTATTATATGTTATTATTATCTTCGTTATGCAGTAAAACTATAAAACGAAGATAGTAATAACATATAATAAAATAGAGTTGTCAAATAAATTAATTATTGCATATTTATTTGACAACTCAATTTTGTTATATGTTATTATTATTTTCGTTATTAAGTACAACTACAAAACGAAGATAATATTAACAATTAATAAAATAGTGTTGTCAATGTTACATTTTGGGCGATTTTCGTACCACCCGACTAAAATGGACCGATATCCGTATTTTTAAACAAGATGATGGCTAGTGTTGGAAATCTGACGCGGAACCTAAACACAATTATAAATTTAGAAGAAGAATGCTATAAGGGTCTCTTGGTCCTCGATTTCATCTAGTCTTTTCGGGCGAGTATTGCACCCCTTGACAAAAATGGACCAATATCTGTATTTTTGGACCAGACGATGGCTAGTGTTTGAAATCTGACCTGGAATCCGAAACACTGTTATAAATTTAGGAGAAGAATGCTATAAGGGTCTTCTGGTCCACAATTTCATCTGGACTTTTCGAGCGATTACCGTACCGCCCGAATAAAATGGAACAAAATCTATATTTTCGGACAAGACGAGGGCTAGTGTTTGAAATATGACGGGGAACCCGATTACAGTTATATATTTAGGAGAAGAATGCTATAAGAGTCTCCTAGTCCTCGATTTCATCTAGACATTTCAGGCAATTTTCGTACCACCCGACTAAAATAGACCAAAATCTATAGTTTCAAACCAAACGATTGCAAGTGGTTGATATATGATGCAGAACCTGAAACTCAGTTATAAATTTAGGAGTAGAATGCTGTAAGAGTCTCTTGGTCCTTGATTTCATCTGGACATTTCGAGCGATTTTCGTACTACCATACTATAATGGACCGAAATCCGTATTTTCGAACAAGACAATGGCTAGTATTTAAAATCTGACGATGTACCTGAAACACAATTATAAATGTAGGAGAAGGATTCAATAAGGGTATTCTGGTCCTCGATTTCATCTGATCTTTTTGAACAATTTTAGTACCACCTGACAAAAATAGACAGAAAATCGTATTTTCGGACCAGACGGTGACTAGTGTTTGAAATCCTGTGCGGAACCCGAAACACAGTTATAAATTTTGCAGAAGAATGCTATTAGGGTCTCCCGATCCTCGAATTTATCTGGACTTTTCGGGCGATTTTCATACCCCTCTACAAAATGGACCAAAATCTGTATTTTCGGACCAGACTATAGATAGTGTTTGAAATCTGGCGTAGAACCCGAAACACAATTTTAAATTTGGAAAAGAATGCTATAAGGGTCTCCCGATCCTCGATTTCATCTAGAATTTTCGGGCGATTTTCGTACCACCCGACAAACATGGACCGAAATCCGTATTTTCGAACAAGACGATGGCTAGTGTTTGAAATCTGATGTAGAACCCAAAACACAACTATAAATTAAGAGAAGAATGCAATCAGTGTCTCCTAGTCCTCGATTTCGTCTGGATATTTCCGGCGATTTTCGTACCACCCGACTAAAATGGACCGATATTCATATTTTGGAACAAGATGATGGCTAGTGTTTGAAATTTGACGCGTAACCCAAAACACAATTATAAATTTAGAAGAAGAATGCTATAAGGTTTTCTCCATCCTTTAATAACATATAATAAAATTTGGAGAAGAATGCTATAAGGGTCTTTCAGTCCTCGATTTCATTTGGACTTTTCGGATGATTTTCTTACTCCTAAACAAAATGGACCAAAATTTGTATTTATGGACCAGACAATGTCTAGTATTTGTAATTTGATTCAAAACCCAAAACATTGTTATATATTTAGGAGAAGAATGCTATAAGGGTCTCCTGATCCTCGATTTCATCTGGACTTTTCGGGCAATTTTCGTACCACCCAACTAAAATTGACCGAAAATCCATATTTTCGAACAAGACGATGGCTAGTGTTTGAAATCTGACGTAGAACCCGAAACACAGTTATAAACTTTGGATAAAAATGTTATGAAGGTCTCCCTGTCCTCGATTTCATCTAGACTTTTCGGGAGACTTTCGTGCCACCTAAAAAAAATGGATCGAAATCTGTATTTTTGGACAAGCGAGGGCTAGTGTTTGAAATCTGATGCAGAACCCAAAACACAATTATAAATTTAAGAGAAGAATACTATAAGAGTCTCCTGGTCCTCGATTTCATATGGACATTTCGGGCGATTTTCGTACCACCCGACTAAAATGGACGGATATCCGTATTTTTGAACAAGATGATGGCTAGTGTTTGAAATCTAACGCAGAATCCGTAACACAGTTATTAATTTAGGAGAAGAATTCTAAAACGGCCTCAAGGTCCTTGACTGAAATTCGTATTTTTGGTTCACACGATGGCTAGTGTTTGAAATATGACACCGAGCCCAAAACAAAGTTACAAATTTAAGAGAAAAATGCTATAAGGGTCTTCCGGTCCTCGATTTCATCTGGACTTTTCGGGAGATTTTCGTACCACCTGAAAAAAAGTGGACCTAAATCCGTATATGGAACAAGACGATGACTAGTGTTTTAAATCTGTCGTGGAACCTGAAACACAATTATAAATATAGGAAAAGAATGCTATAAGGTTCTCTCGGTCAATTTTGGAATCCGTATTTTTGGACCTGACGATGGCTAGTGTTTGAAATCTGATGCGAAACTTGAAACATTGTTTTAAATTTTCGAAGCAGCCGACAAAAATGGACCGAAATCCATATTTTCGGACCAGACGATGGCTGGTGTTTAAATTTTGACACGAAACACAATTATAAATTTAGGAGAACAATCCAATTAGGGTAACTGGATCCTCAATTTCATTCAAACTTTTCGGGCGATTTTTGTACCAAATGACAAAAATGGTCCAAAATCCATATTTTCGGACCAAAAGATGGCTAGTGTTTGAAATCTGACGTGGAACCCGAGACATAGTTATAAATTTAGGTGAAGAATGCTATAAGGTTCTCTCAGTCTTCGATTTCATTTTGACTTTTCGTGTGATTTTCATACTACCCGACAAAAATGGATTGAAATCTGTATTGTCAAACCAGACGATGGATAGTATCTGAAATTTGACGTGGAACCCGAAACAAAGTTATAAATGTAGGAGAATATCATCCATATTTTCTGACTAGACGAATGCTATAAGTGTCTCTCGGTCGTCGATATCATCTGGAGTTTTCATGTGATATTCATACCCCTTGAAAATAATAGACCGAAATCCGTGTTTTCGAACCTAACGATGGCTAGTGTTGGAATTCTGACACAGAACCCAAAACAATTATAAAATGGAACGAAATCCGTATTTTTGGAACAAACAATGGACATTGTTTGAAATCTGTACCAAACTCGAAACACAATTATAAATTTAGTTGAAGAATGTCGTAGGGGTCACCCGGTCCTCGATTCATCTCGACTTTTCAAGCGATTTTCATACCACCTGACAAAACTGGAATGAAATCCATATTTTCGAACAAGACGATTGCTAATGTTTGAAATCTTATCCAAAACTCGAAACCCAAAACACAATTTAAAATTTAGCACCAGAATGATATAAGGGTCCCCCAGTCCTCGATTTCAATTAGACCTTTCGGGCGATTTTCCTACCACCCAAAAAAATGGACCGAATTCCGTATTTTCGTACTAGACGATGGCTAGTATTTGAAATCTGACCCGGAATACAATTAAAAATTTAGGAGAAGAATGCTAAAAGGGTCTCCTGATCCTCGATTTCATATGGACTTTTCAGGCAATTTTCGTTCCACCTAACAAAAATAGAACGAAATCGATATTTATGAACCAGATGATGGCTAGTGTTTGAAATCTAATACGAAACTCGAAACCCGAAACACAGTTTTAAATTTAGGTAAAGAATGCTATAAGGGTCTCACAGTATGATGGCTAGGGTTTGAAATCTTATTGGTAGGTTTGAAATTCATACCAAACAACAAAAATAGACCGAAAACCGTATTTTCGGACTTGACGATGGCTAGTGTTTGAAATCTGACACGGAACCCGAAACACAACCTTAAATGTAGGAGAAGAATTCTATAAGATACTTCCAAACCTCGACTTCATTTGAACTTCTTAGGCGACAAAACATGGCTACTGTTTGAAATCTGACGCGGAACAGAAAATACAGTTATTATATTTGGAGTAGAATTCTAAAAGAGTCTCTAGGTCCTCGATCTCATTTGGACTTCTCGGGTGATTTTTGTACTTCACAACAAAAATGGACTGAAATTTGTATTTTTAGTTCAAACGATGGCTAGTGTTTGAAATATGACGCTGAGTCAGACACACAATTACAAATTTAGGAGAAAAATGCTATAAGGGGCTTCTGGTCCTCGATTTCATCTAGCCTTTTCAGGCGATTTTCGTACCACCTAACAGAAATGGACTAAAATTTGTATTTTCTGACAAGACGACGGCTAGTGTTTGAAATTTAACCTGAAACACAATTTTAAATTAAGGAGAAGCATGCTAAAAGTCTCTCCCACTCCTCATTTTCATCAGGACTTTTTGGGCGATTTTCGTAGTACCCGACAAAAATGGAATAAAATCTGTAATAAAATAGAGTTGTCAAATAAATATGTAATTATTACTTTATTTGACAACTCTAATTTAATTTATGTTATTATTATCTTCATTTTATAGTTTTACTATATAACAAATATATAACAATAACATATAAAAAAAAAATAGAGATGTAAAATAAAGTAATAATTACATCTTTATTTTATTAGTGTTTAGTGTGTTAGGGTGTTTAGGGTTTAAGAAATCACGTTTAGGGATTAAGGTTTAGAGTTTAAGCTTTAGGATTTTGGGTTTAGTGTTTAGGGTTTAAGGTTTAGGATTTAAGGTTTAAGGTTTTAGGTTTGAGGTTCGGGTTATAGTATATAGGGTTATCTTATTGCAAAATATTACTACAAAACGATCATAATAATAACATATAATGAAATATAGTTGTCAAATAAAGATATAATTATTATTTTATTTGAAAATAATTTTTTATTATATGTTATTTTAATCTTCTTTATTAAATGTTATTATTATCTTCGTTTTGTAGTTGTACTTAATAACAAAGATAATAATAACATATAACAAAATTGAGTTGTCAAATAAATATGTCAAAATTAATTTATTTGACAACGCTATTTTATTATATATTATTATTATCTTCGTTTTATAATTATACTTAATAATAAAGATAATATCATAATATAATAAAATTGAGTTGTCAAATAAATATGAAATAATTAATTATTTGACAACTCTATTTTATTATATGTTATTATTATCTTCATTATTAAGTACAACTACAAAATGAAGATAATAATAATATTTAATAAAAAAGAGTTGTCTAATAAATAAGTAATTATTACTTTATTTGACAACACTATTTTATTATATGTTATTATTATCTTCGTTTTATTGTTTTACTATGTAACGAAGATAATAATAACATATAATAAAATTAAGTTTATCAAATAAATATGTGCTTATCAATTTATTTGACAACTGTACTTTATTTTATGTTATTATTATTTTCCTTATATAGTTGTAATTCATAACAAAGACAATACTAAAATATAATTAAATAGAGTTGTGAAATAAAGTAATGATTACATATTTATTTGACAACTCTATTTTATTATATCTTATTACTATCTTCGTTATATGTTATTATTATATGTTAAAATAGAATTATCAAATAAATTAATAGTTACATTTTTGTTTGACAACTCTATTTTATTATATGTTATTATTATCTTCGTTTTATAGTTTTACTTTATAACGAAGATAATAATAACATATAAAAAAATTGAGTTGTAAAATAAATAAGTAATTATTATTTTATTTGACAACTCAATTTTATTATATGTTATTATTATCTTTATTATGAAATAAAACTATAAAACGAAGATAATAATAACATTAAATAAAATAGTGTTGTCAAATAATGTAATAATTAAATATTTATTTGACAACATCATTACTATTCTTCGTTTTGTATTTAATTTACAACTTGATTTTGTTATATGTTATTATTATTTACGTTATTTCGTACAATTATCACACAAAAATAATAAAAACATATAAGAAAATTGAGTTGCAAATAAAAATGTAATTATTACTTTATTTGACAACTCTATTTTGTTATATGTTATTATTAACTTCGTTAAAACTTATTTGTTTGACAACTCTATTTTATTATATGTTAATAATATATTAGTTATGACATAGAACTATAAAACTATGATAATAATAACATAGAACAAAATTGAGTTGTCAAATAAACAAATAAATACATATTTATTTGACAATTCTATTTTATTATATTTTATTATCATCTTCATTATGAAAAAAACTATAAAACAAAGATAATAACAATATATAACAAAATAGAGTTGTCAAATAAATACGTAATTATTACTTGATTAGACAACTCTATTTTATTATATGTTTCTATTATCTTTGTTATAAAGTACAACTACATGACAAATATAATAGTATCATATAATAAAATAGAGTTGTCAAATAAAGTAATAATTACATATTTATATGACAACTCTTTTTTATTATATGTTATTAGAATCTTCATTTTGTAGTGGTACTAAATAACGAAAATCATAATAACCAATAACAAAAATCAGTTGTAAAAAGAAATATGTAATTATTACTTTGTTTGACAACTCTATTTTATTATATGTTATTATAATCTTTGTTATGAAGTAAAACTATAAAACGAAGATAATAATAACATATAATAAATTAGAGTTGTCAAATAAAGTAATAATTACATATTTATTTGACAACTCTATTTTATTAAATGATATTACTATCTTCGTTATGCAGTCAACCTTTAAAATGAAGATAATAATAACTTTTAACAAAATATTATTATCAAATAAATTAATGAATATATATTTATTTGACAAATCTGTTTTATTATACATTATTATTATTTTCGTTTTTGTAGTTGTACTAAATAACGAAAATAATAATAACATATAACATATTTGAGTTCTAAAATTAATATGTAATTATTACTTTATTTGACAACACTATTTTATTATATGCTATTATTATCTTCGTTATGTAGTAAAACTATAAAACGAACATAATAATAACATTTAACAAAATAGAGTTGTCAAATAATTTAATAATTCAAAAAGCATTATTCTACTAAATTTTTAAATTGTGTTTCAGGTTTCGCATCAGATTTCAAATATTAGCCATCGTCTTGTGTAGAAAATACGGATTTCGGTCCATTTTTGTCGGGTGGGTACGAAAAAATTGCCCGAAAAGTCTAGATGAAATCGAGGACCAGGAGACCCTTATAGCATTCTTCTCCTAAATTTATAACTTTGTTTCGTGTTCTTCGTCAGATTTCAAACACTAACCATCGTTTTGTCTGAAACTATGGACTTTGGTCCATTTTTTGTTGGGTGGTACGAAAATCGCCAGAAAAGTCCAGATGAAATCGAGCGCCGGGAGGCCCTTATAGCATTCTTCTCCAAAATTTAAAGCCGTGTTTCGGGTTCCGCACCAGATTTCATACACTAGCCATCGTCTGGTCTGAAAATATTGATTTCAGTCAATTTTTGTCGAAGGGTACGAAAATCTCCCGAAAAATCCATATGAAATCGAGGACCAGAAGACTCTTATTATAGCATTTTTCTCCTGAATTTATAATTTGTGTTTAGGGTTTCGGGTCCGATTTCAAACATTGGCCATCGTTTGGTCCGAAAATACAGAATTTGGTCCATTATCATCAATGGATACGAAAATCGCCTGAAAAGTCCAGATGATATCGGGGACCAAATGACCTTTATAAATTCTTCTTCTCAATTTATAACTTTGTTTCGGGTTCCGCCTTATATTTCAAACACTAGCCATCGTCTTGTTAAAAAATACGAATATCGGTCTATTTTAGTCAAGTGGTACGAAAATCACCCGAAAAGTCCATATGAAATCGCAGGCCGGGAGACCAATATAGCATTCTTCTCCAAAATTTATAACTATGTTTCGGGTTCCACGCCTTATTTCAAGCATTAGCTATCGTGTGGTCTGAAAATACGATTTTCAGTCTAATGTTTCAAAATATGAAACTTTTCAGGCAATTTTCGTACCACCCGACCAAAATGGACAGAAATCCGTATTTTCGAACAAGACAATGGCTAGTGTTTGAAATCGGACGCAAAACTCGAAACAAAATTAAAATTTTTGGAGAAGAATGCTATAAGGTCTCCCAGTTCTCAATTTCATCTGGACTTTTCGGTCGATTTTTCGTACCACCCAACTAAAATGGACCGAAATTCGTATTTTTCGAACAAAATAATGGTTAGTGTTTGAAATCTGGCACGGAATCCGAAACACAGTTATATATTTTGGAGGAAAAAATGCTATAATGGTCTCGCCGGTCCTCGATTTCAGTTGACTTTTCGAGCGACTTTCGTACCCCTTGACAAAAAGGGACCAACATCTGTATTTTCGGACCAAACGATGGCTAGTGTTTGAAATCTGGCGCGGAACCTGAAACATGGTTATAAATTTTAGAGAATAATGCTATAAGAGTCTCTCAGTCCTCGTTTTATCTGGACTTTTCAGGCGATTTTCGTACCACCCGACAAAAATGGACCGAAATCGGTGGTACGAAAGTCCTTGGTACGAAAGTCCTTTTAGAAGAAGAATGTTATAAGGGTCTCTCGGTCCTTGATTTTCATATGGACTTTTCGGGCGATTTTCGTACCACACGACAAAAAATGGACCGAAATCCGTATTTTTCGAACAAGACGATGGATAGTGTTTGAAAATCTGACGCGGAACTTGAAACACAGTAATAAATTTAGGAGAAGAATGCGATAAGAGTCTCCTGGTCCTCAATTTCATCTGGACATTTCGGGAGATTTTCGAGCCACCCAACTAAAATGGACCGATATCCTGATTTTCGAATAAGATGATGGCTAGTGTTTCAAATCTGACGCGGAACCCGAAACATAGTTATAAATTTAGAAAAAGAATGCTATAAGGTTCTCTCGGTCCTCGATTACATCTAAGACTTTTCCGGCGAGTTTCGTACCCCTCG
Source organism: Cicer echinospermum (assembly GCA_002896215.2). Taxonomy (NCBI): domain Eukaryota; kingdom Viridiplantae; phylum Streptophyta; class Magnoliopsida; order Fabales; family Fabaceae; genus Cicer; species Cicer echinospermum. Next base: position 7,829,803 of record PGTU02000006.1, on the reverse strand, counting down.
ACAAAAATTGACCAAATATGTATTTTCGGACTAGACGATTGCTAGTGTTTGAAATCTGACGCGGATCTCGAAACACGGTGATATATTAAGGAGAAGAATGATATAAGGTTTCCCGGTCCTCGATTTCATTTGGACTTTTGGATCGATTTTCGTAATACCGACAAAAAATGGACTGATATCTGTATTTTCGGACCAAAAGAAGGCGAGTGTTTGAAATTTGACGCGGAACGTGAAATACTGTTATAAATTTAGGAGAAGAATGCTATAAGGGTTTTCTGGTCCTCAATTTCATATAGACTTTTCGGGCGATTTTCGTACTACCCGACAAAAATGGAAAGAAAACTGTATTTTTGAACAAGACGATTGCTAGTGTTTGAAATCTGACATTGTTCTTTCACAAAGAATTAAAGAAGACTAAGAAAATTGACTCAATCACAATGTAAGATCTCACACAAAAGTATTAGCCAATGAGTATTGTGTGTTGTAACAATTTTTCTCTCAGGTGTTTTTCAGTCTTCTGTGTTTATGAAAAAGTGTTATGATTGTTATGAAAAAATTGTGATTGATTCAATTTATATATTTTCAGAAAAACATCATATAAATCGATTTCGTAATCGATTTTATAAAAGTTTGATACAAGCTTAATCGATTGCCTAATCGATTATCGCGTGTCTTGTTTTTTTTTAATCTTGAAAAATATAAGAACTAATCGATTCTTTTAATGCACTTATCAGAGACTGATACTCAGATTGTATCAGAATCGATTGACTAATCGATTATACTTGTTTTGTTCAAACAACGAGATCAAAACAATCGATTACTCATTCGATTCGTTTATTAACATAATCGATTTGGCAATGGGCTAAATACTCCCTGTAACTTAGACATTTTACTCCAATTGATTCGTCAATCGACTTGGCTGGTCACAGTGACTAAGGTGTTTTACTCCAATCGATTTGGCTGGTTACAGTAGCTTAGCAATTTAGTTAAAATCGATATGTCAATCGATTACTTAATCGATTAATGCAAAGCTTGCAACACAAGAAACATCTATCAATCGATTATCTAATTGATTAGTGCAAAGCTTGCAACTTAAGAAACTTATTTCAATTGATTGTCCAATCGATTTCGTTGATCACAGAACACATGTATGATGAAAAAGCATTTTCATAATCGATTTGCCAATCAATTAACTTAGTATGAGCTTGGTTCTGTGAATCACAAAATCGATTACTCAATTGATGTGCAAATCGATTGTCCAATTGATTTGTTTAAACACAGAACACAGGTTTTGATAAAACCTTTAAGTAATCGATTTCCCAATCGATTAACTTAGTGAAACCTTTATTCTGTGAGTTAGACAATCGATTGCTCAATTGATGTATCAATTGATTTATTACTTGATTGATTAAAACTTATTTTATAATTTCATTGGCAAATACTATATGAGAACTCATTATGATTACGTCTACCTAATTGACCCTCTTAACACTAGACACTCTTGTACATCAGTCTTCAAGTCTTGTAGGACATCATCCATCTTTGCTTGATTGCTTGGGTTCCAAGTTTTATCCAAGTGTGTAGTGTTTGTTTATTTGCTTGAAATGTTACTCAATTCAAATCATTAGATCAATCAAATAATGCATATACATTGTATGTTTGGAAATTATATCAAAATCATGATCAAGGAGGCATATGTCTTACAAACTAGTGGTATTATATGGAATCTGAAACACATTTATAAATTTAGGAGAGAATTTGTATAAGGGTCCCCCAATCCTCGATTTCATATGGACTTTTCGTTCAATTTTCATACCACTAGACTAAAATGGATTGAAATCCGTCAATTTCATCTGAAATACTGTATTAAATTTAGAAGAAGAATGCTATAAGGGTCTCTCGGTTATTGTTTTCATTTGGACTTTTCGGGCGATTTTCGTACCCCTCGACAAAAATGGACCAAAATCTATATTTTCGGACTAGACGATGGCTAGGGTATGAAATCTGACCCAGAATCCAAAATACTATTATATATTTTGGAGAAGAATGCTATAAGGGTCTCACAGTCCTCGATTTCATCTGGTATTTTTGGCTGACTTTTGTACCACTCAACTAAAATGGACCGAAATTCGTATTTTTGAACAAAACAATGGCTAGTGTTTGAAATCCGACATAGAACAAGGAACACAATTATAAATTTAGACTTTTCATTTGGACTTTTCATGCGATTTTCTTACCCCTTAACAAAAAACGACCGAAATCTATATATTCAAAAAAGACGATGGTAAGTGTTTGAAATCTAGCGCGGACCCTAAAACCCAGTAATAAATTTTGGAGAAAAATGCTATCACGGTCTCCCGATCCTCAATTTCATCTGGACTTTTCGGGTGATTTTCGTACCACCCGAAACTCAGTTATAAATTTAGGAGAAGAATGCTATAAGGGTCTCCCAGTCCTCGATTTCATCTTGGCTTTTCGAGCGACTTTCGTACCACCCAACAAACATGTTCCGAAATCCCTATTTTCGAATAAGACAATTGCTAGTGTTTGAAATCTGAGGCGGAACCCAAAACTCAATTATAAATTTAGGAGAAGAATGCTATAAGGGTCTCTTGGTCCTCGATTTCATCTGGTCTTTTCAGGCGATTTTCGTACCACCCGACAAAAATGGGCCGAAACTCATATTTTTAGACCAGACGATGGCTAGTGTTTGAAATCTGGCGCGAAACCCAAATAATAGTTATAAATTTTGGAGAAGAATGCTATAAGGGCATCTCGGTCCTCAATTTCCTCTGGACTTTTCGAGCAATTTTTGTACCCCACGACAAAATTGGACTAAAATCTGTATTTTCAGACCAGACTTTGGCTAGTGTTTGAAATCTACCGCGGAACAAGAAACACAATTATAAATTTTGGAAAAGAATGCTACAAGGGTCTTGCAGTCCTAGATTTCATCTGGACTTTCCGGGCGACTTTTGTACCACCCGACTAAAATGGACCGAAATCCGTATTTTCGAACAAGACGATTGTTAGTGTTTCAAATTTGACGCGAAACTCGAAACACCATTATAAATTTAGAAGAAGAATGCTATAAGTGTCTCTCGGTCTTCGATTTCATCTGGACTTGTCGTGCGATTTTCATACTACCCGACTAAAATGGACTGAAATCCATATATTTGAACAAGACAATGGCTAGTTTTTGAAATCTGACGTGGAACCCAAAACACAGTTATAAATTTAGAAGAAGAGTCCTATCAGGGTCTCCAAGTCCTCGAATTCATCTGAACTTTTTGGGCGATTTTCTTACCTCTCGAAAAAAATGTACTGAAATCTATTATTCGGACCAGATGATGGCTAGTGTTTGAAATCTGATGCGGAATCCGAAATACTCTTAAAAATATAGGAGAAGAATGTTGTAAGGGTCTTTCGGTCCTCGATTTCATCTTGACTTTTCGGGGGATTTTCGTACCACCCTACAAAAATGGACCGAAATCCGTATTTTTGGACCAAACGATGGCTAGTGTTTGAAATATGACGTGGAACCCGAAGCACAATTATAAATTTTGGAGAAGAACGCTACTAGGGTTTCCTGGTCCTAAATTTTGAGCGATTTTCGTACCACCAGACTAAAATGGACCGAAATTCGTATTTTCGAACAAAACAATGGTTAGTGTTTGAAATTTAGCACGAAACCCGTAACATAGTTATAAATTTTGAAGAAGAATGCTATAAGGGTCTCCCGGTCTTCGATTTCATCTGGACTTTTCGGGCGATTTTCATACCACCTAACTAAAATAGACTGAAATTCGTATTTTCGAACAAGACTATGGCTAGTGTTTGAAATCTGACGCAGAACCTGAAATACAGTTATAAATTTAGAAGAAGAATGCTATAAGGGTCTCCCTATCCTCGATTTCATCTGGACTTTTTGGGAGATTTTCGTACCACCCAACAAAAATGGACCGAAATTCGTATTTTTGGACCAGACGATGGCTAATGTTTAAAATCGGGCGCGGGGCCCAAAAAATAGTTATAAATTTTGGAGAGGAATGCTATAAAAGTCTCCCGGTTCTCGAATTCATCTAGACTTTTTGGACGATTTTCGTACCACCATACTAAAATGAAAAACTATATTTTCAAACAAAACGGTGGTTAGTGTTTGAAATCTAACACATAACTCGAAGCACATTTATAAATTTTGGAGAAGAATGCTATAAGGGTCTCTCGGTCCTCGATTTCATCTGGACTATCGAACAATTTTTGTAACCCTCGACAAAAAATTACCGAAAACTGTATTTTCAAACCAGACGAGGGATAGTGTTAGAAATCTTATGCGGAACCCGAAACATAGTTATAAATTTTGGAGAAGAATGCTATAAGGGTCTCTTGGTCCTCGATTTCAACTGGACTTTTCCGGCGATTTTCATACCACCCGACTAAAATGGACCGAAAGCCATATTTTCGAAAAAGACGAGGGCTAGTGTTGAATTCGGACACAGAAAACGAAACACAGTTTTAAATTTTGGAGAAGAATGCTATAAGGGTCTCCCGGTCCTCGATTTCATCTGGACTTTTCAGTCGATTTTCGTACCCATCGACAAAAATATGCCGAAATCTGTATTTTCGGACCAGACGATGGCTAGTGTTTGAATTTTGACGCGGAACCCGAACCATAGTTATAAATTTTGGACAAGAATGTTATAAGGGTCTCCCGGTCCTCCATTTCATCTAAACTTTTCGGGAGATTTTTGTATCACCCGACAAAAATTGACCACAATCCGTATTTTCTTACAAGACGATGTCTAGTGTTTGAAATCTGATGCGGAACCCAGAACACAATTATAAATTTTGGACAAGAATGCTATAAGGGTATCCTGGTCCTCGATTTCATCTTGTCTTGGCGGGCAATTTTTGTACCACCCGACAAAAATAGACCGAAAATCGTATTTTTGGACCAGACGATTGCAAGTGTGTGAAATACTGGCGCAAAACCCGAAACAAAGTTAAAAATTTTTGGAGAAGAATGCTATAATGGTCTCCCGGTTTTCGATTTCATCTAGACTTTTCGGGCGATTTTCGTACCACCCGACTAATAAGGACCAAAATCCGTATTTTCGAACAAGACGATAGCTAGTGTTTCAAAACTAACGTGGAACCCCGCAATACAATTATAAATTTAGAACAAAAATTCTATAATGGTCTCCCGTTCTCGATATCATTTTGGACTTTCGAGCGACTTTCCTACCCATCGACAATAATGGACCAACATCTGTATTTCAGACTAAACGATTACTAGTGTTTGAATCTGGCGCGGAACTGAAACATAGTTATAAATTTGGAGAAGAATGATATAAGAGTCTCTCTGTCCTCTATTTCATCGGGACTTTTCAGGAGATTTTGGTACCACCCGACAAAAATGGACCGAAATCGGGTGGTACGAAAATCCTGGATTTCATCTAGACTTTTCAGGCTATTTTCGTACCCCGGACAAAAATGGAACGAAATTCGTATTTTTAGACCAAATGATGGCTAATGTTCAAAATATGACCCGAAACACAATTATAAATTTAAGAGAAGAATGCTTTTTAATTATTACATTATTTGACAACTCTATTTTATTAATTGTTATTATTAATATTCGTTTTATAGTTTTACTACATAAATAGACAATAAAACATATAATAAAATAGAGTTGTCAAATAAAGTAATAATTACATATTAATTTTACAACTCAATTTTGTTATATGTTATTATATTTTACGAAATTTAGTACAACTACAAACGAAGATAATAATAACATATAATAAAAGTAGAGATGTCAAATAAATATGTAGTTATTAATATATTTGATAATTCTATTTTATTATATATTATTATTATCTTCTTTTAAGGTTTGACTGCATAACAAAGATAGTAATATCATTTAATAAAATAGAGTTGTCAATATAAATATGTAATTATTACTTTATTGACAACTCTAATTTATTATATGTTATTATTATCTTTGTTTATAGTTTTACTTCATAACAAAGATAATAATAACATATAATAAAATAGAGTTGTCAAATAAAGTAATAACAAAACGTTACTTAGTACAACTGAAAACAAAGATAATAATAACATATAATAAAATAGAGTTGTCATATAAATATGTAATTATTACTTTATTTAACAACTCTATATATATTATATGATACTATTATCTTCGTCATGTAGTTGTACATATTGTTGTAGAATATGACCTCTATTGTCTAAAAAGGTATATGACGGTTTTTAAAAAATGCAACAAGATTGATAATCAATTTAACAAAAGAACACTTTTATTAAACTAATGATCAATCACGGTCCCAAGGAATTGTTTCTAAGCGAAGGTTCACACTTACATGTATTGACTAATTTCTAGTTCAGCATATACAGTAATTGCTCTACAAATTAATCAAGATACAAGCATGCAATCAAGATTAATCATACAATCATACCATGATACAATGCAAGATGGAAATAAAGAGTAAGGGATAGAGAGTAGTGCACCACGATTTTTATACTGGTTCAGCCGTCTATCTAACGACCTACGTCCAGTCCCGAAATTAAACGATTTCGGCCTTTTCAATAGAATCTTTTAGAGTGTTTTACAGATGTTCCAGCGCTCCCGGCCTATCAATCTTAAAACTCTCTCTCTATTCTATTTGGCAACCACTGTATCCCAGAGTTTCTCTACAAACTCTTCCAAGTTCACCGTAAAGCTTCTTCTTGATGAGCCCTCTCAACAATGAAGATAACTACCAGTTTCACTACTGGATTTTTATCAGTTCTTTCTTTACAAAAACTTAGTTGCAGAAAATATAAAAGATATACAGAATTTGTTTCAATCACTTGCAATGAATCTCACACAAGAAGTTGTTTGTCCATTTGAGTGTTTGTGAGATCATTCTCTTTTTCTCTCAAGTGGTCTTTTTCAGCTCTCTATTGATTATGAATAAACGTTGGTTCTAGGTCTGAAAAAGCAATATCAAAAGTTATTCAAATGTGAGATAAAATTGTTTAAAGTGTTATCGAAGTATATTTGAGAAAGTGATTGAAAACCGTTTATATAGTTTCTGAAAAACAACATATAAATCGATGTCCCAATTGATTCATTAATGTAATAAAATAGGCTCAATCGATTCCCCAATCGATTATCGCAGGTCTTGTTTTTCTTGAATCTTGAAACTACATAAACTAATCGATTACCTAATCGATTATTTTAATACACTTTTCAGAAGATTTTGTGTAGTTTATATTTGAATCGATTGCATAATCGATTTAAGGTGTTTTGTTCCGACAACGAGATCAAAACAATCGATTACGCAGTCGATTCATTAAGTCACATAATCGATTCATTAATACATATAATCGATTTGGCCACATACTGAGTGTTCCCTGTAACTCAAATTTTTGTGTCAATCGATTTGCCAATCGATTTGGTTTTAAAACAAGGATTTAGCTTATTTCAAGAAAATCAATGTGCCAATCGATTAATTGTTATGTTTCTGAAAAGAGTGATTTTACCAGTTTGTTCATGTCAATCGATTGCCTAATCGATTGATACAAACTTGTTTCAATTGAATTTTTCACAATGGATTGTCCAATCGATTGTGTTTGTCACATACCATGTTCCTTATGAAATCTTATTTATGCAATCGATGTGTCAATCAATTAGCTTATTAAATGGCTCGGCCCTGTGACTTGCACAATCGATTTGTCAATCGATTTATCCGATCAGCTTTAGTCTTTGTGATTTGAACAATCGATGTGCCAATCAATTAGTGTGCTAAAAGGCTTGCCTCTGACTTGCACATTTTTTATCAATGATTGTGCCAGTCGATTGCCTAATCGATTGTTTAATCACAGACTACACACTTTCATACAACCCTTTTACAGAATCGATTGCCTAATCGATTTGTTCAATAGATTTTCCAACTTTTGTTGATTCCTTGAGTTCCAAGCGATTGTCTCAAGTATGTAGGGTTGAATTGTTGTTCCTGAAATCTTACTCAGTTAAAATGTTAGATTTATCACATGATGTATGAACATTGTATGTTTGTTAATTATGTCAAAATTAGGATTAAGGGGACTTAAGTCCAACAATCTCCCCCTTTTTGCATAAGTGACAATGCATACAATTTTAACTTGAGTTTAGCATTTCAAGGAATTTACCAATATAGGTACCAGTAACAGAGCATAATATCAGAGCATAAGTACCAATACTATTACCAATATCTGAGTAAATTTAAGTAGTCATCAGAGCAGCAATTAGCAGTAGCAGTAGTAGTAAAATTTAATTCCAGTACAGAAACAACACAATGGAAAAGTTACCACAAGTTATAATTTCTCTCCCCCTTTGTCAGTTAATGCAAAAATCGGTAAAAGGAGAGAGAGCAGCAAACAAAATTTTCTCCCCCTATGTCAGTAAACATAAGCACTGGGAATAATTATGGTGTTAGAGCAAACAAATATCAGGGTATCAGAGCAAAAACATATGCGGATTAAACAGATTATGGCAATATAGATCAGAGAACAATTGAATAAACGTGCTCATTTGTCATATATTGAAGAAAATAGTACAGCAATAACAAGACATTACATCACAACAAAGAACCTAAAAACCTAATCACCTAAACCAGGTTGTTCCTCACTATTAGCTAAGGGAGAGGTAGAGACCGATGTATTACCTTCAGCAGGTGTCTCCTCAACGTGAGGTTCAGAACTATCTAGGGTAGTGGGATTTTGTTCCTCTGTTGCTTGCCGACCTATATCCGCAATATCTTCAAAAGATAGCTTAATGCGTAAATGAACTTGTATCGCATCAACATTCTGAACAACTGAGTTCAGAGATGCCTGGAGTGTCTTCAAAGCAACTTCTATTCGAGCATTTGACTCTTGCATCTTAGCGTTGTGAGCCGCCTGAGCTTCCATAAACTCTAGCAGCTTTGCTATTAAGTCAGGAGGGGCTGCTATTGGCTCAGCAGCTTGTTGTGTAGTAGGCTGAACTGGTTCAACATTTGGTAGGGGCCTTATCCAGATACCATTCACCCTTTTCAATTGCATTTGATTGACAATTGATTCACCAAAAACAAGGGTGGTTTTTGAAGATTCTTCATCGACAAGTGACACTTTGAAATGTCTCAGAATCTTGGTGATTAACTGGGGATAGGGCAGCACCAGCTTGCTTTGCGATGCTTCCATCATATGCTTCAGCACTATCCATGTCCAGCTCATCTTGAGCTCTTTGGACAGTCCCCACAACAGCAGTATGTCCAGCCTCTGGACGACGGCATGGTTTCCGGATCGGGGCACTAGCATCCGGGTTAATGTGTACATAAGCATCTGATGATGGACCTTCATTTGACCCAATCGCAGCGAAATAGTTTCGACAAAGCCTTCGACCATCAGGTCCTTCACAGCAGTGTGTCTATCAAAAGAAACTTCCCAGCCTTCATCCGCAGCTTCAGCCTCAAAACTGCCATCAATTGATTTCCCATGGAAGGGCAGTCCTGACAGATTTGAGAAATCTTCCAAAGACATGGAGATCCTTTTGCCTTTGACTTCAGCCTTGAAGCCATTGTCAGTGAGCTTGAAGGTTGAATAGAATGCTCTTATTAACTTCGGGTAAGTGTCAAGTGAGGAAGAGAGAAGGTTTTCAAGACCATGAAACCTCAAATGGTCTTGGAAAGTAAATCCATCTGAATCAAAATAGGAGAAATCCAGAGTCCTAGCCTCATGGATTTTCTTTTTTAGAAAATCAGGTGGGATAACAAATTATGCAGCTTTATCTTTGGACGAAGGAGCTTTCTTTGGAGGAGGAGAAGAAACCGTTTTCTTCTTTTTCTGAGTAACCTCCTTCATAGCACCAGCCATGAGCTTCTCAGTAGGGGCTCTCTTTCGTTTCTTTGATTTTCCTTGATCAACAGCAGCAACTTTGCTTTTGTCTTTGGCAAGTATTTTTTGTGGGTAGGAATTGGAACCCGTTTTAACATGGTTGGTGGGGAGAAGGGGTTCGCCCACTAGAAGATGAAGATGGTGATGGAGTTCTGGGTTGGGTTTGTTTAACACGAGCCATTGTAGTAGAGATTATGTGTTTTGAATGCAGAGATATACCAAGGATGATTGGGAAAAACAAGAGTACTGAGAAATAGCAGAGAGATTTGAGAAATTCCTGGAAAAAGTTAAGAAGAAATCGATTGGTAACTGTTCCTTTTTAAACCTTCATACGCGACAATCGATGTCCAAATCGATTATGTTACCGTTGCTGGGGAAGCACAATGGATTTAGTAGTACTTGCATCCAACGGCTAGTAAAAAGTAATTCACAACGGTCATAACGTGAATCGATTCCCAAATCAATTTCCTTTATTTACACAATCGATGTCCAAATCGATTTCGTTAAAGTGGAGAATATGAAATACTGAACTAGTCGATTTCCAAATCGACGCTCAGGCTAGAGTCTGGAAAACGTTCCAGTTTTGAAGTCTAGGGCCAACGCAATCGATGTTTCAATCGATTCTATAAACTATATACCAAGCTGGCTATCGATTATCCAATCGATTGGAATGGGAAAAGTTCAAGCACCAGAAGCTACCTGTTATTTGGTACAAAGATCAGATCTCACTAGGATCTAAGAACCCTAGTTTCATCCTAATATGAAGGAAGCTTTCTCTGGGCAAAGCTTTGGGTAAAGATGTCAGCCAGCTGATCAGCTGTATGACATATTCAAGCTTAATGATCCCATTTTGAAATTGGTCCCTTATAAAGTGATGCCTTACCTCTATGTGCTTGGTTCTAGAATGCATCACTGGATTCTTAGTAATGCTTATTGCACTAGTGTTATCACACAAGATAGGTACAGTCCCTAAATCAACACCAAAATCAGATAGGTGTTGTTTCATCCAAAGGATCTGTGCACAGCAGCTTCAGCTGCAATGTACTCAGCTTCAGTTGTGGATAGTGCAATGCTGGTTTGTTCTTGCTAAACCAAGACACAAGGGAGTTTCCTAGTAAGTGGCAAGTACCAGAAGTACTTTTTCCTATCTAGTTTGCATTCGGCAAAATCTGAATCTGAATATCCAACTAAAGTGCAGGTTGATCCTTAGGATACCACAAGCCTAGACTCTTAGTCCCTACTAGATATCTGAATATCCTCTTTACTGCACTAAGGTGAGACTCTTTTTGGATTGGATTGGTATCTTGCACACATGCAGACACTGAACATGATGTCAGGCCTGCTTGCTGTAAGATATAGCAAGGATCCTATCATTTCCCCTAACCTTGTAACATCTACAGGTTACCTTTCTCATCTTTATCTAAGTGATTTCCTTGACTCATGGGAGTATCCATGGACTTAAAGTTATCAAAACTGAATTTCTTTTATCAAATCTTTACAGTATTTAGTTTGACTAATGAAAATGCCTTGCTTGCTTTGGGTTAATTTTGAAATCCCAAGAAGTAAGATAGTTCACCCTCATTGACATTTCAAATTTACCTTTCATTAAGTTTTCAAAATCTTTGCACAATTTATTGTTTGTAGATCCAAAGATTTATGTCATCAACATAGACTGGACCAGCAAGATGTCATTTCCATTTGTCTTTATGAAAAGTGTCTTGTCAACATTTCCTCTTGAAAAATTTTGTTGAATAAGGAAATTGTTAGAGCTTCTCATACCAAGCTCTGGAGCTTGTTTCAACCGATAGAGGGCTTTGATAGCTGTAGACATGATTAGGGAAAATCAGGATTTTCAAACCAGGTGTTTTGGCTAACAAAACTTCCTCTTGAGATCACCATTGAGAACGACACTTTTCACATCCATTTGATCAAAGTTTAAGCCATTAATACAGGCATAAGCAAGTAGGATTCTAATGGCTTCTAACCTAGCTACAGGGGCATAGGTTTCATCAAAATCTATTCCTTCCTCCTGACTGTAACCCTTAGCTACTAGCCTAGCTTTGTTCCTGGTTATTAACTCCATTTTCATCTAGTTTGTTCCTAAACACCCATCTTGTTCTATGATGTGCTTACCTTCTGGTTTAGGAACTAGGCTCCACACCTTGTTTCTCTCAAACTGGTTTTAACTCCTCTTGCATAGCAAGTATCCACTCACTATCTAATAGAGCCCTTAATGTTTTTGGGTTCAATCTGAGATACAAAGGCTGTAAAGTTGCAGAACTGTCTAAGGTTCTTCCTAGTTGCAACTCCTTTAGAGATATCCCTATAATGTTATCTATGGGGTGGTTCTTATTGAACTTCCATTCCCTAGGTAAGTCATTCAGTCCTTATTGTTCTATACAGTCAGTACTAGTTGGAGGTACAGTTTCAGTTGTTCTAATTGTTCAGATTCTACAACTTCATCCAAAGAGTCATCAACCATAGGAGGAGAGTGTTGTTCAATTCTGCAAATAATTCATCAAACTTTACATGAACTGACTCTTCTATGGTTTTTGTTCTTTTGTTGTAGATTCTATAGCCTTACTGGTTTTGAGAGTATCCTAAAAAAATACCTTCATCTGCCTTAGGTCAAACTTTCCTAGATGTTCTTTGCCATTGTTAAAAACAAAGCACTTACAACCAAAGACTCTAAAGTAGGAAATGTTGGTTTTCTACCTTGTACAACTCATAGGGAGTTTTTCTAAGCAGGGGCCTAATGAGAACTCTATTGACAACATGTGTGGTGTACTAATTGCATCTGCCAAAAAATACTTATGAAGGTTTGAGTCTTTAAGCATTGTCCTAGCTAACTCCTCTAAAGACCTATTTTTCCTTTCTACAACTCCATTTTGCTGTGGAGTTCTAGGGGCTGAGTATATGTGTTGTATTCCATTATGTTCACAGTAGGTTTGAAAGGAATCATTTTGGAATTCACCTCCATGATCACTTTTGATGGATATAATTTTCTGGTTATTCTCATTTTGAACCAAAGTAAACCTAGAGTAATCATCTACCAACACATATCCATACAGGTTTCCTCCAAAGCTCTTCACTTGAGAAGGACCAAAAAGGTCCATATGTATCAACTGCAAAATCCTATTGGTTTTGACCATATCTATAGGGGGAAAAGAAGTTTTAACTAGCTTACTTTTCTCACAGGAGTCACAAAGCCTATCCTTAGTAAATTTCCTGTTAGGGAGTCCTATAACTAACTATTTACTAACCAGTCTATTTAGATGATCTATATGAATATGCGCTATACGTTTATGCCATAACCAAGTTTCATCTGAATTAGATAACAAACAACAGATAGTACTAGGCAAAGAATTAAAATCTAACATATAAATGTTATTAATTCTATCACCAACTAACTTTATACCTTTGTCATCTTTATGCTCAATTATACAAGATTGTGATGAAAAACTTACCTGGAAGCCTTTATCACATAGTTGGCTTATACTTAGCAGATTGTGTTTTAGCCCTTCTACGTACAAGACATTTTTTATTACTGCAGTTGACTCATTGCTTATGTCACCAACACCACTTATCTTTCCTTTATTGTTGTCGCCATATTTGACAAAACCTCATTCCTTTAATGTTAGAGACAAGAATTTTGACTTGTCTCCTGTCATGTGCTTTGAGCATCCGCTATCTAGGTACCAAGAATGCCTATTGGATGTCAAGCACACCTCACTTTCAGATTCTGAATCTGTGTTTGCCATAAGACATAGATTTGCTTCTTCTTCTTCTGAAGAGGCAGAGGATTCTTCGTTGTCATTCCATGCAATATATGCTTTTCTGGTTTTGGGAGCTGGTTCCTTGCCTTTAGTCTTTGCAGTCCTATTTTTGTTTTGCAACTTGTAACATTCAGACTTTATATGAGTTTACATCATGCTTCAACTGACATCGATAACAGATACATATAGCCGGACCGAGTTGATGAGATTGACAAAAACGCAGTTAGAAGATCTTCGAGATTGTCCTAAATGTGTTGAAAGTTTGTAGTTTGAATGCAGAGATTAGAATTATATCAATGGTTGTACTAAATTCACAAGACGTCAGCATATAAAAAGTTGAATACAACTTAAAAGGAGTTAATGGATGTCTGATAAAACATTACATATTATTAACACCATAAAAGATATTTGCCAGAGATATGAACTTCCCAGTCGAACCTACGATGGCTAAAGGATTTTTGTGTTCTATTGGAATGAGTTACCGAATGGTTCATGCGTGTCCTACTGATTCATTTTAATTTCGAACAACGAATATTGGTAATCTACTTTAAAGCGTTCCGAGAATGCAATGTCTCCGATGAAAAAAGAATCTCTACTCCAGCAAAAGTCGTGTGGTATATCTTTCTATAAATACCAATGAATTTAGCGCATGTATCGCAGTGAAAGAAGATTTCAAAAACACTGACAGTGGCATGCAGATGAAATGAATTAAGAATGAAATTGTTCGAGACCCTGACAGATTCCCCACAGAATGGGCAAAAATTGATATAGTATCTGACGGTAGAGTCAAGAATAATTCTAAGATCTTGCACTTTCTACTGATGGATGAATCCACATGGCTAAAGCATCTACATAGCACGTGCCTGGTTGTTGGTAATATAATAACCTATACCTCCATGGTTATGTATGAAGCGTAAGTTTAATGATGTTGTCTCTGTTAATTTCTGGACCCAAACAACCGGGAATGATATCGATCGTATACTTGACTCCTTTAATTGAAATTTAAAAAATCTGGGGAGACAGGTGTGGAACGTTTATGATGGGTATAGGAAAGAGTGTTTCAATTTTGAGGCTGAGTTGTTCGCACAATTAATGATTTTCCCAGCATAATGGTAATTATTCGAGGATATAGCATTAAGGTCAGCTGTTCATGTCCTATTATGTGAAGAGATTATCAATTGATGCGGTTGCATTGTAAGAAGAGATGTGTTTTCTTGAGCATCGTGAGAATTTTGACCTTATAGTCTATCATATCGGTGGGTGGAGAAAGTCATTCAATGGAAAATCAGAGGAAGGTAAAGCCTTTAGCACCCGACCTGGATATCAAATACTTGGAAAAAGTACAAGTTTTGACCAATAATATTTGGCAAACTTTTTCGGGAGACTGTTGGAAAACTGGGTGGGAGAAAAAGTCAATTTTTTCTTTGAATTGCCATATTGGGAAGTCTTGTATGTAGAGTTACATTTCATTGATGTGATGCATATGGTAAAATAAGTAGTTTGAAAGTGTATATGTACAGTTACAACTCTTCCAGAAGCTTAAAGATGCGTCAGAGCCAAGATTGCTTGTCGATATGGGAATAAGAAATGAACTGGCTCTAGTAAAGAAAGGAAATCGCTACATATCTACCTCCAGCCCTCATTACTCTATCTAAAAGAAAAAATTGTTCTATGTAAATTCTAACACGAAGTTAAAGTTCCAGAAGATACCTCTCGATAACATTAAAAATTGTTTGGTTGATAAGACCTCTTTAAGTTAAAAGGTTGAAGACCCATGATTGTCATATTGATAATGGAGCATTTGCTACCAATAGGTATACGTTCCATTTTACCTGAAAAAGTTCGACACTAGCCCTTAACTGATTATGTTCTTCTTCAGGGAAATTGTAGTAAATGATCGACCACTCCCCTCAGAAAAATTCCTGACATGCAGAGGGAAATGTTGTTAACTTTGTGTTGAGCTGAAATGTATCCCACCATCACACGTTTTTGATATAAAGTTCACCTTACTGTTCATCGGTTAGAGACACACAACTTTGTGGGCCAGCTTTATAATAAGAGGATGATCGATTAGAATGATATAGTGGAAAAATTAAAAAGGTACGTAAAAAGTAGAAGATCGACCAGAAGTTGTAGATGAACGATACATGTTGAAAGAGGCTGCTGAATTTTTACTAAATAGCGCCAAATGTTGAATCCATAGGTTCCATGTCTCGCTTCGGCAGAAACTATCAGAGAGGGATAACTGGAAGGAGATATTGGGGGGGGGGGAAACTATTATCAAGACAGAAGAGCAGCACAAAGTTGTATGTTTGCACAATGATGATGAAGTTCAAACCGTATTACAATACACATGATATTTATCTCGTTGAAACATAAAAAGGAATCCAAAATTGGATAACTCGAGAGCACAATCGAAGTTTGGTAACATGTTAAAAAACACCATAATGTCAAAATTATATGACCCGATCAGATTCAATAATTGAGTGGCTAGCAAATGGTCCCGAGCTTACAGTCTTCTTCATTACACTGGTTATGTATTAACGCTACACATTTTATACCAAAGAACAAGATGGATCAGACCACTATGCAAAAGATTGGAGTCACTCTCTAGTAAGCGATGCATGTCTCAAGTGCAAAAAGACAAAACTCCAATATATGCCAAATCGATCATATTTTGGGGTTATCGAGCGCATATGGGAGTTAGACTACACAATGTTTCGTGCCCATATTGTTGCAAGTGGTCGATAATAATAATGGCTCGGATTGATGAGTCAGATTCTGCTTGATCGAATATTTAATAGGGTGGATACAAAGACGAGCCTTTATATTTTTAGCTCGCAAGTCAACAAGTGTTTTTATGTCAACTGATCCTTCTAATGGATAACATGGTCTGTTGTCCTATCGTCAATAAAATAAGTGATGATAACAATAATGATGAAGATGTTGTAATATCTTTTTCATTGCAACATTCACCAACAACCACATGAAAATTGATTCAACTGATGATGGTTATATCTTAGAGATTGATCATGCTGAGAATTTGGATTAATCATCTTTCGTCGGTAAATGGACAAACAAATGTGAATGTCACCAGGAAATAAGAAGGGCATCTTAATGTATGTTAATTGTTTATATAAGCTATGAATGATAATTCTGAACTGTGTAGTGTAATATGCATGTAAGTCTGAATTGTGTTTTATACTAAGTTCTATTAATTTATTTCCGGATTAAATTTATTTTCTGCTTATATTTAGCTTGATTTGAGTGGTTTTATTACAAAGTTCATGTCAACAAAGAGTTTTTTATATTTAGCTGATTTCTTACATGAACTGAACTGAATAATAAATTAGAATTCTACATGAACTGAATAGAGAGTTCTCTTTTCTCAGTGCATTCTATATATATAGATTCATTCAGAATAGTCATTTCTAATAATTCATCATCTATTAAAAGGTTTTAATCATCACCAACCCTAAATAAACCAAATAAACTGAACTCAATAGAGCATATTCTCTTTTGCTCAGTGCATATATATATAATTTTCAGACTAGTCTTTTAATAATTCATCATCTAATTAAAAGTTTTTAATTCATCCCAACCCAATAAACATAAATCAAAAAATAAATAAAGAGACAATTTTACAGCGTTATCTTAAAAGCGCTAGTTAAAAAATCCTTTTAAAATAAAATAATGAGTTTTTATACCTCTACAGCCTTTCACACAAAGCGCTCGTAAACGACTCTTTTGAAAGTGAGTAAAAAACATTTTACAGCCTAGTTTTCCAAAGCCTGTTAAAAATGCTTTAAAAAATAATTCATCAAACACCTAATTCTTCAAACACCTTGTAGCATCAGGATCAAAAAACATCAGACAAAACCCATTTCTTCAAACACCTGTACGCATCATGATTCCCAAAAAACATCAGGACACAAACCCATTTCTTCAAACACCTTGTACAGCATCATGGGATCCCCAAAAACACCAAAACACAAACCATTTTTTGAAACTATGCAATGATCTGGGAATACCAATTAAGTTTCGATTAAGAAGAAGAGAATGTAAAGAGAAAAGGGTTGAGTGGAGATTGAATGTGAAGAGTAAAGCTTATTTTGTGAAGAAATCAATAAAAGGAGAAGATTTGGAAGATAGGAAGGTTTTGTCTGACCAGTCATACTATGTGTGTTGCATGCATGTTGCAGCTTGGTTTAAAAAATAAACATAACATAACAAAAACACAAAAAAATAAGGCCTTTTTCACGCTTATTTGGAAAAGGTTGTAAAAGGCCTTCTTAAATCTAACATATAAAGACATTTTAGACGGCTCATGTGGGAAAGCGCTGTAAGAAAGCTTAAAAAACATTCATATAACATAATAACACCGGATGTCTTTACCAGCCTTATTGGAATAAGCGCTGTATTAAAAGAGCCTCTTTAAAATTAAATAAAGAAGCCTTAGAGTGCTTATGTGTAAAAGCGCTGTAAAGGCATCAATACATAATAACACACGGAGGTCTTTTACAACGCTTATTTGAAAAAACGCTGTAAAAGAGCCTTTTAAAAATTAACTATATTTAAATTGTATTGTCAAGCTCTTGCAGTAATAAAGAAGCCTTTTAGACGCTTTAAAAATAAGCGCATGTAAAAGGCATTCAAATAACATAATAACACTACGGAGTCTGTTACAGCGCTTATGTTGGGAAAAGCGCTGTTAAAGACCTTTTAAAATTTAACTAAGAAGCCTTTAGAGCGCTTTTCAATATAAGCGCTGTAAAAGGCTTATAAAAAGCCTGTAACAAGGTTATGTATATATAACAGTACCTCTTCAGTATTCCTCTTCATTACGTAAACTTCACTATATCTACCTTCATTTCTGCTCTTTCTTTTGCAACCTATCATCCGCTCCATTACGAACCTTATTCCACGATCATCTCCTTCGTTTTCAACCTTATTTCCCAAGATCCATCTCTCCCATTACACATATATTTTCATGAAATACGTACCTCATTACCGTATTATCTTATATCCTATTTCTTTGAAAACCAATTTCTGTTAACTTTCTGCGTCCTCTTTTCTTTACATTCTCATTTTCTGAACCATTATTCAGTATTGATGTTATAAATTTTTTGTAATTCATTAAAATATGTTGAGCTTTTTAGATATACTTGATACATGTTGATTTGTATATAATGCATGATCCATGTTGAGTTTGTGATGCTTATACTAAATGCATGTTGACTTGTTGTAGTAAATGGATACAAACAAAGATTTAGAAGTCAAAATGAAGAAGTTGGCACCTCTAAACTACGAAAAGAAAGTCAACGTGGTGCAAACTATCAGCCGAAAGTCTATTTAAACAAGGAGTAATGGCCATTAATTTGAGGTATACTCATATATACTCTGTTTGCTGTTGGATTTTTATCTCTTTAGGTAGAGCATGATATACTATATGAGTTTATTAGGTGGCTGAACGAGAGATGGTCAGCCATTACCCCAACAATCCATGTTATGAAGCTACATTGGGGCTGTTGTTCGTCCAAAATGTCCCAATAACAATAGACAAATGAGAAGAATAAGGCGTTGAAGGATGCAAATATCATCTTGGAATGACATCAGTAAATATTGTGATTCTACTCTTTGTATTTATATTTTTTTCTGTAAATACATTTACTTATAATTGTTTTCATTGCAGACCACTATTGTTCTGTGAGAACGACAAGTCATATGTTTGAGATTTCTGTTTACTGGGAATAATTCCATCTGGATTTAAGATCCCATCTCTCAATTTCTATCTAAAAGATAGAAGAAACACAATGCTGAACCTCCAAAGAATATATCAAATATATATCAACAGTATAATGGAGTGCATTTGTTTCCAACGTTCTGACCCCGGCGTTGTACGTAATTGATTAATTTATTAAATTTGTGTTTATTATGCATATTCATAGCGTAATTTTAAATTTTAACAATTGCTATTTTTTTTATTATAGAAATATTATTAAGGCAAATCGCGAACGGGCAAGGCAACCCAAACACCGCATACACAAATCACCGTATGGTGATATGCACCCTTGAACAACAAATTGTAAGTAATTAAACATCACTTCTATTATAATGAAGTATTCTGTATTTATAAACTATAGTGTTGTAACTAATTTGTATATTCTTGTTTATGATTTTACGAATAGAGAAAAAACCAGCCGATCAACCCTTGGGTCTCATATCTATTGAAGGAAACGCGTGTTACAAAGATGAGTGTTTGATAAGCAAAATGTCAAGAAAGTGTAGAACGGTTGTTTAAGATATTATCACTTTAATATTTTTTAATATTGTATTTAAAAAGATGCTATTGAACTTCTTTTAAATGTTACATGTATTTTAGGAACTATTGAACAAAGTTCTGAAACTCAAGAGGCAACAAGGATACGGTAGGGACATTCTTGGAAAGTGTTATTTCCCTGAGTTATTCCGATCGAGGAGGGGAAAGGATTGGGCGTCTCCAAAGCTTTTTTCCTCAAGAGAACGCCAAAACCTTCCTAACGAGAAGATTAGAGAAGCTCACGAATTTCGGACAGAGTGGCACTCTTGGTCATACGAAAAGACAAGCAACTATCGGTTCGCTCAACCTGAAACAAATGGAAGTGAAACACGGGATCTGCAACGTCGTTTGAAAAGTATTCCGAGTATTAATTACTTACTATTACTTGCTTATGTAATTACTTTGTTATTAAACAAACTTTATATATAACTGTACTTATGTTTAACTCATATGATGTAGGGTGTCCACTAATGGCTTGTCCCTATACTTGTCCTCGCCGACCGACGAATGTGGGAAAAGAATATTGCTACATACTTCTGGTGAGAAGTATTGCCACAATATTCCAGATCCCCGCGGCCATGGTCAAAGTATCGCCTACGTTGCGTGTCAAGCACTGCACGATGCCCATACCGGACAACGATGAGATATGAAGTTCTAGCGACGCTATTTAGCAGTTACGTGGCATAGGAACAATATATGGCATATAATGTATGTAATGTTATTGCTGTAAATGATCATAGTAGTTAATGCATATAACTGGATCTGATATTATTTATATGAATGGATTCTATGTACGGTTATTAGGTTGTAAATTAGTTTGTTATATTGTATCTTGAATGTAGTTACTTAGCTGTAAATTACAGAGTTACCATTCATGTTAATAAATTACAGAGTTCTGATTTCTGTTCTACTGATTGTGTGAACTGATCTGTCTATATATGTTGTTTCTACGGATTGTCTATAATATGTCTGTTCTTACTGATTGTGAAGTGATTGTATCAAAATAATTGGAACAAAATAAAAGACATCGCTTTTTAAAATGCCATAAAAAGCTAAAAGCGCTTTCATTTCAAAAATTAATTTACAGCGTTAAAAAAAAAAACACAACACAATTTTACAGCGCTTTTTTTAAAAAGCGCTGTAAATGTGTTCAAAAGCCTTTAATGGTGCACCTTTTACAGCGCTTCGTGAGAAAGCGCTGTAAATGTACAAGAAAAGCGCTTAATGTAAAATGCAGACCCATATATGAAATTATGGCTTATAGCGATGCTGGACATGAATATTTCCAGGAATAGTTAGTGGCAATTTTACAGCGCTTTTTTTGAGAAAGCGCTGTAATATGCACACCCATATATGAAACTTATGGTGGCATTTACAACCTTTTTGAGAAAGCGCGTAAATTTTGCACACCGCATATATGAAATAGGGTGGGCATATTAGCGCTTTTGAGAAAGCCGCTGTTAATATGCCCACCCATATATGAGTATGGTGGCATTTTAGAGCGCTTTTTGAGAAAGCCTGAAAATGCACACCCATAACTCAATATAATGGTGCAATTACAGCGCTTTTGTGAAGAAGCCTGTTAAAAGTGCATAACCAAGCTCGCGTTGATTTACATGTTTATAAGCGCTTTTTTAAAGCGGTTGTATCATACAACGCTCATTTCCACACGCTTATTTTTTTGAAAAAGCGTGTAAAATGCTAAAAAAAAGCGCTGTTAAAATCCGTTTTTTCTCGTAGTGTCAACTCATCAATTTTTGACAACCACCAGCTATTATTAAAAAGTTATTACTAAATTTTAAATTTAACTAAAATAATTTTATTTTAAATTTAATTATTTTTCTATTTTTAATTCCCACGTAATATTTTTGTGTCCATTCATATTTTTAGCTAAAAATACATACTAAAAATCAACTTCTAAACGAACACTTAAATTCTAATACTAAACTCAAACTGAAAGTTGAAATTTAAGTATAATTTTAAAAAAAATTTAAAAATATATTATTTTTTCATTTTCATAAGGTTATTATATTAGTGAATTAGTTATCCATTATCTATATACCTATCACACTTTAGCAATTGTTTGAGAATACCACAAATTATGGTATGACTTTTTTATTTATTTTAATTGACTAAAAAACTGTTTATTACATTTTAATTTTTCTTATTAATCTAATAATTTATTTTTCAAATATCTATGATTGTTGAGAAAATTCTCAAATCCAATATTTTTGAAGCATAACAAACAAATAAGATAATTTTTAATTCATATAATGTGTATCTATTAATTTAATGTTTTGAGTATTATTCGAAGAATCAATCAATCATTTTGTGTATAAAAGAACATTCTATTCATTAAAATCACAATATGGACAAACCAAAGATCGTTCTGATTCAAAAGAGCAAGTAGTACTGAAACAAAAGAGCAATAGGAAAGGTTTACCTCGGGATTGCGTGAATTTATGCTAAAATGGTCACTAGCACACCATACAGAGGAGTCTATAACTAAAGATCATTCTAGGTACCGTGGGTCCACAAAATCTCTAAGATGTATCAACTTTTATATTCATCACTTCAAATATGTCATAGAAAGAACTTTTGGTGTTAAAAAAGAGAGTTTCGAATAATAGCCATACATTGAACCACACTATTATTGAAATACACAATAGCCATAGTACTTGCTTTGTTGTATACTACAAAATTTTTATTGGTGTGACATTGATGAGGCTTAATTGTTGAAAGTTATCGTAGTGCTCTCAAAATTACATAAATGACCCCCAAACACAACAATGTGATGAAGACTTCGAACAAGATCACTTTAAGGGACAATGTTTACAACTGAACGTGGGATGTATGAAGTTCTAATGTAGTCATGTGTCAGAATTTCTCGAGTTAAATGTAGTGTTATTATTTAACTTCAATGTAGTGATTGATTTAACACTCAATGTTACAACTAAACGTTGGAATGTGTATGAAGCTTTGTATTCGTATTTATCTTTCTATAGTTTGTTTCAAAACTAGTAGATATTATATATATTATTGTACTTGATTCATTTGACAATGTTATGCATAGATTGTGAATGAAAATATATGTGCATATGTATTATCTGCTTATCTTTTTGAACCAAAATGCTACTTTATAGGGTTGACAAATGGCAAAGGATAAGGTCAAAAATTAAAGAAAAAGAATGATTAGAGAGAAAAAAAGAAGATTCAAGAAAACATTTAAATGAGCTAGTGATTCATCCCACATGAGAACTCTCTTAATTACGATCATATTAACCTTGTCTAACCATTTTCATTGTTAGAAAGAACAAATCTCTTAATTCTTCTGGAAACAAATTATTTTTATGGTAAAGTTGTTATGTTGTACTGTCAAAACACTGATTTTAGTAAATAAATTTATGACGTATAGATAAATTTTAAAATGATGTTTATATACTTATTTATTATTATATATTATTATTATTATTATTATTTATATTATTATTATGTCAGGAAAATCCTTTTTATTTTAAATTAAAATTGTGATTGTGATTTACTTTCTAGCAAGTGTTCTTGATTCTCTTATGATATTGATATAAAAACTTATTTTGATTAAGAGAAAATGTTATCTCATGTCAAATAAACTTTCATCCGTAAAAGTCGTTATCAAAGACATAGATCGTGTTCTTAATCAATAGAAATTTCTCAACTCCAATTATTATGTTAAATTTTATGTTGTGAGGTGTGAGGTTGAGAAGAACTTTATTAACTTTATTTACTGTGTGAAAAATAATAATTTCTCTATAATAAAAATATGTTGAAAGTTGTTGTGATAATTATTTTTTTCGGAATTGTTAAAATTTATAATTTTATGAGACAATTGTGTGAATGTTCTGTTGATTTATAAAAATTAAACATAAAATTTTGGTTGAAGTGTCGTTAAATGTGTATCAATTAAATTTTTGGAATTGAACTAAGGAAGTATTAGGATCCTTTGATGTTTCATTATATTAGAATTTGGTCCAAAATCAAATATTTGAAACAATGACAAATATATTCTTTATTTATGATTTGCAGAT